>CM022300.1:219670448-220270448 GCA_011799875.1 Thinopyrum elongatum | reverse complement strand
AGAAGGCCTTCTGGGTGCAATTTCAAGCGCCTTCGTGTCTGCCGCTCCTTAGCAATCAAATGAAGCAGTTGATGGAGCTGCATCGCATTACCAGGCTTGCCATGGAAGACCTCCGCGTAGCCTTGTGGACTGCGGAGTCACTGCCGAGCAGTTTCTTTGGCTTGGTCTAGAGGCTTCAAAGTGCCAGCCCCCGAGTCCAAAAATGGAAGCGGTCGGCTTGTTTGGAGAGTGCTCGATAGGCGCACACATCTATGAAGATGCATTACCCAGGGGTGAAGCCTAAGGTGATGGTTGTGGCTAGACCAAAAGGGAAGAACTGGGTGCCCGAGGATTATTTTGAAGTTGTAATGTCGGGTGCCCGGATATCCGAGGCCAAGTGTCGCAAGGAAACTATTCTTGAGTAGACCCCCTCCCCCCCTCCCGGTATGATGAGGTGTATGATGTGGAAAATATAACTTTTCATCTTGATGTAATGAATCATATGTGCTTGATGCCTTTATTTTGACTCCTTTTGTGACTATTTAGAACTTGAAAGTGGCCAATTGTCGGCTTCCGCCCCCTTGTAGATACTACAGAAGGTGTTTTTGTTATTAACAAGGCAACCCTTAGCTGACGTGTCGGTGCCCGGGGGTGGTTGTGTTAATGAAAACAAGGCAATCAGATGTTGAGGCTTTATATCTTTCACTTAGTCATAGGGGCTTTAAATGGGGGGCGCAAGTTACTAGCCCCCAGCCAGTGTTCGGCTTAAGCCGAGGTTAAACCATTAACACTACAGCCGATGTTACAAAAGGCCCACCGTTTAACACGAGGTGATCTCCATCGATCTAAAGTTTGACACATTTATCAAATTGCTGACCAGTTTACGCTTATTGTGATAGTCAGCTTTTGGCTTTCTCCACTAAGGCACTTGACCAGTTTAACTGGAAGTACAATCACAATGGTGCTCCATTTACCCTTAGCCGAACATTCGGTAACGTAAGGGTAAGCACAGGAGCGGGGCAACCCAGCTATTGACCAAAAACACAATTCAAAACCGATGCATATAAAGCAATATCTGGTAAAGAAAGTCCAAAGACTTTTATATGAGTATTGTGGCAGTTAAATAGGCATGGTTTGAATCCGATCCCTCGGTTTAAAACGATGACTTCCAAAATCACATGGTGATTGTGTCTCAAAAAATTGTCTTCAACGCACAGTTAAGAGAGAATCGAATAGGTGTCACACATAAAATGGGAACCGGCCACATAGGCTTTCTCTTAATTTATTGATAGGTTTAACCGAACAATTTCGCCTGCCAAAAAACTGCTAAAGACACGCAAAAAATATAAAAGAGGGAAGGTTTACACAGAGCATCAATCATTGGGTTTGGTATCATGTCTTGGCTCTGCACCTTCGTGTTGTGTATCAGCGGGTCCTTGTCTACTCCAAGGTTGGTTGATGTCGCTTGCTACGATGCCATTATTATGTCGGAGGTGCATTTGAATGGAGGATCCTTTGAAAAGGTTGCATCGAGTACCAGTAGCCCGTTATCTTAATGTTATTCAGGTGAGCGCCTGGTGGGCCTTTGACAGGGCCCTTAAGATAGCCTGGGTTAGATTTGGCCACTATTTTGGTTGAGCCGAACAGTGAGCCCTTGTAGTAGTGCTCCACGGCCTCCCATGGTATTTTAAGCACGAAATTGTGTACCCGAGGCACATAGTCCTCGGCCACGCAGGGAGAGCCGTAGAGCACGTACCCCTATTTGAAGTTGTCGCTTGATTGCGTGGAGGCGAAGGTAATCCCTCGAGAATGCTTGATAGAGCTTCGAGTCCTTGGTGCCCAATCGGGCCTTGACGCCTCCTCGGCGGCTTGAGCCTCGGCTGCTAGAGCTGCAGTTTGCTCCTCTGAATGGAGGGAGCATTCCGTATTGCCATTGACTGTTGTAACACCCTTGGGTCCTAGCATTTTTAGCTTTAGATAGGTGTAATGCGGGGCGAAAGCAGTGCACTCGAGTAGTGCGTGATAGCCAATGTGGAAAAGAACGATGTCAAAGATCAAGTCCTTGCTCCGGAAGTTCTCGGGTGAGTCGAAGACTACTTCCAGGGTTATAGTCCCAGAGCACTCGCCTCAACCCCTCGTATGATACCCTTAAAAGTGGTATTACTAGGTATAATCCTTGAGGGATCGATGCCCATCTTCCTGACTGTGTCAGTGTAGATCAGGTTGAGGTTGCTGCCTCCGTCCATAAGGACCCGTGTGAGGTGAAAACCATCCATGATTTGGTCGAGAACCAGAGCCGAAGTTCCTCCATGATGGATATTGGTCGGATGGTCTCGTTTCTCGAAGGTGGTCGAGCAAGCCGACCATGGATTGTATTTCGGTGCTACGGGCTCTAAGGCGTATACATCACATAACGCTCGCTTTCTCTCCTTTTTGGGATGTGGGTAACATAGATCATGTTCACATCCTTTACCTCAAGAGGGAACTATTTTTGGCCTCCATTTCTTGGCCTAGGGGGTTCATCCTCATCCTCGCTACGAGATTGGCCTTTGCCCGAGCTCTCGGTTGCGATCTTGTCGGCCTGCTTTATGACCCAACAATTTCGGATAGTATGATTAGAAGGTTTGTCTGAGGTTTCATGAATTTGGCAAGGCTTGTCGAGGATCTTGTCCAGCATAGATGGGCCATCTCTGTTCCCTTTAAAGGGCTTCTTCTTCTAGCCGCTGTGTCGGCTGCTAAATCTAGCATGTATAGTTGCCTCATCAGCGTCACTGCTATTATGTTTATGGCGACGCTTGTTATTTTTGTTGCGTCGAGGATTTCGGTTCTTGTCGCATCCTTCTGAAGTACCGGAGTCTCCGTTGTGGCTGCTACAGGCCAACCAGCTATCCTCTCCAACGCAGAAGTGGGTCATGAGAGAGGTGAGAGCTGACATAGTCTTCGGCTTGTCCTGTCCAAGCTGTCGCGCTGGCCATTCATCATGAACGATGTGCCGAAAAGCGGCGATTGCTTCCGCATTGGGACAGCCAACGATTTGGTTCTTCTTGGTCAAAAATTGGTTCCAAAACTTCCTGGTAGACTCGCTAAGCTATTGTTTGATGTGACTTAGGTCATCGGCATCTGGAGGCTGAACATAAGTGCCCTAGAAATTAGCTCGGAATGTGTCCTCGAGCTCCTTCCAGCTCCCAATGGAGTTCTCAGGCTAGCTATTGAGCCAGTGCCGAGCTGGCCCCTTATATTTTAAAGGTAGATATTTGACGGCGTGTAGGTCATCTCCTCGGGCCATATGGATGTGGAGAAGAAAGTCTTTGATCCACACAGCGGGGTTAGTGGTGCCATCATAATATTCAATGTTAACAGATTTAAACCCCTCTGGGAACTGATGTTGCATCAACTCGTGTGTGAAACACATCGGGTGTGCAGCTCCTCTGACCAGAGCTACGGTTTGTCGAACGTCGATGGTTGTCCGAGCACGAGTAGAATCCCAAGCCCTGTCATGTTTATCGAGCCATGCCTGATATCCGGCCTGTCCAGCAGGCGTTGGATCCCTGGATCTGCAAATGGATCGTGATCTGGGAGGCTGAGCTGTCAATCTTTCCCACAAATCAAATTGCGGGGCCGACGGGATTGGATCTTTGCCTTCACAGCGAGGGATGAAGGGGGGTTCTCGAGGATCACCCTTCAGCCTGTCCCATCCCCTAGGGGGGTGGTCAGGTTGATTTGTTTGGTTATGCTTATAATGCAGATTGTCATCGACTTCGTCATCGAATGTCAGAAGCAAACGCCACCCTGGGTAGGTTCTAGTTGGGCCCGCGTGCCTTGGCTCGAGGTCCTGCTCGGTTGCGAGGACTTTGACCCATTTACCATTGAGCATGTCCTGGTCGGCTTTAAGCTTCTCACGCCCTTTTTTAATACTTCGGGCGGATTTAATGAGCCACCATCGGAAAGCTTCCAGATCGAGGAAGTCTTCAGGGACTTAGAATTTGTCGGGTCCCAGACTTATATCCTCCTCTGATTCTGGCATATAGTTGCTATCATCAGGATCATCGAGATCATCAGGGTCCTCCATCCTTGCGGTGTCGTTGATCTGATCGGGTATGGCATTATCGCCATTGGCCTGGTCATCGGTGCCATCGGTGCTGTCCTGGTCCTCGGCACCATCTAGGGTGGTGTTGTTACTAGGAGTGCCATGTATTGTTGTTGCTAGCATCCCCCTACCAGTGCATTTACAACGCTTTCGTTGGCGTCTGGGGACATCTTTTTTCTCCTCCTTTTTCTCGTCGTCCTTAGGTGTGTCCACCATGTAAACGTCGTAGGTGGTGGTAGCAGTCTGGCTGCCTGTGTTAGCTGGCTTGACACCGAGCACATCGCTGACATCTTCATCCATGCCAGTTGCATCCTCGGAGGTGTAGTTCAATACGTCAGTTAAATCCTCGACCGGAGCGACTAGGTGGGTGGTGGGTGGGACGTAAATTTCCCTGTTATCGGCTTTACACCCGATCTGGTCATAGACCGAAGACTGACCGTCCGAAACTGCCATACTTTGGATTCGGTCTAGCATCTCATTCAAAAGCGGGAGGTCTGTCGGCCCCATCTCCTCACAGTAAGTGGGACTAACCTGTAGTATTTTTGACGAAGCGCATGACACGACTTCAAAGGGTGGATCGGTCAGGGCGAGGGCCTGGACTGATCTAGAAGAGATCGAATCCGAACTCTAGGTTAGGTCCGAGGTGGGATTCGATCCGAAGTTAGGATCTGAGGTTGGGTCCAAGGTCAAAGCCACGGTATCCGTGGAGCTCTCCAGTCGATCTGGCGCCTAGCCAGAGAGGGCGAGG
Organism: Thinopyrum elongatum; assembly: GCA_011799875.1. Classification (NCBI taxonomy): domain Eukaryota; kingdom Viridiplantae; phylum Streptophyta; class Magnoliopsida; order Poales; family Poaceae; genus Thinopyrum; species Thinopyrum elongatum. Next base: position 220,265,634 of record CM022300.1, on the reverse strand, counting down.
TCGCCACGGGAATCGGCGGTTTACTCCATGCTCCCAAATCTGATAATCTGGTCTAGGGTGAAGCTTTCAACACGGTCGAGGTGTCTGGTTGAACCAGCATGAAGGACAATGCTGCCGAACGCGAAAAGTTGATTGGGTACAAAGATGTCACCGCAGCCGATGTCATTATTGATCTGAAGACGAGCCATGGATCCTTTTTTACCACACAGTGGGACCTATATGGGCCACCAATGTTGGTATTAAAATCGGCGGATCTCAGGTAGGGGGTCCCGAGCTGTGGGTCTAGGAACAATGGTAACAGCGGGGAAATAGGAGATGATGTTTACCTAGGTTCGGGCCCTCTCGAAGAGGTAAAACCCTACGTCTTGCTTTGATTGTACTTATGTGATGTAGTACAGATTACAAGATGATCTACCTCGAGATCATATAACTGTGTTCTAAACCCTAAGGCTAGTAATCATGTCCCTAAAGACAAAACCCCATGGATTATATACACACCGGGGGTACCTAGGTTACACATATGGTCGGTTGCCATCATGTCGGCTATCGAGCTATCCTTGAAGTGCACGCCAAGTCTTTGGAGGTGTCCGTCTTGATTACGCCGAGGTGCATAGCTTCTGGAGTCCTTCCTTACAATGATCAGTGGGTCGTAGGCTCGACCCATGAACTATGGGTCGTATAGGTTAGTACCTCTTAGTCCATGACACTATCAGTGGGACCGATTGGTGATGACCTAAGCACTATCAACACTTCGGTAATTCTGATCGATTTCACTCAATAATTCTGAAATGAAGTTGATGGGTTACAGAAAGTTTGCCAATGCACTTCGGTGGGACCGAATGTCATCTCGGTGAGACCGAGTTTCTAGGGTTTAGGTAATGGCACTATCAAGTGTATCTCGGTGGGTCCAGGTGTATGAGTATCGGTGGGACTGAGATGAACTTTAGGGTTTTGGACAGATTGGAGTGTGAGAGTGTGGCTAAGGGTTTTGAGCAATAACTTAAAGCACTTGAGCAAATGACTCGTGATCAAAACATCATCCCCTTTTAATAGTATTGGCTTTCCTATGGACTCAATGTGATCTTGGATCACTTATGTCACACCCTGATTTTTGGTCCTTTCTTTTTCTTTTGAATTTCTTTGGATTTTGCTTTGGATTCCTTTTTCTGTGGCTCTGTGGTCCTGAAACCTGGGAAGATCATCTCTTCTCAGGCTCCCAAGTGGCTTGTCATCCTCAAAACCATCTCAAGATCATGTCATTTTCCATCTTGGACCAATCCCAATATTCTTTTTATTGGGAATATTCCTTTTTCTATTAAAGGAATAATCCTTTTTGCCCTAGGTTGTGAAGCAACCTACCTTTCTGTCATCCACAAAATTCCCAAATAATTCTCATAAATTTTTTGGGTCATATCTTCCACAGATATGTCAAACCCCTTCCTTGGCATGATCAAAAATAATTCACAAATATTCCTTTTCTCATTCTGCCCTAAGTGCCTTTTTGAGAAGGAAGTGCTATTTATATTTGCGTGTTTGCCCCCAAACTTTTTGGGCACTCTTTACTATCCATATAATTGCCTAATGCCAAAATTTAGCTCTATTTTCCTAGCCAATCTTCCTCAGCAATTTTCCAAAGTTTCTGTCAGATGGAAGCCTTGTGGAAGGAAGTACCAGCTAGGAGTATCCAAATGAGTTGAAATTTTTCAAGCTCCTTCATGTGCTCATATCATGACTCTCCTCCAATTTTCAGCTCCATCTAATAATCTATGTGAGCACACATCCAATCTTTGCTTCTGTCAATATTTTTAGGTTGTGAAGAAAGTATATTTTATATTGCTTACAATTTATCAGAACATTCTCCTGCCCATATCACTCATCTCCACCAAATTTGGGGTCATTTCATTAAGCCATTTTCCCTCTAAATTTTTCTCAAGTTTCTGGACATGAAAAATCACTGTGAAACAAGTACCATTTTGGCATGTCCAATTGGTATGAAATTTCTACAGTATCTTCTTATGTCTAAATAACATCCCTCTACCAAATTTTAGCCCAATCCAACTCTCCTAGTGAGTGCTACTTCATGATCTCAATTCTGGACCAGATTGTGTAGTTGTTAAGCAACTATATTAAATCTTAGTCCAAATCCCTTCAAACTTCACAGGATTGTATTCCTTCCTACCCTAAGCATATCTGACATCTTTTTATCCTTAGTGGCCATCACATTTCACCTCACCATATGGGCCAAGTTTGCTGCAGTGAACTTCTGAGGATCACTCCCATCTAGCCACAGTGTCTTTCTTCGAGCCATCACCTCTGAGATAACCAAGCTTGGAGAGACAACAAACTGGACATGATTAGACTGGCCAGAGTGCACTGTGTGCACTAGTTCACGCGGTGACCATCGGCTTGGCATGCCATGGACGCAAGCTGGATGTCGTTTGCTTCAAGCCCCTCTCCTGCTCGTCATTCTTGTGTGCCCGGCCATGTCCAACAGCTCCCCCGTGACCATGTCATCACTTACCTGCCACTGCCCCATCCAATCTCGCCGTCGTTGGGTCGCCGTCGAGCGTGCCCGAGACCTGCCCCTCTGCCTCCTCCATTGTTCGAACGCCTGCGGTGTTCTCGAGCCGTCTCGAGCACGCCCGAGCTTCTCCACGTCATGGGAAACCTCTGCTGCACCTCTTCCCCTCCCTCCGCATGCCTCTCCAAGCTCCAGCTCGCCGACACACGCGTCGCCGTGGCCGTGCACTCCCTCGACCTCGCCCCGCCTATATATAGGCCATCCCGAGCCCTCTCGTTGGCACCAACCTCCTCACCACACTCCCAGCAACCTCCCTGAACCCTCAATCCATCGCTGGAGCCACCACATCTCACCCATGGCCGCCGTGCCCGCCATCGGCCTCGGCCTAAATTGGCTCAAAGCCAAACCCCTCCCTCCACTCCACCACCACCAGCAGCCTCCACCTCAACCCTAGACCCTTCCCCGTAGCTCGTTGTTTCCTCTCCGTGGCCATGGCGCCAGGACCATCATCGCCGTCGCCGCTGTTCGTCGCGGGAGTCGGAGCCCCGCTTGACTCAATGGTCCCCGGCGCCCATAGAGTAGCCCACCCGAAGCGCCGCGCCTCCACGGTCCCTCCAGCGGCCCCAGCGGCGCCGGGGGTGGTGTGTGCCGTCGGGGGCGAGCACCGGTGCGCACAGCCGAGCTCCGCTGCTCCTGCCCCGTCGTGAGGTGGAAGAAGGGACGAGGAGGAGAGAGTGAACGCCCACGGGTCCCGCCTGTAAGTGGCTCAAGGTCCGCGCAAAGTAAGTGGAGAGGTATTCGCTCGGGAATACGTTTTCATTTAGAGAAAGTGTACTATAGTTCTTCTACCGCTCAAAATACGTTTACTTTTGCAGAAGACGTGTTCTCCCGGAATGCGCTTTCTATCTAAACAGCCAAGGACCTGTTTGTAAATATTTCTATTATAGATTGGTCCCTAGTTTTCAAACATCCGTATCTCCGCGACCGTAGCTCCGAATCAGGTGATTCCAAAGCACACGTTTTCGTCTCGTCGAGCCCGTTCTGTTGGTTCCATTTTCATTATGTTGCGACATACTGAGAATGACCATTTTGCCCATGCCCTTATCTAGCCCCCTCCGAGAGAGAAGCTTTTCCGGCAAGTCTTTCCGCGTCTTCACCGCACTTCTTCCCAGTGTATTCTTCATCCCCAGGCAAGCCATGATAACCACTTGCATGATGGATTTGCAGTAGCCATGGTTTCCACTTGAATGTTTAATAATTGCTTGCTCAGTTTCTACTGCTATTACTGTTTCGGTGACGCTTGTGACAATCCATGCTTATCATCATGCTATGTTCTTATGCACCTTGTTAGCATGTTACTACTTGCTAGTAGTATTCTCGTATGTAATGTTTGTTAGTAGGACATGCTGGTAATAGTGATGTTCTCCGATGCATTATCGTCAGTTATGAAAAGTACTTGTGATATACATGATCATCGCTATGCCATGTTCATTTGCATCTAGTGGACTAAGTGCTTTACCATTGTTGATGCCTAGGTTGCATATGGTTATGCCTCCCATCCATGTTCATGTTGATATCATGCTCATATGCATTGTCCTTTCATCATGTTATTTTATTATGGCTCAGTTATTTACTTTTCAAAGTTTAACCGAATATTAAATGAACTTGAACACCTGTTGGTTGAGTCATAGTGCCATCGAGACGAGCTGACCAGTGCAACCACATTTGCCTTTATGGGAAGGCCCTAATTTGGTATATTGTCATGCCTCTCGCCGGTGCCTCCAACTAGGGAAGGTTAGGTGTGCGTGCTACCCTGGCCCGGTAGGCAGCAATAACCTTGTGAGCCCGAGTTTGGTTATGTGCACATGTCCCCGTTTGGGACCGTTTTTGTTTTGCCACGACGGTGGCCATTGGGTGTCACGAGGTGACATCGGGGCCACCCATGATTTAGCCCAAAGGGGAGTTTGTCGGAGTGGCCGGGAGAGTGTCATGCAATAGATTGGTTTTGTCGGAACGCCGTTGGTCCACCCGAATGGGAGCACGAGGCCTTGGGTTCTGTAGTGTGGGTACAGTGTACTAACCTCTACAGAGTGTATAATCTATCGATAGCCGCGCCCGCGGATATGGGCCCAGTTCGTAGTAGGTCACACTATGGGTCAACAGTATTAATAACCTGATTAATAAACAACCCTGGTTCGATGAGGAAAGAAGTTGGTTGGTCTTTATGTGATCGGGAGAGGATCATAGTGGTATCATGGATACCAAGGTTGGTTGATATTTATGGTTGCATGTGATGATCCCGGGTAAAGATCAAGCTCCTTGTGGTCTTATGGTCACTACGGTATTGTTAATACCAAGCTTGGTTGGTCCTGAGGTGATCGTGTGATGCTCAGGTTGGTAAGTTGATACATGTGGTGGTTACGAGATAACCCCGAGCAGAGTAAGTTGGATCATGATATTTTAAACACGTTGCATGCTAGTATCATCATGTTCATATGTTCATGCCATGCTCATCTGTTATTGCTCTAGTAGTATCATGCTCATCACTGCTAAGTAACCTGTAAATGCCTTGTTGTTGTTTGTCTTGATTGCTTTTGGTTGTTGTGAGCTTGCGAGTACATTCAAAGTACTCACCTGGCGTGTCATGCCAGTTTGCAGGTCATGCCATGTTTGCTTGATTACGGAGGATCCCGAGTTTGCGAGCTAGGATAAGCGTTCCAGCCAGAGTCCCTGCGGAGTGGAGACCATCGCTGTCATTGTTGTTCCGCTGCTACGAGTTGTTCTGCTGCTAGCATAGAGCAACCTGAGCAGGCGTAGTGTCGCCGTGCCGATGTAATCCGTTGTATTATTGGGACCCTTGTATCCCCGAGTATTTGTAATAAGAGTTGATTTGTTCTATGCCAAGCAGTGTCGTATTCCAGAAGACTTGATCTCTGGGCTGGAATACGGGGTGTTCCTGTCTCTTTGAGCCGGGGTGCCACAACTTAACCAAAAATGTAGAGTCGTGAAGCTTTTGCCAATGCATGTCCTTTGCATTTTGAGGGGTCCATATTCACTTGTCCTTGCCATACCTACATTGAACTTTCCTGAAATAATCTTTGAATGAGCATTAGTTCAATGATATATATGTTGCTATTAATTACCAAAACCACCCAGGGATTAGTTGCACTTTCGAATATGGTGAATGGAGTGGTCTATGTGGCGAAGTAGTTTCACATCAGCAAAAGTATCGACAAGTACAAGTAACTTAAATAGAGCAACAATACCGTTAAAATGTATGCATAGGGATGGATATTGGGACGTTTCATAGATGATTTATAAACATATTAGACAATCCACGGGTGCCACAACCTAACTCATGCTCTAGAATTATTGTAGGCATGCATTCCATAACCAGAAAGACTTGCTTAGAAATAACTTGGATCTCATCGTAAGTCCAACCACCTTGCATCAAGGTCCAAAAGGAAACTAAGGATATTTAAGGTGACCTTTCCTGTCAATCGAGACCATGCATTAACACTCTATGAATACATGTTATCCTCAAATTACAACCATTCCATTAGATACCCGGTTTCTCACACTCTGGATTTGCGGATCAAAACTATAACAGGTGTATATGACTTCCAGGTACAATCATGAACAAATAGACATAAAGAAATAATGGTTTAGATCTGAAATCATATTACTCGGGCCCTAGTAATAAGCATTGGGCACGCAAAGTCATAACAACATCAATTCTCGAACAATCACTACACTAGGGATTACTCCCCAAGTCTAATACATGATAAATCTCATCCAATTCCCAAACATCCCATTGATACGTCTCCAACGTATCTATAATTTTTTATTGTTCCATGCTGTTATATTATCATTCTTGGATGTTTTACAATCATTTTATATCATTTTTTGGTACTAACCTATTGACATAGTGCCCGGTGCCAGTTGTTGTTTTCTACATGTTTTTTACATCGCAGGAAATCAATACCAAACGGAGTCCAAACGCAGCGAAACTTTTTGTGGACTTTTTTTTGGACCAGAAGACATCCAGTGGGTCGGAGAAGCACCTGGGGGGTGCTCTGAGGGGAGCACAAACCACCAGGGCGCGCCTTGAGGCCCAGGCGCGCCCAGGTGGGTTGTGCCCACCTCGGTCGTCTCCCACACCGCCTCTTTGCTCTATAAATACCCCAATATTCCAGAAACCCTAGGAGAGTCGATGAAAATCAATTCCACCCACCGCAAGTTCCAGAACCACCAGATCCAATCTAGACACCATCACGGAGGGGTTCATCATCCTCATTGGTGCCTCTCCGATGATGCGTGAGTAGTTCATTGTAGACCTTCGGGTCCGTAGTTAGTAGCTAGATGGCTTTCTCTCTCTCGTTTGATTCTCAATACAATGGTCTCTTGGAGATCCATATGATATAACTCTTTTTTTGCGGTGTGTTTGTTGGGATCCGATGAACTTTCAGTTTATGATCAGATCTATCTTTTTATCCATGAAAGTTATTTGAGTCTTCTTTGATCTCTTATATGCATGATTGCTTATAGCCTCGTATTTCTTCTCCGATATTTGGGTTTTGTTTGGCCAACTTGATCTATTTATCTTGCAATGGGAAGAGGTGCTTTGTGATGGGTTCGATCTTACGGTGCTTAATCCCAGTGACAAGAAGGGAAACGACACGTATGTATCGTTGCCATTAAGGATAACAAGATGGGGTCTATTTCTACATAAATAGATCTCATCTACATCATGTCATCGTTCTTATTGCATTACTCCATTTTTCCATGAACTTAATACACTAGATGCATGCTGGATAGCGGTCGATGTGTGGAGTAATAGTAGTAGATGCAGGCAGGAGTCGGTCTACTAATCTTGGACGTGATGCCTATATAATGATCATTGCCTGGATATCGTCATGATTATTTGAAGTTCTATCAATTGCCCAACAGTAATTTGTTTCCACCGTTTGCTATTTTTCTCGAGAGAAGCCACTAGTGAAAACTACGGCCCCCGGGTCTCTTCTTTAATATATTTGCCTTCAAGATCTATTTTGCTATTCGCTCTTTTTATTTATTTGCAACTTTTATTTTCAGATCTATTTATCCAAAAATCCAAAAATACCTTGCTGCAATTTTTACTTATTTATTTTATCTCGCGTTCCCGCGAGATCTATTTATCCAATCTACTACAATTTTATCTATCTTGTTACCCGAAAGGGATTGACAACCCCTTTAACACGTCGGGTTGCAAGTATTTGTTCTTTGTGTGCAGGAGCTGTTTACGTGGTGTTGCGTGGTTCTCCTACTGGTTCGATAACCTTGGTCTCATCACTGAGGGAAATACCTACCGTCGTTGTGCTGCATCATCCCTCCCTCTCTGGGGAAAAACCGACGTAGTTCTAGCACTTCACAAACATTTGCCGTTTTATTCGCCCCTCTTTTTCGTTTGCCTTTTTCTCGTGAGATCTCTTGTTTGCTATCCCTACTTATATTACCATGTGACTTCTATTTGTTTGCATCTTTGCTTGCTAATAATCTATTGATATGGATCCTCATCCACTTGCTAATCTTTTCAAAAGATCCAATTATGATGAACCAATTGCTAGTAAATTGTTTTCACTAGATTATCTTTATGAAGTTTTGCTTGAGATCAATGAATCTGAAAATTGTGATGAAGTGCTAAAAGAAGAAATTTATGAAGTGATTCAGGATAGCTCCTTGAATGAAAAGCATGATTGCAATGATGTTACCATAAACTCTATTAATGTCAGTTGTGCTAATAATATGCAAAACCCCAAGCTTGGGGATGCTAATTTTGATATGTCCACTACTTATTGCAATGATCATGATTGGGGTGATTCTTCTTATGATCTTGAAAATTTATTTAAGCCTCATGATGAATATGTTATTGATAATAATGTTTGCAATAATATTGAAAGTGGGTTTGGAAGAGTGTCAACTATAGGTAAAAATAATCCCACATATTTGGAGAGCGTTCAATCTTATGAATTTTTTGATAAAAGTGGGCTTGGAGAGGTCATGACTTTATTTGATGATAATCCCACTATTTTGGAAGAGTGTCAACTTTGCATGCATGTGGATCATGTAGAGAGTATGTTATGTGATAGCTATATTGTTGAGTTTGAATATGATCCCACATATAATTATTATGAGAGAGGGAAATATGGTTGTAGAAATTTTCATGTTACTAAATTACCTCTCTTCATGTTGAGATTGCTATTGTTTTCTTCCATGCATATGCTAGATCTTGCTTGTCTTGCTAATTTGTTTTTCTATAAAATACCTATGCATCGTAAATATGTTTGTCACATATTTTATGATGCTCTCTTTGTGTTTTCATTATTATCTTTCATGTGAGCATCAATAAAATCTTATGCCTAGCTAGGGGCGTAAAACGATAGCGCTCGTTGGGAGGCAACCCAACTTGTATCTTTTTGCTTTTTGGTTTTCTTGCTGTTTTCAATAAAATACCCAATTATACCTCTGATTAGATGTGTTTTTTTGGTTTAAATTAGTGTTTGTGCCAAGCAAAGCCTTTGGGTTGATTTGGGTGATAGTTGATTTGATCTTGTTGAAAAACAGAAACTTTTGCGTTCAGTAAAATAATTTTTAAAATTCACAGTAGAAACTAAAAATTCTGAATTTTTTAAACAAGATTGATATACAAATTGCCTCTGTTGTCCTAATTTTTCAGAATTTTTAGAGTTACATAAGTATGAGAACAATTCGTATGTATGCAGACTGTTCTGTTTTTGACAGATTCTGTTTTCTTTGTATTGTGTGCTAATTTTGATGAATCTATGGTTTCCTTTGAAGAGTTTTTGCCATAGAAAAGTTAGAATACAGTAGATATAATGCAAGAACAAAATTTGAATGAGTTTTCTACAGTACTTAAAGTAAATATTGGTTTTCTTATACTAACGGATCTCACGAAGGTTTTGTTGAGTTTTGTGTGATTGAAGTTTTCAAGTTTTGGGTGAGATTATGATGGATGAAGGAATAAGGATTAGCAAAAGGCTAAGCTTGGGGATGCCTGAGGCACCCCAAGATAATATTCAAGAAGTATCAAGCAACTAAGCTTGGGGATGCCGAGTGGCATCCCCTCTTTCTTCTAACGACCATCGGTATTTTACTTGGAGCTATATTTTTATTCGTCACATATTATGAGTTTTGCTTGGAGCGTCTTGTATGATATGAGTCTTTGCTTGTTTTGTTTTTTATTTTAAGTCTTGAATCCTTGCTGGACACACCTTTTTGAGAGAGCCAAAAATTATGCTATGCTTGCTCCTATGATTCACTTAAATTTTTAGAGCCTTGGAATTGCTCTAGTGCTTCACTTATATCTTTTTGAGCACGGTGTGCTTTGTTATTTTTGAAGAAATGCTCTCATGCTTCACTTAGATCTATTTGAGAGTTAGTAAAATCTTGAAGAAATTCTCTCTTGCTTCACTTAGATTAATTTGAGAGAAAGAAATATTATGCTCATGTTCTTCACTTATATTTGTTTAAGCTTATTAAAAGCAACATATGAAACTAGTCCCAAAGTGATAGATATCCAAGAAGGATATAATAAAAACTTTCATGAAGATCATTGGACAAAATAAACTTAATTCCTTTTAATAGTTTTGAGATATGATGATGTGATATGTGAGTCATGTTGATGAGTAATTATGCTTTAGTAAGAATATTGGTGTTAAGGTTTGTGATTCCCTATGCAAGTACGAAAGTCAATAGTTATGCAATGAAATTATATCTTACTTATGGTGCATTATTCGGTGTTACTTATTCTTAATACTTGCTTACGAGATTATTCGTTTCTTGGTTGGGCGCTTCTCAATCTTTTTGCTAGCCTTCATTTGCACTAAGTATGATCACTACTTGTGCATCCAAAACCCTTTAAACCAGTTTTGCCATATGAGTCCACTATACCTACCTATATGCGGTATTTCCGTGCTGTTCTAAGCAAATTTGTATGTGCCATCTCTAATTTTCAAAATAAAATTCTCTTTTGTGTGCTCGTACCGCTCGCGAGGCGGTGAGGGGTGGCCGATTTTTTCCATGCTAGATGTGTTATTCTCACGATAAGTGTTTATCCACTTGTCATTGCACGAGAGTACGGCAAAGGTATTAGGGATGCCCAGTCCTGAAATGAAAAATGAATTTACTTTATGTTGTCAAATAATAAATTCCTTGGAAAGTGTTGGTATGGAGGGCACCCGTGGATACGGCTAGCCATGGAAAGTGAAAGAAATGGTGGAAAAAGGAATAAACTTTATTTTCTGTTTGGGAACCGCCTATGATATATCTAGCATGGCAAGTGTGGGGAGATCTAAGTCATTTTCGTTGGTGGGAAAAGTATGCCTCTCAAAATGTTTTTATCTCTCAATTTAAGCTTTGAGCTCTGGCACCTCTACAAATCCCTACTTCCCTCCGCGAAGGGCCTTTCCCTACTTCCCTCCGCGAAGGGCCTTTCTTTACTTTATGCAATTTTTATTTTTAATTTGAGTCTCCATCTTCTCTTATAAAGCACCAACTAAGGGGCACTATGATCGTACTTGAGCATTGGGTGTAGCTAATATTCGAGTGTGTTTCATGAATAGATCAATGATTGAGCATGACGGGCTAGGGATAACTTGTTTTAGCATTGATATTTTGAAAGACATGGTTGCTTGTTGATATGCTTGAGTATTTAAGTTGTCATGTCAAAACTAGACTATTGCTTTGAACCATATAAAAGTCCAAATGTCCATGCTATTAAGAAAAGAATATGTGATGAACATGTTAGGCAGCATTCCACATCAAAAATTCTGTTTTTATCATTTACCTACTCGAGGACGAGCAGGAATTAAGCTTGGGGATGCTGATACGTCTCCAACGTATCTATAATTTTTTATTGTTCCATGCTGTTATATTATCATTCTTGGATTTTTTACAATCATTTTATATCATTTTTGGTACTAACCTATTGATATAGTGCCCAGTGCCAGTTGCTGTTTTCTACATGTTTTTTACATCGCAGGAAATCAATACCAAACGGAGTCCAAACGCAGTGAAACTTTTTATGGATTTTTTTTGGACCAGAAGACATCCAGTGGGCCGGAGAAGCACCTGGGGGGTGCTCCGAGGGGAGCACAACCCACCAGGGCACGCCTGGAGGCCCAGGCGCTCCCAGGTGGGTTGTGCCCACCTCGGCCGCCTCCCGCACCACCTCTTTGCTCTATAAATACCCCAATACCCCAATATTACGGTGCTTGATCCCAGTGACAGAAAGGGAAACGACACGTATGTATCGTTGCCATTAAGGATAACAAGATGGGGTCTATTTCTACATAAATAGATCTCGTCTACATCATGTCATCGTTCTTACTACATTTACTCCATTTTTCCATGAACTTAATACACTAGATGCATGATGTATAGCGGTCGATGTGTGGAGTAATAGTAGTAGATGCAGGCAGGAGTCGGTCTACTAATCTTGGACGTGATGCCTATATAATGATCATTGCGTGGATATCGTCATGATTATTTGAAGTTCTATCAATTGCCCAACAGTAATTTGTTTCCACCGTTTGCTATTTTTCTCGAGAGAAGCCACTAGTGAAAACTACGGCCCCCGGGTCTCTTCTTTAATATATTTGCCTTCAAGATCTATTTTGCTATTCGCTCTTTTATTTATTTGAAACTTTTATTTTCAGATCTATTTATCCAAAAATCCAAAAATACCTTGCTGCAATTTTTACTTATTTATTTTATCTCGCGTTCCCGCGAGATCTATTTATCCAATCTACTACAATTTTATCTATCTCATTACCCGAAAGGGATTGACAACCCCTTTAACACGTCGGGTTGCAAGTATTTGTTCTTTGTGTGCAGGAGCTGTTTACGTGGTGTTGCGTGGTTCTCCTACTGGTTCGATAACCTTGGTCTCATCACTGAGGGAAATATATACCGTCGCTGTGCTGCATCATCCCTCCCTCTCTGGGGAAAAACCGACGTAGTTCTAGCAGACATCACCCATCCATCTATAAAAGATTACTCACATATGATTGGGGAGAGATGATGACGGTGATGGTGAAGGTGTTGATGGTGATGTCGGTGAAGAATCCCCCTCTTCGGAGGTAAAATCCTAGCCATCAGCAACCCTTCGTGATAAGAACGATTGCGTCGGCGTCCTCGTGTCGCAGAAAAATCATCGATAAACCGTGTGAGAAAGGGCAAAGGCTACCGTCGATAAAAACAAAGGTTCAGACATCTATTTTTACCTTTCTTCATACTCCTAAAACTCTAAACCTAACCGAAATGAGAATGGGCAAAGGTGCAACGGCTAAACAGAGGAGAAAGCTAGGGCATACCTTCTCTTTGTCGTTGGGGTCATCATCGACCATCGCCCCGATCATCCACGCCACCATCGACACCGTGTAGGGAGAAGCCCAGGCGTCACAGGAGAGAAGGGAGAGGAAGGGGCGAAGTGGACAAGGTGGCTTAGAGTGACTTGGCCTGGCTCGACCACTACCCGGATTTGATCTCGTGGGACCCAATTACAGGCAACTGATTCAGTCCAATCCCGACCTTTCCCGAGCCATGTTGGAATACCCCCGTCTGGATACGCCCTCACATCATGTTTGGTTGGGGTAATCAAAGTTAGAGAATGGGAATTGAAAGGGTATGAGAGTTCAAATCAATGGTTTGTTATGAGAATTGGGAATTTAGAAGGGATTAGGCATGGGACTTCAAACTCCAGCCCCACTGTTATATTAACAGGGGAGGGGTGGACGTCGAAAGGAAATTTTTTTAGTGAGTCCATCTTAACCCTTCATCATAACTTACATTAAGTTCCCTTATCTAGTCCTTCGCCAATTTAGTGAGTCCATCTTAACCCTTCACCATAACTTACATTAAGTTCCCTTATCTAGTCCTTTGCCAATTCCCATAAACCAAACAAGGGACTATAGTTTCTCCTGAATTCTCACACATAATTACTATCATGCACCAAACAGAGGATTGAGAATAAAAATGACTCATCTATACCTACTAATAAAAGGGCTATCGCTTCTTACTCCCTAATAATGTTTTGCTGATGGGGATGGGAGCCGAGCCGATAACACAAAAATAATGTATAAAACTCACGGACGCTCACAAAATTGCCTCATGCGGATGATAAAATTAACTACACACATTTGAATATATTTTTGTCTCCTACCGAAAATTAAAAATAGATGAAAACAATCAAAACATCTTTCCGAAAAATAAAATTAGGTGCAAACAATCAAAACATCTTTCCGAGAAATAAAACTAGGTGCAAACAATCAAAACATGTGTGCTATACATGAAAAAAAACTATGCATTTGATTATTATTTTGTTCCTCTTTATGCCACAAACATAGTGATATTTTGGGTATAATGAGCAAGGAAGATCATGTAAAAAATAGCGATTTCATCAATTTAAAATTATTGCTACAGGATAAGGTTTTAAAATTTAAATTTTTGTTATAAATATCATGAAATGAGATTTTGCATGGTAAACATCTCTTATTCTATGCACAAAGGGTACAACTACAAGCGAGAAAATCCACACTAGCTATCAATCTATGTACAAAACAATGCATGTATTTGTAACTACTCCGCCGTGTAATTACAAGCGAGAATTTTTTTGGCACTATTAAACTTGAATTGAGAAATTAAGCTTTAGTAATATTTCATATTCACGGTTTATGCTATTAGTGCTTCTCCGCCGTGTTGAAATGGTGGGCGTGGACCTGTATGGGGTCTTGAACCTTTTTTTTATTAAAATCGAGACATTTTCTCTCCCGTTGCAATGCACGGGCATGTTTGCTAGTCCCATATCTAATTTCAATACAACTCCCTACTCTAAACTCTTACCCCCTTCCCAAATACCGCCAAACACGCTGTAAAGGTAAAAAATGATTGCGATAAGAGGTGATGAGACACCGAGTTCAGGGATTTGAACGCCAAGGTTCATTTGGGTCACTTGCTACCCTCTCATGTTCAAAACAGACTTCACTCATTGTCCAACACATCTTCTCTATATACTACTTAAAAAGAACATAAGGTTCTCATTTCACCCTCTCTTCGTCCAACCTGTCAATATATTGTCCCCTCTTCCCTTCTCTTGTTTGATTGTTTCCTCATCTTCGATTTTCCTCCTAAATAATACTCCCCCCATTCCTTTATATAAGGTGTATTTATTTTTTCAAAAGTCAAATGAGTGCATGTTTGATCAAGTTTTTAGAAAAATATATCAATATCTACAATAAGATATTTATGTCATTTGATCTATCATGAAATGTAGTTTCATATTTTATCTATTAGGTATTACATATATTGTTATTTTATTCTATAATCTTGGTCAAACATTCGAATGGTTGACTTGCACGGAAATCAATACACCTTATATTCTGGAACGGAGGGAGTAATATTATATGATAAGTCAATAAATTCTTACCAAATAAGTGCTTAGCAATAAGATGACATTTTTCCTCCCATCTTTGATCTTTCTCCTAAATAATATTTTCTTTGGTAAGTAAATTCTTACCAATAAGTGCTTAATAATAAGATGGCACGTAAAATCATGTAAATTGCATAAAAAAACTTGCTAAGTTTTTAGCACATCAATCTATTAATAGACGGCTAATTATGAACTGGAGAACGCTCCTTTGCAGGCTAGCGTTGAAACGCTCGATGCATAAGGTCTCCCCCAGTTAATCATATTAATTAGTGGGACCCACTCTTTACTTCCTTAAATCTCTGTCGCAATAAATTAAACGGGTGGGGCCGAGCGTTGCCTTCCATAAATCTCTTTTCCCCCTAATTTCAACGGGGATGGGGCCAGGTGCGTCCCTTAATTTTTCTGTCACGGGGATTTGCTAAAAGGAAGGTTGAGGTCCCGTCAAAAAAAGGAAACTTGACTTACCTGCGTTCCTGTCGGAAACCGAGCGCTGGAACGCTCGCGCGCGAAATAGCATCACCCTTATGTTTATACCCCTGTTGCAACGCACGACAATTATCTAGTCTCTTCTCTATTTATATGTATTATACTTATAAAAAAGAATGCAAGGTTCCCATTTCACACTCTCCTTTGTCCAACCTCTCTATATATGTCCACCTTCCCTCTTCTGTTTGATTTTTTCCTCCATCTCTAATTTTTCTTCCAAATAATAACATTCTTTGGTAAGTTGGTAATTCTTACCAAATAAGTAGATGACATTTTTTCTCACGTCTCTGATCTTTCTCCTAAATAATATTTGCTTTGTTAAGTCAATAAATTATTACCAAATAAGTGTTTATAACAATAAAATGATAGGTAAATCATGGCAATTGTATGTAAAAACTTACTAAGATTTTAGTGCACCAATGTAATAATAGGCTTGCAATCCCAGACTAATCTAGTAAAATGTATACTTTTGTTGCAACGCATGGGGCATGGGCAATTTATGACAACTAGTAGAACACCGGTGCATTGCTACGGACTATAATGCATATAAACGAATTAAACAAATGATTAAGGTCATCTCTAAGGTCAAATCTCATTTCTTCCTCATACGCCTGGGCGTGTTCGGACATGAAACAGGCACCCAGCAGGCTCCCCAAAATTCAACCGTCTGGACAGTCTTGGCTCCCCCAAATCCAGACAATATGTGGTCGAGAAATGTGGTTGTCCGGACTATCCGCCATGTTATCTCCAATACGCGGGCCCAACACAAAAAACCCACTGCATGACGCATCCTTCCCTTTTCCTGTTGGACCTCTCCTTCCCGATTGGTTTTCCTCCCTAGAGGGACATTTCTCGCTGGAGCTTTCTCCTTTTAAAACCGGATGATGTCCACCTCACCTTTGCCATGACGCCCTCTCTCCTTCATACGGACCGCCGAGGAGTCCCGCACCTCATCTTTCCCACGGACCACCAAGGAGGAGACCCCTACCAACTGCCCCGCTCTCCCCCAGTGTTGGTGCCGATCCACCACCACCATCAAGGACAAGGAGGCGTGCACCGCCCATCACACCCCTCGAGCCAAGAAGGTAGTTTCGATGTCTCGTGAGCCATTGCAACATGGGCCACATAATCATCATCCAAGAGCCAGCAATGAATGGAAGGGAGGAAGTATCTCTTCGGCCGAGAAGCCCACATGGGCCAAGCAACCAGCAGGATGGCCGGCTTGCTGACGATTCAGCCTTCCTTGCCACTACTACATGTGAGTTCTCAGGAACCAGAAGCTATTATTGACATGCTAGATTCATCTGAACACACACTTCTACATACCCTGAATTCTGACCATGAATTACATGGAGCGTGTGATACATGTCCTATCATTTTTTTCACATAATAAAGAACCACTTTCTCCTTCTAAGCATGTCCTTTGAATAGTTACAACTAAAATGCTACGTAACCTTCTGGAAATTTTATACCGCGGTAAATTTTGCCAGATTAATATACACTGTCTATGCTTACACTGCTCAAAAAGTGAACTTGATTAATGACCATGATCTATAGCCCAACTTTCCCCATATAAGGATATAAACGATTATTTTGTTTATAAAAACATCGTTGACAGTTAATCAATGTTCAACACTGAACTATTGTGCTTCTTTTGCATCAGGTTACAGTTACATTGGAACGCTTTGATTTTCCTTTTGTGGTGGTAAAACAAGGTATCATTACAGATGTAGTATCTGCATTAAGTGAAATACATGTCATTGTGGTGGTCAAACAATACAATGCTTTCGTCACCGCAAAAAGGTGAAGAAAAACAAATACAATGTATAGATTTGAAATTCAAACTATACACATTTAAATTGGCAAAACCAAACATACATTGGATCAGCAAAACATTGCAAAAAGCCTATCACTCGAGAGAGTTAATATTCACTAAGTGAAGCCATGTATTATAAGATGTTGTATATCGTGTTTAGGACTTATGCTCGCCATATTTTCTTCTTCATTCCCTGCCTAAAACTCCTAGTAACGGGGGGGAGGTGGAGCACCACACCATACCTGAAAGCACAAAACTCTTGTTAGTGTAAAAAGGAAAATAACATATACAAATACAGTAATTTCTGAACAATAAAAATGGCTTGTGAAAACTAACCGGATGTGTATCCCACTGATCTGTAACTAATTATGTGTATTCTGTAGCATAATAGATGATGTGTATTCTGTAGAATAATAGTACAACTCAGCGGGAAAACTAAAAAATTGTATGCATTTTCTGTCAAAGTCGACGACTTATTCATACCAATCTATTTATCCATTATCTTCCTTGAATCTTTCTCTGAAGGTCTAAGGTCTACCACCTAAGTGAAGGGACATATAACACCCGTCATAATAATTGTACCAATATATTGATGTAAAATCCTCGCTGATATCTTACATGATTTCTACGGATTATCTAAAAAATTACAATGTGCTACCAATTCTTGCTGCAGACATATTGATCTTTTACTAAGTTGCATCGATATATACCTTTTAAAAATCTAAAGATAAACTCACCAAAGGTGCTTGATCAAAATAGTCACATTTGGGAAGTACCGAGCAAGATACACCACGTCGAATCCGGCAAACAAATATGAGATAACAAGAATTCAAGGAAAGGATAGTCATAACAGATAAAAAAACTTTAAAAAGACAAATGCCACATGGAACAAGTCTCCATGCTACAACAATGGTGAATCTTTCTGAATATAGTTGCTCAGTTTACATAGCACACAATTTTTTAATATAGTTGTGTTCGCTTTTTTTGTACCAACAAATGCAACAACTAATAAACAAGTGTAGCCTTATCAAACCTAGAAAATTCTAGTACAAGAGACGCAGCAATCCGAAGAAAAAAATAGGAAATGTGAACTTGATCGCATGGCCCACAATATCTACCAGCTCAAAAGATTGGGTCTTATTGGTCATGAATTCCTCCAGCGGAGAAGATCCATAACCATTATCTGTTAGACCATTCCATGAATTCCGTGAGCCATAGTTCCTCCGGTGATGCCCCGACGCTCTGGAGCCCAATTCTGCGTTGGCCCCCGCGTACTTCTATCACTATTGTCCTCCGTGCTGCCCCTTCTTCTTTTATCGACAAGAAGGAAAATATAACAATTAAAATAGAATTCACAAACACCAGAGACCATGTAGTCTGCTTATCCTACATATTACTCAAAATAATAGTTCCTACAATTATTCTGCCTAAGACCAGTGGGAGGGGGTGGTGGGAGGTGAGGCAAAGTAAACCTTGGATGCCGGCCAACTCCCCTTTAGGAGTAGAGATACATGCTAGGGAGGAGTCATGTCGCTAATTAATTTGGAGAGCTCTCTTTCAGCTAAATGCAAACTTATTCTATTTTTCGTGAGCAAGAAGTGTGAATTAATTAGTGCATATGATTGTTCTTGTCTATTTATCCATCCAATACATACCTTAGCAGTACATCAATTGATAAGAGAGCATACAACTAAAGCAGACGCTGACCCAAGGTGGCATTATTCAAGCATCCAACTAACTCAGGTAATTTCTTTTTGCAAGAATGCTAGAGACAATTCTATAGGAGCAGTACTGCAGGAAAAAACTAAATTTATCAACAAAGCACCTGATGCCTGATCCATTGGGACATATATAATCTAGCTAGACCTATGTAAGAAAGCAATTCAATATTATCACTTATTTCTTTGCATTTCATGCTAGTAAAGGCACAATTCAAAACCCCACTTTATTTAATACTTGAAACTGAAAATTGAATGGTGTTTCCCAAGAATGCTTTGTTCTAGAACAACTACGATTGATCCTTTGGAATTGTATTTTTACACACTTCATAACCTACGCACCATGGGAAAATAGTGCATAAGCTAGAACAACACTCACTATTACCTATACCATATCCTCCATTAAGGAAGAACTTGCTAAATGAAGTTGACCCCACCAAATGACAAACAAATATGTAGCTCTGACCAACATTGCATGAATTAATCAGGAACTTCTCACCACATGTGCGTATGCAAGCAAATGAAGGGAAAGCTGAAAGAACTTACATTGGACGAAGGCACATGCGAGAGGGCAAAGACGAACCCGCAGCATGTTGTAGAAGAAACCGGAAGGCGACAGAGCAGACAACGCCAACCTGGACTGATGGACTGCGATGAAGGAAGCAGAGGCCTGTAGGAGGCTAAATGCAGCCGTCAGCGATCGGCTAAATCAACCGAAGAAACAACTAGCATAGAGGAAAAGGTTGCCTTATAGAAGCATCATTGGTTGATTTACAAGCTTCATTAGAAATCATAATAAAAAGTATTTAAAAAACATTATTGACTTAGTTCACCGACCAAGAGCACAAGCATTAAGAAATCATATAAAAGGGACTTCTGAACAAATTTGAAATAACATCAGGCTCGTACAAACTATAATGGTGTCCAATACATAGGCATTAAAAGATCTGAATTTTTAGTTATTTTAACTAAACTCTCAACTATGTAAGTCAGAACCACAATTGGAGGAACGAAAGAGCTGGGAACAAACCTCGAACGAAGCCTCGACCAGAGCGGCCGGTGACTGGTGGTGGCCCTGCTTGTTGGAATATGCCCTAGAGGCAATAATAAAGTGGTTATTATTATATTTCCTTAATCATGATAAAGGTTTATTATTAATGCTAGAATTGTATTGACGGGAAACTTAAATACATGTGTGGATACATAAACAAATACTGTGTCCCTAGTGAGCCTCTACTAGACTAGCTCATTGATCAAAAGATGGTCAAGGTTTCCTGACCATAGACATGAGTTGTCATTTGATAACGGGATCACATCATTAGGAGAATGATGTGATGGACAAGACCCATACGTTAGCTTAGCATATGATCGTTCAGTTTATTGCTATTGCTTTCTTAATGTCAAATACATATTCCTTCGACCATGAGATCATGCAACTCCCGGATACCGGATGAATGCCTTGTGTGCTATCAAACGTCACAACGTAACTGGGTGATCATAAAGATGCTCTACAGGTATCTCCAAAGGTGTATGTTGAGTTGGCATGGATCGAGATTGGGATTTGTCACTTCATGTATCGGAGAGGTATCTCTGGGCCCTCTCGGTAATATAGCATCACAAGAAGCTTGCAAGCAAAATGACTAAGGAGTTAGTTACGAGATGATGTATTAAAGAACGAGTAAAGAGACTTGCCAGTAACGAGATTGAACTAGGTATGGAGATACTGACGATCGAATCTCGGGCAAGTAACATACCGACAGACAAAGGGAACTATGTATGTTGTCATAAAGGTTCGACCGATAAAGATCTTCATAAAATATGTAGGAACCAATATGGGCATCTAGGTCCCGCTATTGGTTATTGACCGGAGAAGAGTCTCGGTCATGTCTACATCATTCTCGAACCCGTAGGGTCTGCACGCTTAACGTTCGTTGACGATATAGTATTATATGAGTTATGTGAAATAGTGACCGAATGTTGTTCGGAGTCCCAGATGAGATCTCAGATATGACGAGGAGCTCCGGAATGGTCTGGAGATAAAGATTGATATATAGGACTATGCTATTTGGTCTCCGGAAAGGTTTCAGAATACACCGGGTATTCATCGGGTCACCGGAAGGGGTTCCGGGAGTCCTACGGGGAGTATATGGGCTTAATGGGCCAAGGGGAGGAACACACCAGCCCACAAGTAGCTGGCGCGCCCTCTCCCTGGCCGCTGGCCCTATAGGGAAGGAAAGAGGGGGCGCCTAAGGCAAGGGAGCCGCCGGCCCCCTCCTGCCTTCTCCTCCACCCCCCTAGGAAGGAAAGGGGCACTACAGGAATCAGCTATTTTGACCAGAAAGCGGACGGCAAACATCTTTGTCGTCAGCCGCGGACGGCAAACCTGCCCGGCCCTGTAAACACTGGCAAAGAGCTGATTTGCCGTCTGCTTTTTGCCAGCGGACGGCAAAGACCCCTTTACCGTCGGTCGCGGACGGCAAAGAAGGTGGACGGCAAACAACTGACGGTAGCCATGTTAGGTGGCTAACGGGAGGCTTTGCCGTCTGCCTTGTGACATCAGCAGACGCGTCATGCCACCCGGCTCTTTGTCGTCTGCCACTGACGGCAAACATCTCCAGCCTTTGCCGTCTGCCACGGACGGCAAAGTAACCAAATGGGTCAGCTCCCAGGTTGCACAAGTTGCTGCCACGTGGCCTCTTTGCCATCTGTGGCAGACGGTAAAGACCCCTTTGCCGTCGGTGGCCGACGGCAAAGTGTCTGTATTGTTACTGTTTTTTCTGTTATATCCCTGCATTTTCAAAAGACATATATGATATGTATAGATTCAACCTCAAACATAGCCCATGTATCCAACATCTAGCAGTCCATCAATGCAACAGAACACATAGGGTATTAAAAGATCCAATACATACATAGTTTCACGGAGTTCATCCATATATACATACATAGTTTCAGATTGTTCATCAATACAAATGAAAACAAAAACTAAACACTAGCAGTCCATCAATGCTACTTCCATGAAGTGAGTGAAACCTGCAAAAATGGGAGTAAGAAATTAGAAGAAGAAGAAGAAAGAAAGAAGGAGAAAGAAGAAGAAGAAGACTAGAGAAGAAGAAGAGAAGAAAGAAGAAGAAGAAGAAGAAGAAGAAACTAGAAGAAGAAAAAAGAAGAAGAAGAAGAAGAGAAGAAGAAGAAGAAGAATAAGGAGTAGAAGATGGAGAAAAAGAAAGAAGAGAAAAGGAAGAATAAGAAGATATTTTTTCTTCTTCTTTTCTCATCTTTCTTCTTCTCTTCTATCTTTTTATCCTTTTCCTTCTCATTCTCATTCTTCTTCTTTATTCTTTCTTTTTTTTCTCTTTCTTCTTCTATTCTTTCTTTTTCTCCTCTTCCTTGTTTTTCTTTTCTTTTTATTTGGTGTCTCATTTAAGGCTAACTTAGGTAATTATGCCATTTTTGAGCTAACTAAGCTTATTATGTCAATTTGGAGGAAAATAAGGTAAGTATAGGTCATTTTTGTGCTAACCTAGGTGATGATGCCATTTTAGAGCCAAGTTAGGTAAGTATAGCTCATTTTTTTATCTAACTTGGGTAATTATGCCATTTTGGAGGAAAATAAGCTAAGTATGTGGCATAATAGGGCTAACAAGCATGTACGAAGCTAAGTATGCATTTGTTAAGCAAAACACTAGAGAAAACTTACCGTCATCACAACAAATGCGATCAAGATCGCAACTAAGGTGCAACGACGAACCACCTCAGCTCTGACACGTTGGGCAGACTCACCATGAAATGTCCACACCGTATATCCGGGCGTAAAACCACTCTTGTGCAGGTGTTTGCCCATTTCTTCCTCTGTCCTCTTGTGCCAATTGTCGCACCGGACACAGGGGCACCAGGTTTTTTTTGGCCATTTGCAAATGCGGCTCTCACAAACCCCTTGGTTTTTGTTAACCATTCATTGGTCATGTCTTTCTGACTAGTGTGACCGGTGTACATCCACGCACGATCACTCATCTTGCCTACCTACGCTCGAATAGGTAAAGATAGGTCCATCAGCATGTATATTCATCAGTTAATCTAGTTTGTCAATTTTATTACGTCCATGCAACCTACACTCTAATAGGTAAAGATAGGTCCTAATCCCACCTGAGTATGTGTAGATTGAGTACG
This sequence comes from Thinopyrum elongatum, assembly GCA_011799875.1. Classification (NCBI taxonomy): domain Eukaryota; kingdom Viridiplantae; phylum Streptophyta; class Magnoliopsida; order Poales; family Poaceae; genus Thinopyrum; species Thinopyrum elongatum. The sequence goes on along the minus strand of CM022300.1, from coordinate 220,242,436 downwards.
TTCTCCATGCTCTACCCCATTCCGAGACAAAATTTTGGCAGCACCTCCCCGCTGTTCTCCAAATACACGTCTCGGCAAAAAGCCGAGTGAATGTGCATCAGAAGAACAACAGGGAGGCACTGCCAAAATTTTGTCTCGGAATGGGGTAGAGCATGGAGAATGTACCCAATCTACACATACTCGGGCTGTCCATGGAAATCGTTGGACAATCCGAATGAGCTACGGTGATAAATATGCAACTGAATGCATATTTATCGATGCAACCCTTTCGGACGGGAGACGCATACTGGTTACACGACTGTAGTTATCTAGCTAGTGTCATCCGCACGAAGGCCGGAACAGAGAAAATAATTAAGGGTGGAGGAGGAGATATCATTTGTGCTCACCCACGAACGCAGGGGCGGAGCTCGTCGAACACCAGACCCTCGCAGTGACGAAACAACTGCACATTTAAATCGAAAGATGAGTAACATAGCACTATTGTTTTTGCCATCAACCTAACTAAATATTTACAACAATATGCCACCTAAATATATGTCATTAAGGGTTCCGTCGACGTCAAGGCACCCCTCTTCTTCTTCTTCTTCCTCTTCTTCCTCCTCTTTTTCTAATTATTCTTATTTTCTTCTTCTTTTTTCAGAACTAAACCTAAACCTAAAACTAAACTAAACGTAAACCTAAAACTAAACCTAAAACTAAAACTAAAACTAAACATAAACCTAAAACTAAAAAAACAGAAGAAAAAAAAGAGGAGGAGGAGGAGCTCACTGCAGGGGAGGGGGCGGCCGGTGGAGAAGGGGGCGGCCCGGTGGAGGAGGTCCGCCGCAGGGGAGGGGGGCGGCGCCGCGGCCTTCCTCACGGTGGGGATCGGGCGGCCGCCGCAGGGGAGGGCATCGTGGCCGGGCGACGGGGGGGGGCGGAAGGGGAGAAGAGGGACGGGGAGGGAGGCGGTAGATGCGGGTGGAGGAGGAGGCGGTCGGCGGGGGGGAGAGGTGGGGAAGGGGAGGAGGCACGGATGGGGGGAGAGGGGGCGGGGAGGAGAAGGGGGTGAGGGAGGGGAGGGGGACGGGGAGCGGGAGGCTGGGGGGGGGGGGGAAGAGGATGGGGGGGGAGGGGGGGGGGGGGGGAGGAGGGGGGTAAGAGGAGGAGGGGGAGAGGGGGGGTCGGGGGAGCGGCGGGGGCGGGGCGAGGAGGTGGAGGGGGCGCGGTGGGGGTAGGAGGGGCGGCGGGGGGGGCCAGCGGCGGCGGGGGCGCGGTGGGGGACGGGGGCGCGGAGCGGTTGGGTCGGGGGAGGAGAGAGAGGCCTGGGGGGTGCGCCGTTATTAGCCGTTAGGTATTAACCTCTTTGCCGTCCGCTAACGGACAACAAAGATGGTTTGCCGTCCGCTAGCACACGGCAAAGAGGTGGGGGTGGTGGGCCGTTACAGCAGTGTCGTCCACTGGACCCCACCCAGCTCTTTGCCGTCCGCTAGCAGACGACATAGCACTAGCTGATGGCAAATAGTATCTTTGCCATCAGCCAGTTCTTTGCCGTCTGTTTTTTGTAAGCAGATGGCAAAGACCTTCTTTGCCGTCAGCTAGCCGATGGCAAAGAACTGGCTGATGGCAAATTCCCTGATTCCAGTAGTGGGGGCGCCTAGGGCAGGTGCCCTAGGGCTGGCCCCCGGCCCCCTTGGGCGCCCTAGGCTGCCTCCCCTCCTCCCCCACCTATATGTATGAGAGGAGGGAGAGGGGCAACACATACCACGATCCCCAAGCCGTGTGCGGCGCCCCGTCTCCCTCTAGTTCCAGTTCCTCCTCCGTCCACGTCCGTTGTGCTTGGCGAAGCCCTGCGGATAGTTTCACCACCACCGTCACCACACCGTCATGCTGCCGGAACTCATCTACTACTTCGCCTCTCTTGCTGGATCGAGAAGGCGAGGACGTCATCGAGCTAAACGTGTGCTGAACGCGGAGGTGTTGTACGCTCGGTACTTGATCGGGACGGATCGTGAAGGTGTACGACTACTTCAACCGCGTTGATAAATGCTTCCGCTTAGCGATCTACAAGCGTATGTAGATGCTCTCCCCCTCTTGTAGCTATGCATCTCCATGGATAGATCTTGCGTGTGCGTAGAATTTTTTGTTTTTTCAAGCAACGTTCCCCAATAGTGGCATCATGAGCCAGGTCTATGCGTAGATGATATGCACGAGTAGAACACAAAGGAGTTGTGGGCGGTGATGTGCATACTGCTTACCACGAATGTCTTATTTTGATTCGGCAGCATTGTGGGATGAAGCGGCCCGGACCAACCTTACATGTCCACGCACATGAGACCGATTCCACTGACTGACATGCAACTTGTTTTGCATAAAGGTGGCTGGCGGGTGTCTATTTCTCCTACTTTAGTTGAATCGAATTTGACTACGGCCGGTCCTTGCAGAAGGTTAAAACTGCAAACTTGATAATCACCATTGTGGTTTTGCGTAGGTAAGAACGGTTCTTGCTAGTTGGCAGTAGCAGCCACATAAAACTTGCAACAACAAAGTAGAGGACGTCTAACTTGTTTTTGTAGGGCATGTTGTGATGTGATATGGTCAAGATATGATGTGATATATGTTGATGTATGAGATGATCATGTTTTGCAATAAGTTCACGACTTGCATGTCGATGAGTACGACAACCGGCAGGAGCCTTAGGGTTGTCTTTAATTATTGTATGACCTGTGTGTCAATCACTAAGCGCCATGTAATTGCTTTACTTTATTGCTATGCGTTAGCAATAGTTGTAGAAGCAATAACTGGCGAGATAACCCTGACGCTATGATGGAGATCAAGGTGTCGTGCCGGTGACGATGGAGATCATGCTGATGCTTTGGAGATGGAGATCAAAAGCATAAGATGATGATGGCCATATCATGTCACATATTTTGATTGCATGCGATGTTTATCCTTTATGCATCTTATTTTGCTTAGAACGACGGTAGCATTATAAGATGATCCCTTCACTTAATTTCAAGATAAAAGTGATCTCCCTGAGTATGCACCGTTGCTAAAGTTCATCGTTTCGAAGCACCTCGTGATGATCGGATGTGATAGACTCTACGTTCACATACAACAGGTGTAAGCCAGTTTTGCACATGCAGAATACTTGGGTTAACCTTGACGAGCCTAGCATGCACAGACATGGTCTCGGAACACTGGAGACCCAAAGGTCGAACGTGAGTCATATAGTAGATATGATCAACATAGAGATGTTCACCATTGATGACTACCCCATCTCACGTGATGATCGGGCATGGGTTAGTTGATTTGGATCATGTATCACTTAGACAACTTGAGGGATGTTGATTTAAGTGGGAGTTCATTAGTAATTTGATTATTTGAACTAAAATTTATCATGAACTTACTCTTAATAGTTTTTGCATATCTATGTTGTAGATCAATGGCCCGTGCTACCGTTCCCTTGAATTTTAAAGCGTTCCTAGAGAAAGCTAAGTTGAAAGATGATGGTAGCAACTACACGGACTGGGTCCGTAACTTCAGGATTATCCTCATTGCTGCACCGCTAGGTGACAGACCTGCTGCAGAAGCTACTACATATGTTATGAACGTCTGGCAGGCTCGATCTGATGACTACTCAATAGTTCAGTGTGCCATGCTTTATGGCTTAGAACCGGGACTTGAAAGATGTTTTGAACGCCACGGAGCATATGAGATGTTCCAAGAGCTGAAGTTGATATTCAAGCTAATGCCCGGGTTGAGAGATATGAAGTCTCCAACAATTTCTATAGCTGTAAAATGGAGGAGAACAGTTCTGTTAGTGAACACATACTCAAAATGTCTGGGTATCATAACCACTTGACTCAGCTGGGAATTGATCTTCCAGTTGAGAGTGTTATTGACATAGTTCTTCAGTCACTACCACCAAGCTACAAAGGCTTTGTGATGAACTATAATATGCAAGGGATGACGAAAATGATTCCCGAGCTCTTCGCGATGCTGAAATTGGCGGAGGTAGAAATCAAGAAGGAGCATCAAGTGTTGATGGTTAACAAGACCACTAGTTTCAAGAAAAAGGGCAAGGGAAAGAAAGGGAACTTCAAGAAGAATGGCAAGCAATTTGCCGCTCCCGTGAAGAAGCCCAAAGCTAGACCCAAGCCTGAAACTGAGTGCTTCTACTACAAAGGAAATGGTCACTGGAAGCAGAACTACCCCAAATACTTGGCGGATAAGAAGGATGGCAAAGTGAACAAAGGTATATTTGATATACATGTTATTGATGTGTTCCTTACTAATGCTTGTAGTAGCAACTGGGTATTTGATACTGGTTCAGTTGCTCATATTTGTAACTCGAAACAGGAGCTGTGGAATAAACAAAGATTGGCTAAGGACGAGGTGATGATGCGCGTCAGGAATGGTTCCAAGGTCGATGTGATCGCAGTCGTTACGCTACCTCTACATCTACCTTCGGGATTAGTTTTAGACCTTAATAATTGTTATTTGGTACCAGCATTGAGCATGAACATTATATCTGGATCTTGTTTATTGCGAGACAATTATTCATTTAAGTCAGAGAATAATGGTTGTTCTATTTATATGAGTAATATCTTTTATGATCATGCACCTTTAATGCATGGTCTATTCTTGTTGAATCTCGATCGTAGTGATACACATATTCATAATATTGATCCCAAAAGATGCAAAGTTGATAATGATAGTGCAACATACTTGTGGCACTGCCATTTAGGTCATATTGGTGTAAAGCGCATGAAGAAACTCCATGCAGATGGACTTTTGGAATCACTTGATTATGAATCATTTGATACTTGCGAACCATGCCTCATGGGTAAGATGACTAAAATTCCGTTCTCCGGAACAATGGAGCGAGCTAATGACTTACTGGAAATAATACATACCGATGTATGCGGTCCGATGAGTGTTGAGGCACACGGCGGGTATCATTATTTTCTGACCTTCACAGATGATTTGAGTAGGTATGGGTATATCTACTTGATGAAACACAAGTCTGAAACATTTGAAAAGTTCAAAGAATTTCAGAGTGAACTGGAGAATCATCGTAACAAGAAAATAAAGTTTCTACGATCTGATCGCGGAGGCGAATATTTGAGTTACGAGCTTAGCCTTCATTTAAAACAATGTGGAATTGTTTCACAACTCACGCCACCTGGAACACCACAGCATAATGGTGTGTCCGAATGTCGTAACCGTACTTTATTAGATATGGTGCGTTCTATGATGTCTCTTACTGATTTGCCTTTATCATTTTGGGGTTATGCATTAGAGACAGCCGCATTCACATTAAATAGGGCACCGTCTAAATCCGTTGAGACGACACCGTATGAACTATGGTTTGGCAAGAAACCTAAGCTGTCGTTGCTACTTCTTGAGCTTGCGTTGATTTTTTCCTTGAAGAGGAAAGGCTGATGCAGCAAAGTAGAGATAAGTATTTCCCTCAGTTAAGAACCAAGGTATCAATCCAGTAGGAGGCACAAGCAAGTCTCTAATCTATGCACCTGCACAAACTAACAAACACTTGCACACAACGCGAAAAAGGGGTTGTCAATCCCTTCACGATCACGAACAAGAGTGAGATCTAATAGAGATAGGTATAAAAGATAAATAAAAGAGCAAACTAAAGTAAATATAAATAAATTGCAGCAAGGTATTTTTGTGTTTTTTGGTTTATAGATCTGAAAATATATGATGGAAAATAGACCCGGGGGCCATAGGGTTCACTAGAGGCTTCTCTCTTGAAAGAAAACATACGGTGGGTGAACAAATTACTGTTGAGCAATTATAGAAAAGCGCATAGTTATGACGATATCTAAGGCAATGATCATGAATATAGGCATCACGTCCGTGACAAGTAGACCAAAACGATTCTGCATCTACTACTATTACTCCACACATCGACCGACTCCTGCCTGCATCTAGAGTATTAAGTTCATAAGAACAGAGCAACACTTTAAGTAAGATGACATGATGTAGAGGGATAAACTCAAGCAATATGACATAAACCCCATCTTTTTATCCTTGATGGCAACAATACAATACATGCCTCGCTACCCCTTCTGTCACTGGGTGAGGACACCGCAAGATTGAACCCAAAACTAAGCACCTCTCCCATTGCAAGAAAAACCAATCTAGTTGGCCAAACCAAACCGATAGTTCAAAGAGAAATACAAAGATATCTTAATTATGCATAAAATAGTTCAAAGAAGACTCAAATAATATTCATAGATAATCTAATCATAAATCCACAATTCATCGGATCTCAACAAACACATCGCAAAATAAGATTACATCGGATAGAACTCCAAGAACATCGAGGAGAACATGGTATTGCAGATCAAAGAGAGAGAAGAAGCCATCTAGCTACTAGCTATGGACCCGTAGATCTGTGGTAAACTACTCACGCATCATCAGAAGGGCAGCAAGGTTGATGTAGAGGCCCTCCGTGATCGAATCCCCCTCCGGCAGGGTGCCAAAAAAGGCCCCAAGATAGGATCTCACGGGAACAGAGGCTTGCGGCGGCGAAAAAGTATTTTGGTGGACGCTTCTGATGTTTGGGGAATATTTCTGAATTTATAGAGGTGGAATTAGGGTTGGAGGACACCTGAGGGGCCCACAAGCCCTTAGGGCGCCCCCCTGGGGCGCATCCTAGAGGCTTGTGGCCTCCTCGGGACTCTTCTGGCCCTCTCTCCAAGTCACGTAGGTGTCTTCTGGTCTAAGAAAAGCATCGTAAAGTTTTATTCCGTTTGGACTCCATTTGATATTCCTTTTCTGTAAAAGTCAAAAACAAGGAAAAAACAGAAATTGGCACTGGGCTCTAGGTTAATAGGTTAGTCCCAAAAATAACATAAAATAGCATATTAATACATATAAAACATCCAAAACAGATAATATAATAGCATGGAACAATCAAAAATTATAGATAAGTTGGAGACGTATCAAGCATCCCCAAGCTTAATTCCTGCTCGTCCTCGAGTAGGTAAATGATAAAAACAAATTTTTTGATGTGGAATGCTACCTAACATATTTATCAATGCAATCTTCTTTATTGTGGCAAGAATGTTCAGATCCATAAGATTCAAAACAAAAGTTTAATATTGACATAAAAACAATAATACTTCAAGCATACTAATAAAGCAATCATGTCTTCTCAAAATAACATGGCCAAAGAAAGTTATCCCTACAAAATCATATAGTCTGGCTATGCTCCATCTTCATCACACAAAGTATTTCATCATGGACAACCCTGATGACAAGCCAAGCAATTGTTTCATACTTTTGATGTTCTCAAACTTTTTCAATTTTCACGCAATACATGAGCTTGAGCCATGGATATAGTGGTTGTGGAGAAGACAAAAAAGAAGGAGAAAGTCTCACATCAACTAGGCAAATTAATGGGCTATGGAGATGCCCATCAATTGATATCGATGCAAGTGAGTAGGGATTGCCATGCAACGAATGCACTAGAGCTATAAGTGTATGAAAGCTCAAAAAGAAACTAAGTGGGTGTGCATCCAACTTGCTTGCTCACGAAGACCTAGGGCAATTTGAGGAAGCCCATTATTGGAATATACAGGCTAAGTTCTATAATGAAAAATTCCCAATAGTATATGAAAGTGACAAAATAGGAGACTCTCTATCATGAAGATCATGGTGCTACTTTGAAGCACAAGTGTGGAAAAAGGATAGTAACAGTGTCCCTTCCCTCTTTTCTCTCTTTTTTTTGTTTGGGCTTCTTTGGCCTCTCTTTTTTATTTGGGCTTCTTTGGCCTCTTTTATTTTTTATAAAGTCCGGAGACTCATCCCAACTTGTGAGGGAATCATTGCTTCCATCATCCTTTCCTCGCATGGGACAATGCTCTAATAATGATGATCATCACACTTTTATTTACTTACAACTCAAGAATTACAACTCGATACTTCGAACAAAATATGACTCTATATGAGTTCCTCCGGTGGTGTACCAGGATGTGCAATGATCAAGAGTGACATGTATAAAAAATATGAACGGTGGCCTTGCCACAAATACTATGCCAACTACATGATCATGCAAAGCAATATGACAATGATGGTGCGTGTCATAATAAAACAGAACGGCGGAAGTTGCATGGCAATATATCTCGGAATGGCTATGGAAATGCCATAATAGGTAGGTATGGTGGCTGTTTTGAGGAAGGGTATATGGTGGGTTTAATGCACCGGCGAGCGGTACTAGAGAGGCTAGCAATGGTGGAAGGGTGAGAGTGCGTATAATCCATGGACTCAACATTAGTCATAAATAACTCACATACTTATTGCAAAAAAAATTAGCCATCGAAACAAAGTACTACACACATGCTCCTAGGGGGATATATTGGTAGGAAAAGATCATCGCTCGTCCCCGACCGCCACTCATAAGGAAGACAATCAAAAAATAAATCATGCTCCGACTTCATCACATAACAGTTCACCATACGTGCATGCTACGGGAATCACAAACATTAACACAAGTATTTATACCAATCCACAATTACTCACTAGCATGACACTAATATCACCATCTTCATATCTCAAAACAAATGCAAGAATGAAACTTCTCGTCTATTCAATGCTCTTTATATGAAAGTTTTTATTATATCCCTCTTGGATGCCCATCATATTAGGACTAAATTCATAACCTAAGCAAATTACCATGTTGTTTAAGACTCTCAAAATAATATAAGTGAAGCATGAGAGTTCAACAATTTCTATAAAATAAAGCCACCGTCGTGCTCTAAAAAGTTATAAGTGAAGCACTAGAGCAAACTGCCTAGCTCAAAAGATATAAGTGAAGGACATAGAGTATTCTAATAAATTCACGATTAATACGTGTCCCTCTCAAAAGGTGTGTACAAAAAGGATGATTGTGGCAAACTAAAAAGCAAAGACTCATATCATACAAGACGCTCCAAGCAAAACACATATCATGTGGTGAATAAAAATATAGCCTCAAGTAAATTTACCGATGGATTGAAGACAAAAGAAGGGATGCCATCCGGGGCATCCCCAAGCTTAGATGCTTGGTTGTCCTTGAGTATTACCTTGGGGTGACTTGGGCATCCCCAAGCTTATGCTCTTGCCACTCCTTATTCCATAGTCCATCAAATCTTTACCCAAAACTTGAAAACTTCGCAACACAAAACTCAACAGAAAACTTATAAGATCCATTAGTATAATAAAATAAATCAACACTTTAGGTACTGTTGTCAACTCATTCTAAATTTATATTGGTGTTATATCTACTATATTCCAACTTCTCCATGGTTCATACCCCCCGATACTACCAATAGATTCATCAAAATAAGCAAGGAACACATAGAAAACATAATCTGTCAAAAACAGAACAGTCTGTAGTAATCTGGAAATTTCGTATACTTTTGTAACTCCAAAAATTCTGAAAAATTATGAAAAATTAGGCAATTTGTATATCAATCTTTTGTAAAAATCAGATCAAAATTACATTTCTGTGATTTTCTAAATTTCCGGCAATGAGCGCAAAAGTTTCTGTTTTTCAGCAAGATCAAATCAACTATCACCATAGACCATCCCAAAGGTCTCACTTGGCTCAAACACTAATTAAAACACCAAAACACAATTACTACAGAGGTAATAATTTGTATTTATTGAAAAATAGAACCAAAAACAAAAACATAAAAATAAAATTGGGTTGCCTCCCAACAAGCGCTATTGTTTAACGCCCCTAGCTAGGCATAAAACATAGATCTAGGTATTGTCATCTTTGGTATGCAATCCATAAGTAGCACTCATAATAGATTCATATGGCAACTTAATTTTCTTTCTTGGAAAGTGTTACACACCCTTCCTTAACGGAAATTGAAATCTAATGTTTCCTTCTTTCATATCAATAATTGCACCAATCGTTCTAAGGAAAGGTCTGCCAAGAATAATAGGACATGTAGGATTGCAATCTATATCAAGCACAATAAAATATATGGGCACATAATTCCTATTTGCAACAATAAGAACATCATTAATCCTTCCCATAGGTTTCTTAATAGTGGAATCCGCTAGATGCAAATTCAAAGAACAATCATCAAATTTGTGGAAACCGAGCACATCGCATAAAGTTTTTGGAATTGTGGAAACGCTAGCACCCAAATCACACAAAGCATTGCGTTCATAATCTTTAATTTTAATCTTAATAGTAGGTTCCCACTCATCATAAAGCTTTCTAGGGATAGAAACTTCCAACTCAAGTTTCTCTTCAAAAGATTTCATCATAGCATCAACGATATGTTTAGTAAAAGCTTTATTTTGATTTTAAGCATGAGGTGAATTTAACATGGATTGCAACAAGGAAATACAATCTATTAAAGAACAATTATCATAATTAAAGTCCTTGAAATCCAAAAGAGTGGGTTCATCGCTACTTAAAGTTTTGACCTCTCCAATCCCACTTTTAACAAATTTTTCTTTAAGATCTTTAAACTCCAAATTATTGGGACGCCTTCTAGATAAAGTTGACTCATCTCCAGTCCCATCTTTATCAAGATTTATATTAGAAAACAAAGATTCAATAGGAGTCACACCATCACTTTAAGATCTTCATCATTACTATCGCAAAAACTAGAAGAACACGCTTTTACAAACCAATCTCGCTTGGCACACATCCTAGCGGTTCTTTCTTTACATTAATCCATAGAAATTTTAATAGCTTTCAGAGATTCATTAATATCAATATTAGGTAGCATAGATCTAATCTTCAAAGAATCAATCTCAAGAGAAATTCTATCAATGTTCCTAGCCAAATCATCAATCTTAAGCAACTTTTCTTCTACCATAGCATTGAAATTCTTTTGAGAATTAATGAAATCTTTAATATTATTCTCAAGATCAGAGGGTATTTTATTATAAGTTCCATAATAATGTTGTAGGAATTACCATAATTATTAGAGGAATTACTAGGAAACGGCCTAGGGTTGAAATTACCTCTATACGCGTTATTACCAAAATTGTTCCTACCAACAAAATTCACATCCATAGATTCATTATTATTCTCAATCAAAGTGGACAAAGGCATATCATTAGGATCAATAGGAGCACTCTTACTAGCAAACAATTTCATAAGTTCATCCATCTTTCCACTCAAAGTATTAATTTCTTCAATTGCATGCACCTTTTTACTAGTGGAAGATCTTTCGGTATGCCATTGAGAGTAATTTGCCATAATATTATGTAGGAGTTTAGTAGCTTCTCCTAATGTAATTTCCATAAAAGTACCTCCCGCGGCGGAATCTAAAAGATTTCTAGATGCAAAATTCAATCTGGCATAAATTTTTTGTATGACCATCCATAAACTTAAACCATGAGTAGGGTAATTTCTTATCATTAATTTCATCCTCTCCTAAGATTGTGCGACATGTTCATGATCAAGTTGCTTAAAATTCATTATATCGTTCCTAAGGGAGATGATCTTAGCGGGAGGAAAATACTTGGAAATAAAAGCATCTTTACACTTATTCCATGAATCAATACTATTTTTAGGCAAAGATGAAAACCAAGTTTTAGCATGATCTCGTAGTGAGAACGGAAATAGCTTCAATTTAACAATATCATTATCCACATCTTTTTTCTTTTGCATGTCACACAACTCAATGAAAGTATTTAAATGGATGCGGCATCTTCACTAGGAAGGCCGGAAAATTGTTGTTTCATAACAAGATTCAACAAAGCGGCATTAATTTCATAAGATTCCGCACTAGTGGCGGGACCAATCGGAGTACTAATAAAATCATTATTATTAGTAATGGAAAAATCACACAATTTAGTATTTTCTTGAGACATCGTGACAAAGCAAGCATTCTAGCACACAAGCAAACGAAAAGACAAACGAAAGAAGGTCGAATAAAAAGGCAAATATTTTTGTGTTTTTCTGAAAATGTTTTAGAAGTGGGGGAGAGGAAAACGAGAGGCAAATGGCAAATAATGTAAGTGCAAGAGATGAGAGTTTGTGATGGGTACTTGGTAGGCTTGATGTAGAACCTCCCTGGCAACGGCTCCAGAATTTCTTCCTGCTACTTCTTGAGCTTGCGTTGATTTTTCCCTTGAAGAGGAAAGGCTGATGCAGCAAAGTAGAGATAAGTATTTCCCTCAGTTAAGAACCAAGGTATCAATCTAGTAGGAGGCACAAGCAAGTCTCCAATCTATGCACCTGCACAAACTAACAAACACTTGCACACAACGCGAAAAAGGGGTTGTCAATCCCTTCACAATCACGAACAAGAGTGAGATCTAATAGAGATAGGTATAAAAGATAAATAAAAGAGCAAACTAAAGTAAATATAAATAAATTGCAGCAAGGTATTTTTGGGTTTTTTTGGTTTGTAGATCTGAAAATATATGATGGAAAATAGATCCGGGGGCCATAGGGTTCACTAGAGGCTTCTCTCTTGAAAGAAACATACGGTGGGTGAACAAATTACTGTTGAGCAATTATAGAAAAGCGCATAGTTATGACGATATCTAAGGCAATGATCATGAATATAGGCATCACGTCCGTGACAAGTAGACCGAAACGATTCTGCATCTACTACTATTACTCCACACATCGACCGACTCCTGCCTGCATCTAGAGTATTAAGTTCATAAGAACAGAGCAACGCTTTAAGTAAGATGACATGATGTAGAGGGATAAACTCAAGCAATATGACATAAACCCCATCTTTTTATCCTTGATGGCAACAATACAATACGTGCCTCGCTACCCCTTCTGTCACTGGGTGAGGACACCGCAAGATTGAACCCAAAACTAAGCACCTCCCCATTGCAAGAAAAACCAATCTAGTTGGCCAAACCAAACCGATAGTTCAAAGAGAAATACAAAGATATCTTAATCATGCATAAAAGAGTTCAGAGAAGACTCAAATAATATCCATAGATAATATGATAATAAATCCACAATTCATTGGATCTCAACAAACACACCGCAAAATAAGATTACATCGGATAGAACTCCAAGAACATCGAGGAGAACATGGTATTAAAGATCAAAGAGAGAGAAGAAGCCATCTAGCTACTAGCTATGGACCCGTAGGTCTGTGGTAAACTACTCACGCATCAGCGGAAGGGCAGCAAGGTTGATGTAGAGGCCCTCCATGATCGAATCCCCCTCCGGTAGGGTGCCGGAAAAGGCCCCAAGATGGGATCTCACGGGAACAGAGGCTTGCGGCGGTGGAAAAGTATTTTGGTGGACGCTTCTAATGTTTTGGGAATATTTCTGAATTTATAGAGGTGCAATTAGGGTTAGAGGACACCCGAGGGGCCCATAAGCCCTCAGGGCGCCCCCCCGGGGCGCGCCCTATGGGCTTGTGGCCTCCTCGGAACTCTTCTGGCCCTCTCTCCAAGTCACGTAGGTGTCTTTTGGTCAAAGAAAAATCATCGTAAAGTTTTATTCCGTTCGGAGTCCGTTTGATATTCCTTTTCTGTAAAAGTCAAAAACAAGGAAAAAACATAAACTGGCACTGGACTCTAGGTTAATAGGTTAGTCCCAAAAATAATATAAAATAGCATATTAATGCATATAAAACATCCAAAACAGATAATATAATAGCATGGAACAATCAAAAATTATAGATACGTTGGAGACGTACCAGTCGTTTCTTAAAGTTTGGGGATGCGACGCTTATGTCCAAAGTCTTCAGCCTGATAAGCTCAAACCCAAATCAGAGAACTTCATAGGATACCCTAAGGAAACTATTGGGTACACCTTCTACCACAGATCTGAAGGCAAGATCTTTGTTGCTAAGAATGGGTCATTTCTAGAGAAGGAGTTCTCTCGAAAGAAGTGAGTGGGAGGATAGTAGAACTTGATAAGGTAATTGTACCTTCTCTCGAATTGGAAAATAGCACATCAGAGAAAACCGTTCCCGTGATGCCTACACCAACTAGAGAGGAAGCTAATGATGATGATCATGAAACTTCGGATCAAGTTACTACTAAACTTCGTAGGTCGACCAGAACACGTTCCGCACCAGTGGTACGGTAATCCTGTCCTGGAAGTCATGTTGTTAAACAACGGCGAACCTACGAACTATGAAGAAGCTATGATGAGCCCAGATTCCGACAAATGGCTTGAGGCCATGAAATCTGAGATAGGATCCATGTATGAGAACAAAGTGTGGATTTTGGTGGACTTGCCCGATGATTGGCAGGCCATTGAGAATAAATGGGTCTTTAAGAGGAAGAGGGATGCTGATGGTAATATCACTGTCTACAAAGCTCGACTTGTCGCGAAAGGTTTTTGACAAGTTCAAGGGGTTGACTACGATGAGACTTTCTCACCCGTAGTGATGCTTAAGTCTGTCTAAATAATGTTAGCAATTGCCGCATTTTATGATTATGAAATATGGCAAATGGACGTCAAAACTGCATTCCTTAACGGATTTCTTAAAGAGTTGTATATGATGCAACCAGAAGGTTTTGTCGATCCTAAAGGTGCTAACAAAGTATACAAGCTCCAGCGATCCATCTATGGACTGGTGCAAGCATCTCAGAGTTGGAATATACACTTTATGAGGTGATCAAAGCATATGGTTTTATACAGACTTATGGTGAAGCCTGTATTTACAAGAAAGTGAGTGGGAGCTCTGTAGCATTTCTGATATTATATGTGGATGACATATTATTGATTGGAAATGATATAGAATTTCTGGATAGCATAAAAGGATACTTGAATAAGAATTTTTCAATGAAAGACCTCGATGAAGCTGCTTATATATTAGGCATCAAGATCTATAGGGATAGATCAAGACACTTAATAGGACTTTCACAAAGCACATACCTTGACAAAGTTTTGAAGAAGTTTAAAATGGACCAGTCAAAGAAAGGATTCTTGCCTGTGTTGCAAGGTGTGAAATTGAGTCAGACTCAAAGTCCAACCACGACAGAAGATAGGGAGAAAATGAAAGTCATTCACTATGCCTCAGCCATAGGTTCTATTATGTATGCCATGCTATGTACCAGACCTGATGTGTGCCTTGCCATAAGTTTGGCAGGGAGGTACCAAAGTAATCCAGGAGTGGATCACTAGACAGCGGTCAAGAACATCCTGAAGTACATGAAAAGGACCAAGGATATGTTTCTCGTTTATGCAGGTGACGAAGAGCTTGTCGAAAGGGTTACGTCGATGCTAGCTTCGACACAGATCCGGATGACTCTAAGTCACAAACCAGATACATATTTATATTGAATGGTGGAGCTGTCAGTTGGTGCAGTTCCAAGCAGAGCGTCGTGACGGGATCTACGTGTGAAGCGGAGTACATAGCTGCTTCAGAAGCAGCACATGAAGGAGTCTGGATGAAGGAGTTATATCCGATCTGGGTGTAATACCTAGTGCATCGGGTCCAATGACAATCTTTTGTGAAAACACTGGAGCAATTGCCTTAGCGAAGGAATCCAGGTTTCACAAGAGAACCAAACACATCAAGAGACGCTTCAACTCCATTCGTGAAAAGGTCAAGGACGGAGACATAGAAATTTGCAAAGTACATACGGATCTGAATGTGGCAGACCCGTTGACTAAACCTCTTCCACGAGCAAAACATGATCAGCATCAAGACTCCATAGGTGTTAGATTCATTACTATGTAATCTAGATTATTGACTCTAGTGCAAGTGGGAGACTGTTGGAAATATGCCCTAGAGGCAATAATAAAGTGGTTATTATTATATTTCCTTAATCATGATAAAGGTTTGTTATTCATGCTAGAATTGTATTGACCGGAAACTTAAATACATGTGTGGATACATAAACAAATACCGTGTCCCTAGTGAGCCTCTACTAGACTAGCTCGTTGATCAAAAGATGGTTAAGCTTTCCTGACCATAGACATGAGTTGTCATTTGATAACGGGATCACATCATTAGGAGAATGATGTGATGGACAAGACCCATCCGTTAGCTTAGCATATGATCGTTCAGTTTATTGCTACTGCTTTCTTAATGTCAAATACATATTCCTTCGACCATGAGATCATGCAACTCCCGAAAACCCGGAGGAATGCCTTGTGTGCTATCAGACGTCACAACATAACTGGGTGATCATAAAGATGCTCTACAGGTATCTCCAAAGGTGTCTGTTGAGTTGGCATGGATCGAGATTGGAATTTGTCACTCCGTATATCAAAGAGGTATCTCTAGGCACTCTCGGTAATACAGCATCACAAGAAGCTTGCAAGAAAAATGACTAAGGAGTTAGTTACGAGATGATGTATTACGGAACGAGTAAAGAGACTTGCCAGTAATGAGATTGAACTAGGTATGGAGATACCAACGATCGAATCTTGGGCAAGTAACATACCGACAGACAAAGGGAACTACGTATGTTGTCATAAAGGTTCGACCGATAAAGATCTTCGTAGAATGTGTAGGAACCAATATGGGCATCCAGGTCCCGCTATTGGTTATTGACCGGAGAAGAGTCTCGGCCATGTCTACATCATTCTTGAACCTGTAGGGTCCGCACGCTTAACGTTTGTTGATGATATAGTATTATATGAGTTATGTGAAATAGTGACCGGATGTTGTTCGGAGTCCTGGATGAGGTCACGGACATGACGAGGAGCTCCGGAATGGTTCGGAGATAAAGATTGATATATAGGACGATGCTATTTGGTCTCCAGAAAGGTTTCGGAATACACCGGGTATTCATCGGGTCACCGGAAGGGGTTCCGGGAGACCTACGGGGAGTATATGGGCCTAATGGGCCAAGGGGAGGAACACACCAGCCCACAAGGGGCTGGCGCGCCCTTTCCCTGCCCGCCGGCCCTATAGGGAAGGAAAGGGGTGGGCGCCTAAGGCAAGGGAGCCGGCGGCCCCCCTCCTGCCTTCTCCTCCACCCCCCTAGGAAGGAAGGGGGGCGCCTAGGGCAGGCGCCCTAGGGCTGGCCCCCGGCCCCCTTGGGGCACCCTAGGCTGCCTTCCCTCCTCCCCCACCTATATATATGAGAGGAGGGAGAGGGGCAACACACACCATGATCCCCAAGCTGTGTGCGGCGCCCCGTCTCCCTCTAGTTCTAGTTCCTCCTCCGTCCACGTCCGTTGTGCTTGGCGAAGCCCTACGGATAGTTTCACCACCACCGTCACCACGCCGTCGTGCTGCCGGAACTCATCTACTACTTCACCTCTCTTGCTGGATCGAGAAGGCGAGGACGTCATCGAGCTGAACGTGTGCTGAACGCGGAGGTGTTGTACGTTCGGTACTTGATCTGAACGGATCGTGAAGGTGTATGACTACTTCAACCGCAATGATAAACGCTTCCTCTTAGCGATCTACAAGAGTATGTAGATGCTCTCCCCCTCTCGTAGCTATGCATCTCCATGGATAGATCTTGCGTGTGCATAGAATTTTTTTGTTTTTCCATGCAACATTCCCCAACACTGCTACCACACGGCTCAATGTGCCTCAACCAGAACTAGCTCAATGCGCCTCACATAGCCCTATGCAACGATGTTATTCTGCTCCATACTGGTGCATGACTACAATCAAGGGAAATGTACAAGTGTTTGTTATTTCTCTTATGTGTAAACGCAGCTAAGATACACACTTCAAAACCACATGCACCGGAGAAGCAAATAAAAGGGTAGATGACTCGAAGCTGAGATATGTGTTAACAAAAAGTTAATTGAAGTACGGTCGTGACTGAAATTGCAAGTCAAATTCATTATAATCCATATTACCCTTGGGATCAATTTGACAAACACTTGGTCGATGTGAATTGCTGGCATGTAAAAATTCGATCCAGTGGGTAAATGCCTCTTACGACCAAGCCAAAACATAGCAGTGATGGTGCTGGGCTTACCCACTCTCACACATCCATTGGGGGCAAGGAGGGGCGGCAATGAGAAGCACGTACCTGGAGGCCGCGATGGTTCAAGCGCTTGACGGTTGTGTGAGGTCGGTGTGAAGAGACGGTGTCGTAGCCTAGCGTGATGAAGGAGGGCGAAGGAGGATGACCTTGCCGCCAGCGTTGCCGCTACCTCAGACCGTGGCGTAGCGCAGCTTCCTGCTCCCGCGGCACAGAAGGAGGTATGCCCCCTCTGGTCGTCAGATTCAGTAGCATCAATGTAGCGACCCGACCCGAATGGATCAAAGTCTCTGTGCTTAAGTGTCATCCCTGGATCGGTATGCTGACACACACAGTACTCGAGGATTTATAACAGAGGTAAATCACATGTATAAAGTAACGTAAATACTATTACCTCAATCCAAATAGCGGAAGTAACAACAAGGTTGTGGATTCCCATCAACACCAACGGCAAAGTTGAGTGTAGAAATCGTAACCCTAACGTATCACTTACTCGTCGTAAGAATCCTGCAACATGAGACGTTGCAGCCCGAAATGGGTCAGTACATTGAATGTACTGGCAAGATAACACAGTAGAGCAATGAACAGAATAAATGCTATCACTACATGCATATATGGCTGGTGGAGGCTCTACGGTTAATATGTTTTGCGAAAAGCCAATTTTTCCCTACATCAAAGGAATATATTTTGTTTAACTATCATGGTGGTTGTTGAACATTGAGAAGGTAAATCCCCCTCTCAATCCCAATTAAAAGTAATCATTAATCCCAACAAATTAATTTAGAGTGATGGGATTCAATATGATGATCCAAGAACCAGATACTCAAGATGTCCATAACCGGGGACACGGCTAATCATGATTAGTTTGTACACTCTGCAGAGGTTTGTGCACTTTTCCCCACAAGACTCGATCTCCTCCGTTGGATTTCTCGCACTTCATGGTGTTTGAGAAACGGATGACCGAGACACAGTCTTTCTGAAGCATTTACTTTTTACTCTGGGTAGACAGTTACACCTACTTTCCCCTACATCTGCTAGCCTACCACTGAAAGAGGTCCTGCAACATACTCAACTATGCTAGAGCCCATAATAGCTTGTGGCTGCACACGGAAGTTTCTAGCATGAATAATCTTATGATCCCTTTGAGCCTGGGTGGCGAACCATAGGAGGATCACACGGTATATCCCCGGGATCTCCTAGGACAACACTGGTATATCCCCAGGTGTCCGGGCAAGCCACTGGTATATCCCCAGGGTGCCCCAACCAATCCACCCAGATGTGTATTAAAGTAGCCACCTTAAGTTAACCATTACTTAACAATCTCACATCTGTCATGGATACACTCAAAACCCAATCCACGTCTACGAGCATAGCATGGCAATATAAGCATAGCGTAGAAGTAACTCCCAAGGGTTTTATAATAAAAAGGGCAATAGGTTCTACCTCATCATCTACTTCCCAGTACCCACAAGTTAATCACATCCTAATCATGAATGTTTGAGGGTCGAAACTAATGCATAAAAACTGGGTAACGAGGAAGTATGATCAATGTGTTACTTGCCTTGTACTGTTGATGAAGATCCTTCGCACTCATAATTCCTGATAGTTCTACTCGTCACACTCCGTTCAATCTAACGTGAGCAAGCAATTGCATACATAAGCACTCATGCAAAAGAATCGAAGAAAAGATCTCGAAAAACTTCGAAAACTAGCAATTAACTCTTGCAACAGAAAACAATTTCTAACAGTACCAAAATTGGGTGGATTTGGTCTTATCAGAAAGTTTAGGTCAAGAGCTTCAATTAGCAAAAAGAATCAATTAAATCGGAGTTACGAAACTCAAGTTATAGCCAAAACAAGTTTGAATATGAATCTAAACAAATTTCGAAATTTGAAAGTTGCAAAAAGTTTATTTGATAGATTCACTGGAAAGGTGGAATCAAGACAAAAATATTGGCGTTGGTTTCGTCTAATTTGGATGAACGAGTAAAAATTTATGGCTATTTGAAAAATCAGGGCCAAGCTGTTTTACGGAAGAAAAAAAGTTATGGCTAAAAGAATTCTAGTCCTAAAATGTAAATATAAGGACTAATTTATAAATCTAATTATTCTACCGTACTAGTCTAGAAATAATAAGCTACGGGAGTATATAAAAAAATACGAAGAAAGATACCTTTATAAGGTAGAGAAAAGATGACTTCCGAGAGAGAAGACAACTTTCAGAAGTCCCGCCGGAGAGAAGAAAAATATTTTTATTTAGTGAATCTAGTCAAACCAAAATATATTGATTTAACCCGAATCGGATGATTTTTGGAGGCTCTATGGGTCTATATTTATAGGTGGAAAAGAGGTTTAGGGGTCAAAGGCTAGGCAATGTGGGACTAAACATAGACGAATAAATAAAACGAAGAAGAAAAACGCATGGGCCTAAAAAGCCTTTACCGGCCGGCCGCGCGCCTGCGTACGCGCATAGATTTTTTTTTTTTTTATAGAAACAGAAAGGAAAAACTGAATAACGAAAATAAAAATAAAATTTTACAAAGGCATATTATATATCAAAATTTTCAGAAAAAGATTTCCTAAAAGATGAACATATTTTCAGCGGCAAATAAATTTCACAAAAATTTAAATAAAGCAAACAGTGCTACTGCTGCAATAAAACCTAATAAAAATCATTTTAAAAATACCAAAATGATTTCAAATTTATTTCCCTCTAATTTTATATTGAAGGGAATCATTTTACCCTAATTTCCATATATTTTATTTTTGGATAAAAACAATTTGAATAAAAACCAAATAACTCCAAATTGAAAATAATTTCAAAGAGACTTTAAATTCGATTGTTTTAAACTTCCAACTCATATTTCATATAATTTGAAGAAGTCATTTTATCTCCTCTCATGAAAATCATTGAGTTGCATAAAGTTTTCGAATTTGGAATATTTCCAAATGGAATTCAAATCTTTTCAAAACCCTTTTTAAAATAGAAGAAGTCATGTTATCTTCACTCTAGGGTTTGTAATGAAATAAATATGAATTCATGGAGATCATAAATGCAAGGTGAAAGTTTTGGGAAAGTCATTTTATTCCCTCTCATTCAACTTTCAAAAAGTTTCCAAATTTCACTCAATTTCACACAAGCAACCACACCACAATCAAACAATCAATCAAAACTATTTATTTAATATAACATTCCAAAATTTAGAATTTTGGGATGTTACAAACCTACCACCCTTAAAATGAATCTCGTCCTCGAGATTCGGAGAGGCTAGCAAGAAATAGGTTAGGTTTGGGGTCTTCTCAAAATCCATCGATCGTCACAGGGGGTCTTGGGTGCTACCACCCTTAGAAGCATTGTTACGGTTCCATCAAAACTCATGTACTCCATCTTTATTGTTGACAGGGTCAGTCCTCTGAGATCCTCGGGAAAAATCCTACTCTGGCTCTTCCGGTAGGGGCATAACTATTTTCCTCAATTCCCGTGTCCTTTCATCTTGGTAAGGTTCTTCTGTTACCGGGTCTTCTTAGCTGACGGGTCTAGCGCCAATACTAAACAACTATCGATATCTCATGGTGGTCAACAATTTATGGTTTCTCCTGCAGAAAATGGGTCTGGGTTGAACCTCACCGCATAACCTACGGTTGGCAACAACTGCCGTGTACAAGGGGAAAAATTGTCACACCATTCTATGGTTTAAACAAGGTTTTGATCGTCGTCGCTCTACTATGGGTAAGTCACTCAGATTTACCATCCCATATAGCAAGGCCAATAATAAGAGTAAGTCGGTATGGTGATCAATCCATCCCGCACCCAAATCATTACCTTGTATACGGTTTAGCGAATCTCGCATTCTAACACTTGGTCATCCTCACAAGCATTGCAGAATTTCTCTTGTCGACGAACCAAGTTCGGATAATCCATTGATTCTGCAAGCCAGACAAACAATCTATCGTTCCTTCACAGCTCTCAGGTTTTGCGTAACTCCTATAAGATCGTCTATTGATAAAGGCATATCCTCTTCCAGGGTTTTTCCTTCAGCAAGAATGTGCTTGCTTCTTGGCAGGTCCTGGGGCCTGTGGGTTATGGCCCATCCCATCACTTGCAACCTTGAGCTCAACATCGGGGCAACGGATCCTTATTCCAACCTTGAGCTTCCCAGCATTCTTAAATCCATCCAATTATACTGTCTCCCCTCCTTCTATCGGTACCAAACTAAGAAGGGATTACACAGACTCATCAGGGAGTTACAATTGCTCCATATTGCCAACCTTCTACCTCCTTTATATCCAATAGTACTTCATCCCATCATATTCTTGGGGTATCCCACATATCGAGACAAAACTCATAATTATTTCGTCCGAAATCCACTCCATGGAATATCATTATCTTTTCCAGAGGTCAAGTGTCCTCACAGGGTACTACCACCCTTGAAATGCACAAATTCATCCGTAGACCATATTTCTCATATCCTCGAAAATGGTCAAAATCTTTCTTCATAGAGTAACAACTCATAAAATCCAAATCAGTACCAACAATAATGCTAACTTTATTGATTCCCAAATTTTTACAATCTCCTGCATTTCCATTACAGGCCTCAACTCAATACCTCAAAAAGAATTGTTCCCACTACTACTACTATATTTCTCACGGACACAACTAATTATCACAAATCTCCTTCTCCTTGGGGCATTCTCTGGCAAAGTGCCCTGCTTCATTACAACGAAAACATATTACTTCTGACAAGTCTCGAGGTTTCCTTTTTGGGCAACTGTTGAGGTAGTGCCCTGACTCCTTGCACCTATAACAGGTGATATGACTCAGATCCTTCCTGGAATCCAATCTACTTCTTTTTCTGGACTTTTCCATTCCAAACAGGGCTTCTATTTCCTGTGGGTCATACTCTACTTCCTTCGTCGGGAATGCTACTAGATCCCCCTTCAGACAATTCTGGGAGATGTGTCCTTCTTCTCCACATGAATAACATGACTTGGTGCAGGGTTTAATTGGGTCTTCTTCGGGTGTGTCCTCCACCTCTTCCTTCATCACAGGTTCTTCTAAAATTTCCATGAGGGCTCCTTTCATTTCTTCTTTCTTCTGCTGGATGGTTCTTTGTACCATGGGGTAAATGTGACACTGAGCAGGGTAGTGGGTAGTCCCTTCACACAAGAAACAAGTAATCTGCCTAGTTGGGCTTTCTTCAGCTGGGTGACTCTCTTCACAATGAGGGCATTCATCCTTGTGTTCTTTATGGTTGTGTCCTATTTCTCCACAGAGCTTGCATGCACAAGGGTTCTTCATATCATTTCCATAAGGCTTCAACTTCTGGGACACAAGCCGAGACTTTAGCAGAGTCAACTTAAATTCTTCCCAAGTGGTTACTCTTTGCCATCCATTGATGGTTTGGTACATCCTCCACCAAGTAGCAGCACCTCTTTCAAAGCACTGAAGAGCATGCTGGGCCATATCCTTTCCGGCTATAGTGTTATTCTTCATGTGATCTTCCATGTTTTGAATCCATCGGTCCGTCTCCAATTGAGTCATCGGTCCATAAAATATGAGTTCATCTCCATTCATCCTCTATTGGTTCCAAGGGTTTTGGGGTGAGATAAGAGAGATAGAGAGGGATACACACAATACAAACAATAGATTTGAAGAGGCAAATTTTATTTTGTGGCTGTCGAAAAAACATCAAACAAATGACAGCTCACAATCGTCGCATCTAACGTAGGTATAACAGGGGTTTGGTCTTCTAAAGGTCAATAAATCTTCAAAGTCGCCAAACTCTTCAAGTCTTGTTCATGTCTCCGATGGGCTTCTTCCGATCGTGCTTGTCCTTCTTAAGTTCTTCTGTCAGGTCATTTCTCTTGACGCGAAGTTTCTCGTGACGTCCTTTAATATTCTAGAGTTGTGTTCCAAACTTCTGGGTTTCAACATCCTTGGTAATGAACCATGGTCCTACTGTCCTTCAGTTCCTGACGAATCTCTGGTATCTCGAGGTTTTTCTCCTCCAGCTTGGCTACTTTCAGCTTCTGGGTCCTGAGTTCTTCACGAAATGCTTCCTTGTCAAATACGGCTTCCTGAAGGTCCATCTTAAAATTCTCGATGTAATACTCCAGATCCTGTCGATACACCAGCTAAGGTTAAACTTCATCTTTTGCTGATAGATGCTCCATTAGCCCTTTTGTCATCCAATCCTTCCGACGAAATGCACGCTTAACTCAGCACGACGACAATAGCATAAGCGGGCGATAACATCATGGATAGCAGTGTTTCTGCCCTTGTCATTGCCATGAGCTATCATTCCATAGTTGATATCTCCTGCCTTAGGGTTTTCTTGACAAAAACTTTGAGTTTTAACGCTCCATGTTCCGGTCTTTCTCCGACACACCTTGATCTCGGGTATTGACAGCTTCAATAGTCTGACAAATTCCATAAGGGTAGCCTTCCTAGGTCATACCAATCTGGAAATTCTTCAGAAACTTCAAATTCTCCTAGTCTTCGGAGTCTTCAACTGTTGTAGTTTCCATTATTATAATGCACGGTAAAATCCTCTTCATTCCGAAGTGGTCTTAGTTGTCCGATATCTTGTACTTCTTGGATTGGTCTCATCAGCTGAATCTTCATGGTCAAAAGGTAAAGGGGTAGTCTAACTAAAAGGGAATATTTGAATAAGCTCAGAAGAGAAGAGAGGTAAAAGATCTTTTTGAAAAGAAAGTTGTAGAGAAAAATCTTTCCTATGGGCTGGCCAGTTTCTAGGGTCACGTCCTACAGTCAACATGTGCTCTGATACCATCTTGTAGCGACCCGACCCGAATGGATCAAAGTCTCTGTGCTTAAGTGTCATCCCTGGATCGGTATGCTGACACACACAGTACTCGAGGATTTATAACAGAGGTAAATCACATGTATAAAGTAACGTAAATACTATTACCTCAATCCAAATAGCGGAAGTAACAACAAGGTTGTGGATTCCCATCAACACCAACGGCAAAGTTGAGTGTAGAAATCGTAACCCTAACGTATCACTTACTCGTCGTAAGAATTCCTGCAACATGAGACGTTGCAGCCATGTAGGTCAGTACATTGAATGTACTGGCAAATTCACACCATAGGATAATGATGAATAATAGCTATCACTATATGCATATTTGGCTGGTGGAGGCTCTAGGTTTAACATGATTTTGCGAAAAGCTAATTTTTTCCTACAACAAAGGAATTTATTTTATTTAACTATCATGGTGGTTGAAACATTGAGAAGGTAAAACCCCCTCTCAATCCCAATTAAAAGTAATCCTTAATCCCAACAAATTAATTTAGAGTGATGGGATTCAATATGAAAATCCAAGAACCAGATACTCAAGATGTCCATAACCGGGGACACGGCTAATCATGATTAGTTTTTTACACTCTGCAGAGGTTTGTGCACTTTTCCCCACAAGACTCGATCTCCTCCGTTGGATTTCTCGCACTACATGGTGTTTGAGAAACGGATGACCGAGACACAGTCTTTCAGAAACATTTACTCTTTACTCTGGGTAGACAGTTACACCTACTTTCCCCTACATCTGCTAGCCTACCACTAAAAGAGGTCATGTAACATACTCAACTATGCTAGAGCCCATAATAGCTTGTGGCTGCACACGGAAGTTTCTAGCATGAATAATCTTATGATCCCTTTGAGCCTGGGTGGCGGACCGTAGGAGGATCACACGGTATATCCCCGGGATCTCCTATGACAACACTGGTATATCCCCAGGTGCCCAAACAAGCAATCCACCCAGATGTGTATTAAAGTTGCCACCTTAAGTTGAACCATTAATTAAAAATCTCACATCTGTCATGGATACACTCAAAACCCAATCCACGTCTACGAGCATAGCATGGCAACATAAGCATAGCGTGGAAGTAACTCCCAAGGGTTTTATAATAAAAGGGCAATAGGTTCTACCTCATCATCTACTTCCCAATACCCACAAGTTAATCACATCCTAGTCATGTAGTGTTTGAGGATAAAACTAATGCATAAAAACTGGGTATAGAAGAGTATGATCAAAGTGTGAACTTGCCTTGTACTGTTGATGAAGATCCTTCGCACTCATAATTCCTGATAGTTCTACTCGTCACACTCCGTTCAATCTAACGTGAGCAAGCAATTGCATACATAAGCACTCATGCAAAAGAATCGAAGAAAAGATCTCGAAAAACTTCGAAAACTATCAATTAACTCTTGCAACAGAAAACAATTTCTAACAGTACCAAAATTGGGTGGATTTGGTCTTATCAGAAAGTTTAGGTCAAGAGCTTCAATTAGCAAAAAGAATCAATTAAATCGGAGTTACGAAACTCAAGTTATAGCCAAAACAAGTTTGAATATGAATCTGAACAAATTTCGAAATTTGAAAGTTGCAAAAAGTTTATTTGATAGATTCACTAGAAAGGTGGAATCAAGACAAAAATATTGGCGTTGGTTTCGTCTAATTTGGATGAACGAGTAAAAAGTTATGGCTATTTGAAAAATCAGGGCCAAGCTGTTTTACGGAAGAAAAAGAGTTATGGCTAAAAGAATTCTAGTCCTAAAATGTAAATACAAGGACTAATTTATAAATCTAATTATTCTACCGTACTAGTCTAGAAATAATAAGCTACGGGAGTATATAAAAAAAATACGAAGAAAGATACCTTTATAAGGTAGAGAAAAGATGACTTCCGAGAGAGAAGACAACTTTCAGAAGTCCCGCCGGAGAGAAGAAAAATATTTTTATTTAGTGAATCTAGTCAAACCAAAATATATTGATTTAACCCGAATCGGATGATTTTTGGTGGCTCTATGGGTCTATATTTATAGGTGGAAAGGAGGCTTAGAGGTCAAAAGCTAGGCAATGTGGGACTAAACGTAAACAAAAGGCAGACGAAAGAAAAGAAACGACGCCGCATGGGCCTTCGGCCGGCCTGCGCGTGTGCGCGCTTGTCTGCGTGCGTTTTTTTTTTACAGAAAATAAATAAATTAAAGGACAACTGGAAAAATAATATAGTCCGACCTGCTAGCTATGTTGCGCACGCTGGCGAAGGATAGCAGTCGGTCGCTCGTACAGTTTTTTTTTTTTAGAATAAAAACAAAAAAAAGGTAAACGGAAAATAAGAAAAATTTCCATAGGCATATTATATATCAAAATTTTCAGAAAAAGATTTCCTAAAAGATGAACATATTTTCAGCGGCAAATAAATTTCACAAAAATTTAAATAAAGCAAACAGTGCTACTGCTGCAATAAAACCTAATAAAAATCATTTTAAAAATACCAAAATGATTTCAAATTTATTTCCCTCTAATTTTATATTGAAGGGAATCATTTTACCCTAATTTCCATATATTTTATTTTTGGATAAAAACAATTTGAATAAAAACCAAATAACTCCAAATTGAAAATAATTTCAAAGGGACTTTAAATTCGATTGTTTTAAACTTCCAACTCATATTTCATATAATTTGAAGAAGTCATTTTATCTCCTCTCATGAAAATCATTGAGTTGCATAAAGTTTTCGAATTTGGAATATTTCCAAATGGAATTCAAATCTTTTCAAAACCCTTTTTAAAATAGAAGAAGTCATGTTATCTTCACTCTAGGGTTTGTAATGAAATAAATATGAATTCATGGAGATCATAAATGCAAGGTGAAAGTTTTGGGAAAGTCATTTTATTCCCTCTCATTCAACTTTCAAAAAGTTTCCAAATTTCACTCAATTTCACACAAGCAACCACACCACAATCAATCAAAACTATTTATTTAATATAACATTCCAAAATTTAGAATTTTGGGATGTTACAATCAAAGCGGCGGCCATGGTCGCCTCCTCCCCTCCTAGGGCATATTCTCCTCCAGGGCTCATGGGCGAGTGCCTTGAGGCCCTTGTCTTGACCGGCGCAGGTGCATGTCACCGTGGTTCGCCGGAACTACAGGGTTTCTCAAAGAGAGAAGAGAGAGATGTGGTGTTGAGATCAGAGGATCTATGAGGCAGTGGTGGAGTGATGGACATGAACGAATACCTGTGACTGGGGAATGACTCCGACATGCAAGCAGCAGAGGCGGATGTCTCTCGCCATGGCTGATCGAAAGGACGATGGATCGAAAGGACCCAGTCCTCCACCGCTACTGCACAACAGGCATGGGTCGCCGCGGATGTCACTCGCCATTGCGGAAGAACGGCCAGCCATGGGTACTGGCGTGGGGAGGGAGAGGGGGAGTTGAGTGGCGGCAACGCAACCTCTATCGAGAGTAACCCTACGTGAGGGAAATCAAGAACACGAGAGAGGCAGGAGAGGAGGGGAGCGGTTTGTGTGGCGTGGGATGACCATCTTAGGAGCAGTTTTTTTTGGTGGTAAAAACCGATGAAAGAGAGAGTTACGTAAGGAAAAAATCGGTTGATTTTTTATTCGATGGATGCATGGGGTACGAAGCGATGATACCACCTACCAACTTTCCAATTAAGGGTGGTGATTTGAACCGTCCATGGTAAATGTCACTGTGCCAAATGTCCCTAGGAGAATCATCGGCAGATGTGATCGGATATCGTCATCGTAAGATTTGGACCGTCCAATGGTAAGAGCATCTCCAGCCGCGCCCCCAACAGCCCCCCCAGGGCGACTTTTTTCGCGCCGGCGCCGAAAAACCCCCCCAGTCGCGCCCCCAAGACGCCGAAATCAGCCGGCTCGGCCCATTTTTGGGCCCGATGATCCCAGGCCGAACCCAGCGCACTGGGGGCGCTTGGGGGCTCCGGCGGAAGGGAAAACCGCGTCTGGGCCACACTGTCAGGCGAAAAGTCATCTTGCACGTCCAGATTCGCCCCCCCCGCGCGCACGCCCTCCCGCCGCCTTGCCGATCCCAGCGTCGCCCACCCCCACCACCGCTAGATAGGCCATTCCCCCGCCGAAAAAGAGAGAGGTTTCCGCCGCGGCATCCTCCACCACCTTTCTGGGCGAGTTTTTCGGCGCTCCGGCCGCGCAGGACGGGATACCGGCGGCTGTGCACCCACCACACCCGCCAGACGTTCGGCGATTTGTCTACTCGGCGATGGACTCGGACGACGAGGAGGCTCTCGCGGCGCTGCTGGAGGAGGAAGCCGATGCCGACGTCCAGGACGAAGAGCATCTCATGGTCCTTGCCGCCCTGGCCGGCCTGCTCGCGAGCAAGGCAAAGCCGTGTTGAGGTGGCTCGGTGCCGGGGCGGCTGAAGGCAAAGAACCGGCATCGACTGGAAGGCTATTGCTTGCTCTACTCCGACTACTTCGCCAACGCTCCACTACACGATGACAAAGTATTTCGGCGCCGTTATCGAATGAGACGAAAGCTCTTCCTCAGGATTGTGAATTCCATCCAGGAGTTCGACAGCTACTTCAAGTGCAAGAAGGATTGCACTGGCACACTTGGATTCACCTCAATCCAGAAGTGCACGACAGCTATGAGGATGCTTGCATACGGAGCTCCCGGTGATTCACTCGAAGACTATGGGCGCATGGCCGAGTCCACGACCATTGAGTGTTTCTACAAGTTCTGCAGGGCAGTGATGGCAGTGTTTGGACCGCAATACTTGCGATCACCCAATGCCGAAGACACTGCTCGGATCCTAGCACAGAATGCAGCAAGAGAATTTCCTGGGATGCTTGGAAGCATCGACTGCATGCATTGGAAATGAAAAAACTATCCATTTGCTTGGCAGGGGATGTACAAAGGCGCCAAAGGCGGTTGCAGTGTGGTACTTAAGGCAGTGGCCACACACGACCTCTGGATTTGGCACTCCTTCTTTGGTATGCCAGGAACTCACAATGACTTCAACGTATTGCAGTGCTCCCCTGTCTTTGCCAAGCTTGTTGAAGGTCATTCTCCTCCGGTGAATTTCGAGGTCAATGGGCGACACTACAACAAGGGATACTACCTAGCAGATGGCATCTATCCGAGATGGTCCATATTTGTGAAGACTATCTCAAACTCTGTGCCAAGAGGCAAGTACTCCCACTTTGCGAAGGTTCAGGAGGCTTGCAGGAAGGATGTCGAGCGGGCATTTGATGTGCTCCAATCTCGATTTGCTGTTGTCCGGTACCTCGCTCAGACCTGGTCGAAAGATCAAATGTGGGAGATCATGACTTGCTGTGTCATCTTGCACAACATGAACATTGAGAGCGAGCAGGAAGAGCCAGTGTTTGACACTGAACCATATTACAGGCAGGGTCCTCTTGCCCAAGTTGATCACCACCTACCGGCAACCTGGACTGCCTTCCTCAATATGCGTCAGGAGATCCGAGACCCACTGGTGCATCAACAACTGCAGCAGGATCTGGTGGAGCACCTATGGAGGCTCAAGGGCAACGCCTAGCTCGACGTGTGATGAAATATGAGTTTTTATTTGTTGAACTATATAATTTGTATTGAACTATTTGATTTCTATTGATTTTCTGTGATGAACTATGTGATAAAAAATAGCTTATGTTGAATTTGTGCCGAAGCACGCCGAATACGGGCCGAAATTGGTCAATTTGTGCCGATAGTGGGCCAACTTGCGCCGAAAATGGGCTGAAAAGTGGACTAATTTGCGCCGAAAGTGGGCCAAAATCGACGCCTGGAGGCGACCTAGGGGCGACGGCTGGGAACCATATCGCCCCCAAGCCGATATTTCAGCCAGCGCGCCCCAGGGCGGCGCTATTTCTAGCCCTGGGTGGCCGAACGAGTGGAGCTGCTCTAAGGCCAACTCCAGCGCGCGACCCCAAACGGACGTTCGTTTGGCCCGGATTCTGTCCGTATGGGTAGGGCAATGGGGTCGTGTCCGGGCCTGACCTGGGATGCGGTGGCCGTGCGCCCAACGAGCGGACGCATCCTTTGGCCCCATCCTGTCCGCCACGGCCAAAAATGCCCGTATATTCATATTTCAATGTTCAAAACTAGTTTGCAGGTCCAAATATTAATTGTCTGAAAATAAAAATAGTTTTACAATCCAATCGAAATTGTCTCTAATAAAATAGTTTTACAACCAAATCGAAATTGTCTTGAATGAACATAAGAACCAATACATCTATTGGTTGCCAATGTGAGTCCACACGTGCTCAACCAAGTCATTTTGAAGATCCAAATGAGTGTGCTAATCACGCAGTTCACGATGAAATTGGACAAACTGTTCAAACGTGGCCGGTTCTTGGTGCAGGGGCTCAACATTTTCACCTTGAAAATCAAATCCTTGGTCGAAGATGCTGTTATCACGCTCGTCCTCGACGATCATGTTGTGCATGATCACATAAGCAGTCATCACCTCCCAAAGCTTCCCTTCATTCCATGTTAGTGCAGGGTTTCGAACGATACCCCATCGGGATTAAAGCACACCAAAAGCGCGTTCCACATCCTTTCTAGCACTCTCTTGCATTTGGGCAAATCTCTTTCTCTTCTCACCTTGGGGGTTCGAGATTGTCTTCACAAAAGTTGACCACTGAGAATATATACCATCAGCTAGGTAGTATCCCTTGTTGTACTGGTGGCCGTTGATCTCAAAGTTGACAGGTGGGGAGTGGCCTTCTATAAGCCTTGCGAAGACTGGAGAACGCTGCAACACGTTGATATCATTGTGAGAACCTGCCATGCCGAAGAAAGAATGCCATATCCAAAGATCCTGTGAAGCCACCGCTTCTAATATGACAGTGCACGCTTTAACATGCCCCTTGTACTGGCCCTGCCAAGCAAATGGACAGTTCTTCCACTCCCAGTGCATATAATCTATGCTGCCAAACATGCCTGGAAAGCCTCTAGCTGCGTTGGTCGCCAACAACCTTTCTGTATCAGCGGCATTTGGCTGCCTCAAGTACTCCGGTCCAAACACTGCCACCATGGCCTTGCAGAAGTTGTACAGTGACAGCATACATGTCGACTCACTCATACGCACATACTCATCCACCAGATCGCCTGGAATTCCATATGCAAGCATGCGGATGGCCGCGGTGCATTTCTGGTAAGAGGAGAATCCAAGCTTGCCAAGGGCATCCGTCTTGCACTCGAATTATGGGTCATGAGCAACCACTCCCTCTCGGATACGATTGAACAGATGCCTTGTCATACGAAAACGGCGACGGAATTTATCCGGCTTGAAGAGCGGGGTGTTCGCAAAGTAATCGGCATAGAGCAGGGCGTGGTCTCTCTCTCTCTGTTGCGGTTCAGGTTGAGAGCACGGCCAGCGACTGACCCCCTATACCGAGGAAGCTGCCGTTCAATGTGGTCGTGAACGACCAGTGCAACCACCACAAGATCTTCGTCATCCGAGGACGAATCGTACGATGAATAAATGAAGTGGTGGAAGAAAAATTCATCTCCACTGTCCATACCTTTGTGGGCAAAGTGTCAAACAACTTGCGGTCGTGGTGGCAAATAGGCCGCGATGATCACCTCGATGCAACAGGGGTGGTTGGCGGCCGGCTACTGGCCGCTCTGGAGCACTCGACGGAAGCTGCCGTGGTCCATATATGTCGCCGGCGGTCGTATCCCCTCTGGCACCGGCTACGACGGCGACGGCCAAATCTCCTCCAAGCGACGGCCAAAACTCCTACGAAAGCGCGGGCGTGGTGGCGGCCATGTCGAGACGTGGTTTGGTATGGACGGTCAGGAGGGTGAGTGAGGAGGCGACCGGAGAATAGTGGCGGCGCCGGCGGCGGGGTGGGCCGGGGGAGAGCGGGTGGAGGCGTTGGAGGCGAATAGAGTGCTAGTGTCCCCGATAGGCGGGCCACGGGGAGGACAAGGGCGTGCGTCCAGCCCATTCGTGCGATGTCCGTTTCACCCCAAACTCGGTGCAAGTTTGGGTCAGAAATAAGTCGAAAACGGACGAAATCCGAACATTTGTCCGTTTGAGGCCGCGCGTTGGCCGCGCTATTCGTCCGTTCTACCCTAAATGAAGCAGCCTCCCACAGAGCCAAACCCCCGCGCACCGACCGAAACCAAAACCCTCGACCCGAGTCGCCTCCTGCCCACACCCGGCACCTCTCTCTCCTCTCTATTCTCCGCCACCGCCACCGCCGCCGCCGCCATGAGCGCTGGCTGGAGGACGCTGCTGCTTCGCATCGGCGACAGGTGCCCCGAGTACGGGGGAACCGCCGACCACAAGGAGCACATCGTGAGTTCCCCTACCTCTCTCCCTCCCACCTCGCTACCCCTTCAAAACCCTAGCCACCGGTCACAGTTCTCTGTACGGAATACTCAGCTCTTGGTATTGGGGGTGCGGAGCGTGGTATCGTGGCGGCTCTCAATGTGCCAATCTGGCTGGCAGTCTGCGGAGAGTGCCCCCCCCCCCCCCCCCCCCCCCCCAAAGGAACAACACATCACGGAGTGACTCAGGATGGGGTGCTAGTGCTTTTTTAATCACTATTGTTCTAGGGCGCCTACAGTCCCGCCTGTTAATTGTCCAAAAGCTTTGCAGCCTTTGCTTTCGTTATCTCATTCCTACCAATCTAGTATCGTCGCTCTCAACAGTTGGATTTGGTTCCCAGGCCGTTGGATCTGCTTCTTGCATTTAGATACAGCAAGTTGGCTCAATACGATAGAGACCAAACTTGGGTTGCGACCTACTACTAGCGCCTTAGGAACTTGTCTGCTTGCATTGTTGCACATCTGTTGTCACAATTCAATTTCTGGTCATGACTAAAAATTTGGACCTTGTTTGGACGGTTGCCAATTTTTTGGCATGCCAATTCCCCTTTGCCTACTCTAGTACATTTTTCTTCCCAACATTGGCCAATTCATGGGCAAACAGAACCTTGGCCAAATTTGTTTGTTGGACAAGCCCGAGCTCAAACCAAACACATCCTATATATATCCTACGACTACATATTGGTGTTATAATAATCCTAGGATAGTTCCAGGGTTATTATTATGTTAAGAGCGACATAAATCGTTTGTCACTTTATCCTGTTTCTAGTTGAACATGCTCTCTAAGATAAGTGAAGTTGTGGTACCATTGGATAGTAGTATGTAATTATGAAGATTACCCATCTCTAGGTAGAATCCTGATTTATTGCAAAATGCAGTTTCAATCAAATGATTACTAAAGGGTGCCAAGCAAGTTCATAGGCACATATACATTTTTCTTGTGATTGTTTGTCAATATTTACAACATCGCAGTTGTTCCAACTAACGCACAATGGTCTGAATAGCATGTTGCATTTTTTCATCTATCATGCCATGTTTCTTCCGCACCTGTTCTGACCAAGTATTGGCTTCACAGGAAATCTGTTACAATGTGCTTTCTCGTGAATATGAACACTCCAAAGATGATATTTTTGAGGTTGGTGTCCAACATTCTACTCTGTGCTTGTTCATATTATTGTGCTTTTACTATTCCATTCTGGCTATCTTTTGATAATCCATAGTTTTAATTCTATGAAGAAGCATTAGTGCTTAATTGGTTCCTTCCCAGACATTGTTAAAAAAAAAGTGGAGTATGGATCCTACATGCTGCATCCTGTAGCATTTGCTTACCTCTTCAATGCCTTCAATAAATATCATCATCTTTTATCTGAATCGATTTGAGGTGCTAACTAAATGTACCTTTTTCAAAGCAGTTTCTCCTTCAGTGTGCAGAACAGTTACCTCACAAGATTCCTTTCTTTGGAGTTTTGGTATGCAGCTATTTCTATGAAGCCTATACACTTAACTAATTTATGTTGTCTTCTTTCATAAATATTACTTGTGGATCATTTGAAGTTCTTATTGAATCTCAATACATGTTTGACTTGTTGCTCATGCTTTGAATGTCCTTATTATTTCTGTAACAAAGAGGGAAGCAGCATGTATATCAGCATCATAAACAACATATATCTAGTATGCATATTTATCGTTTTGAGTTTCTGGTTGGACTTATGAAACAAAACATGGCCCTGTACATGCGTACAGTTTGGTTATACGCCACAGTTTGTAACCCTGATCTAAAATGTGATCTGTATGACTGGTGACTTTACATTGTGAGTGAACTTTGAAGTTCACATATGCTTTGGCTCATATTCTGTTGGCCTAGGTCTTATCATGTTTACACATGATCTGCATGTTATTTTTTAATCTGTGGGTTGGATTTTCATTATTCTAGTGCTCATGTATGACTGCTCATTTATATATCCTCTCCCATGCAAAGCTTGCCATGCCAATGCAAACATACTATTTTTTCATTATTTCCACATGTGTTGTGCAACAAACCTGCTACTTATAAGTAAACAGAGATCAATTGTGGTCTCTTGATCCCCTTGGTACCGTGTATGCTATGGTGGGCAATGATGTCCAGCCGTTCGCCAATACTTCTACGATTTTATTCTGTTGGCGTATTTTTATGTGCATCTTTTCATGAGGAGGGTATGTCTATTGTTTTAGGTCAAATGATGAATTAATTGCAACAAAATTGGACGCACAGTAATTTTGTATTTGAGCAGTTCTCTTCCATAAAGAACTGGTATTTATTTATGACAGTTGGTTTTAATACCTTCTGTACCTAACTTTGTAATCTCACATTAAATTAACTTTTGAGCTACATGTTTTAAGAATAAGATGCTGCTATATGATTTCTCTTATTTAATTGACTAAATCGTTGTGATGGTTCTGCTTTGTTCTTTTGTAATGTCAGGTAGGTTTGATAAATTTAGAAAATGAAGATTTTGCCAAGGGTATCATGGATGCAACACAGGCAAACCTACAGGTGTGAATCTTTGTTTCTACATCACAGAGCATGGCAGCATCTGTTAATCCTTTCTCCCCCCTTGTTCCACTGGAGAAATGTTCTCTATGATTATATTCCAGCATTATTGACTTGTTATGCCATTGGACTTCTTTTTCCCAACTTCGGTCCCTCTTAAGATCATCCTAGCCTTGTAATGATTCATTGTAATTGCAGGATGCTTTGCATACTGAAAACCGTGATAGGATCAGGATATTGCTGCGGTTTCTCTGTGGCCTGGTAAGTTATATAGTAGTTTTGGGTTGATTCTCTTGCTCATCCTTTTCTAGCTGCTACCATGTGTCCCAACTTGTGATTCTTGAATATCTCATACCTGACATATTGACATGTTATATTGGCAACACATATTCATCAATAATCGAGCAGTGCTAAAGGTGTTTAGTCTCTTCCTGTTACACTAGTCGTGTGTAATTCTAAACTAAAAGTACGAATAACTATATGATAAAATTGGGAAGGGTGCTGTTCTGAGGGGAATAATAGTTGCAAGGTCTCTTTGGATTGTAGGAATGAAACACAGGATTTCGATGGGAATGCAAGTGCAAAACTGATGATTGCAAAACATAGGAAAGCTGCAGGGTAGTCGTTTGTGTAGGACATAGGAAAACTGCCTTTTTACTAAGCAAATCAGAAGAAAAGAAGATGGAGTGGATGTCAAATTCCTATAGAATTACGGGCACAGGAAAGCAATCCATACAAATTCGTTAACTTCATTCGTATAATCAAACGGGCCTCTATAGGGAAAAAAAAATCCTAAGTATTTGCATTCTCTAAGAATCATATGGTCTTTAAGAGAGTAGTGTTGCATGCATGTTAGTTATGGCTTATTTGTGTAGCTTCGGCTTCTCCAGCCCAGAAACTGAAGCAGTACAACTCTAGAGATACGTTTTTTTAATGATTTATATCATAATTTGTATAATTTATAATTGTAGAATTTGCATTTGGTCAGCATATTGGTTAGCGCGATATTATCCTTACGTTAGGCTCTGATATCTCCTATTGCTCCCTGTATTGAGAGCTTATAACTGTTTCCCCTTTGTATTTTCCCCGTTCTCTAAGGGGTTTTCTGCATATTGTATTGTACCACACTTGTACGTGTATATATGTTGGCCTATGGCCACCTGGATATACAAGTTGCATATTTCCTAACATGGTATTAGAGCATTAGTTTTTTTTCCCCGCACGCTCAACTTATGCTCTTTCCGATCTTGTCTCGTGCACCGCCGCTACCTTTCCCTTGCCGGCAGCCGTTGTTCCTTCTCTCGCGCCGGCCACCGGTCCGCCTATTCTCCATGCGCGCCTCCCGCCGTTGTTGTTACGCCCTCTTGTGCATCCCGCCCGCTCGCCAAGCTGGCCAAGCAACCTTCCACCAATGCGTCGTTTGTGCCTTCCGCAAGCACCATGCCAACACGTGCTTCTCGCCGGCTTTGCGTTTGACCGCGTGCGCTGTTCGATCTGCTTGTTGCGTGCTGCCTGACCCTTCCGGTGTGCCTCCTCTCCAGATCGAGTTGGCCCTGTATCAGGTTAAAGCCCGCTAGCTCGATCGAGCTTGAAGCTCCGCTGTGTGTTGTCCCCACCCGTAGGTCGTTAGAGCCTCAGAGGTGTATTTCTCAGGATGAGTCTCGTCCCTCTATTCACGTCCATCTTCCTCGACCTTTTCAGTGGAGGATATCTCAGTCCTCACTTTTCATGACACTCCTATCAATCCTGTTGAGCCCTTGTCCATCTGTCCTACTGCTCGTGCTTCTCCGACTATTGCAGATTTGACGCCTCCATCACCTATGGTTTCATCACCTCGCTTATCACAGGATTCTACAGCTTCATCACCGGTGGCTTCCCCATCTCCATCACCTGAGTTTATTCCGGTGATTCCTCCTCGTATTCTTCCATCTTTTCCTCACTTCTATACTTGCCGTTTGTATGTTGTGGATGTGTCTACTGATGCGCCATCTACTTCTGATGTGCCATGTTCCTCGTCTCATCCTACTTATGGCTTGCGTCCTCGTCTGCTTCCGCCTGTTGACCGTCTTGGTTTTCCAAGCGCTGGCGTTGCTGTTCTTAAGCCGACTTCTTATCTTGATGCTGTTGTTCATCCCAAATGACAGCTTGGAATGGCAGGCACTGGCACGTGGGATCTTGTTTCTCTTCCTCCCCGTGTTCGACCCATCACTTGTAAGTGGGTCTATAAGGTTAAGACTCGCTCCGATGGTTCTGTTGAGCGCTACAAAGCTTGTCTTGTGGCTCGTGGCTTCCAGCAGGAGCATGGTTGTGATTACAATGAGACTTTTGCTCCTGTGGCCCATATGACCATTGTTTGAACACTTCTTGCCGTGGCCTCCAATCGCCACTGGTCTATGTCTTAGCTTGATGTTAAGAATGCCTTTCTTAATGGTGAGTTGCGTGAGGAGGTTTACATGCAGCCACTGCCTGGGTATTTTGTTCCCGACGGCATGGTCTGCTGTCTTCGCCGCTCTCTCTATGGCCTTAAGCAAGCCCCTTGCGCCTTGTTTGAGCATTTTGCCTTTGTGATGACTGCCGCTGGTTTTTTAGCGTGTGCTCATGATCCTGCACTGTTTGTCCACCTTTCTGCTCGTGGTCGGACTCTTCCTCCATATGTTGATGACATGATCATCTTTGGCGACGACCCCGAGTATATTGCCTTTGTGAAGGCACGCCTTAGTGAGCAGTTTCTTATATCCGATCTTGGCCCTCTTAGTTATTTTCTTGTGATTGAGGTCTCTTCTACCTCTGATGCCTTTTTTACTTCCCAAGAAAAGTATACCCAGGATTTTCTTGCTCGTGCTGCTCTTACTGATTGCCGCATTGTTGAGACTCCCATGGAGCTCAATGTTCATCTCCGTGCTACTGATAGTGACCCCTTGTCTGATCCGACGTGTTATCGTCATCTTGTTGGGAGTCTTGTCTATCTAGCTATCACTCGTCCAGATATCTTCTATCCTGTCCGTATTTTGGGTCAGTTTGTCTCTGCTCTCACTTCGGTTCACTATAGTTACCTCCTTCGTGTTCTCTATTATCTTCGTGGCACGATCTCTCACCATCTGTTCTTTCCCTGCTCCAGTTCATTACAACATCAGGCCTATTCAGATGCTATGTGAGCTAGTGATCCCTTGGATCGCCGTTCGCTTTCTGCTTACTGTGTTTTTGTTGGTGGTTCTCTCATTGTCTTGAAGACGAAGAAAAGGCTGAGTTGTGAGCTATGGCTCTTTTGACGGAAGAGGTGACTTGGTTACGGTGGTTATTTCAGGAGTTTGGTGTTTCTATCACTACACCTACTCTGCTCTTGGTCTGACAGTACAAGTGCTATTAGTATTGCCCGTGGCCCTGTTAAGCATGAGCTCACCAAACATATTGGTGTTGACGCTTCTTTTGTGCGCGTTGGTTTGCAGGATCTGGTTATTGCTCTTCAGTATGTGCCTTCCGAGTTACAGTTGGCGGATTTCTTTACGAAGGCCCAGACTAAAGCAAAGCACGGCTTCTATCTCTCCAAACTCGTTGTTGATCCACCATGAGTTTTAGAGGGGTGTATATATATTTAGCCGCGTTCCCCTTTTTATTAAGGGGTTTTCTGCATATTGTACCACATCTGTACGTGTATATATACTGGCCTATGGCCACCTGGAAATACAAGTTGCATATTTCCTAACAATAACAAGTTGATTCTGAATGCTTTTGCTTTGTTCTTGAAAAGAGTCGAGAGATTTCTCTCTGCCCTCTTTCCTTTCATGGTAGAATTTTTTTTCTTGTATTTTGCGCCGTATAGATGAGGCAATTTGTAGTATTTCTCACTTGGTATTTCTGTTGTTTCAACCTTTTCTTCTTGTAACTGTAGAATGTGTGTGTGTGTGTGTGTTTTGTAGATGTGCAGCAAAGTTATATCCCCAAATTCCATTATTGAGACATACGAGACACTTTTATCATCTGCTGCAACTATATTGGATGAGGATGCTGGAAATCCTTCTTGGCAACCACGTGCTGATTTTTATGTTTATTGTATTTTGGCTTCCCTTCCATGGGGTGGTTCAGAATTGTTCGAGGTAACGTTATTAAACTATTCTGGTTCTGTTTAATCTTTATTACCTTTGCTGTCCAATTTGACTGCTTTAGCAGCAACACATGATTCTTGTTCTCTGCTTGTATGAACCCCCATTGGCTTTATTAAGGCTACTTTGATTACTCCCCTTTTTTGTAGTATGTGCGGTTCAATTTGAATGCCTCTAAGACTTACGCTGGCACTGCCATTTTGCACATCTTAGTAATATTAGTGTTCATGCACCTTTTCTAGTTTTTGATCTTTAGAAGGGTATCTTCATTATTTTCTAATGTTGCTCTATATCATTCCGTCATCTATTTGAAAGCTGCACTGTAAGCATCCCAACATATTTTCAAGAAGTGAAATAGGGACACTGCTCCTCTAGTAAGTAGTAAGACTTGTGCATATGGGTACCACTGACCTTGAAAGTTTGTATGTGTCTACACCATAAAATGAACATTAGCCATGATTGCTTAGACCTTCTGGAACAATGCATGAGCCACATTTACATTCTCGATTTTGGGGGTGGGTGGGTGGGTGGGGGTGGGGGTGGGGTGCTCCCACCAAATTATCGTTGTAATGAGAAGTTATAGGCTCCTACAATGTACTCCCATTCTTAAATTGTGTATTAAAAAATTCTGCAGACATGAATTGGTGGTAGAATACACTGATGAATTCTAACATGCAGCAAGTTCCGGATGAACTCGAGAGGGTTCTGGTTGGTATACAGTCTTACATAAGCATCAGAAGGCATTTTGATGATATTGCTTTCTCAGTCTTCGAGACAGATGAAGGCAACTCTCCCAATAAGA
This sequence comes from Thinopyrum elongatum, assembly GCA_011799875.1. Taxonomy (NCBI): domain Eukaryota; kingdom Viridiplantae; phylum Streptophyta; class Magnoliopsida; order Poales; family Poaceae; genus Thinopyrum; species Thinopyrum elongatum. The sequence goes on along the minus strand of CM022300.1, from coordinate 220,201,979 downwards.
AGGTACTGGCAATTTCTTGAATGTCTGAACCTTACACTGGTTTATTTCCTGAATTCCGATCCATTTAACTCCTTTTATGATATTTTGATCAGTTCAGTAACTTATATTCCTCGTAGGATTTCATGGAAGATCTATGGGAGCGTATGCAACTTCTTTCTCGTAATGGATGGAAAGTTAAAAGTGGTATGTCAGTACATGATATAAAATACACACGATTTCTTACTGAAATAATACGCTGTTGAGTTTTAATATTCAAGCAGTATAGTGTTAAATGATAAGATAACTTCTTCTTTATCCAGCTCAGGACTGTATACGTAATTTCATGTGCAGTTGCTTAATTTGTTTTGCATTCTGTTTAATTGCCCCTCGCAGTTCCAAAACCTCACTTGTCGTTTGAAGCTCAGTTAGTAGTTGGAAAATCTCACCGTTTCCACTCAGTTAGTTGCCCACCAGCTACTTTCACGATGTTATCTTCTGAGATATTAAAAGGTCAAGAGAAGCATGAAGCCAATCTAAAGTATCCTCAAAGGCTTCGTAGGCTCCATATATTTCCAACAAATAAAGCTGAGGTAAATCGCAACTTTATGTATATACTAGTCCATTGATCATTGTTACATTTAATGTTTTCATCGCTGTCTTTTCTGTAACGTATGTTAACTAACATGAAATTCGCTATTACTTGGTTTTATGTTACAAAGTTCACCTGTTTATATACTTATTATGAGGCACACACCTTTATGCTAGTATGTTCTAGTCCATTGATCATTGTTACATTTAATATTTTCATTGCTGTATTTTTTGTAATGCATGTTAACTACATGAAATTCGCTATTACTTGGTTTTATGTTGCAAAGTTCACCTGTTTATATATATACTTATGAGCCCTAATCAGCTATCATTTTCTTACAGAATATGCAACCTGTAGACCGTTTTGTTGTTGAGGAATACATATTGGATGTGCTGCTTTTCTTCAATGGATGGTCAGTTACAATTTTTTCGCAGTTCTATTAGTGTGTTTGACACTTGTACAAAAGCTGCGATTGTTAGATGTCAGGCATCTGTTTGTTAACTTGTTCATGCATGACATTGCTGACACCATGTACTCATTGGATTTGCTTGCCAGTCCTTGATGTGAATAAATTTGGTGTTCTCTATCTTCATAGTGCCAGGTCTTATATTCTCTCCCTTGGTTAACAAAATCTGGCTATATTTGGATGTGTTGCTTTTGTCTATCATCTCTTGTTAAGCTCTAGAATTTTGGTCTATAAACCTTGCTCCCAAAGTATGCAGTGGAGGTGTTCTAACATCTGTTTTATTTTTGCTAGAACTAATCCTGTCTTATTACTTACAACACCTTGCTGTAAATTTCTCCCAACAGTGTGGCAACCACGGTTCTGACGAACAAGTTGTTTGCCACACACGTGGCATCAAATAGGGTATAGGGGTAATAAAGTGTATCATGCGAAGCCAAAGGTTCTGGAAAGAACTAAGCACAAGCCTAACAATGTCGAAGTTCCTAACTCAACAACAAACAAACTACAACAACAAAGCCTTTCAGTCTCAAACAATTTGGGGTAGGCTAGAGTTGAAACCCATAATATATCGAAACCAAGTCATGGTTCTGGCACATGGATGGCTAACTTCCACACACCCCTGTGCATGGCTAAATCTTTGGTGAAGTTGCCTAACTCAAGTGTGACAATTTTACTTTGCTTCTAGCATGCGAAAATATCATTTTATAGACAATAATTAGGGTTGACAACTTTTCTCATGCCCATCACGGGAAAATTTGTTGAATTTTGTGTTAATATTTACCTTCTGAATTGTATTATTTTGCTTTTCTAACTAATTCTATCATGGTTATATTTTTCTTTGAAAGACAGTCGCAAAGAATGTGCGTTTTATCTGGTCAGCCTTCCTGTGTCTTTTCGGTATGAATACCTGATGGCTGAGACCATATTTTCACAGGTATTTATGAACCATCTTTATTACGTGTGTTTTAGACTATTATTACTAGTTTCTGCATGTCTGGCTTCATGTTAAGTGAACTGTATCTTTAGTTGTTGCAGAAGTGAATCTTCATGTTCCTCTCTAAATTTCTTGTATGGCAATGATTTAAGTTAACCACAATGAAATGGGTAGTAAACCTTGCTTTTCTTGGTGCATGTGTTGAGTTTCGCCCAAGCATTTCCAATGGATCTGCTGAATATGACCGATTGTTTGGGTGTGCTGATCTGAGCTAATTGTGGATTAGTTTGGAGATATTATTGTATTAGTAACACATAGTTTATATTGAGTAAGGTTTGAAAAATTACGTCCAGCTGACCAACATGAATAAGTTCACCTAAGTTTGCAAATTTTGTTCAAGATCCAATATTTGTGTCTAGCTTTCTACTTTTCCCAATATATATTTCCCTTTATAGAGTATATGAATTTTTATGATCTTATACAATTATGGGCGGCTCAACGAACTGACCTTGTCATACAAAAATGATCCTACCTTAGATCATTATCTTGTTGATAACATTGTTTAACTATCCATGGTATTCTGAAATATAATGATAAACCTAGAAAAGCTGGCTGGAAAACTTCAACCTGCTATGAGTATCTCTGAACAAGTGTATTACTTCCGTGCAATAGTTTCAGCAGAGTTTAATGTACATGCATTAATAAAAAAGGACAAAAGCACTCATTTAGGTACTAAAGTAAACCCTTGAGTGTTCCTTCCGAATAGTTGCCAGTTCGCCATTTCTGTCTTCATATTGATCTACTAATATTTTGGGGGCAATTATAATATGTATTTCACAATATTAGAAAAAGGAGACGTCAAATTTTGGCCGGCATGAATTTGGTTATTAATAAATCCAAATTGTGACTCTTCAGGCTGTTTTCTATTTAGTAGCTGAATTTTAAAATTCCTTGGAATCTTGATTGGTAGCGTGCCAACTATTTCTGCATTCGATCTGAGGTGTTGGTTCTGGCTTTATGATACCAAGTTGTATCCTGGTTCTGATGGATTATAGACACTAACAGTGTTAACAGTTAACACTATATTTTTGTAAAACATATAGTTAGGATACCTAGTGCAATATTTATGCATGCATTTTGAGGTTCTCCATTATCCATTATAGCGAGTATACTTGTCAAATAAAAATGAATCTTTTCTTATGACATATTGATATTCTGCAGCTACTATTGCTGCCGAATCCACCTTTCAGGCCAATCTACTATACGTTGGTTATCATCGATCTTTGCAAGGTAGTTCTTTAATGCTTTGAGACTGTTTAGCTGATATTTTGTGTAGTGATGAGACCAGTACGCAATGTGAGATTTAAGAATACATCATTGTTAATGAGCACATCAGCAGACCTAAATATGCCTCGAGTTTTATCATGGCCATGCAGATTTTGGTGCATGGGTTGACCAAAATTCTGTTACATAATTGTATGGTTATGATGAGCACAGATGTGAAACCACAGTTCCTTTGTTTCGTCAATAGGACACTTATGATTCATTCATAACATAGTTAAACATACTGTTCACTATTTGTGTTCGAAAGAATGATATTGTTATGATCTATCTGCATACCAGATTCCCATTCCATACTTGCTTATGTTTTCATCTATACCACTACACCTTTTATTTTTGGTAAACTATTGATGCCATAATTTCTGCCTGTGAAATGTGAATGTAGTTCTGCTCTAGATCTTTGAACCATATAATCAACGTAGATGTGGATGTGAAGTAGCACCCTCAAATTGATAGGTTCAGTGTATTTAGTATTTACTTATTTGGAAGTAAGCTTCCACGAGCTAAGGTTATCACGAAGTAATCAATTTTCTGTATGGTTTCATAGCAAATCTGAGTCCTAGAAAAATAATTGAGCCGTCTATTAGTGAGTTGGCTACTTAAACAACATAAGCTTTGGATATGTCATATATAGGATGCATGTTACACTTTTCACGTCTGTCAACTCACCTGGACCATCAGGGTCATCACCACAAATCGTTATTTATCCTCTTGCCCAAAGATCGGGACACCACTTGTCGCATCAACACCATACCATTACCAAGTGTTCTGGATGTCTTTGTTCAACATTTAGAGAATAGGCAACACATGTTCGTGTGCAACCTCCCGTAGAAACCGGCTGGTTACAGTTTTACGTTTTTTCCTTCCCATAAAAGAAAATTGTTTTATTTTCTTCCTTGAGGATGAGTGGACCGAGTCTAATTATCTTAACATATCTTCAGGCTTTGCCAGCTGCATTTCCATCTGTGGTGGTAGCAGCAGTACATGCTCTTTTTGACAGAATAAGTAACATGGATACAGAGTGCCGCACCAGACTTATCCTATGGTTTTCACATCATTTGTAAGTTCATTGCCATGTATTTGTTTTGTTCACGAGTGTTCCTGCTTTGGTTATTTGGCCTATTATGAGTTTGTTGGAACCTCTTACTGCAGCCTATTGGCTATTGCTACTCTTCCTCTCGATGTTCAATACCCTGATGATGACCCACTTCTGCTACTGCTTAAAAAAATCCATAAAACGTTACATACAATGCTAGTATAGCTTTTAAACCAATTGGTTTCAGAACATATTTTTTCTTTTCACAAGTTTGATCTCCTGTAGTAGCACTGAAAACAAACTGCAACCTTGTACTGCTAAATCTTAATGACATTATCTGCCTACGCAGGTCAAATTTTCAATTCATTTGGCCTTGGCAGGAGTGGGCTAATGTGAAGGGCCTACCAAAATGGGCTCCACAACGTGTTTTTGTCCAAGAAGTACTAGAAAGGGAAATTCGGTTGTCCTATTTCGAGAAAATCAAGCAGGTTAGTGACATATGAGACATTCCTTTTCAATAAGGAGGTTTTTTTTTACAATTTATTATTTTGTGTTAGATTTATGCCTTGCCACTTTGATTTGGTAAAAGGTCCTTTTTACTACCCTGAAGTATTACAGTTGATCGGATAACCCCCTGATCTATATTTTTGGTTCAGTTTACTCTCCTCGAGTTTAACCCCTTGCCCTAGTTTTAGACTCTTGTTTCACTGATGTGGAATGGTTCTGCCATGTGGCATCATGCATGAACAATGACATCATCAAAATCACACAAGATCCTGCCAATCTGCCAACTGTAATATCTTCTTCAACCTCTTTTCCTTCTGTCTTTATTTCTCACCCCTTCTGCCCATATCTTTCTGTTTCGTACCAAGCTCATCTGCTCCTCACAGCCAAGAGTGGTAGCATGTGCGTCCACCAAGCAGCCACACCAAATCCATTGTCGTGGAACCAATGGTCTCGAGCACCATGTGCCGAAGTAGGGGGACAATAACTGCTCACTTATCAATAGCCGTTGTAGTTCCTTTTTTTCCCGTCGTTCACTCTACACCTACCGTGATCCTGCCCAAGAGTTGCTTCACCCATTAGTAAAGAGGTGGGAAGTGAGCACGAGCGATGAGATCTGTGACTGGGAGGTGACTACTGGTTGAGACGGAACGACTTGTTTGGCCGTGTCCAGAGTGGCCATTGAACTCTGCCCAACCAATAGTCGTGCTGACATACATCTTTGTCCAATATTGTGTGCTTCTCGTTGCCTTTGCTCATATTGCATCCTCAAACTTCTTCACCCTCAATCATTTCCACAAAATTGTTCTCCCATCATGTTCATTACATCCGTATGACATATGAACCTGGCATGTGTATCATCCCCTTGACTTTATCAGTACCTAATTCACGTGCCTGGTTAAACTCAGTTGCCTGCCTGGTCACAGAAGAGCATTGTTGGCTTGTTGCGTATGCAACCACTACTTTAGCTTAACGGCATTTTCCTCGTTCCAGTTTAACAGCATCCATGGCCATGGCGTTCCTCCTTGTCTCTGTTTTCTGGAACGATGTCCCCATCCATGTATGCATTCTTTTTTGTCCACACCTCTGAGTCTTGTGCACTTATTGCCCACGTTAGCGTAAATGGTAACTGAAACTTTGGGGGAGAAAACTGAACCAAAAAATTGACGGGACAATACTTCAGGGGAGTAAAAAGGACCTTTTTTGCTTTATATTTCTATATCCTTCTACCCAATTGTTGTGTGGTTTGGAAATGGTCATTTGAATTGAATTTATTGCCTTTATTGTTTTGCAGAGTATTGAAGATGCTGCTGAGTTGGAAGGGTTGTTACCCCCAAAAGCTGGTCCTAATTTCAGATATCATACTGATGAAAGCAAAGAAAGCACCGAAGGCCACAGGCTATCCAAGGAACTTGTTAGCATGGTTAGAGGAAGGAAGACTACACGTGATATTATTTTGTGGGTTGAGGAACAAATAGTTCCTGCAAATGGGGCCAAATTCGCAGTTGATGTTGTTAGTCAGACACTTCTTGACATTGGTTCAAAAAGTTTCACCCATCTTATCACTGTTTTGGAGAGATATGGTCAAATAATTTCCAAACTATGCCCAGATGAGGAAATGCAGTTATTGTTGATGGATGAAGTCAGTGCTTACTGGAAGAACAGTACCCAGATGACTGCTATAGCTATTGATAGAATGATGGGTTATCGCTTAATTTCCAACTTGGCTATAGTCAAATGGGTTTTTTCTCCTGCTAATGTCGATCAATTTCATGTGTCGGATCGTCCATGGGAGGTACATTCTTATCCTCATACTAGAAGATACCCCGCGCGTTGCTGCTGGATTTTGTAGCAATCAATCTTTTTTGATTAATTTTTAGGAGGTCCGTAGAATTGCATCGGTATACTTGTAGTGCTAACAACCTAAATTATGCATCTTGTACAACTACCAAATATAAATTAAAGGTTAAAGAAAGTCCATAGCAAAAGTAGGTAAATCATACCAAGAGAGCCATCTTGAATCATTTGTAACCACCCTTTAGTTTGGAACCAAGCAAGAATAACCCAGAAGAAATTAAAGGCTATGATAATCAGTGTGAGCATGAAAATAAATGATGGCATGAAAATAAATGATAGACCAGAAAGAATTCAGAAATAAAATTGCAAATTGTTAGGATATCTTACGTGCCTATCCTGCAATTTGCGCACCTATATTTATGGCATGTTATGTCCTATGTGGATTCTGTAGAGGACAAACATGAATAAATAACACATCCCATTCATGAAGCTGTTTTGGCAAGGAAAGTAATGTTTTATTGGTGCCAAGCCCTGAGAAGACTAAGATAAAATAAATATTTAGAGTCAACGAATAAGGATATGGTGAGCTATATATTCTGCAAGTAAATGTTTGCATCAACCTGTTTTATTTTTTTTGATAGTGCAGTTAGTATGATGTAACGACAACATTAGGTAATCTGCATTGGGCATTCCTTTGCACATGTGACAGACACTGCAAGTAAATGTTTGCGTCAACCTATACTATATTTTTTAATCATGTAGTCCAGTTAGTACGATGTAGCTAGCCACAGCATCAGGAACACCATAAAGGAAATCTATGGAAAGTGAGAATATAAAAATGAACACACAAGCGCACTTGCCTCGGTGGTGATGAAAGGCAGCTGCGACCTCATGTAGTGCGGCAATCCTAATGGGTGTGTGAGAAAAAAATCCTCAGCGGTGGAGGACGCTGCAGCTTTGATCCTGGCCGGCCATGGATTTGGAGGAAGATGCCAACAACTATTTGCAACGGTGGCGGTAGAATTTTATTTAGGGTCTGGAGGAAGCAGTTTCACATGGGGATTACATAAGGGAAGGGGAAATGGAAGAGGAAGGGGAGGTGGAATGGAAGAGGAAGGGCAAAATTGCAACCTTGTATTCAATCAAACACTAATTGATAAGACTGTCTAAACGGACGTACACCACTGATGATCTTCTCAACAAAAAAAATATGATGGGGAAGAGATTATCGTGACATATGAATGGAATTCAACAGTTTCCTTTTTTTTAAGATTGCCTCCAGTAGTATCCTTCTAATAATGGGATACATGTGGTTTGGAGTAATGGGCTGCGTGTGGTTACCAACTCGCTAGCAAAGGAATATTAAACACACATAATTAGAAGGGGCCACGCTCAGAAGATTTTTTTGTGGAACATGCCATTTTTGTGTGGAAGGCTGTTGAGAGTCGTTGACGTGGCAGATTGCTGAGGTGGATAGGCTGCATGTGAAGAGAAATCATGTAGTGGGGGGCTCCTAGATCTAGTAGATTTGTCTACTCTAGATTTGCATGTGTCTGGATGTTATATACAACAACAACAACAACAACAACAAAGCCTTTAGTCCCAAACAAGTTGGGGTAGGCTAGAGGTGAAACCCATAAGATCTCGCGACCAACTCATGGCTCTGGCACATGGATAGCAAGCTTCCACTCACCCCTGTCCATAGCTAGTTCTTTGGTGATACTCCAATCCTTCAGGTCTCTCTTAACGGACTCCTCCCATGTCAAATTGGGTCTACCCCGACCTCTCTTGACATTCTCCGCACGCTTTAGCCGTCCGCTATGCACTGGAGCTTCTGGAGGCCTGTGCTGAATATGCCCAAACCATCTTAGACGATGTTGGACAAGCTTCTCTTCAATTGGTGCTACCCCAACTCTATCTCGTATATCATCATTCCGGACTCGATCCTTCCTCGTGTGGCCACACATCCATCTCAACATACGCATCTCCGCCACATCTAACTGTTGAACATGTCGCCTTTTTGTCTGGATGTTATATGCTCATGAAATTTACTGCACATATAAAGATATTTTTTGCCTTATGCATGCATGTTTGGTGTTATATTAATGCTATGTAGCCTTCTTCTGCTCAATGCAGCACATAATATACTCCCTCTGCCCCAAAATATAAGATCATTTTTGACACTAGTGACAAAAATGATCTTATATTTTGGGACGGAGGGATAGCGTAAAAATGATCTTATACTTTGGGACGGAGGGAGTACTTGTTATGATTTTTTGTTCAATCTGTCTGATTGGCATGCCCTCTTAACAGATTCTTAGGAATACTGTTAGTAAGACATACAATCGAATCAGTGATCTTCGGAAGGAAATTCAGACACTGAGGAAAAGTATTCAAGTTGCTAAAGAGGCTAGTGCAAAAGCCATCAAAGAGTTGGAGGAGGCTAAATCAATACTTGAAATAGTAGAGGGCCAACCTGTGCCATCTGAAAGACCAGGCAGGCTGAGACGACTTCAAGGTTTTGCTGACAAAGCAAAAGAAGAGGAAGTAACTATTGAAGAATCGTTAGAGGCAAAGGAGGCTCTCCTTGCCCGGGGGCTTGAAGAAGGCAAAGTATGCTACTCTCTTATCTTCGCTTATCTTATTTCTGTAAACCCTTGCATGTCTGTTGATAACTTGATATACATATTTTGTGAACTTAAGTTTTCTGTGGCACTTGCTTTTGCTATGACAGAGTTTTGAGCATCTATTTACATCAACTTACCATTATCTTGCCATTGGTTTTCCAGGAATTGCTTAGGTTATTATTCAAGAGCTTTGTTGATGTGCTTACTGAACGCCTGCCACCTGTTTCTGCTGATGGAGATGTTCCTAACCTACGTGCTGGAGATTCTAATGTAACATTTCCAACCAGCGATCCTGAAGCGGCAACTATGGAGATAGACAATGAAAATGGAGCAGATAACAATAGGTGAGTTTAATACACAGTTTCCAATACTTCTTTCAGAATGACTGCTTCTGGCAAGTTTGGATTTACATTTTGTAGAACCAGCCAGATTACCTTGTACTTTTGTGGATATTTATTTTGTGGTGGGGCTTGCTATGAATAATTAATTTGTGTTTAACACAACACTCACTGAGAATCGAGTCTGAAATAATGCAACGGATATTGGTTCATAGATGAATGAAGACCTGCTCATTAATACCATTATCGGCGTACAACCCAGTATTTACTAGCCAGTGTGCATTGATGCACATGCTGGTACGAGTTTTACGGCCTCTGCTAACTTGTCGTTATGTTTTGACAGTCAAGTGAATGGTGAAAATACGAAAGCTGGTTATACTATTGGAGAGCTTGAGCAATGGTGCCTATGCACATTGGGGTATCTAAAGTCATTTTCTCGACAGTATGCAACAGAGGTAAATACTGGTGTTGGTTGTTTGAGCTAATAAATTCATAATCACTGGTTATTTCAAGTGTCCATGGGCGTACACTGATTGATTAGATACAAAAATACATATGATATCTTGCAGATTTGGTCTCACATTGGCATGTTGGACGAGGAGGTTTTCGTTGGGAGTATTCACCCTCTCATCCGGAAAGCCGCATTCTCCGGTTTGTGCAGACAGATGAACCAGTGAAGGGTTGTAACTCAGCTTTGATTCCTGACCATCATGGTCTTGAAAACTACCTGTGAAGACAAGCTGTAACAACATTCTTGACTAATTCTGACATGTCGGCAACACTAGCACCCAAGAATTCCCTGTTTGGTAGTTATGTTGGTCAGTGTACGTGGAGCTATGCATTTTGCATTTTCATTTGTCTATGGTGACAGTTTTTGGGGGGGTGGTGGGGTGGGGGGGGTGGTGTTAATCTTGACGTATATTTAGCTTTTTTGCGAACTCTGCTGCTCGAGACTTGAAAAGGTGTTTGATAGTTGAGCGCCATTGGCTGTGCCTTTAGTTTGAGCATGTGGAGCGCCTGGAAAGTTGGACTGTACATAGACCTGAAAATGGGTTCGGTTTCAAATGGTAGTTATTGGATATATTGCTAAAATATAGAATAGGGGAGAGGTCAATCCGCTTGATTAGGATCACTTGCCCTCACCCCCTCCCCAATTGCGTTGACCTCGACGTCGTTCTGCGAATGTTTCAAAGCAGCGTCCCTGTTTCATGGGCGCGCTCGGTGGCGCATAGCTCTCATGAGCGCAATAACTTGCCGGCAAGTAGCACCCGCTTGTAGCAGCCATGACGTCGGCTCATAGCAAAACGGCGGTGAGTTTGCAGCGATTGTGCATGCGTGAATCCTACAAGACGTTGCGGTCGGCCAACTTGTAACAGCACTCCAGTGTCGACCCTTGGTTTGGCTTGCAGTGTCCATGCAACACGGCCACACCGTCGACGGTGGTGAACAAACCAACCGGGGTCCCCATGGACCTTACCGAGGCCGCATTGCAACACCAATGGGGCGTGGCACCTTGCAGCAAGCTCATGTGTGAAATGGCGGGCTGACTTGCAGCACCGACAGTCGTCTTCGCAGCAGTGGCGTGGAAGCTCCTCGCTGATGGCGGGAGAGAAGTGAGAGAAGGAAGGAGGCTCTTTGAAGCACCGGTGCATGCCCGCGGTGGTTGGCCTGCAACAACAGTTGTCCTTGCAACAATGGTGTGGTGAGCTTTGCGGCAGTGTTGGGAAAGAAGGAAACAAGAGGAGGACATGCGACGCGTGCGGGAGAGTAAATAGTATGAAACTACTACATTTCGGGTTAGGGTTCCAAAAAAGTATAAGATTTTTTTTTTGCTGATAACTACCAACTTGGGGGTCGGCTGTTTCAAAAAACCCAAATGACCATGCAATTCAGAATTGATCCGGTTTATGACAGGTCAGGCCCACCTCTAAACAAACCGTTTGTTTGACCGTTAATTGACATGTGAGGCCCACATGTCATCTATGGAGCAAATAATCAAAGCGACCTGTTAAAAAACCAAAGCCAGGGGAGGAACACATCGAGGGGGAGGAACATATCCATATGGGACTTTAGGCGGCGCCATGGCAGGTGGCGACGACTACAGGCGTTGCCATGGCAGACGGCGGCGACTCCAGGAGGAGCCCAATGGCGGCGCAGCGGCGACCACAGGCATGGCGGCGTGGCCGCGACCATAGGGGAGCGCAATGGAAGAAAGGCAGCGACTCTAGGCGGAGCCCCATTGTAACACCCCCAGTGGTTAGCCACAGTAATTCCATTTTGATAATGCCAAGTCAGCATGATTAACAGTGCGTGATCATCATTTGCATCATAATGCATTTCAACTCCTAACTCAAAATTCAAATTTAGATGAAAGTGGAAAATAAAAGTTGTCCAACATAGAAACTAAATTGTTCATTTAATAGCAAATAAATCAGAGACAATTCTAAAATTGAAACCAACATCATTGGAGTTGGGTAAGTGACTCAAACATCCCCAAACAGTGACTAAAGACAATATTTAATTACCTTTTATTTAATCTAAAATAGATATGAAAAGATATTTACCCCAAACTAGTTTTTGGTGGTAGGATATATTGTGCTGTGATTTGTGGGCCAACTCTCATATTTTACAAAACTCTAATGGGGGCCACACATTTTGCAAAACAGTAAAGAAAAAAGAAAAGGCAAAAGAAAAACAAAACAGGGGAAAAGAATGAAACGAGTGATAACGTAAATGATAAAGAGAAAAGAGAACACAAAACCCCAGAAATGGCAGGCCCCCCACACAAAGAGAAAGTATAAACAGGGAACACGAAACAACTAACCAAAACAACCGATCCATCCCAACCATACCACTACAACAAGATCCCTCCTCATCCTCCCGGCGACCGGCGCCGACCAACGCCCCGCGGCGCCCCTGACGCGCCGACCGCGCCCCGACGCCGCTCGCCGTTGCCCCTCGCCTCCTCCTCTGCCTCACCGTCCGACGCCGCGCCGCTGCGCCCCGAGATCGTCTCCGTCGTCGCCTCGCCGTCGCCGACCACCTCGACCCTCCCCGAGCCCACTGCCGTCTCCCTACGAACCCGCCGTGAGCACCGCACCGCCCTCCTCTCTCTCCCCGCGTCGCCTCGCCGCGCTCGCTTGTTCCGGCCGCGCCCGCTTCACCGCGCCGACGGCTGCCGCGCTGCTGCTGCGTGCTCGCCGCCCCACCGCGGCCCTGCTCGCTGCCAGCGACCCCGCCGCCCGCACGCCTGGCCTCGCCCCGCTCCAGCTCACCCCGCGCCCGCGTCGCCCTCGTCGCGCACGTCGCCCGCGCCCGTGGCCTCCTCCCGCGCGCCCCGTCTCTGTCGCCGCCTGCTCCCGCGCACCGCGCCCGCGTCGCCCTGCTCCGCCTCGCGCGCGCGCCTGCCGCTGCCCGTGCTCGCCCCTGACCGTCGCCGCGCGCACGCGCCTGCGTCACCGCGCCCCTGCCGCGCGCGCCGCCCGTGGCCCCTGGACCACTGCCAGGTGGGGCCTTGCGCCCCTGTGCCCCTGGCCGGTGGGCCAAAACCCCCCCTGACGCTGACAGAACGGGCCCACGCCCTAAAACGAAATTTAAAAAAAAAGTAAAATAAAAATAAAAATAGATAATAAAAATAAATAAATATTAATTAATTAATTAAATAATTAACTTAATTAATTCTGTTTAATTAATCTAATTAATTAATTAGTCTAATTAAACTGTAATTAACATAATCAAACCTTAATTAGCCTAATGTGAGTATGACAGGTGGGACCCACTGGTCCTGACGTCATGCTGACGTCAGCAAGACACTGTTTTGGATAATTCGAATTTAATTAATTAAATAAATTCCAGAAATCAATAAAAACTTTTGAAAATCATATCTTTTAATCCGTAACTCCGATCGAAAAACTTTGTACATGAAAGTCGCTCAGAACGACGAGACGAATCCGAATACGCGGTCCGTTCGTCCGTCACGTGTCCCTAACTATCCGAACATGCAACCGTCCCTCTCCGGTCATTTGTTTGACAAATGTCCGGAACCGGGAAAACATTCCCGGATGGATTCCTCCTTTCTCGGTAATGTGCAACCACACGTTAGAACACACCCGACACTGCATATTGTCATGTCGTACTTTGTGTTGCTCATGTTTGCTCTATATTTATACTGTTTCCTCCCCCTCTTCTCTCTCGATAGCCCCCGACCTCGACGTCGTCCCCGAGACCGACGCAGCTCCGGAGACCAAAGCCACCGTTGACGACCTTGCCCTTGCCGCCGAGCAACCAGGCAAGCCCCCCCCCTTTTGATCATCCCGATATCGCCCATTCTAATTTCCCATGCTTGCATTAGAATTGCTGCTGCTGCTGCTTTACCTATTCTGATGCATAGCCTGTTTGTTGTAACCTGCTGTTGATAATTACCTGCATATCCTAAACTGTTTAGTCTAGGCTGGGTAGAGACCTATCAGTGACCCCACTTATCCCGACTGCCGCGCTGGATTGTCAGAAGACCCGATCAACGGGATTGAAGACCAGGCCCCGACACCGCACATCACCCCCTTTAGTTGTAACGACACTGCAGCGTTACTATCGAGTGCCGAGGGTGAAACCTCTTGTAGCACTTCTGATGTTAACTCTGTAGAGTAGCTATTCGGTCGTGGTCATCGAGGGTGATTCCTCCTTCACCGCTTCCGATAACGACGCCGTCGTACAACACCTCAAGTGTGAACCCAGCGAGGGTGATTCCTCCAAGTTCACCTTGACGGATACATCGAGTAGGAATCCAACGAGGGTGATACCTCAGATTCCCCTGATGTTTTGGACACACGGATACTTGGACTTTACACTGTTACTTGGATAGGCGGGTCGACCCCGAGGGGTACCCGCGTGCGCCTGAGAGGCGAGTGTTGTGAAGACGGGTGCCTGTATGGTGCCCGAGTGATGAATACGAGGCGCGGCCGGGCATTCTTAACCCTTGCAGCAAGTCCTCGAGACGGGGCGACGGGGTCACATCTTTCGTGAGTCTCTGCTCGTTACCGCAAGCCCTAGTCCATTAACGATTTGGATATTTGATCCGAGCAGGCCTCTGGTCTGATAGCACTAACCATCACGTGGGCATAGTATGGGCGTTCTGCATCGTAGCATCAGCCGAAAGCTCTGTCAGACGTCTAGTTCAGCCTTGCGACCGGGACGGACCGGCGCCCCCCTGGTGCCTGGCTTCCCCCTGCACGCAACGACTCGGAGTGCACAGGGCGATGGCCCAAGACCTCTGAGCGCTTAGGATGTAGACCGACGGGGACCTCTCTGCTGAGCTCTAGGTAGGGTTGCGATGTGTCGTTTGGCCGAGGCCGGGCATGACCCAGGAAAGTGTGTCCGGCCGGAGTTAATCAAGCGTGTTGGGTAAGTTGGTGCACCCCTGCAGGGAAGAAAACTTCTATCGATAGCCGGTCCTACGGTAAAGGACACTCGGAGTTGTATCCCGATCGATACAACTAGAACTGGATACCTGTGATGAGACCTGTATGTATGGCTCTGGGATTGCTTCTCGCAGGGAGTCGAGAAGGGATCTCCGGACGAGGTTGATGACTGTATGGCTCTGGGATTGCTTTCTCGCAGGGAGTCGAGAAAGGATCTCTGGGTGAGGATGAGACTTAATGATACTACTACATTATATTGTACTGTTCTACTCTCTTCTACTGCTGCAAGACCTCTGAAGATGCTAGTCTTCGATAGGACTAGGCCTTCTCTCTATTCTGGCATTTCTGCAGCCCAGTCCACATATACAGCCTCCCGTTGAAAATGTTGCATATGTAGTGTAGATCCTTGCTTGCTGAGTACTTCTGAGTACTCACGGTTGCTTTGTTTTCCTTTTCTCCCCATATCAGTTTGTCGTGACCAGATGACGGAGCCCCTGAGACAGATGCCCCGTCGATCGACTACTACTATTACCACCCCGAGGATGGATGCTACGACGAGTTGGACTGACGACCAGGAGTAGGATCGGAGGGTCCCAGGCAGGAGGCCTATGCCTTTTGATCGTAGTGTTTTATTTTGCCCCGCCTTTCTAAAGGCCTTTCTGTTTCTGTTTCATATCTGTACTCAGATATCTGATGCTTCCGCTGACGCTTGTTCGCAAGTTTATGTATTCGAGCCCTCGAGACCCCTGGCTTGTAATATAAAGCTTGTATGACTTTATTTATGTTTTAGAGTTGTGTTGTGATATCTTCCCGTGAGTCCTTAGGCTTGATCGTGTGCATTTGCGTGTATGATTAGTGCACGATCGGGCCGGGGGCGTCACAAGTTGGTATCAGAGCCGACTGACTGTAGGAACCCCCCTTTCCAACTCCTTGGCCGAAGTTGAGTCTAGTAACCGAAAACTGTTTTACTAACTTGGCTGTGTGGCTTACGGGCCCACGTTGCCAATTGGGTGGTATTAGTATCTTTTACTCCTTGACCTTTACTCTGGGGCTCTGACCTCTCTTCTACTCGGGTTAAAATTTTACTAACTCCAACATCAGGTTCTCGTGATCACATCCACCCGGTGTTCTGAAATATTCCCCCCTTGCTCCAAGATTGTGGACCAGGTTCTGCTTACAGGATCCTCTTATCGAGGGCACCCTGTGTTTCACTTGCAGATTCCTCGCTCCAATAGTTTTCTCTGACGTTGATGTAGCCTTTGCTATGTCTCGTTGTGTACTTCCCTACCGCGTGCCTGCGCGCCGCCTAGTTGTCTAGCCCTCCCTTTTCTACTGTCGTAATGCCGGATTCTAACCGAGGCTATGTGTGGCTTTGAATGTCTGGTGCAAATATGCTGAATTATCTATTGCACTTCCTTCTGTTGTGCGTGATACTTCATGAATCATTCCGTACACTTGCAGTTTTTCTTGCTAAACTGCCCCTGTTGATTTGGCAGGATGGCTGACGATCCTCCACCTCCACCCTATATTGCCGCAATGATGCAGCAGTTTGAATTGAACCGTCAGCTCAACGAGAGTCTGGTATGACGTTTGGAACGCAACGAGGCTCGCCAGGAGCCTGGACCGATCTCGCTGCCAGAATTTGTGCGCCTCAATCCGTCCGTTTTCCGCAACTCCACCAATCCTATGGATGCTGATGATTGGCTTCGTGACATCCTGTTTGAAATGGAGTCAGCTAATGTTGCCCCTGACAGTTACGCCACCTTTGCGACATTCCACCTGAAGGGCCCAGCTGCTCAATGGTGGGAAAGCCACAAGGCTATGTTGCCTGCGGAGACTGTAACCACTTGGCAGGAATTTCAGTCAGCTTTTCGTGCACGGTACATTCCTCAAGGTCTGATCGACCAGAAGAAGCAGGAGTTCCACAAACTCTCACAGGGCAAAATGACTGTGGATGAATATCAGAGGAAATTCCTTGAATTATCCCGCTATGCTGCGGATGACGTCGACACTGACACTCGCAAGCAGGAGAAATTCCGTGAAGGACTGCGTACCGATATAAACTTGCACTTGCTGTCCATGATTGCACATAATTCGCAATGCTTGTCAGCAAATCTTTCCAAGTTGAAACAGCTCTGACTGAGTACCAGGAGTCACTCAAGCGCACTCATGAAGCAGGCTCATCCTCGGGTCAGCCTGTTCAGAAACGTCGAGTTTGGATCCCACACAATGTTCATCATCAACCTGCTCCAACACCAAGGCCGTCTTATGTTGCACCTCGACTGCCTTCACCGCCGAGACAGCTAACGGTTCATGATGGACCGCCTAATGTTATGGCTTCTCCTCAGGATGCACCACGTCCTCCGGATAGTCGTCCGAAGGGCCATCGAACCCATCGTTGCAGAAATCGTAAGGCCAGGATGTCTGCTATGGACCGAGGCCAGGTTACTCACGTCAAAATGGGAGAAGCTCGTGAGTCTCCAAAAATCGTGATGGGAACTCTGTCAGTTAATTCAGTTGCAGCTTCTGTTCTCTTTGATTCCGGGGCATCACATTCCTTTGTGTCTCAACAATTTGCTCAGCGACATGAGCTACCTCTAGAGTTATTGCCCACACCATTAGAGATTATCACTCCCCGTTCTAGGTGGCAAACCAAGATGGTAAGTCACAACAATCAGATCAAAATTGAAGGGTTGACGTTCTCTGCTTCCCTTATTGCTCTTGGACCTTCCGACATAGACATCATTCTCGGTATGGACTGGTTGACAGCCCATAATGCTTTGATTGACTGTGCTACTAAGACAGTCCAGCTCACACACCCTTTTGGTCAGGTGATCAATTACTCAGCCCGAATAGCTCAAGATGCTGAAAGCCAGATATATGTTCTGAATGCATTGAACGCTTCACCTCTTGAAGGCATCGAGAACGTTCCAGTTGTTCATGATTTTCAAGATGTATTTCCAGAAGAACTTCCAGGAATACCCCCTGCTAGAGCTGTTGAGTTCGTCATCGACTTGAAGCCTGGCACTACCCCTATTGCGAAGCGCCCTTATAAGATGCCTCCGCATCATCTTCTCGAACTTAAGGAAGAAATCGACACGTCACTTAAGAAAGGTTTCATCCGCCCCAATTCCTCTGCTTGGGGAGCACCTTCACTCTTCGTTAAGAAGAAGGATGGAACTAACCGATTGATTCAGGATTATCGACCCATTAACCAAGCCACCATCCAGAACAAATATCCGCTTCCTCGGATCAATGATTTGTATGATCAGCTTGCCGGTTCCTCAGTATTCTCTAAGCTTGATTTGAGGTTGGGTTACCATCAGATCCGTGTTCGCGAAGAGGATATTCCGAAGACTGCATTTGTTACTCGTTATGGCTCCTACGAGTACACGGTCATGTCATTTGGCTTAACAAATGCTCCAGCCACATTCTCCCGTCTGATGAATTACATCTTCATGGATTACCTCGACAAATTTGTCATGGTATATCTGGATGATATTCTGGTATATTCGAAGAATAGAGAAGAACATGTCGAACACCTCCGTCTTGTATTGGAAAGGCTCCGAGAACACCAGTTGTATGCCAAATACTCCAAATGTGAATTCTGGCTTTCTGAAGTAACCTACCTTGGTCATGTGATTTCAAAAGATGGAATTGCCGTTAACCCAGAACGAGTTCAGGCTATTCTGGACTGGACTCCTCCGAAGAACGTCAAGCAAGTGAGAAGTTTTCTCGGCCTTGCAAGCTATTGCCGTCGATTTGTCGAGAATTTTTCCAAGATTGCTAAGCCTTTGAATGATCTGCTTCACAAGGGCGTTAAGTTCGAATGGACAGACAAATGTCAGGAAAGTTTTCAAGCACTCAAAGACAAGCTAACATCTGCCCCAGTACTATCTCCTCCAGATACCCGCAAAGACTTTGTGATCTATTGTGACGCATCCCGTGAAGGATTAGGCTGTGTCCTAATGCAAGAGCGTAAGGTGATTGCTTATGGCTCTCGTCAGTTGCGCCCACATGAAGAGAATTATCCGGTACATGATTTAGAACTAGCTGCTGTCATCTATGCACTGCAGTTGTGGCGACATTACCTTCTCGGTAATCGTTGCGAGATCTACACGGATCATAAAAGTCTGAAGTACTTGTTCACTCAACCATCTCTAAACCTCCGTCAGCAAAGATGGATGGAGGCCATTGCGGACTATGATTTGGGTATATCCTATACCCCTGGCAAGGCTAACGTGATGGCTGATGCCTTAAGCCGCAAGTCCTATTGCGACAACCTCATGGTTAGGCGAGCTCAACCTCGTCTTTATGAAGAACTACGCAAGCTGAATCTGCGTATTGTTCCACAGGGTTCTCTTAATAACCTTGTGATACAACCAGATCTTGAGAAAGCTGTTAAGGATGCGCAAGCTAAAGATGCTGAAATTGATTTGATGAAGAAAGACCTTCACCTTGTAAAGTACAGGGATTTCTCGCTGTCTGAAGATGGAACCTTGTATTTCAGAAACCGCATTGTCGTACCTCGCTTCGAGCTTATGACCGACAAGGTCATGAAGGAGGCACATGATACCCCGCTGTCTATTCATCCGGGTAGCACCAAGATGTATCGTGATCTCCGTCAAAGGTACTGGTGGTCTAAAATGAAGCAGGACATTGCTCGTTATGTTGCCGAATGTGATGTGTGTCGTCGCGTTAAAGCAGAACATCAGAAACCTGCTGGAATTCTGCAACCACTTCCTATTCCTCTATGGAAATGGGATAAGGTTCAGATGGATTTCGTTACAGGACTTCCCAGGTCACAGAAGGGTCACGATGCTATTCTTGTCGTCGTCGACCAACTCTCTAAAGTTGCACACTTTCTGCCTGTCAAAGAGACTATCACTGCTAGTCAGTTAGCAGAGTTGTATATCTCCAGAATTGTTTCACTCCACGGTATTCTGGGAAAGTTTCCAAACAGCTATGGGAACTCATATTACCTGGAGTTCAGCTTATCACCCTCAATCTGAAGGCCAAGTCGAACGAGTCAATCAAGTGCTTGAAGACATGCTTCGAGCTTGTGTTATTTCATTCGGTAAGAAGTGGGAAGAATCTCTTCCTTATGCCGAGTTCTCTTATAACAACAGCTATCAAGCCAGTTTGAAAATGGCTCCCTTTGAAGTTCTATATGGACGTAAGTGTCGAACCCCTCTGAATTGGTTAGAAACTGGGGAACGACCGCTCGTGGGTCCGGATATTATTCAACACGCCGAAGAACAAGTTCGTATTGTCCGGGAAAATCTCAAGGCGGCTCAGGACCGCCAGAAGAGCAACTATGATTGTAAACGATGGGGTTTGACTTATCAACCTGGTGATCAAGCTTATCTTCGTGTCACCCCTATGAAGGGCACACACCGTTTTGGAATCAAGGGCAAGCTAGCTCCACGCTACATTGGTCCTTTCCGCATTATTGCTAGACGTGGTCAGGTGGCATATAAATTGGAGTTGCCGCCGCAATTCTCTCATATCCACGACGTCTTCCATGTGTCGCAACTTCGTCAATGCTTCAAAGAATCTCCACACCGAGCAGTGGATCACGAGATGCTCGAATTGCATGATGATCTTTCTTATAAGGAACATCCGATCCGCATTCTCGATGAAGCTGAACGTCGGACCCGTCAGAAGGTTACCAAGTTCCTCAAAGTGCAGTGGTCAAATCATACTGAAGATGAAGCCACTTGGGAACGCGAGGATAATCTTCGTGCGGAATACCCCGAACTTTTTCCTTCTACCTCTTAATTCTCGGGACGAGAATTCTTATTAGTGGAGGAGATTTGTAACACCCCCAGTGGTTAGCCACAGTAATTCCATTTTGATAATGCTAAGTCAGCATGATTAACAGTGCGTGATCATCATTTGCATCATAATGCATTTCAACTCCTAACTCAAAATTCAAATTTAGATGAAAGTGGAAAATAAAAGTTGTCCAACATAGAAACTAAATTGTTCATTTAATAGCAAATAAATCAGAGACAATTCTAAAATTGAAACCAACATCATTGGAGTTGGGCAAGTGACTCAAACATCCCCAAACAGTGACTAAAGACAATATTTAATTACCTTTTATTTAATCTAAAATAGATATGAAAAGATATTTACCCCAAACTAGTTTTTGGTGGTAGGATATATTGTGCTGTGATTTGTGGGCCAGCTCTCATATTTTACAAAACTCTAATGGGGGCCACACATTTTGCAAAACAGTAAAGAAAAAAGAAAAGGCAAAAGAAAAACAAAACAGAAAAGAATAAAAAGAAAAGAGAAACACCCCCCACTCCTACACTCCCCCCCCAGAATAGACCGGGCCCCCCTCCACCCCTCAATAATTCCACACGCCAAAACCCCCCCCACCCCCCCTCATCACTTCTCCAACCTTGACCCGAACCCACTGCCACACCCCAACACGCTCCATTCCCCCCCGATCCCCTCCTCCCTACCTCAACGCGCGACGTCGCCGACCCCACGCCCCCGCGCCCCCGACGCGCCGACCGCGCCCCGACGCCGCTCGCCGTTGCCCCTCGCCTCCTCCTCTGCCTCACCGTCCGACGCCGCGCCGCTGCACCCCGAGATCGTCTCCGTCGTCGCCTCGCCGTCGCCGACCACCTCGACCCTCCCCGAGCCCACTGCCGTCTCCCTACGAACCCGCCGTGAGCACCGCACCGCCCTCCTCTCTCTCCCCGCGTCGCCTCGCCGCGCCCGCTTCACCGCGCCGACGGCTGCCGCCTGCTGCCGCGCTGCTGCTGCGTGCTCGCCGCCCCACCGCGGCCCTGCTCGCTGCCCGCGACCCCGCCACCCGCACGCCTGGCCTCGCCCCGCTCCAGCTCACCCCGCGCCCGCGTCGCCCTCGTCGCGCACGTCGCCCGCGCCCGTGGCCTCCTCCCGCGCGCCCCGTCTCTGTCGCCGCCTGCTCCCGCGCACCGCGCCCGTGTCACCCCGCTCCGCCGCGCGCGCGCGCCTGCCGCTGCCCGTGCTCGCCCCTGACCGTCGCCGCGCGCACGCGCCAGCGTCGCCGCGCCCCTGCCGCGCGCGCGCCCCGAGCACCGTGCGCCCGCGCCCGCCCGTGGCCCCTGGGCCACTGCCAGGTGGGGCCTTGCGCCCCTGTGCCCCTGGCCGGTGGGCCAAAACCCCCCCTGACGCTGACAGAACGGGCCCACGCCCTAAAACGAAATTAAAAAAAAAAGTAAAATAAAAATAAAAATAAATAAATATTAATTAATTAATTAATTAATTATATAAATAATTAACTTAATTAATTCTGTTTAATTAATCTAATTAATTAATTAGTCTAATTAAACTGTAATTAACATAATCAAACCCTAATTAGCCTAATGTGAGTATGACAGGTGGGACCCACTGGTCCTGACGTCATGCTGACGTCAGCAAGACACTGTTTTGGATAATTCGAATTTAATTAATTAAATAAATTCCAGAAATCAATAAAAACTTTAGAAAATCATATCTTTTAATCCGTAACTCCGATCGAAAAACTTTGTACATGAAAGTCGCTCAGAGCGACGAGACGAATCCGAATACGCGGTCCGTTCGTCCGTCACGCGTCCCTAACTATCCGAACATGCAACCGTCCCTCTCCGGTCATCTGTTTGACAAATGTCCGAAACCGGGAAAACATTCCCGGATGGATTCCTCCTTTCTCGGTAACGTGCAACCACACGTTAGAACACACCCGACACTGCATATTGTCATGTCGTACTTTGTGTTGCTCATGTTTGCTCTATATTTATACTGTTTCCTCCCCCTCTTCTCTCTCGATAGCCCCCGACCTCGACGTCGTCCCCGAGACCGACGCAGCTCCGGAGACCAAAGCCACCGTTGACGACCTTGCCCTTGCCGCCGAGCAACCAGGCAAGCCCCCCCCCTTTTGATCATCCCGATATCGCCCATTCTAATTTCCCATGCTTGCATTAGAATTGCTGCTGCTGCTGCTTTACCTATTCTGATGCATAGCCTGTTTGTTGTAACCTGCTGTTGATAATTACCTGCATATCCTAAACTGTTTAGTCTAGGCTGGGTAGAGACCTATCAGTGACCCCACTTATCCCGACTGCCGCGCTGGATTGTCAGAAGACCCGATCAACGGGATTGAAGACCAGGCCCCGACACCGCACATCACCCCCTTTAGTTGTAACGACACTGCAGCGTTACTATCGAGTGCCGAGGGTGAAACCTCTTGTAGCACTTCTGATGTTAACTCTGTAGAGTAGCTATTCGGTCGTGGTCATCGAGGGTGATTCCTCCTTCACCGCTTCCGATAACGACGCCGTCGTACAACACCTCAAGTGTGAACCCAGCGAGGGTGATTCCTCCAAGTTCACCTTGACGGATACATCGAGTAGGAATCCAACGAGGGTGATACCTCAGATTCCCCTGATGTTTTGGACACACGGATACTTGGACTTTACACTGTTACTTGGATAGGCGGGTCGACCCCGAGGGGTACCCGCGTGCGCCTGAGAGGCGAGTGTTGTGAAGACGGGTGCCTGTATGGTGCCCGAGTGATGAATACGAGGCGCGGCCGGGCATTCTTAACCCTTGCAGCAAGTCCTCGAGACGGGGCGACGGGGTCACATCTTTCGTGAGTCTCTGCTCGTTACCGCAAGCCCTAGTCCATTAACGATTTGGATATTTGATCCGAGCAGGCCTCTGGTCTGATAGCACTAACCATCACGTGGGCATAGTATGGGCGTTCTGCATCGTAGCATCAGCCGAAAGCTCTGTCAGACGTCTAGTTCAGCCTTGCGACCGGGACGGACCGGCGCCCCCCTGGTGCCTGGCTTCCCCCTGCACGCAACGACTCGGAGTGCACAGGGCGATGGCCCAAGACCTCTGAGCGCTTAGGATGTAGACCGACGGGGACCTCTCTGTTGAGCTCTAGGTAGGGTTGCGATTAGTCGTTTGGCCAAGACCGGGCATGACCCAGGAAAGTGTGTCCGGCCGGAGTTAATCGAGCGTGTTGGGTAAGTTGGTGCACCCCTGCAGGGAAGAAAACTTCTATCGATAGCCGGTCCTACGGTAAAGGACACTCGGAGTTGTATCCCGATCGATACAATTAGAACTGGATACCTGTGATGAGACCTGTATGTATGGCTCTGGGATTGCTTCTCGCAGGGAGTCGAGAAGGGATCTCCGGACGAGGTTGATGACTGTATGGCTCTGGGATTGCTTTCTCGCAGGGAGTCGAGAAAGGATCTCTGGGTGAGGATGAGACTTAATGATACTACTACATTATATTGTACTGTTCTACTCTCTTCTACTGCTGCAAGACCTCTGAAGATGCTAGTCTTCGATAGGACTAGGCCTTCTCTATATTCTGGCATTTCTGCAGCCCAGTCCACATATACAGCCTCCCGTTGAAAATGTTGCATATGTAGTGTAGATCCTTGCTTGCTGAGTACTTCTGAGTACTCACGGTTGCTTTGTTTTCCTTTTCTCCCCATATCAGTTTGTCGTGACCAGATGACGGAGCCCCTGAGACAGATGCCCCGTCGATCGACTACTACTATTACCACCCTGAGGATGGATGCTACGACGAGTTGGACTGACGACCAGGAGTAGGATCGGAGGGTCCCAGGCAGGAGGCCTATGCCTTTCGATCGTAGTGTTTTATTTTGCCCCGCCTTTCTAAAGGCCTTTCTGTTTCTGTTTCATATCTGTACTCAGATATCTGATGCTTCCGCTGATGCTTGTTCGCAAGTTTATGTATTCGAGCCCTCGAGGCTCCTGGCTTGTAATATAAAGCTTGTATGACTTTATTTATGTTTTAGAGTTGTGTTGTGATATCTTCCCGTCAGTCCTTAGGCTTGATCGTGTGCATTTGCGTGTATGATTAGTTCACGATCGGGCCGGGGGCGTCACACCCATGGCGGCGCGGCGACCCCAGACGATGAGCCATGGCAGTGCGACGGCGACCCCAGGCAGAGCGCCATGGCAACCCCAGGCGGAGCGCCATGGCAGAAGGCGACGACTCCAGGCAGAGCGCCATGGCTGCGTGGTGCGCCGACCCCAAGCGGAGCCCCATGGCGGCGCGGCGGCGACCCCAGGCGAAGCGCCATTGCGGCGCAACGACGACGACATGGCCGGATTGCTCTTTTAAAATTTCCAAGGACTCGATTGCTTTTTAAAAATAATTATAGGGATTTGGTTGCTTTTTGAAAATACTTATAGGGGTTATTTTGTAAAAAAGACTGTGAAAGAGACACTGACATGTGGGCCCCACATGTCAGTTAACGGTCAAACAATCAGTTCTCTTACGTGCGGGCCCCAACTGTCATAATCGCGATCAATTGTAAAGCACTCTGTCTGTTGGGTTTTTTGAAACAGCCAACCCCAGATTTGGTAGTTATCAACGGAAAAAAATTGGTAGTTTTTTGAAACCCTAGCCCGAATTGTAATAGTTTTATGCTATTTACTCCGAGAGAGATGAGAGCGAGGGGATCGAAGGAGGGAGAAGACGACATGATCCGTCCAGATATTCGGGAAGAAAGATGAGTGGAAAGCGACATGCATGGGCCCACGACACATGTCGCGGAATGGAAGCGACTGAATTCTCTTGCGTGTAAATGTTGAGCATAATTAGTTTGCTATCAACATTTGGCATTGCCAATATTTGGCAAGCCAACATTTGGCAAAATCAGAAGTTGCCAACATTTGGCAATTTTTTGTGAGATTGGCAATGAGAATTGGCAAGCAGCCAATCTCTAGCCAATATTTGGCAGTTGCCAAAATTTGGCATGCCAACTTTTGGCATCAAACCAATTATACTCGTGAAACGGGAGAGAATGAACAATAGTGGAACCGTGTGTTTTTTGTCGATGATGAAGTTACATTATATATGCCCCCGAAGGGACACGACGACTATAGGGAGACGCTCCGAGAGGATGCATCGGTTGTGTGTGTGTGTGTGTGAGAGAGAGAGAGAAACACTATGTATTTTCATGGACATAACCGCATGCCCCCTTAATAAAACGTGCTTAATTAAGTTGTAACATCCTTCTAATCGATGCTTGTCCATGTAGAATCATCATTTGATTATAGACTCCTTGAAAAACCCTGTGTCATAAATGTGAGGAGTATAGTGTTTGATGTGTTGCCAATACTCCTGCAAACCCAGTAAAAAACTAAAAAGAAAATGATGCAACATATAATAGTTATTGTCTCCTTTAACACGATATGAGAAAATAATATAACTTAAGGGGGCAACAAATATGTTGAATATACTTTCTTAAAACCGTAGGTGAGGAAAACATAAAATATGACACATGATCTGCTGTTGATATTACCTCATTAAAAAACCTTTATGAGAATTTGTAAAGTGAACTCATGAAGGGAAAAATTGTATAATATGATGCTTTGAACATGAACAATTCAGGAAGATACTTCCCCCGATTCTCACAAATCCCAAAGCGGTCACATACTAGTTCCATAAACATATTTCTGGAGTGAACAGATGAACGAGGTGTCACATGATTTGACTTGTAAGCTGGTCAATATTGTAACCTGTTTGCATTCGAGCAACAAAATTACACAAACAATATTATTTTTGAGATAATGGTTGGTGGATGTAGTCACTAAGGTTTGTTTAGAAGACTTTCATGGGATGACTACCACCACTAGTAGGAACACAAAACTTGTCTACGATCTGACATAGTGGGGATCTGATCGATGTACCCGATGATATTGTTGCGCAGATTTCATTGAAACTGAAAAATTAGGACAAGATGTTAGATGCCTTGGAGATATCAAAAGATATTATTGAGTCCCAACCAATTGTGTTTGCTTGATCCAATGACACCGTATATGGAACTTTTGGTCCCAATATCTTATTTTCATTATCCCATGGTCTAAATGGATCTTTCTCTACTTCTAGAGAACGAACTGCCATGGGAATTATTTTTCTAGTTCCCTTTGTTTGCTTCAAATCTTTTCTTCGAAGTCTTCAGAACAGAGGATGTGTCGATTGTGATAGAGGGAGAGGGAAACACCGCGTCTCTTCACTGAAAATAATTGCATGATGATTGGGACAAGGAAAGATCCCCCCTTAATTAAACATGTTTAATTAAGTTGCAATAATTTCTACTCAGGAATCAACTAGGTTATACAAAACGTTTTCCAAAATTTTCTAGGGAAGCCCAAGGTTTTTCTAGGGAAACATGCATAAGATCTTAAACATCTTCTGTTCCAATGTAGTCATGCGAAGGATATCTGGAACCGATTAGGGATGAAAGATATCATCGATGAAGCTGCGTCGGTTGATCAATCAGGCTCTGATGGAGCATCTTCTACTCCTACCTAAATCCCGGTTGCTGATTATGCCAAGTCTGGAAGTGAAACAAGCCCTTCTTGTAGGTTTCTGGTACGTGTGGTGGATCAGGCGATAAATTACCCACAACGAGCCATACCCACCTTCATTTTGATGGCCAATATATGTGCTTGGTATTGCGAGCGACTTCCAAAAAGGCTTTCGCCCCACTTTATATATAAGGCAACAATCATCGACAAATCAATACAAACTCTTACGGCACCCCAACACACGCACACATCCAAGGCGGGTACATCGACACTGAGTGCAGCAACACCACCCCTACCACTACAAGAGCTATCGGGGTCCTCAATCGTGAACACACTACCACGAAGAGACGAAGCTGCATACGATGACCCGTGAGCTCCAAAATGGTGCCTCCAGGAAGGACACGACACCAGAGTGCTGCCACCGCCCGAGCCGAGGATCAGGGTTTCCCATGGAGCAACACGACGGGCAATGAGGACCGTGGCGACGCCTTCAAGAAGGGAATGAACATTGCCGCTGCCGGCCTACCCGAAGACAAAATAAATTTTCACCCCGGCCCACACTCATCACCCTCGGCATAGGTACGAACGCCGCACCACCATCACTGATCGTCACACCCCGGCCGTCACACCGCCCACACGACTATGGCCACCGGGCAACACCTAAGCACGAACTCTGCCCACGAGCCTCCCGCTCCCACCTCCAGAGCTGCCGCCCCGGCATCCAAGACCACCCACGCCCATCAACATGGACCACTGACGCTGAGGCCGAAAAAGCAGGCCCTTTTGGTAAGTTCGGGGCCCCGCCGACCGGAACAGGGTAGGGGGAGGCCACAGGCAGCTGTTGGCCACACCACAGCCGCCACGCCATTTCTCAAACCGAGGCCAGGTCATCGTCACCACCCCTGGCAATAGCAAGACCCGGAGGCACCCATACCAATCCCCCGGAGCGCCCCTGCCACCGAGGCTAGCCAAAGGTGAGAATCACCGAGCCGTCGTGCTCCACCCGTCGGATGCATCGTCAACCAAACGCCCCATGAATTAGGAGGAGGGGGTCGAACCACCTCCAATGCACCACCACACCGACCAGCCGAGAGGGCCGTGGTCAGGATAGCCGCCCATGGCCCGCAGCGCCGTGGGGTCAGATCTCGACAAGCCACCACGGCCGCCGTCCCCAACCTCGGCCCGCCACACCACCACTCACCACGGCAGAGGCGGCCACCAACAGCCTGCGCCGCAGCAGGCCGCGCCGCCCACGCCCGTGACGCAGGTGCAGCCGCCCGCCAGATCCAGGCAGCATGAGGACGCCGCCTCGGCCACAGCCCACCTGCCCCGCTCGAGGTATCCAGCCGCACCAACAGAGCCCCCACGCCGCCGCTTGTCGTCGCCGTCAGGAGGAGCACCGCCATGTCGCCATCACCCATCTGACCGCGACGCCCATCACTACTACAGGATGGTGCTAACGCGACACATGTATCGGAGATCCT
Organism: Thinopyrum elongatum; assembly: GCA_011799875.1. Lineage (NCBI taxonomy): Eukaryota > Viridiplantae > Streptophyta > Magnoliopsida > Poales > Poaceae > Thinopyrum > Thinopyrum elongatum. The sequence goes on along the minus strand of CM022300.1, from coordinate 220,173,122 downwards.
TCGACCAAACTGTGTGCGATGCATGAATCACAAACGATATCGTAACAAAACCATCACCAATAAAACAAACTGTGTGCGATGGCGGAGACATCTAACACGATTCGGATTAGAGTCGCGTGTGCGATACCTGGCACACAGTTGATACATAAGAACTGTTTGCGATGAGCGAAACAACAGAAATGTTTAGCCAAATCAAGGTGTGTGTGATAGACGACATACAGTTCACTTGAATGAACTATTTGCGATAAGTGAAAACAACAGAAACGGCCAGCCAGATCAAGGTGTGTGCAATAGATGGCATACAGTTCACAGAGATGAACTACTTGCGATGAGCCAAAAGAACACAAACGATTTGTCTTAACAAGATGTGTGTGATATGCGGCAAATAGGCCACTCAGATGAACTATTTGCGATGAGAAAAAAATTAACACAAACGGTTAGGCGTAACAAGATGTGTGTGATACCAGGCAAACAGGTCACTCGGATGAACTATATTTGATGATAAAAAATAACACAAATGATTCGGTGTAACAAGATGTGTGTGATATATCCGACAAACAGATCAGTAATCCGAATTGTGTAGTAACACAGACCGACAATAACACAGACTATTCCTGCTAATAAGCACCTGATTCAGAAAATGATTGCACAAATTAATGTTCGTACTCATACATAATCAACCAAATGATATAATAGTGACATTACATATCAGCAAGGTTCAGAAAACAACAAAATATAAATAGCTACCCGTCGGCGTTGTTGCAGGGTTGGCCTGTTGGTGCGACGATGTTGAAATATTCTCTGCACTAATGCAAAATCCTTTCTCGAAAGGAAGGATCCAGATTCGGGTTGGTGACAACCATGTCATTGAACATTTCATAGGCCCGACCATTCCTCTGCTCCTTCTCCATAACAGTAGCTCCGGGCTCAGGGAAAATCCCGTCCACGACAAAACGCGCGCATGCGACGCTGCCTTGACGGGCTTGTTCCAAGCGCTCGTAAACAACAAAGGCACCAGCTGCGTGTTGATACGTCCAAACGTATCTACTTTTCTAAACACTTCTACTTTTGTTTTGGACTCTAATTTGCATGATTTGAATGAAACTAACCCGGACTGATGCTGTTTTCAGCAGAATTGCCATGGTGTTATTTTTGTGCAGAAATAAAAGTTCTCGGATTGGACTGAAAATTTATGGAGATTATTTCCGAAATATATAAAAAATATTGGCGAAGAGAATTACCAGAGGGGGCCACCCAGGAGCCACAAGCTCAGGGGCACGACCACCCCCCAGGGCGCGCCCCCATGCTTGTGGGCCCCTGGAGCCTCCGGAACCCTAACTCCAACTCCAACTCCATATATACTTATTCGGGGAGAAAAAAAAATCAGAGAGAAGGAATCATCGTGTTTTACGATACGAAGCTGTTGCCACCTCTTGTTCTTCATCGGGAGGGCTGATCTGGAGTCCGTTCGGGGCTCCGGAGGGTGGAAATCGTCGCCGTCATCATCATCAACCCTACTCCATCAACAATTCCATGATGCTCACCATCGGGAGTGAGTAATTCTTTCGTAGGCTTGCTGGACGGTGATGGAGTTGGATGAGATTTGTCATGTAATCGAGTCAATTTGTTAGGGCTTGATCCCTAGTATCCACTATGTTCTGAGATCGATGTTGCTATGACTTTGCTATGCTTAATGCTTCTCACTAGGGCCTGAATGCCATGATTTCAGATCTGAACCCTTTATGTTTTCATGAATATATTTGAGTTCTTGATCCTATCTTGTAAGTTATATGCACCTATTATGTGTTATGGTCCGCATATCCCAAGGTGACAATAATTGGGATTCTTTCCGGTGATTACCGTAGTTTGAGGAGTTCATGTATTCACTATGTGTTAATGCTTTGTTCCGGTTCTCTATTAAAAGGAGGCCTTAATATCCCTTAGATTTCCTTATGGACCCCGCTGCCACGGGAGGGTAGGACAAAAGATGTCATGCAAGTTCTTATTATAAGCACGTATGACTATATACAGAAAACATGCCTACATTACATTGATGAATTGAAGATATTGTGTATCGCTCTAGGTTGTGACTGTTATATGATGAATGTCATCCAGCAAAAATATCCATCACTGATCTAATGCCTATGCTTTTTTGCATATTGATCTTTGCTAAGTTACTTTCGTCGTTGCTGCTGTTACAATCACTACAAAACTGTTACTGTTACCACTGCTATCAAACTATCATACTACCGTGCTATTAAACACTTTGCTGCAGATATTTGATTCTCTAGGTGTGGTTGAATTGACAACTCAACTGCTAATACTTCCAAATATTCTTTGGCTCCCCTTGTGTCGAATCAATAAATTTGGGTGAAATACTACCCATGCAAACCATTGCGATCCCCTATCCTTGTGGGTTATCAAGACCATTTTCTAGCGCTGTTGCCGGGGAGCATAGCTCTATTTGTTGAGTCACTTGGGAATTATATCTGTTGATCACTATGAAGAATCTGAAAGATACAAGAACCAAGATCATACCCTCCAAGAAGAGTGGAGGTAAGGAACTGCCATTTAGCTCTGCACTTGATTCACCTTCTGTTTTGAGTAGGCTTGCGACACCACCACCTGCTATTCAATCTGATATGTCGCAAGTAATTGATGATGCTACTTCTGCTATGAATGATGCTAGTACTCTGCTTAATGAAACTATGCCACTAGGTGAATTTCTCGATGAACAACTTGCTAAAGCTAAAGAACTTGAAACTACTGAAACTGATGAAAATTATGATTCACCTATTAGGCCTAGCTCTCCTAGAGTTGAAATGCCTAAGATACCGGATGGTTATGTTATGGATGGGGAGATAGCTAGAGAATTTCTTGCTTGTAATGATAGAGATGATGTTAAGAAATTACCGAGTAAGCTGAAAGAAAAATCTATGTTGGAGAGAATGAAATATGATCCTAAGTTTGCTACCTCTCCTATTTTTGTTACTCATAAGGATTATGAATTCTCTATTGATCCCGAGTTAATTACCTTGGTTGAATTTGATCCTTTTCATGGTTATGAAACTGAAACTGTTGTGTCACACCTCCCTATTTGCTCATGAGGAAAAAATTCGCTACTACTATATTCTTAAGTTGTTTCCTTTCTCATTAATGGGTGATGCTAAGAAATGGTTTAATACTCTTGCCTCTGGTTGTGTGCTTAATCCCCAGGATATGATATATTACTTCTCTGAAAAATATTTTTCTGCTCATAAGAAACAAACAGCCTTACAGGAAATATTTAACTTTGTGCAAATTGAAGAAGAGAATCTCCCTCAAGCTTGGGGGAGGCTTCCCTAGTTACTTAATGCTTTGCCTGCTCATCCTCTTAAGACAAATGGAATACTTGATATCTTTTATAATGAACTAACCGATGCTTCTAGGGACTACCTAGATAGTTGTGCTGGTTGTGTTTTCAGGGAACGAACTGTTGAAAAGGCTGAAGAACTATTGAATAATATATTGAGAAATAAAAATGATTGGACACTTCCTGAACCACCACCTAAACCAATTCCTAAGAAGAGAGGTATTCTATTCCTAAGTCCAGAAGATATGCAAGAGGCAAAGAAACCTATGAAAGAAAAGGGTATTAAATCTGAAGATGTTAATAATTTACCACCTATTGAAGAAATACATGGACTCGATACTCCGACACAGGCAGTAAAGGTAATTTCCCTTTATAGATTTGATGAAGGTGATATTATTTATAATAAATCTTCTAGTCAATACCTGGATGAATTTGATAATTACATTGTTAAGCAAGAGCACTTCAATATGTATGTTAAGAATCAATTGAAACGGAATGCTATTTTGATTGATCGCTTGGGTGACTTGATGTTCAGAATTGCTAATGATGTTAAGGTTTTAGGAAAACATGCATCCATGGTTCATACTCAGTTAGAACAAGTTGCTAAGTCACAAAATTATTTGCTTAATGAGATGAATAATAATATGAATGATCATGCCGTTAGAGTAATGACTAGAGGACGTAGAATGACTTAGGAGCCACTATATCCTGAAGGTCATCCTAAATGAGTTGAGTAAGATTCTCAGAGAATTAATATTGATACACCTAGTTCATCCAAGAAGAAAAAGGAAAGAAAAAATGATAGAAATTTGCGTGCTTCTAGTGAACCTATGATAGAAAAACCTTCTGAGAATCATCACTACTAGGGAAAACCTTATACACAGAATCTTACCAGTAGCGCTTGTTAAAATGAGGCGCTACTGCTACTTAGCAGTAGCGCGTGGCCTCAAAGGGCGCTACTGCAATCCACATAGCAGTAGCGCGACAGGAAGAAAGAGTGCTACTACTATAATTGCCATGCCGTTGCTGACAGACTAGTTATAGTAGTAGCGCGCTCACAGAAACCACGCTACTGCTAACCAAATAGTAGTAGCGCGCTTTTCTGTTAGGGCGTTACAGCTAAGTTTGAACTTGGCCACATGGTGGGCCCCACTTAGCAGTAGCGCATCTGACAGAAGGGCGCTACTGGTATATATTTAGCCGTAGCGCGTTTTCCTCAAGCGCGCTACTGCTAAAGCGTAGCCACCACCTTTTCCTCCCACTCCCCCTCCCCCACCCTCTCTTCCTTTCACTTTCCCCTAGCTCCCACCTCCTCTCTCCCTCACTTTGCTTCTTCCTTACTACTTCTCCCCCCATTACTCTCTTTCTCTCTCTTTATTGCTCCTAGCTAACTACACCACCTCCATTAATGCAACTCCTTTTTCTTTTTCCTCTCCTCCACTAGTTAAAGTCATCTCCTTCCCCAACTAGCTAGGTAGATCTACCCATTTAATGAAGTGACCTATGTACCTCCCTAACTAGATCTAGCCATGCCAAGAAGCAAGCTTTGTCCACTTTTGATCATTCCCTAGGTGTGTGGCGACACCGATCGACATCATCATCACCGTGCTAGCTATATATCTTGAGATAGGTGATTAAAAATTTGTGATTTTGCAAGAATGGAAATATGTGTATGTGTGCAATATGACATAATCGGGCGATATGATGGAAATTGTGTGTGTGGCATGAGTTGCTGCTGAATTGTGCTTGAGTTGCCTATGTTTTGCCGAAATGTCGATTTATTTCCGTTTCGGCGAATTCCGGGCAAACTCTATATGTCCTATTTTTAGGGAAGGTCATGCCGAATTTTTGTATGACTTTGATGCATGCATGCATTTTTATAATCAATTTGTTTATTATTACCGCGCAGGCGTTTATGATGGTCAGTGGAATAATGGTGGAAAGGTGGTTGCGGTCGGTGGTGCAGGACATGAAAGAAAATAAGCGGACAGAGATTTTATGTCCATGTCGAAGATGCAAAGGAGGAGTTTGGCTCGACCCCTATGAGGATGGTCGTTTGATGGCGCACCTGCTCATGACTGGTTTCATGGATGGCTATACTGGATGGATAATTGACGACGATGATGATGATGATGAGGACGCTGATGGGGCAGGCAATGACGACAGGGGGCAAGACAAAGAAATGATCGATAATGGCGGCGGAGAAGGGGCCGGACATGGCAGTGGAGAAGAGGCCGGTGGACATGGCAGCGGAGAAGAGGCCGGGCATGGCGGCGGAGAAAACATGGACACGCCGCATACTTCGTCGCTACTAAGTTCAATCGTGCGGGACCCTCATGTTCGAGAACTGCTTCGCAAGAAGACGAGTACTGGCAGAGGTGCTTCTAGAGAGGAGGCCAAACTGGAGCAACTGGTGGTAGACTCGAACACTCCATTGTATGATGGTTGCGATCCCGAGGTGACCCGCTTGAGTTTCACGCTCGAACTTCTGAAGACGAAGGCTAAAAACAAATGGACCGACACTAGCCTCGATGAGCTTCTCAAGTACCTAAAGAATGTTCTTCCCGCGGGGAATCTATGTCCTACTAGTGTGGATGAGGCCAAGAAGATCGTGTACCCTCTTGATCTGCCGCACATTAGATACCATGCATGCATCAATGATTGCATAATTTATCGAAAGGAGCACGCGGAAAAAACCAGCTGTCCAGTGTGCAATGCTTCTCGATACAAGAAGGCCAGAAAGAAATCTCCCCAGAAAGTTGTATGGTACTTACCGATCACTCCCCGTCTGCAAGGTTATTTTGTAGATCCCAAGGAAGCAAAGCTCATGCATTGTCACATGGAGAGGAAAAAGCCCGACGATGGAGATGATCCGAAGCTGAGACACCTCGCGGATGCAAGCCAGTGGAGAGCGTTCAACGACGAATATCGATATTTTGCATGTTATGCAAGGAACATCATGCTTGGCGCGTGTACCGATGGCATGAATCCGTTTGGCAACCAGAACACCAACCATAGCACATGGCCCATGTTTGTATGGATGTACAACATCCCCTATGGTTGTGCATGAAGTTGAAGTACATACACATGAGCATGCTGATTCAAGGGCCGAAACAACCGGGAAATAATATTAATTTGTATCTGGGGCTACTTCAAGAGGAGTTATACACGTTATGGAAAACACCGGCCAAGACATGGGACGCCAGTAAAGGCGAGTATTTCAATATGAGAGCCGCGCTAATCATGACGGTGCACGACTATCTCAGTTATGGATATGTCGCAGGCCAGGTGTGCCACGGATATTGCGGATGCACGTGGTGCATGGATGATACGACGTCTCAGCAGCTAACATCAATGAAAGAAGGCGGGTCTGGGAAAATCGTGTACATGGGGCATCGAAGATGGCTCGAGAAGGACGGCCCATGGAGAAACCATGGAGATCTATTCAATGGTGAGACTGAGCATCGAGGACCTCCACGTAAGCGGAGCGGCGCCGGAATCGATGAGCTGTTGAAAAACTGGGAACAGTGCCCCGCACCGGGAAAGATGATGAAAAAGGCACCGGAGCCGCTGCTGAAGGTATGGAAGACGAGGTCTGTTTTCTGGGACTTGGAGTACTGGCACAAACTCGACACGCCTCATTGCCTTGATCAAATGCATATATGTAAGAATGTCCTTGAGAGCTTGCTTGCGACACTGATCAACATGCTGGATAAGACCAAGGATGGGCCGAAGGCAAGACGAGACTTGCAAGATTTGAATATCAGGGCAGATCTACACATGCCGCCCCGTAAAAAGTTAGAGGAGACAGAGACGGAGGTGCGGGAGAAGAAGGGTAAAAAAGTGAAGGAAGAGGATTATTGCTCCCCTTCTTGCTTCACCTTAAGTCCGGCTGAGATCGATCAATTCTTCAAGTGCCTTACCGGAATCAAAGTTAGTTCCGGTTACTGTGGGAAGATAAGCAGATTTCTAGACACGAAGAAGAAAAGGTTCAGCGGGATGAAGTCCCATGATTGTCATGTGATGATGACGTAGATACTACCTATTGCCCTTAGAGGGATAATGGACAAGCACGTCCGTGACACGCTTATTGGTCTCTGCAACTTTTTCGACGTCATCTCTCAAAAGTCGATCAGTGTGAAGCAGCTCTGAAGGCTACAGGAAGAGATCGTTGTGATACTAAATGAGCTTGAGATGTACTTCCCGCCCGCGTTCTTTGACGTCGTGGTGCATCTGTCTGTCCATATTGTGGACGACATAATAGACCTGGGGCCGTCATTCCTGCACAAAATGATGCCATTCAAGAGGATGAATGGGGTCATCAAAGGATTCGTTCGTAACATGTCCCGTCTGAATGGAAGCATCGTCCAGGTCTATCTGACACAAGAGTGCATCTCTTTCTATGAGAATTATCTATATGGCGGAGACTGGCCTGGCGTTGGTTTACCCATTAAGAAGCACCTTGGGAGGCTCGAAGGAGAAGGTCACTCCAACGGTCGCAGGGAACTGCATGTGGGTTACTCGGATTGACGCAATGACTTTGACATAGCAAACTTAGTAGTGCTACATCACCTAGACGAGGTAGATCCTTTCGTGACACTGCACAAAGAATCCATCGCAAAGAAGTATCATGACCGTGGGCTATGCAGGACGGACGCCGAAGTTACTAGAGAGCACAACTCCACTTTCCTGCATTGGTTCAAAGAGCATATTCTTGCTAATCCCTCGGAAGAGGGCTCTAAGGACGGATTGCTCATATAAACCTTAGCACATGGCCCCGCGGCCAACCTCGTGACCTATCAGGCATACGATACCAACGGATACATGTTCTACACGGAGGCCAAAGATATGAGCAATGATTTTCAGAGCTCAGTGGTGACGATGGAATGCATGACCGGCAACAATGGCGCAACTGAGAGATTCTACGGAAGGGTCGAGGAGATCTGGGAGCTTGACTACTCTAGACTGCACAGCGCAACAATGTTCCGTGTCAGATGGGCTAAGAATGTCGAAAGAGAAAACCAGTATTTCACTACCATGTCTATACCCGACGCCAAGAGCGCTACCGTGAACGCCATCACAAAAAACGAGCCATGGGTACACGCTAAGCACGTGACACAATGCTTCTTCATTACCGACCCGAGCATTTAATTCTAGGTATTTAACTTTTTTTAGTTAAAGCAATTGTAGGACAGATTAGGTAGTATGAACCTAGTTAATTAGTATGAACCCTAGGTTTCAAATTTGGACAGAAATTTAGCTAGGTTTCAAATTAGGACAGAAATTTAGGTAGGCTGAATTTAGTTTCAAATATTGTGAAGAAAAAGGACTTCTTGCATTTTTCTTCAAGTTCTATATTTTTCTTCCTGTTATATGCAAATTTGAAGTGGACATGCGATATTTGGAATTCGGACATGTCATATTTGGACATGTGATGTTTTGGACATGTCATATTTGGAAAATGATGATTATGTGCAGCGTAAATGATTCGAGTGGCCTATGTTTTGCCGGAATGTTGATTCATTTCCATTCCGGTGAATTTCAGGTGCTCGATATGTCCACTTTTTAGCAAAAGTCATGCCAAAATTTCCCGTGAATTTTGGCATGACTTGTGCTAGAAATTAGGCATATCGAGTGCCGGGATTTGCTGCGACAGGAATGAAACGGCATTCCGGCAAACCATAGACCTTTTTTATGTCATTACTCATTTTTATTATAGTTTAAGAATTAAATGAGGAGACTTAATCGTAGGAAACATGTCGAACAACGAAGAAACCGGGCCTTCTGACCACGATGCAGATGAGATGGATTATGAGGGTGAACAAAACTACCTCGACTATTTGTCTGCTAAGCACAGTCAAGGTTTGCAGGGCGGCCTCGATGATGGTACTGACGCCGACATCGACACCGACGGCACCGGCACCGATGGCGGCGCCGAGACCGGAGGGGAAGGTACCGGTGCTGAAGCCGCTAACGAAAAGAAGAAGCAGAAGAAGCGGAGGATACGAAAACCTAACAAACTTGGCATCAGACGACTGCTCATCACAAAGATGGCCCCTGGCAAGTTTGAGCCATTAGAGCCGGATGAACCTCGCAAGTGCTACGAGAACCAACTTGGATGCATCCTAAGGGAAACCGCGAGCATCAACGATGATGACTTAAGGGGTAAAGAAAATTTGAAGCAATTGCTCCTAACGAAGCTGCATAAGAGATTCCAGTTCCCCGACCAGGATGACAACATAGAATTCCCGTGAGATGATCCGAAGATGAAAAAGATTAACAATCACGCCATGGGCATGTTCAGCAATGATTTCGCCTCCTGGAAAGGGAGGGTGAAATGAGCTATTAAGGCCGATGAACCCCTCTCCAAGATTCTGGAGGAAAATCCAACACTTACGGAAGATGAGTTCCAAAAGTTCAAGGACACTTGCGCTACAGAGGACGCCAAGGCTAAGGCTGTGAAATTCAAGAGCCTTCAACAAAGGAACACGGGGAACCAACGCCTCGGAAGCTGTGGCTACCTTGGCAAAAGGCCCATATGGGATAAGGAGGACGCGGAACATGAAGCCGCGGGTCTCCCAGACCCCTTCGCGAAGTTCACCAACCCCTTGGAGCGTGACTTCATCAAGGCCCGCTACAAGTGGGACAAGGAAAAGAAGGTTTTTTACATGGACCCGATCACAAGGAAATTGATTAGAATACTGGTAATTATTCTTTTACCACCTTAAATTTAGCTTCTGATCAAGTCGACTACACACTCTTAAACGGTTCACGTTCCTTCTGCAGGAGAAGCAACACAAGCTTGCAGCCGAAAGCGAGTCTTCGTCGATGAGGCCCAAGTCGGACACCCCTCTCAACTGGGCCTTGAACGAACTTAAGGGACTCCCTTTGGACCAGCGGCTGCAATATGGACGTGTGCACGGCACCGGAGACGGCCCCACGTGGAAGGTCTTTTACAACAAGGGCCCAGAGGCCAAGAAGCAGAAAAAGAAGTTCAGTCAGGCGGGCATCGACGAGAAGGTGAAGCTTGCGTTTGAGAAAAAAGCAGCTGAGGACACGAAAAAAGCAGCTCAGGAGAAAAATGAGTTGGTCCAGCAGGCAGTCGCTGCAGCTGTAGATGCCTGCAGAAATGATTTCGCTACTAACTTGATCCCGACTATCATCAACTGGACGAAGGAAAATCCAGACAAGATGGTAGATGATTTCCCCATGCCCAGCTTCGCCGGGAGCAACTCAGTGAACATGACAACCGCACCATCACCTGCTCACGCAACCGCGCCTGCACCCGCACCCGCTCATAGCAGCCCGTCCTCAGTCTCTGGCGTGCTAGGCGGGCCTTCGTCTTTGGCTGATCTCGACGCCCTCACGGTAATTACACGTCGCACCAACATATATCTAGAATATTCTGTTTTCGTTGCCTTTCGGATGTTTTACGCCGCAGGCATGTCTTTGCAGGCCAACGAAACCCCGTGCACCGTACTCTACTTGATCAAAGGCCAGAAGGTGGACGTGGGAAAGTCGGTGATAACGAAGCCCTTGGAACTCATGTTCCACGGCCAGCCGATCCCCGGTGGCCACTTCAGGGTTACCTTGTCGAGTGTGAAAACGGGGCACGACGATTTGCCTCCTCCAGTATGGCTCGGGGGAGAGGACGACGAGACCCCGCCGCGGCTTGGAAACTGCAAGGGTTGGATGCTGCTATGGCCGAAGAATCTTCTTTGTCTGGAGGCGGCCGAGAGCACACCAATAACCACACATCAGCAAGAAGGTATGAACACCACCACCCCGCCTACGCAATTACCAGTGCCTGTAGTGCCAGGTGAGAGTGGCGGACGACACGAGGAATGGGGTCCAATAGTGGCTGATGTAATCGCCCCTGTACAACAAAGAATGGATGATGAGATGGACGAGGATGACCCTCTTTGGTTCCTCAATACAGGCGCCTATGACGACGACTTAGATATGATGAGTCAGCCATATGACGACTCGGGGTATCAGCATGCTGATGAGGAGATGGATGATGTGCCCGGGCAGGAACGTCCTAGCAGGGTTGATTGCAAGAAGTCTCTCTTCATGCAATCCTCACAGGACACGCCTGAAGATGCCACCTCAATGCAGGCTCAACTAGCCGAGGGTCATACTGTGCTTAGCCTGACAACACTGGGGCAGGGGTTAAGGAAGGGTCTGGAAGGTCAGCCCAAGAAAAAGGAGAGGAAGAGACCGGCGAAGAAAGGCTCTGCTGCCTACAAACAAGCCAGAGCACATAGCAGCCAGACAACAGATTTTGAAGAGCGTGTACCCGTCAAAGGTGCGGCCATGTTCCCTGTCATGGGAGAGACGATGCTACCGCCGAAACCACTGGAGGCCATATCAGGGGATCTCAGGAGACTGCATGACCATGTGCTGTCGACTGAGATAAGCCTACTAGCCTCGAAGGATCTAGGATATCTGACATACGCGGCTCATGTGCCAGAGGGGAAGTGCTACATCGACACACGGCCCGCGGAGGTGTTCTTCCTGTGGTTTAAGCATATCTTTGAGATGTTTCTGACAAGGTGGCTCGATTTTACAATCGTCCGCCTTTTTGCGCTACATATGAGCTCCGTCATGAAGAGAGAACAAGTCTCACAAATCTACTACATGCACGAGTCCTTCTTGAGTCTCGACGACTTTGAGCGTAAAACTGCTAGGGAGTACCTCGAAAACTTCATGATACAGAATAAGGACCAGGAAATTGTCCTCCTGCCTTATCATCCAATGTAAGTCAGTGCCGGACAACCCTTTCGTACATTTCAATCATTCCTTCTTGCTCATATGGAGAATAATTTGAGGTGTTTTTCCCCCGCAGGAACGGGAGCGCCATCCTTATCGTTCTTTACCCGCGAGTCTCCCACGCCGTGTATTTCAACCCTACCAGAAACTATGAGAAGAAGGACTACACCCACGTAATGAATATTCTAGATGATGCTCTCCACGGCTTCAGCTTGAGGGATGGCCACCTGCAGATCAGGAAACAAAGGAACCTCAAGCCGGGTTTCTCGCATAAAACTAACTTCTGCTGCATCCATGTCCCGAAACCAAGCAGGAATGATGGATTCTACCTCCTCCATCTCATGATGGAGTTCAGAAGGGATCACCAAAAGCTTCGCATGACAACCAGAAGTGATGATCATATCTACAAGTGGGTAGAATCTCAAGGAGAAGCGGATTATAAACTTAAAGATGACTTCTTTCACATCCAGAGGGACATTACGACGATCATCATGAAAGAAGTCATCGAAGAGAAGGGGATGTTCCACCAAGGCCCTATATCGCGAGCTAACATCCGAACTCGCATAGGCATGCAACGTCAGGACCTCACGTCGTTCAAGAAGCTAGGGTGCATCCTCGATGATACGGAAGGATGGAACTTCTAGTGATTTACGATGCCGATGATGATGATATGTGTCGGTTGAACTTGTATACTTTCTGTAGCGATGAAACTTTGTGATGTCCACGGTCCCTGCTGAACTTGCGTAACGCTACTTTGTTAGTTTGGGTACGATGACCTGCGTACCTCTAGTTAATTAGTTTGCGTACGATGAAACTGTGTTGATTATTTATGTTTACTATATGTTGCATCTATTTGCTAACCCTTTCTTTTTCGTGTTGCTCAAGTATATTTTGTTGCATATGATTGTACATTCTCTTGATGAAGGTGCATCTCTAACAGGTACCTAGATCCTTGATGGCGAAGAAGCAGTGCTATGTCGTGTACACAGGGAAGGTTCCGGGAGTGTACGACGAGTGGCCCGAGTGTCATGCACAAGTGGACCGGTTCTCAGGCGCCACCCATAAAGGGTTCAAAAGCAGACAAGAAGGAGAAGCTAGTTACTTGAGGTTCACGCTAGCGTGAGAGAGGACTCATAGCCTCCTCCTCATGTACTGCATAGTTCCGCCCTCACTCATAGTGATAGCTCTTCTCGTGTATATCACTGATTAGATGGATGATGATGTAGTTGCAAGTATTCGAGACTTGTATCACTATTTCGAGATGATGACGAGAGACCATTTTGTGTTGGATGATGATTATGATGATGACATGATTTGATGAGACTATTTGTATGCGTATGCTATGATTACATTTGTATGTGTATGATATGCTAGAGATTATTGTATAAATCCTATACAAATACAAAAGAAATATGCAAAAAAAACAAAAACTAATAAAACTAGCAGCAGCGAGGGGAATGAAGTTAGCAGCAGCGTGCACTTAGCAGTAGCGCTGCTTACGGTAAAGCACTATAGCTATTAGCAGCAGCGCATTTCGGCAAAGCCCGCTACTGCTACCCATTTATAGCAGTAGCACGGTTCAATCCACGCTACTGCTACAAGTTAGCTGTAGCGCCGTATCAGTAGCGCGGTACACCTTAGACCCGTGCTAGTGCTAGGCTTTTCCCTAGTAGTGCATAATGATGTTTCTATTTTTGATGCTGAGACACAAACTGGTAATGAACATCCACCTAGTGATAATGATAACGATGAGGGTGATGCTCAACTAGATAAGGATAAAGAACCTGATAATGATGTAGAAATAGAACCTGCTGTTGATCTTGATAACCCACCTCCTAAGAATAAAAGATATGACAAAAGAGATTTCATTGCTAGGAAACATGGTAACGAAAGAGAACCATGGGTTCAGAAACTGATGCCTTTTCCAACTAAACCTCTGAAGAATAAGGATGAAGAAGATTTTCAGCGCTTTGTTGAAATGCTTAGACCTGTTTTCTTGCGCACTCATTTGACTGATATATTGAAAATGCATCCATATGCTAAATACATGAAATATACTGTCACTAATAAATGAAATATACCTGAAGCTGAAATTTCCACCATGCTTGCAAATTATTCATGTAAGGGTGGAGTACCTAAGAAATTAGGAGATCCAGGAATACCAACTATACCATGCTCCATTAAAAAAAGTTATGTCAAAACTGCCTTATGTGATTTGGGAGCCGGTGTTAGTCTTATGCCTTTCTCTTTATATAGAAGACTTGATTTGAATAAGCTCACACCTATTGAAATATCTTTGCAAATGGCTGATAAATCAACTGCTATACCTATTGGAATTTGTGAGGATGTGCCTGTTGTAGTTGCAAATATTACTATTTAATAGACTTTGTTATACTTGATATGCCCGAGGACGATGCTATGTCGATCATCCTTGGTAGACCTTTCTTGAATACTGCAGGGGCTGTTATTGATTGCAACAAAAGAAAGGTTAGTTTTCCTGTCAATGGTAATGAGCATACAGTTTATTTCCCGAAGAAACAAAGTTTGGTGAATAGTATCAACATTATTGAAAAAATTGCTACAATCACTATTGGAAGATTTCAATTCACTCTTCCACCAGTCAAAAAGAAATATGAAACTCTTATTGTTGGGGAGATGCATATCTCCATTGTGGTAACCTAGTGTTATACAAAAATTCTTCGGGTTCATGTTACTCGGAAATAGTTTGTTAATAAGACTTGATCAATCTTATTAATGGATTCTTTTTGAGGGGCAACTGGTCGATAAATTTAGTAAGCACAACCTACTGTACCCACTATTTACTCCCTGTTATTTAAAGTTAATAAACTATAAATGCCATGATTATCCTGTTTTCTGAATTATTCGTGTAATAAAAAATGTCCCAAAAAATAAAAGTTCTCCAAATGACCTGGAAATTTAATATGATTTTTTCTATAATAAATAAGAATTTTTGGCACTGGACACACCCCAGGGGGTGTGCACCTGTGAGCCACAAGATCAAAGGGCGCGGCCACCCCCCTGGGCACCATGTGGGTTTGTGGGTCCCACAGGGACCAACTCACGTATCCCAGCCGCCCACTCCCTTCTTCCACCTCCAGAAAAAATCACCATCTCCTTCAAACCTGTGTTCTTGCTCGTTGCCTGCAAATTTTGATCTCCTTGCTCGAGACTCTATTTCCGAAACTGCTTTGGAGGATTACTCCTTGGTATGTGACTCCTCCAATGGTCCAATTAGTTTTTGTTCTAGTGGTTTATATTTTGCAATTTTTTGTTGCTGTGGTGACCATGTATTTGAGCTTGCATGTTGAATTTGTATGGTCCCAAAGTAGTTTTGATGCATGATATAGTCTCTAGACAGTTGTGGGAGTAGTTGCTACCAATCTTGTTGAGTTTTGTTCACTTTTATCTTGAGTACTATAATCTCACTGATTCTTTTGTGCGGAAATTCGAGTACATATCTCATCGCACTTCACATGATGTTATATTCAACTTATATGAAAATCCATTTCGCATGAGCATCGAGGAATTTAGTGAAGTTTGTAAAATTCCCTACTGGGGGACATGCATTGAGCCTCGCAAATCTGATTGCAATGAATTTTTATTGAATATTACTAGGGGTGAAACTAGAGGCATAACACAAGCCACTATGGGGAGCATTCATTTTCCTGCCATACATTATTTTGCTCTGTTCATAGGTAGATGCATTAATAGTAAACAAGACCCTAGTCATCTTTATGAGCCCGATTTGAGCAATCTTAAGGGTGCGGTATTGAGAGATAGACAATTTAACATGGGGGCCATTATTGCACGTCGTTTACATAATAATGCCCTAGTTGGTGATCTTTTTAGCGGAATTTGTGCTACTCGCTTAGCTGCTTATCTCGGTGTACCTATGAAAGAAAATGATAACCTATTGCCACCTACCTTCCTTGATTATGATGCCATGGAGCGTCACCAGTTCCTTGAGAGGAAAGACCCACCATTCCGGTATAGACTAATTTTTAGTAGGCATCGTGTCTTCCATATTACTTTGCCTGCTCCTGCCTTCTTTAATGTTCAGGAAAAACAAAGACACTTTATACTTGAGGAGGAGGCAGAGGAGTATGAGAGGGCAAAGGAGACCGCTCGCCTTAATGGGGCAGCCCACCAAGCTATGGCAGCTGCACTCCAGTACAACCCAAACTACGATTACGGGTATTATCCAGGCCACCAGGGGTCATAGACCAACTTAGGCCAAAAGCCAAAGCTTGGGGGAGTACGTATTTCTCACCGACATTACATTCATTCCAGTTGTCGGTGTTCATCCTTTTTCATTGTACATCCATGTTAGTTTTATTTTTGCTTTCTTCTTGTGTGTTTGAAAAACTTCGAAAATCCAAAAATATTTCTCGCTTCTTTTCCATTTTTATTTTTTGTTTAGTTAGTTCGTAGTATTAAAAGGAAACCCAAAAATATTTCTTGTTCTTCTTTTGTTTGTTGGGAGCTTTCCCGTGTAAATAGTTTTTCTCAGTTTTGTTCTTCCTTTGCTTTCTTCAAAAAAACCAACAACTCCAGAAACATTTCAGTGTGTTTCTCTGAAATTCTTTTCTTTTCTTTGAGTTGTCATAGGGAGAAGACCACGATGAACATGTTGAGTGTCTCTCATATGCATTATTGTTGATATAACAAAGAGCCCACATTACCTTGTCTTCTTCGTTGAGTATTTTTTTTGCAGATTCAGCTTAGTCCACGACACACTTGCACTATTATTATTTTCATATCATTCGGTCATGCAAGTGAAAGGCAATAATGATGATGATTTGATGAAGTGATTGCGGCAAAGGAAAGCTGGTATGAACTCCTCTTGTTTTTGACTTTTTAAATATGTTTAGCTCATCGTTCTTGATTTAGCTTATTATGAGTAAACATGTTTGTGATGACAATTAAAGATTATAGTTGCTCATGCCATGCTTAAACAGCTAGGAGTGGATAATGATTTATCTTGAGTGTCAACATGCATTAAAATGGTTATGATGTAGTATGACAGTATGGTATCTCCCTTTGAATAATTCGAGTGGCTTGACTTGGCACATGTTCACATATGTGGTTGATTCAAAACCAACAAATCCTCCACGATATTTATGTTCATGGTGTTTTATATCCTACTCATGCTCGTATTCAATGTTAATTATTCTCAATGCATGCTTATGACCGTTTTCGCTCTCTGGTTAGTCGCTTCTCAATCTATTTTCTAGCCTTCGCCTGTACTAAGTGGGAATACTGCTTGTGCATCCAAATCCTTATACCCAAAGTTGTTCCAGACGAGTCCACTATATCTACCTATATGCGGTATTACCCTACCATTCCAAGTAAATTTGCATGTGCCACCTCTAATCATTCAAATAATCATCTATTTTGTGTGCCCGTACCGCTCATGGAGCGATAGGGGGCGGTCAGTATCTTCCCTGCTAAGCGGGTTATTCTAATGATGGGTGTTTATTCACTTGTCATTGCACAAGAGAGGCTGGTAATTGGGATGCCCAGTCCAATAATCAAAATGAAAAAATATATAATGAAACAAACTCCCCAAAAAGTTGTTGGTATGGAGGGCACCCGTGAACTCGGCTAGCCATGGCTTGTGTTTGTTGGCTGAGGGGGAGTAAACTTTACCTTTCTGCTTGGGAATCACCGATAATGTGTTTACCATGGAAGATATTGAAAACCCTCAGTCGTAACATTGACAGGAAAGGCATACCTCCCAAAATTATATCCATCTTTGTTTTAAGCTTTGAGCTCTGGCACCTCTGCAAATCCGTACTTCCCTCTACGAAGGGCCTATCTATTTACTTTTATGTTATTTATTTTTATTGTTGAGTCACCACCTTCTCATTCAAGCACCAATTAGAGAGCACTATTGTCATTATTATGCATTGAGTATTGTTAATGTTGAGTGTGACATGACTAGATCTCGTTTACCATGAATTACAATGTTTAGTCATTGCTCAAACTTCAGAGGTGCTCTGCATTTGTTTTTTGCGGTCACAGAAAGGGCTAGCGAGATACCATGTTATCATATTATATCATGATTGTTTTGATAAAGTGTTGGCATCCGAGATATCTTATTATTGCTCGCTAGTTGGTTATAACATCGGTATGAGTAAATGTGAGACCTAACTGTTATCTTGCACATGGTTAGTTCATAATCTTTGCTGAAAACTTGAACATTAGTTAAGCATACATACAACAAGAAGAACAAAAATAGTTTGTAAAAGTTTTTCTTTATCACTCTCAGTTTGTCAACTGAATTGCTTGAGGACAAACAATGAGTTAAGCTTGGGGGAGTTGATACGTCCCAAATGTATCTAGTTTTCCAAACACTTTTACCCTTGTTTTAGACTCTAATTTGCATGATTTGAAACTCGGACTGATGCTGTTTTCAGCAGAATTGGCATGGTGTTATTTTTGTGCAGAAATAAAAGTTCTCGGATTGGGATAAAAATTTACGGAGATTATTTCTGGAATATGTAAAAAATATTGGCAAAGAGAATTACCAGAGGGGGCCACCCAGGAGCCACAAGCTCAAGGGGCGCGACCACCCCCGTGGGCGCGCCCCCAGGCTTGTGGGCCGCTGGAGCCTGATACGTCTCCAATGTATCTATAATTTATGAAGTATTCATGCCATGTTTATAACAATTTTATATGGTTTTGCTATGATTTGAATGGAACTAACCTGGACTGATGCTGTTTTCAGCAGAACTACCGTGGTGTTGTTTTTTGTGCAAAAATAAAAGTTCTCGAAATGGGCTGAAAATTTATGGTGATTTTTTATGGACCAAAAGAGACACATGGAGCACCGAAGATGGACCATGGACTGGCCGAGGGAGCCATAGGCCTGGGGGGTGCGCCCCCGAGGTTGTGGGACCCTCAGGCACCCCCTGACGTGAAACCGAAGCTAAAAAGTCCTATATATACAAAAACCTCCGAAACTTAACCTACATGAGTTGTTCCGCTGCCGCAAGCCCCTGTACTAAAGCGATCTCCATCAGAGCCCTGTTTTGGCACCCTGCTGGAGGGGAACATCATCACCGGAAGCCATCTTCATCATCCCGGCGGTCTCCATGACGAGGAGGGAGTAGTTCACTCCCGTGGCTGAGGGTATGTACCAGTAGCTATGTGTTTGATCTCTTTCTCTCTCTCATGTTCTTGATCCAGCATGATCTTGATGTAACCATGGGCTTTGTTAATATAGTCGGATCATATGGTGTTTCTCCCTCTCTATCTTGTTGTGATGAATTGAGTCTTTCCCTTTGAGGTTTCACTATTATCGAATTGAATATGTTTTGAATTTTAGAACACTTGATGCATGTCTTGCAAATGGATACCCGTGGTGAAAATGGGTTGTTCTATTGATTCACTTAATACATGTTTTGGCAATCAACTTGCGGATTCCCATGGTGACACTAGGGTAATCTAGGCATAGAGGTTGATGCACGTTTTCGTCCTACTTTCTCCAGTAGAAACTTTGGGTCACCCTTTGAAGTTCTTTGTGTTGGATTGAATATTATGAATCTGAACTTGTTTGATGCATATCGTATAATTGACTCACGAATACTTATGGTGACATTGGAGTATCTAGGTGACATTAGAGTTGATTGATGTCTATCATATGGTGTTATTTTAGTATGAACTCTAGGGTTGTTTGTGACACTTATAGGAATAGCTCAATAGATTGATCGGAAAGGATAACTTTGAGGTGGATTGCTACCTACAACAATTTCATCTTATGTTCTCCGCTCGATAAGAACTTTGGAGTGATTCTTTGTCACACGTTGAGGGATTGTTATATGATTCAATTATGTTAGCACTGTTGAGAGATTGCACTAGTGAAAGTATGAATCCTAGGCCTTGTTTTCAAGCATTGATATACCGTTTGTGCTCCATTTTATCACTTGCTACCTTGCTGTTTTTATATTTTTAGATTACAAAAACCTATATCTACTATCCATACTACACTTGTATCACCATCTCTTCTTCGAACTAGTGCACCTATACAACTTACCATTGTAGGTGTGTTGGGGACACAAGATATTTCTTGTATTTGATTGTAGGGTTGTTTAAGAGACCATCTTCATCCTACGCCTCCCACGGATTGATAAACCTTAGGTCATCCATTTGAGGGAAACTTGCTGCTGTCCTACAAAACTCTACACTTGGATGCCCAACAACGTCTACAAGAATAAAAGTTGCATAGTAGACATCAAGCTCTTTTCTGGCGCTATTGCCGGGGAGGTGAGTGCTTGAAGGTAGATCTTTAGATCATGCAATTGAATCTTTTAGTTTCTTGTTTTATCACTAGTTTGGTTTATAAAAGAAAACTAAAAAATGGAATTGAGGTTGCCTCAAATGCTTTATCTTTATAATGTCTTTCTTGAGAATAATGGATCGTAAAATTGTGCCAATGTGTTAGAAGAAGAATTCAATAAAATGTTTGGCATAAAATCTTTGAATGATAAGCATGATTGCAATGTTGTTAGTATACTTTCTATGAATATCCATGATGCTAATGATATGCAAAGCCATAAGTTTGGGGATGCTATATTTGGTGAAGATGATATTTTTAGTCCCCCAAGTTTTCATGAGCAAATTTATTATGATGATAGCATGCCTCATATTTATGATGATTACAATGATGAAAGTGGGTTTGGAAGAGTGTCAACTCTAGGAAGTAATGATCCCACTACTTTGGAGGGTGTTGAATCTGATTGTAATAATTATGAAAGTGGATTTGGAGAGGTCATGACTTTGTTCAATGATGATTCCACTATTTTGGAAGAGGTTTCAATTGATTATGACAACAAAGTTGCTGTCTACGATGATTATGGTGATGACATGTATGCTATAAAGAATAATGATAACCAGGAAACTTGTCACCATGATTTTAATATTAAATTTGGTTATGTCAATCAAGTATCGCATGATAGTTATTTTGTTGAGTTTTCTCCCACTCTTATTGATGAGAAGAAAATTGCTTATGAGAAGAGTAATAAAAATTATATGCTTATGGATCATGAAAGCAATACTTTATGTGATAGTTATATTGTTGAATTCATTCATGATGCTACCGAAAATTATTATGAGAAAGGAACATATGCTTTTACATATCTCACTAATATCAAGTTTCTTCTCTATGTGTTGAAAGTTTTGAAGTATTGCTTGTTTTGCCTTCCTATGCTAGTTGGTTCTTGCTCCCATAAATTGTTTGCTCACAAAATCCCTATGCATTGGAAGTGGGTTAGGCTTAAATGTGCTTCCCATGTGATTCATGATGCTCTCTTGCATGTTTCAATTACTATTCTTATGTGAGCATCATTGAAATCATCATGCCTAGCTAAAAAGGCATTAAAGAAAAGCGCTTGTTGGGAGACAACTCAATACTTATACCTACTATTTTTGTGTGCTCACCTGATTAAGCTACTATAGTAATAATGTATTATAGCTTTTATTTCAATAAAGTGCCAAGTAAAGCCTTTGGGATAATGTGGATGATAGTTGACTTGATTCTGTACAAAAACAGAAACTTTTGTGCCAAGTTCTGGAATTACCATAATTCACTCATATGTGATAAAATTCTGAATTTTTTATACATTATTTATATACAAATTTCCTATGTTGTCCTAAATTTTTAGAATTTTTGGATTTATAGAAGTATGGCGTTTGTCCAGATCATTACAGACTGTTATGTTTTTGACAGATTCTGTTTTTAATGTATAGTTTGCTTTTTTTATAGTTTCTATGGCTTATGTTGGTCAATATAAATTGTAGAAATGATAGAGTACAATAGGCATTATGTGAGAACAATTATGAATCTTGTCTTGACAGTACCAAAGTGAATGATTTACTCTTTATCAAACTAACCTACCTCACAAAGTTCCGTTAAGTTTTGTGTGATTGAAGTTTTCAAGTTTTGTGTGAGACATCGATATGAGGAGAATAACGAGTGGCAAGACCCTAAGCTTGGGGATTACCAAGGCACCCCTAGGTAATATTCAAGGAAGACCCAAGCGTCCAAGCTTGGGGATGCCCCGGAAGGCATCCCCTCTTTCGTCTTCAACATTATTGGTAACCTCACTCGGAACTATATTTTTATTCGTCACGTGATATGTGTTTTGCCTGGAGCATCATTTTATTTTATTTGAATTTTCTTTCTGTTATTTATAATAATGGTTTTATCCTTTATTTTAATAAAAGTGTTAAGTTTAGCCTTCACCAAGCTTATTTTGCATGTTCACGAGTTCCTGTTTCAAAATAGAAAGTTTTATTTTATTGTCTGAATTCTTAAGAATAGTCAGAACATCATAAAATCTTGAAATTTTTACACAGTAAGCTATAATTTTTTTCTACAGATTGTTATTTTCAGATTTTTTCAAGTTAAATAAGTATGAATATCTCTTTATCCTTTACAGACTGTTCTGTTTAGAGAAATTGCTGTTATGTTTGCATTGTTTGCATATGTTGCTTGTTTAATGATCCTATTTGAGGATAGGAGTATTAAATATGCAGAGGCATTTAGTATGCAATGTTAAATTATAATTTTAGTAATTTGTTGCAGTAGAGAATGATAAGGTTTTGCATTGATTTATACTAACTTATCTCACGAGTTCTTGTTGAGTTTTGTGTGGATGAAGTTTTTGAGATTTAGGGAAACCGTGATATGAGAGGAATTAAGGAGACACAAAAGCTCAAGATTGTGGATGCCCAAGGCATAGCAATTTAATATTCCAAGAAGTCTCAAGCATCTAAGCTTGGGGATGCTGTGACGCCCCGGCTTAATCGTGCACTAATCATACACGCAAATGCACACGATCAAGCCTAAGGACTCACTTGAAGATATCACAACACAACTCCAGACACAAATAAAATAATACAAGCTTTATGTTACAAGCCAGGGGCCTCGAGGGCTCGAATACATAAGCTCGCTTACAAGCGTCAGCGGAAGCATCAGATATCTAAGTACAGATATAAAAGAAAGATAGAAAGGCCTTAAGCAGGCGGGGCAAAAACAAAACACTATGATCGAAAAGGCGCAGGCCTCCTGCCCAGGACCCTTCGATCCTACTCCTGGACGTCAGTCAACTCGTAGAAGTAACCACCCTCGGGGTAGTAGTAGTAGTCGTCGGCGGGGGCAGCTGTCTCAGGGGCTCCGTCATCTGGTTTCATCAAAAGGATATGGGGAAAAAGAGGAAGCAAAGCAATCGTGAGTACTCATCCGAAGTACTCAGCAAGTAAGGATATACACTACATATGCAACATTATCAAAGAAGGGCTGTATATGTGGACTGGGCTGCAGAAATGCCAGAATAGAGGGAAGGCCTAGTCCTATCGAAGACTAGCATCTTCAGCGGTCTTGCAGCATTAGAAGAGTGTAGATTAGTACAACATAAAGTAGTAGTAGCATTAAGTATCAACCTCGGCCAGAGATCCTTTCTCGACTCCCTGCGAGAAAGCGATCCCAGAGCCCTAGTATCCATTTCTCATCACAATTATCCAGTTCTAGTTGTATCGATCGGGATACAACTCCGAGCGTCCGTTACCGAGGATCCGGCTATGCATAGATTAGTTCTTCCCTGCAGGGGTGCACCAACTTACCCACCACACTCGCTTAACTCTGGCCGGACACACTTTTCTGGGTCATGCCCGGCCTCGGCCAAACGACACACCGCAGCCCTACCTAAAGCTCAGCAGAGAGGTCCCCGTCGGTCTATATCCTAAGCGCTCAGGGGTCTTGGGCCGTCTCCCTGTGCACTCCGGGTCATTGCGAGCAGGGTGGATACCAGAGCCAACGACACGATCCGACCCGGCCGCCATGCTGAACTGGACGTCTGACAGAGATTTTGACTGATGCATATGATGCAGAGTGCCCATAACTATTCCCGCGTGATGGTTAGTGCTATCGGGCCAGAGTACCACTCAGATCACATATCCAAATCATTAGTGTATTGGTAGTGCGGTAACGAGCAGAGACTCACGATCGATGTGACCTCGTCGCCCCATCTCGAGGACTTGCGGCAAGGGCTAAGAATGCCCGGCCACGCCTCGTATTTAACTCTCGGGTACCTTCCAGGTCAACCCGTCTCCACATCACTCGCGGGTACCCCTCAGGGCCGACCCGCCTTTCCAAGTAACAGTTGTAAAGTCCAGGTATCCGTGTATCCATAACATCAGGGAATCCAAGGTATCACCCTCGTTGGATTCCTACTCGATGTATCCGTCAAGGTGAACTTAGGAGGAAACACCCTCGAGGTTCACACTTGAGGTGTTGCACGACGGCATCGTTATTGGAAGTGGTGAAGGAGGAATCACCCTCGATGACCACGACCGAATAGCTACTCTACAGAGTTAACATCAGAAGTGCTAAATGAGGTATCACCCTCGGCACTTGATAGTAACGTTGTAGTGTCGTACAACTAAGGGGGGGTGATGTGCGGTGCTGGGGCCTTGTCGTTGAGTCTTCCGATGGTCCAGCGAGGCAATCGGGACAAGTGGGGTCACTAGGGTCTCTAACCATCCTATTCTAAGCAGTTTTAGGATAAGCAGGTAATCATCAAAAGCAGGTTACAAAATCAGGCTATGCATCAGAATAGGTAAAGCAGTAGCAGCAGCAATTCTAATTCAAGCACAAGAGAGAAGAGAATAGGCGATATAGGAATGCTCAAAGGGGGGGTGCTTGCCTGGTTGCTTTGCAGACAACAACGGGTCTTCGACGAGGTAGACAATCATCGGGTCATCATCGGTCTCGGGGTTTATCGAGAGAGAAGAGGGGGAAGAAATAATAAATAAAGTCAGACAAATGCAATCACAGATACATGGCATGGCAACACGTTATACGAGGGATGCCCTAATGCAGTACTACGCAAGTTAGTGGGAGCAGGAAATTATCCGGGAGTGTTCTCCCAGCTCTGGGTGATTATCGGACGGATGAAACAGAGGGGAAAGTTCCATGTTCATCATGCTAGAGGCATGTGACAGATATGAGGAGGGCATATTTGGATTCGTCTCATCGTTCTGAGCAAATTTCATGTACAAAATTTTTCCATTCAAGTTATAGTTTATTTTCTATGAATTTTCAAAGTTTTAGGCATTTTTTGGATTTATTTAAATTAACAGAAATTGATTTATTGCATCAGCAGTGATGTCAGCATGAGGTCAGCAGTCAACAGAGCATTGACTGGTCAAAACTGACGAGTCGGCCCCACTGGTCAGTGAGACAGCTAATAGGACAGGTTTTAATTTAAACTTAACTAATCTAATTAAGTGTGGGGCCAAGCTGTCAGTGTCTACTTAACCTAATTAATTAACTTAACTAGATTAATCCTGCTTAATTAGTCAAATAGTGGGGTGGACTCACAAGTCAGCTGCTGGGGCCGGCCCAATCAGCAGTTTGACCGAAGTCAACTGGTCAAAGTGGGGTCAGCGGGGCCCCTGGGCCCACCAGCCAGTGGCTCAGGCAGTGGGGCCCAGCCGACCAGGTCAGCGCCGGCCACCGGAGCTCTCCGGCGAGCCCGAACGATGGCGACAACTCCGGTGAGCTCGGGTTTCTGCTACGGTGCATCATTTCGCGTCGTTCCTCTTGCGTTCGAACGAGTGGTGCGGCGCGGATCCAACGGTGACGGTCGCCGGGACGGAGATGGCCGGAAACGACGGCGGCGTCGACCTGGGCGGCCACCGGAGTTCGATCGTGGATGGAAACGGCAACAGGAGGCATGGGAGGAGGAGCGAACGGGCTAGGAGGCTGCCTGGCAGTGCCAGGAGCACGACGCCATGCTCGAATGCGAGCCCGACCGGCTGTGGCCTCGACAGCGAAGCAAGGCGGTGGCGGCTAGTTCGGGCCTCAATAGGGAATGGCGAAACATCATGCTAGCGAGCGAACGACACGGCTAGGGGTGGTCTACGTGGTGTGGTGAACTCGATGGGCACGAGCCCGTGACCAAACAGTCACCAGACGGCTACCGGCGACGAGCTCAGGCAGAGGTGTGCTCGGGCGTCAGTGAAGCTTGAGCTAGGGGGCTCTATCGACGACGGGGAGAGGGGGAGAAGAAGGCGGAGCTCACCTAGCGGCGCACGAAAGGCCGGTGGGAGCTTAGGAGCAGCAGGGGGCTCGAGGTCGCCGGCGAGCACCGAAGACAGAGACGAAGAGGGGCGATGGAGATCGACAACTACAGGGGTCCCCGGCTCCGTCAGAGGGCTCCAGGCGAACGAGTAGACGCCGGCGGAGCTTCTGGACACCGTGGAGGAAGGAGTAGGCGCCGGTGGCTGCAGGATCGAGCGGTGGATGGCGGCGAGTGCTCGGGCGCGGTGGGGGAAAAGAGAGAGGCGAGGCGCGTGGGGACAAGTGGGGCAGCTAGGGTTCGGGAGGAGGGGAGAGCCGCTCGGGGGAGCCCTTAACGGCGTCGGGGAGCCGGCGGATGCCCGAAGCGTGCGGCGTCGTCGGCGTGTCAGCGCGCGCGGCCGACAACGCGGGATGATGGAGATGAGCTGCGAGATAGGCTGGGCCGGCTCCTGCAGCTCGTAGGCCTAAGTGCACGGTAAGCTTCGGCCTTTTCTTTTTATTTCCTGTCTGTTTAGTTTTATTCTTATCTGTTGCATTTTCTTTTAGCTAGCAAACGATTTTTGCTAAGAGGAAAACTTGGCTCATCAACCAAGCACATTAATTTGGTGTTGCTCAAAAAGTTTAGGGTCAAAAGGAAAAGGTTGGGAATTTTTAGGAATTGAAAAGGACAATTTAAATGCTGCTGGACTACTGTTTTAGAGTCCAGGGGCATTTTGGGAATTTTGTTGAGGTTGATTTCAGCATGATAAATACTTAGGGAAATATTCAGAATAAGATGAACATTTTTATCTTGTTATTTGATCAACTTTTATTTTTGACTTTAATTTGAATCTTGAAGTTGAATTAGAATTTGGTTTGGATAATTTCTGAATGCCACTTAATTATGATGATCATGATGACCTGGCAATCTAATTAGCTTGATGACATGGTTAATATCTAGGGGTGTTACAGATGCCCTGGTAGGCATCCCACCTTTCTTCATTAACAATTATCGGTTAGTATCGGTTGACCCTAAGTTTTTGCTTCTTCGCATGAGATGTGCTATTCTTGGAATGCCATTTTTTGTTTGCTGTTTGAATAAAATACTTAGATCTGAATTCTTTAAATGAGAGAGAGTCCTCACATAGCTACATAATTATTTAACTACTCTTTGTGCTTCACTTATATCTTTTGGAGTAGTTTTGTCATTTACTCTTGTGCTTCACTTGTATCATAAGAGTAAATTGTTGAATGAATTGAATATCATAAATTTGAAATTATATATGCTTCATACACTACTGCAGGTTGGTCCAAACACGACAGTCCAATCAGAGACCCTTCGACGAAACTGTGTGCGATGCATTAATCACAAACGGTGATGTAATAAAACCGTCAAAAAAGATACGAAACATTTGAGATGGCAGTGACATCAAACACGGTTCAGATTAGAGTTGCGTGTGCGATGCGTGGCAAACGGTTAATCCAGCAGAACTGTTTGCAATGAGGCAGAACAACAGAAACGGGCAGCCAGATGAGGGTGTGTGCGATATACGGCATACAGTTCACTAGGATGAACTGTGTGTGATTAGGCAACACAATAGAAACAGTCAGCCAGATCAAGGTGTGTGCGATGGAGGGCATATAGTTCACTCGAATGAACTGTTTGAGATGAGCCAAGACAACAGAAACAGTTCAACTGAACAAGACATGTGTGATACGCGGCAAACAGGTCCGTAATCAGAAATGTGTGCGAAGACCAATAATAATACAGACAATTGCTGCTAATGAGCGGTGTGATTTGCTCTGTCTATGTCTATAGAAGAATAACATATATATATATAATTGAAATAAACATCCAATTACATAAGTGACTACACTGATCATTCGCACACACCTCAATAAACAATTGCATGCATTCTAAACTAGGAGAAACGATCGTCTAGTCATCTACTTCTTGTGATGCTCCCGCCACTGCTCTGTGGCTCGATCCCTCATCTGGGGTAGGAAGAAGACACTTCCTCATGTCAACGATTCGCTTGTACTTCTCGTAGCTTGTGTACACGTACTTGATGTGTTGTTCATCCAGTCTCTAATGCCAGACACTGTGCCAGGTGTTCTTGTCCTTCTTGCTCTCATCCTTCATCTTCATGTAGTAGGGGTCGATGATGGCCGAGGTGAGGTCAACCAGGGAGTTCTGTTTGTTGTTGTCACTGCCCCAGACCTTGTAGTGGTCCTGGATGTTGACAAGATTCTGGCATTTCAAGGCCGAAACCTTGAGTGCTTTTAGATCGTTGGTGGTGTCCACCGTAGCGAAACTGTAGTCGGAGCTGTTGATAAACCTGGAGAAACGCTCGCAAGGCCTTGTGGCCAGGTGGTAGTGGTAGACGAGGACGTCATGTCACACGCACAACTGGGCGACGACAACCTTCTGATTGTGCCCGGCACGACGGCTGGTGAACTCGAGGTCGAAGCCGACCACTTGGTACTTGTCCTCAGCAAGCAACTACTCCATAGTTTGGATGGAGCTCTCCACCGAGACCGGCTCGTTCGTGTACACCACCAAGAGGGCCTTCCCCCTCACGTGGGTGTCCACTAAGTGATGCGTGGTGAACTGCCCCCCGTTGTCGCCGTCGGCCGCTGGGGGCGCCATTGGTGCCACAGGGAGCGCCATTGAAAGCACTGGATGTCCTCTCTGTACGTGTCATCGTGGGTGTGCTTATTGTGTCGTGTGGCACGAGAGATGAAGGTAAATGGCCGCAGGAATAAATGGGGGCCGGGCGGCCTGGATTCTCGGCGCGTCTGCATGGCAGTTTTTGCAGTGGGTAACTGCATCGTGGCGCCGCGCCCGGAGAAACCGCATGCATCGTGCGCCGGCCCCAAACACTAGCAGTGTGCGTGGAGGGATGAGGGCAGAGAACCCGAAGGGACGCGAGAGCAGAGCGCGCGCGGTGGGACGCGAGCAGAGTGCGCCGCGGCCGCCTCAACCGCGAGCAACCACACACATAGAGCAGTTGAACACGCAGGGAATGGTCGTCTACAAGCCAGCCGGCAGTTGCGTCGCTGGGTAGAGAGCGGCCGTGTGCTACTACCTCCGTCTTGGTCTATTAGTCCCCTTTATATTCTGTGCCCTATTTTGACCTTAAATTTAACCAACAAAATGTTAATGCATGCTATAAAAATTATATAATTGGAAACTATGTTCAAATACGAATGCAACGATATAATCTTTGGCGACATGCATTCGTCTTTTATTAGTTAAATCTCTAGTCAAAATTTGGCACAAAAATACATAGACGACTTATAAACCAGGACGGGGGTAGTAGGTAATTAAATCGCAAACGGTTTTTTATTAACCGTATGTGTATGTGTCCTTTCGTCCTCCTCTCGCACGTCTTGTCACCCCGTTGCCGTAGACGGATTCGAGCACAAGCTTGAGCAGCGCGCGGGGGCGTTCTTTTGGCCAAACGGTGGTGAGCCCATTCCCGCGCAAGCTTCCCTCCCGACTTGGTGAAATCCCCAAAATCCCAATGCTTACCGGCCTGCTATATAAACCCTCACGGCTGGCGAGTCCTACGTGGCATTTTCCCCTCCCTCCCTGTAGCTTATCTCGTCTGCTTCTCCCACAATCACCAATGGCACCGGTCCGTCGTCGTCGCTCAGCCACTCCGCCGTCATCAGAGGACAGCTCCAGCTTGGAGGCTACACCGCGGCGGTGGCGCAGTCCCCGGCGTAGTGTAGTGCGCGTGGCGTCCCTGTTGGGTGTGCGCGGAACACCCACCACACGCTCCGCCGCCGCTGCCCGTCGGCAGCTGTTGCCGTCCGCCGCCCCACCGTCTGCCGCCGTGGCCGCCACACCACCGTCAAAAGCCAGGGCCATGGCCCGCTCCGCCTCCATGGCCCGAAGGCGGGAGGTGGCTGTCATGGCCGCCACCCCACTGCTGGCCACCGTGGCCATCACCCGCTCTGCCACCAGGGCCTGATGGCGGGAGGTGCCTGTCGTGGCTGCCACACCACTGCTGGCCACTATGGCCATCACCCGCTCCGCCACCGCGGCCCGAAGGCGGGAGGTGGTGGTCGTGGCCGCCACCCCATCGTCGGCCGCCATGGTCGCCAGCCCACCGTCGACCGCCGGGGTCATCACCCGCTCTGGCACCGCCGCTTGAAGGCGGGAGGCGGAGGTGGAGGCCCACACGTGCGTCAGCGACCTTGCGCGCTACATCGAGTTCCTGGGGGAGGAGCAGGAATGCCTCGTCGAGCATGCAAAGAGCCTTACCGCCGCCATGGCCGCAGCACACGCCAACGCAGAGGCGAGGAATCAGGAGATCTACGAGGAGTCCTGCTGCTTTGAGAGGGGTCGTCTGAAGTGGCAGAGGGCGTTCGAGGTGAGCATCGCTGAAGGTGCAGCAGGGGCAGGCACCGTATTGCAGTTGTCTAGCTCGTCGGTAGGCTCCTCCTCCTCTGCGTCTTACTAAGCGCTCTCTGCAGAGGAGAGGCTGCCGGAAGTAGTACAATGCCCCTCCGTAGTAGTAGTATTTAGGGGCTATTTTGTTCAGTTCATCTGACTATAGATGTGGTGGGACTGTACAACGTACTTAAAATTAGCTAGTATATATAGTTGAACTAGCTATTTCAGTATGTGGTCGGCAACAATTGGGGAAAAGTTTGGTCATTTCAGCTGTCGAGTTGAACTGTTTGTATAAAGAATGACTGCTTAATCTATGAATGAAATCTATGCTTAATTACTGAATTTTAGTTGCAAAAATTAGATAGTGCTAGTGATTTTTAGCTGCATATTTTGACAAATGGCAGTGTTACAAGGTTGAGAAATGGCAATGTTACTAGATCAACAAATGTCAATCTTTCCAGTTTGACAAATGGCAATATACCCAATATGACAGATGCAAATCTTACCAAATTGTCTGTACGTGGTTGCACACGGGTCATCCGAAAAAACCGTTTGCGTTGAAGGGATGTACAAATCCTACGTGCCAAATTTTCTCTTGGCTTAGCGCCGAAGTCTCGCTTTGCATACCATATTCAATCTGAACCGTTTGCGTTGAAGAGATGCACAAATCCTGCGCGGCGAATTTTCCCTTGGCTCACTTTGCATACGGGTGTTCTATCTAAAACGTTTGCGATGAAGAGCTGCACAAATCCTGCTCGACACATTTTCCCTTGGCTTACTGGGGAAGCTGTCGGTTTACATACGGGTGTTCTATCTAAAACGTTTGCGATCAAGAGCTGCACAAATCCTGCTCGGCACATTTTCCCTTGGCTTCCTGGGGAAGCTGTCAGTTTGCATATGGGTATTCTAACTAAAATGTTTGCAATGAGTGTTTTATATTTAAAAACCATTGATGTTTTTTAAAAGAAGATAGTTTGGTAAGTCTGTACATTCAGAGAGAAAAACGCAAGTTCATACAAACCATATCTTTCATTCAGTCACACTGCAAATTTATATTCATATGATCGAGATACATTATTAAACCCAAAAAAAAACTAATTCCGGTGGCGGCGGAGGTGGCGTGGTGCACCGGTGTTGTCTTTGTCGTCCTCCGGGACGCCGTTGTTGAAGTCTTCAAGGCAGCACAAAATGTTCTTCACTTGGAAATCAAACATCATGTCGTCGCACGATCGACGAGCGGGGCGTGGGAGGACGGCAACTCGCGGCGCTGCGAGGTAGCGTTTGACGGCAGTGTCCCATGCTGCTGAGGGGGGCACGCGCATGGGCACGGGCGTGGTGGGTGCAGGCAAACCCACGGGGACCGGCGCCGCGGTGGGTGCAGGGGCGCGCACGAGCACGGGCGCTGGCGCTGGCATGTACACGAGCTCGCGCGGGTCCGCGGAGACCTCGTTGACGCCCGCGGCTCCTAGCTCTGCGATAGTGCTCGGCGACCAGCCCGTCAATGCTACGGGGATGGTTGCTGGCGCGGTCGCGGGGATGGGAGCTGGGACGGGCCCGGAGGCAGCAACCGCCGCGGCCAGCTCGTTCAGGGCCATGTCCATGAGGCCCCATTCCTCCTTATTTTCTATCTCCTCCGGCTCGGAGTCGACTTCACCAAACTGGAACACTAGTGGCAGATGATCCTTCTGCGCCATGGCATTGGTGGAGGTCTACGGGAGGGGAATGGGAGGCGAACAGTAAGGCCGCCCGTATTAAATAGCGGCTCGGGCGCCATTAATGGAGAGGATGCGAGCAAGGGGAGAGTCCATGGAAGTCAAAGGGCTCGCTTCCCAGTGAGCCTGCGCAGCGTACAGCTTGCACGCTTCCCGGTGAGCCTGCGCATTGGAGGACAGCTTGCACGCCTCTCGGTTAGCCTACGCAACGGACTGCGCTTGCACGCCTCCCGTTCAGTCAAGGAGCTGTCCGCACGGCACCTCCTAGCCATCAAAAGAGTGACGCGTGGCGTCACGTGAATGGTTAACAGAACACACATGATTTAAATTATACAAAATGATTGAGATGTTAAAATGGCAGCTATTTGTTTCAAAATGCTTTTGTTGGCTGTTATTCGAGTGCGCCTTCTCTCAAAATGGACACGAAAAATACTACAACATGTCGGGTGCCATTCCATGATAGCATTCCAAGTTTCATGAATTTCAGACGAGTTTTGGATTTACTAGAATTTGAAAACAAAGTATCTTAACGTTTGCGGCCGAGCGACGGTGGCAAGGTGTTTGACATTCATTCCCATTTCTTGCATGGGACCTAAGCATGCACCCAAGGACACAAATTTGATTTTTCAACCAATTTATATGCACTGGAGCATGTGCATGTAGTTCAAATCTGAATTATGCACATAAAATGCCTAGAAAACCCAGTTAATGTATAAAAATGTCCAAACGAACCTTGAAAAATTCCAAAATTTAATACAACACTCCTGTTGTTCTATGTTGACACTAGAAAGATTTTGAAAGCAAGAAGAGGCAACGAATATCGTTTCGTCCCCAAAGGTGGCACATTCCCTACCGAAACCATCAGGCTTGTTGTGAGAAGCTCTGGTTTGTGAGAAGCTTATACCCAAACCTGCCCCAAATGGGACAAATTTTTTACCACGACATGTTGATGCCGTTCCATGATAGCATGTCAAGTTTCATAAATTTCAGACGTGTTTTTGATTTACTAGAATTTAAAAACCATGTATCTCAATGTTAGCGGCCGAGCGACGGTGGCAAGGTGTTTGAAATTCATTCCCATTTCTTGCATGTGACCTAAGCTTGCAACCAAGGACACACATTCGATTTTTCAACCCGTTTTTATTTACTGGAGCATGTGCATGTAGTTTAATTTTTAATTATGCA
Source organism: Thinopyrum elongatum (assembly GCA_011799875.1). Classification (NCBI taxonomy): domain Eukaryota; kingdom Viridiplantae; phylum Streptophyta; class Magnoliopsida; order Poales; family Poaceae; genus Thinopyrum; species Thinopyrum elongatum. The sequence continues at coordinate 220,139,610 of CM022300.1, read as the reverse complement.
CATAAATGCCTAGAAAACTCAGTTAACATATAAAAATGTCCAAACGATCCCCCAAAAATTCCAAAATTTAACACGACACTCCTGTTGTTCTATGTTGACACCAGAAAAAATTTTGAAAGCAAGAAGATGCGTCGAATATCGTTTGTCCACAAAGGTGACACGTTTCCCTACCTGAACCATGAGGCTTCTTGTGAGAAGCTCTGGTTTGTGAGAAGCTTATACCATAACCTGCCCCAAATGGGACAATATTTTTTACCCCAGCATGTTGATGCCATTCCATGATAGCATGCCAAGGTTCATGAATTTTAGACGAGTTTTGGATTTACTAGAATTACAAAAGCAAGTACCTCAACGTTTGCCGGAGAGCCATGGTGCCACGGTGTTTGAAATTCATCCCCATTTCTTGCATGGGACATAAGCATAGACCCATGGACACATATATGATTTTACAACCATTTTGGTGCACCGGAGCATGTGCATGTAGTTTAATTTTGAATTGTGCACCTGAAATGCCTAGAAAACCAAGTTAATGTATAAAAAATGTCCAAACGGACCCTGAATAATTCCAATTTTTTTGACGACACATCTATAGTTGTATGTTCACTACAGATAAAAGTTCTAGCAATTCAAACACCCTCCTTTGCCGCTGTGACCCCATTATGTAATTTAAATCAAGATGAAAAATCAAGTAGATCGCACATAGTTTATTATCACCAACCGTGTGAGATGAAGTACAAAATATCTTGGAGCACCGTCGGAGTATAGTACGCATATGGCTTACGCGAGAAGGTGCGTCGGCTACAGTCCACAACCGACGTGTCAAGCACACTAGCTCACTCCCCAAATATCATTTCACTATTCAATCATCGCCGGTGAAAGATGGGGACGTGGACCCGCATCGTGAGGGAAACTTCGGCGGCCCACTCCGGCGACAGCGCGACCGCAACCGCCATGCGCGTGCTAGCAAGCTGCGTGAGTGCGACCACAATCTGCGACCGGGCGGCCAAGGTAGCCCAAACGGCCGCTGTTGCTTCTCAGGTGGCGGCAGCAACATCTGCCTCGGGGATAGCAACTGGCGAGAGCGGCACAACAGCTGTCCGTTCCGCAGCGGTGGCCTTAGCCCTGATGGAGGCCGCCCACGACCATGTCGAGGCTGCCCACGCCCAGCTCGTGGTGGTCACCGCACAAATCGAACGAAGCTTCTCCGACAACGGTTGGCAACCCACGACCGAAGAGTTGGCAATCGCCGAGAGCTTTTGAGCAGTCGTCTGTTCCTCTGCGGCATACCTTGCCATGATGGAGCCCGTCCAAGCCCAGATCACGGCATCCCACGCCCAGCTCATGGCGGCCTTTTCCAAAGAGATGGTGGACGTGGATGGCGAGATGCTTGCCGAGTATGTTGCGATGGATGCCATGGAGCCCCTTCCCCAGGAGATCGTCGGGCGCGAGCTGGACATGGAGGAGGCGGCGGAGATCGACGAGCACTAGCCGAAGTAGTGCTCTTTGTTTTGTTTAATTAAGAGCGCCAGTCTTTAATTTGTTAGAGTAATGTTTAGGTCAGCTAGCTCTGTTTAATTGCTGAACTTGCCCGATTAAGAAGTGTGGGTGTGCTGTAGTCTCCTTTGTGTACCCAAATTATGCAATGACGTGGATGACCACTGTAACCAGGGAAATTCAGACCAAAATTTGCATGTTCAAACTCATCACACATGGGGTAAGCTATATGAATCATTTGTGATGGTCACATATCATACACAGTGCTGAATAAGGGACCGTGTCTGATGACACTTTGCGCGCCAGTTTTTTCACTCCACCGATCCAAATTTTTCTGCTTCCGTAGAAATATCTACCTCCCTGCCCCCCTTACCAAAAGCCACATTTCACCTATTTTCGCCTTCCTTTCCAAGTTGAAACCTTCACTCCTTGCTTGCAGCGCAGCCTCCTCGTCGACGTCCCTCCTTCACGCTGCTCGACCTCGTCGATCCAGGCAGGTAATCCACACCCGACCCCCATCCTCCTCCTCCTTCCACATCCCACATGCCCCGACCGCCGGCGCGACACCTTCCACCCAAATCACCGACCCCTCCCCCAAATAAGTGCCACCCTAAGCCATGGTGCACGCAGTATAGCCAGGAGCTCAAGGAGCATTTGGCAGCGAAGAAGCAAATCGTGGCCGCACGCGCGGATGAGGTCACGATGGCTGCCATTTGTGCTGACCCCCAGATCTTGGAGGAGTACCTCGCCATCGAGGCTACCATCGACGCCTCACGCGCCAACGCCACGACGCGGTTGGCTTCTTTAAACGATAGTTCGTGGCGTTTTCTCGAGGCCACCATCGGTGCCTTCGATGAAGAATACGAGGTGTTTTCTCAGCGTGCCCGTGCTTACCTCAACTTGAGAGCCAGCTGGTTGGTGCCCAGAGCGGCTCAGGCAACTCACCACTATGACGAGGGCACCCACGATGTGGAGGCCTCACCCTCTTGCATGTCCAAGGAGCCAATCATCATCGATATCTCCGATGATGAGGAGTAGCTTGTGTTATTAGCTCACTATAAGGACCTATGTTCAGTTTGCTAGCTACGCCGGTTAAGCATGCTTGGTTTACCCGTTGCATATGCTGCTCCTGCCTTCCCTTAACAAATTCTAGTGAATTGTCCGATCTACTTTTACCATGCAATTTGTTGCTCTAGTGTATATGTTCTATATGTCGTGCAATGTGGTGCTCAATTATTAACTGTTTGGTTAATTAGTTGTCGTGTTCAGTTAACTGTTTGGTTCAATTCTGCAAATGTGATGTTCAATTCTTCTGGGTGCAATTTTGTATTGTCTTCCATGTGAGAAATAAATTGAATTTATGTTTACAAAATACATGAGAAACAAATACAATTGCTTTATTTCCAAGTTGTCAAGCATGCTTGGTTTGGTTAACTGTCTGATCTTCTAGTATGTTATATATTGTGCAATGCGGTGCTCAGTTAACATTTGGTTCATTTGTTGTGGTGTTTAGTTAACTGTTTGGTTCAATTCTGCAATGCGATGTTCAATTGTTGTGGGTGCATTTTGTTATTGTATACCATGTGAGAAATAAATCGAATTTGGCTGTACTAAATACATGAGAAACAAATACAATTGCTATATTTCCAAGTTGTTAAGCTTGCTTGGTTTGGTTAACTGTCTGATCTTCTATTAGGAGTATGTTATATTGTGCAATGTTGTGCTCAGTTAATGTTTGGTTCATTTTTTGCTGATAGCATGCGAACCCTCACTTAACCTGATCACTAACTACCTTATATGTGTTGCAGGGAAACAATGGGAAACACTGAGGTTTACAATTGAGGTTTGCACATGCATGGTCCTTTGTCTAATAGCACATTATTGTGCAATTGCAGGAACCATTCTAATATTTAGGTTTTTAACAATTTGGTCTTGCACATGTAGGTCCTGCTGTTCGACCCTTTTTGCATATGGGGAAATGAGTTGTCCATGAATATCAGTCAAGTCAAGAAACTCAGAAAGATTGTTAGGATAAAGAAACTAGCGACAAAAAACAACAAGATCTTTGTCTACACAATGAAGAAGACATCAGTTCACTACAAGATGGTACTAACTATTATACCTTGGCTTTTTTATTCTTTTGCCCCATTTCCAATCTAGAGAAGATATTTATGCACATCCTTGTTTTCAGGCCTTTCCAAAGCAGTTCACTGAAGATTACCTCTCAAACCACCTGTATGATCAGGAGGCGAGGAAGGTATTCATACAACACCCATAGTTCAATATTGAAGTCTTCCTGAAGAGGATGAAGGATGGACGGTCAATCATCCATAGGCACTGGCCTAAAGTTGCAAAGACCTTCAACATCAATGAAGGCTCAATATTCGCCTTCTGCTTCAGCAGTTTTCCAGCTGAGATTCATCTGTCTATGTACCATCTATGATGCTAATTTCAAAAGGTTATAGATGTTGCATGTGAAACTTGGTGCTGGTGCAGTTGTGCAATGGGGTAGCTGAGTGCTGAAGCTATATGAAGTTGTACTCTGATGTATTTCAATTATGAAATCCAGCTTCCTTAATACGAAAATGAAATATATTGTGTGCTTAATATGAAATGTCAATTAGAGTAATAAATGGATTATTAATAATAGGACAATTAGCCTGCTAATGGCCAATTAGCCTGCTAATTGGGTTTTTCTATTACAAACGGTTATTGAGAAAACACCGTGGGCGATGACCTCAGGCAACGCACATAGTTTCTAAAAATAAACCGTGTTGGATCAATGAACAATCACACACGACTTCCTCTTGAAAACTGTTTGCGTTAGGCCTCCTTGCGCAAATGTTTACCACATAAAAAGTGTGTGTGATGGATAGCCTATGCCACACAGTTTCTTCTACGCACCATGCGTGATGCATTCAATAACGCAAACGGTGAAATTGTTAATATTGTCTGTAATGGCAACGCTATCACAAACGATTTAATGGGGAAAATTGTGTGTGATGTACATGTGAACGGAAACCTTTTCCTTGGAGTGACTGTGTGGGATGTATATACGAACGGAAACGTACTTCTTGGATTGACTGTGTGGGATGTACATACTAACGGAAACATATTTCTTGAATTGACTGTGTGGAATGTACATACGAACGAAAACATTTAGCCGGGACTGACTGTGTGGGTTGTACTTATGACTGGAAACAATTTGGCCCATATAATTGTATTTTTTAATACAAATGTACGTATAATCGTATTTGATCGCTCGCCCGTCGCACACGACCTCATTTTGCTGAGCGTGTGTGGCCGAAGGGCCTATCCCCGACGGTTTCTGGGTCGTGTTGGAAGGACTCCCCTATCGCCCACACTCACTTGGCGACGGTTCCAAATGCCGTCGCGGAAAGGGGTTAAAAACCGTTTATATAGCACCTCGCTGTACCAGTGATATACTTGTCTTATGCGAGTAGTTTCACATTGGGTTTATAAAGTAAAATCTATTGAAGTTTGACATTCACAATATTAGTCATACTAGCAATTCAAGAATGATACTACATAAGGAAGAGAACTTTCACATACAAATATATTATCTTGGACATCTTTTATGATTGTGAATACCCATTAATTATTTTCAAACTTGAGAAAATTAGTTGAAGTTGGACAAGGAAGACAGTGTAATGAGTTATGTTTGGGTATATTTGCATTGAAGTTATATTGTTATAGATCCTCTAACATGTGGTGTTTGTTTACAATCTTTTGCTAGCCAAAATATCTGTTTCTTCGATCCAAATCCTTGAGCCAAGTTTCTTCGATGAGTGTCCAAATCCTGCTTGTGCATCCAAATCCTTGAGCCAAGTTTCTTTGATGAGTGTCCACCATATCTACCTATATACGGTATTACCCTGCCGTTCCAAGTAAATTTGCATGTGCCATCTCTAAAACGTTCAAATAAACATCTGTTTTGTGTGCCTGTACCACTCATGGAGCGACGGGGCGGTCAATATCTTGCATGCTAAGCGGGTTATTCTCATGATTGGTGTTTATTGACTTGTCCTTGTATGAGAGAGGCTAGTATAAGGGATGTCCAATCCCATCAATAAAAAAGAGAAAAATATAATAAAACAAAAGCTCCCCCTGGAAAGTTGAAAGTTTGGAGGGCACCCGTGAATTCGGCTAGCGATGGCTTGTGTTTGTATGGTTGAGGGGGGGAGTAAACTTTTCATTTCTACATGGGAACCGCTAATAATGTGTTTAGCATGGAAGATATTGAATACCTTAGTCGTGACGTTGACAGGAAAATCACACCACTCAAAATGTATTCATCTCAGTTAAGCAATGAGCTTTGGCACCTCTGCAAATCCATGCTTCCCTCCGTGAAGGGCTTATCTTTTACTTTTTCTGTTAAATTTTATTTTTGTTGAGTCAATTTCTTACTCCAACCTATTCTTTAGTTGGCAAGCATCATGTGGTGGGGAAAGATCCAGGCACATATGGCCATTCAAATATATTTGATCATGAATTATTATTGTTAACAATTATCTCTATGATAAATGAGTTGGGAGGCAAAACATTAGGCCCCTATCTTTCTCTGTGTTCAATGGATGCTATTTCTTCTAAAAATATACTTTGAGTACTAGCAATCATAGAAGACTATATGATAATTGAGTATGTGGAGCTCTTACTTAGACTTTGTTGAAAATAAGATGCATTGATATTGTTTGGTGACTAAGAACATAGGTTGTTAAGTTTCAAGAGAATGCATTGTTTGAACCATAACATGTGAATTGATTACTACTTGAGCATGATGAGTTTTATAAGAAAGAGTTGCTGTTATGATGCTAGGAAAACTGATTGAAATTATCATTGATCAAACTTATGCACTACGCTGGCATTCACACTTCATAAATTATTTCTTTTATCATTTACCTACTCGAAGACGAGCAGGAATTAAGCTTGGGGATGCTGATACGTCTCCAACGTATCTATAATTTATGAAGTATTCATGCCATGTTTATAACAATTTTATATGGTTTTGGTATAATTAGAATGGAACTAATCCTGACTGACGTTGTTTTCAGCAGAACTACCGTGGTGTTGTTTTTTGTGCAGAAATAGAAGTTTTCGGAATGGGCTGAAAATTTACGGTGATTTTCTATGGACCAAAAGAGACCCACAGTGCACCGAAGATGGACCAGGGAGTGGCCGAGGGAGCCACAAGCCTGGGGGCACGCGCCCCCCGAGCTTGTGGGACCCTCGGGCAACCCCTTGACGTGAAACCGACGCTGAAAAATCCGATATATACAGAAACCTCCGAAACTTAACCTAGATGAGTTGTTCCATCATCGCAAGCCCCTGTACCGAAGCGATCTCCACCGGAGCCCTGTTCCGGCACCCTGTCGGAGGGGGAAATTGTCACCGGAGGCCATCTTCATCATTCCGACAGTCTCCATGACGAGGAGGGAGTAGTTCACTCTCGGGGCTGAGGGTATGTACCAGTAGCTATGTGTTTGATCTCTCTCTCTCTCTCTCGTGTTCTTGATCTGGCATGATCTTGATGTAACCATGGGATTTGTTAATATAGTCGGATCATATGGTGTTTCTCCCTCTCTATCATATTGTGATGAATCGAGCCTTTCCCTTTGAGGTTTCACTATTATCAGATTGAATAATTTTTGGATTTGAGAACACTTGATGTATGTCTTGCATATGGATACCCGTGGTGACAATGGGGCATTCTATTGATTCACTTGATATATGTTTTGGTGTAGGATCGAAAGTATGTCTAGGGGGGGGGGGGGTGATTAGACTACTTGACCAAATAAAAACTTATCCTTTTCCCAATTTTAGTTGTGGGCAAGTTTAGCAAATCTACCAAGTCAAATACACCCTACACATGCAAGTCTAAGAGTTGTGCAGTGGAAAGTAAAGACTTTGCATATGAACAGAAAGAAGGGATTAGAGATTTCAAATGCAATGAAGACATGATGAGTTTTGGCGTGGTTCCGATAGTTGGTGCTATCATACGTCCACGTTGATGGAGACTTCAACCCACGAAGGGTAATGGTTGCACGAGTCCACGGAGGGCTCCACCTACGAAGGGTCGACGAAAAGCAACCTTGTCTATTCCATCATGGCTTACATCCACGAAGGACTAGCCTCACTCGGGTACATCTTCACGAAGTAGGCGATCTTCTTGCCCTTACAAACTCCTTGGTTCAATTCCACATGATCTTGGAGGGTCCCAAGTGATACCTAACCAATCTAGGAGACACCACTCTCCAAAAGGTAATAGATGTTGTGTTGGTGATGAACTCCTTGCTCTTGTGCTTTAAATGATAGTCTCCTCAACACTCAATATCTCTCTCACAGATTTGGCTTGGGTAGGAGAAGGATTAGAGTGGAAAGCAGCTTGAAGAGGCTAGAAATCAAGGTTCAAATGGTAGGAATGGATTCTGTTGATCTCAACACATGAGTAGGTGGTTCTCTCTCAGAAAACAAATGGTGGAAGTTGTGTTTCGTTCTGATGGCTCTCTAAGAGAGTAGGTGGGGGTGGAGGGGTATAAATAGCCTTCACCCAAAATCCAACCATTACACACTTTTGACCCAAATTGGTGAGAGCGAATATAAACTCGGTGAGACCGATTAGTATAAAAGATATGAACGTTGGGCTTTTTGGTGGGACCAAAGTCGAACAACTCGGTGTGACCGAAGAGCAATGGCTAGGGCGGAACCCAGTCTTGGAATTTCCGATTGTTTCAACTCGGTGATTCCAAAGTGAAACAAGGTCATCACAGAAACCTGGCAATGCCATCTCGGTGGGATCGAGATCCATTTCGGTCAAACCGAATTGCTAGGGTTTGGTAGTGGCAATGGGAGTTATCATCTCGGTGGGTCCAGATGGGGTATCTTCTGTGGGACCGAGATAGGAAATAGGGTTTGGACATATGTGTTTTGAGAAAATGACTGAGAGTTTTTGGAGCAATATCACTAAGCACTTGAGCAACAACCTCATCATCAATACCTCATCCCCTTTTAATAGTATTGGCTTTCCTAAGGGACTTGATACGTCTCCAACGCATCTATAATTTTTTATTATTCCATGCTATTATAGTAGCAATCTTGGATGTTTTATATGCAATTATATATCATTTTTTGGGACTAACCTATTAACCTAGTGCCAAGTGCGAGTTGCTGTTTTTTTTGCCTGTTTTTGGTTTTCCAAGAAATCAGTACCAAACAAAGTCGAAAGGCCACGAAACTTTTTGACAAATTTTTTGGACAAGAGAGACCCTAGAAGCTTCGGGAGGAGACCAGAAGGCAAACAAGGAGACGGCAAGGCTATAGGGCACCCCAGGGGGTAGGCGCGCCCTGATGCCTTGTGGGCCCCTCGTGGCTCCGTCTGACCTAATTCCACCTCTATAAATTCTCTGAAATCGGGAAACCAACAGAGAGCCACCCAAAATACTTTTTCCGCCGCCGCAAGTTTCTATTCTTCTGCGATCCCATCTGGAGGCCTTTTTCGGCACCGTGCCGGAGGGGGAATCGATCCTGGAGGGCTTCTACATCAACCTTGCTGCCCTTCCGATGATGTGTGAGTAGTTTACCATAGACCTATGGGTCCATATCTAGTAGCTAGATGGCTTCTTCTCTCTCTTTGATCTTCAATACAATGTTCTCCTCGATGTTCTTGGAGATCTATTCGATGTAATCTTCTTTTGCAGTGTGTTTGTTGGGATCCAATGAATTGTGGGTTTATGATCAGATTATTCATGAATATTAATTGAGTCTTCTGTGAATTCTTTTATGCATGGTTATTATAGCTTTGTAATTCTCTCCGATCTATCCATTTGGTTTGACCAACTAGATTGATTTATCTTGCAACGGGAGAGGTGCTTTGTCATGGGTTCAATCTTGCGGTGCTCTATATCCCAGTGACAGAAGGGGACAAGATACATATTTGTATTGTTGCCATTAAGGAGAAAACGACGGGGTTTATTCATATTGATTGGATTTATTTTGTCTACATCATGTCATCTTGCTTAAGGTGTTACTCTGTTTTTCATGAACTTAATACTCTAGATGCATGCTGGATAGCGGTCGATGGGTTGAGTAATAGTAGTAGATGTAGGCAGGAGTCGGTCTACTTGTCTCGGACGTGATGCCTATGTACATGATCATTGCCTTGAATATCTTCATAACTATGCGCTTTTCTATCAATTGCCCAATAGTAATTTGTTTACCCATCATATGCTTTTGTTCGAGAGAGAAGCCTCTAGTGAAAACTATGGACCCCGTGTCTAATTTTATCATATATAAAATCCAAAAATACCTTGCTGTAATTTATTTACCGTTATTTTATTTATCTATCTATCTATCACCACCAGATTTGATCCTTGCAAATAACTTTCGAGGGGATTGACAACCCCCTTACTCGCGTTGGGTGCAAGTATTTGCTCTTTTGTGTGTAGGTGCTGCTAACGAGGTTTCATGTGGTTCTCCTACTGGATTGATAGCCTTGGTTCTTAACTGAGGGAAATACTTATCTCTTCTGTACTGCATCATCCTCTCCTCTTTGAGGAAATCCCAACGCAACTCACAAGTAGCAGGAAGAATTTTTGGCGCTGTTGCCGGGGAGACATCACCAAAACCTATCAAGTACCTTTGCATAAACCATCATCTACTTGTTCTTACTTTCATTTGCCATTTTCCTCTCATTTTCATCTCCCCCACTTCTATTTTTTTTACAGGAACACAAAAATATTTTTGTTTCCTCGTTTGCTTTGCTTTTAATTGCCTTCATGTGAGCACTCAAAAACAGAAAGGAAAAGTGAAGACATATTCATCCTCATCCACTTGCTAATATTTTCAAAAGTTATAATTATTTTGAACTAATTGCTAGTGAGTTGAGTGCACTTGATTATCTCTATGAAGTTTTGCTTGAAAATCATGAATCTGAAAATTGTGATGAAGTGTTGAAAGAAGAAATCTATAAAGTGATTCATGATAGCTTGAATGAAAAGCATGATTGCAATTATGTTATTATAAATTCTATTAATGTCAATTGTGCTAATGATATGCAAATTTACAAGCTTGGGGATGATAATTTTATTATGTCCACTACTTATTGCAATGATCATGATTGGGGTGATAATGCTTCTTATGATCTTGAAAATTTATTCAAGCCTCATGATGAATATGCTATTGATAATAATGTTTGCAATAATATTGAAAGTGGATTTGGAAGAGTGTCAACTTTAGGTAAAAAGAATCCCACATATTTGGATAGTGTTCAATTTTATGAAGGTTTTGATAAAAGTGGGTTTGGAGAGGTCATGACTTTAGTTAATGTTAACCTAACTATCTCAGAAGATTAGACAACTTTTATGCATGTGGATGACAAAGAGAATATTTTAGATGATAAATATATTGTTGAATTTGATTATGATCCTACATGTAATTATTATGAGACAGGAAAATATGGTTGTAGAATTTTTCATGCTACTAAATTACCTCTCCTTATGTTGAGATTGTCAATGTTTTATTCTTCTCCCTTGCATATGCTAGATATTTCTTGTCTTGATAATTTGTTTGATTATAAAATGCCTATGCATAGGAAGTTTTTTAGACTTAAATGTGTTTGTCACATGTATTATGATGCTCTCTTTGTGCTTCAATTCTTGTCTTTCATGTGAGCATCATTGAAATCTCAAAGCCTATTTTAATGGCTATAAAGGAAGAGCTTGTTGGGAGACAACCCAATAGTTATCATTTATATTTTTTGAGTGTGCACACAATTATGCCACTGTTATGATTATGTTTTTGTGTTTAAATTAGTGTTTGTGGCAAGTGAAGCCTTTGGGATGATTTGGTTGATAGTTGATTTGATTTTGTGAAAAGGCAGAAACTTTTGCGCCCAGTAGCAGAATTTTTTAAATTCACTGGAACGTGATAAAATTCTGATTTTTTTTACACAGGATTGATATGCAAATTTACCATGTTTTCCTAATTTTTGATAATTTTTGAAGTTACAGAAGTATTGCGTTTGTTCAGATAATTACAGACTATTCTATTTTTAACAAATTCTATTTTTGTTGCATAGTTTGCTTGTTTTAATGAATCTATGGATTGTATCGGGGGGTATAAGTCATGGTGAAGTTAGAACACAGTAGGTATTATGGAATAATAAAATATGAATGAGTTTACAACAGTACCTAAAGTTTATGATTTGCTTGTTATGGTAATGGATCTCACGAGTTTTCTGTTGAGTTTTGTGTGCTGAAGTTTTCAAGTTTGAAGTGAGATCGTGATGGATGAAGGAATAAGGAGTGGCAAGACCCTAAGCTTGGGGATGCCCAAGGCACCCCAAGGTAATATTCAAGGAGATCAAAGACTCTAAGCTTGGGGATGCCCCAGATGGCATCCCCTCTTTATTCTACCAACCATCGGTAAATTACTTGGAGCTATTTTTTATTCATCACATGATATGAGTTTTGCTTGGAGCGTCGTGTATTATATGAGTCTTTGCTTAGAGTCCAATTACATAAGTGACTATACAAATCATTCACACACACCTCAATAAACAATTACATGCATTCTAAACTAGGAGAAACGATCATCTAGTCATCTACTTCTTGTGACGCTCCCGCCATTGCTCTGTGGCTCGATACCTCGTTTGGGGCAGGACGAAGACACGTCCTCATGTCAACCATCCGCCTATATAGCTCGTAGCTTGTGTACGCGTCCTTGGCCGTGTACTTGACATGTTCTTCATCCCGTCTCTGCTCCGAGGCACCGTGCCAGGCGATCCTGTCCTTCTTGCTCTCATCCTTCATCTTCATGTAGTAGGGGCCGATGATGGTCAAGGCGAGGTCAACCAGGGAGCTCTGATTGTTCTTGGTGCTGCCCCAGACCTTGTAGTGGTCATGGATGTTGACGAGATTCCGACAGGCCAAGCCTGAAACCTCGAGCACTTTTAGATCGTTGGTGGTGTCCACCATAGCGAACATGTAGTCGAGGCTATTGATAAACCTGGCGAAACGCTCGCAAGGCCTTGTGGCCAGGTGGTAGTGGTAGACGAGGACGTCATGGTGCACACACAACTGGGTGACGACAACCTTCTGATCATGCCCGACACGACCGCTGGTGAACTCGAGGTCGAAGCCGACCACTTGGTACTTGTCCTCAGCAAGTAACTGCTCCATAGTTTGGATGGAGATCTCCATCGAGACCGGCTCATTCGTGTACACCACCGAGAGGTCCTTCCCCCTCACATGGGTGTCCACTATGTGATGCATGGTGAACTGCCGCCCATTGTCGCCGTTAGCCGCTGGGAGCGCCATTGGAGCCACGGGGAGCGCCATTGGAGCCGCTGGATATCCTCTCTGTATGCGTTGTTGTGGGTGTGCTTATTGTGTCGTGTCGCGCGAGAGATTAAGGTAAATGGCCGCGGGAATAAATGGGGGCCGGGTGGCCTGGATTCTCGGCATGTCTGCATGGCAGTTTTTGCAGCGGGTAACTGCATCGTGGCACCGCGCCCGACGCAACCGCATGCATAATGGCAGCACGAACATACGCGATCGTGTGCCGGCCCCAAACACTGGCAGCGCACACGGAGGGACGCGAGAGCACAGCACGCGCGGCGGGACGCGAGCAGAGCATGCCGTGACAGCCTCAACCGCGAGCAACCACACGCATAGAGCAGTTGAACACACAGGGAATGGTCATCTACAAGCCGGCCGACAGTTGCGAGCCGGCGGCCTGATGTTAAACTATGTCGCGTTCCCCATCACACGATGGTCGAACAATCATTCGCGATGCTGCGTAGAGAGCGGCCGTGTGCTATTACCTCCGTCTTGGTTTATCAGTCCCCTTTATATTCTGTGCCAAAATTTGACCTTAAATTTAACTAACAAAATGTTAATGTATGTTATAAAAAATAGTATAATTAGAAACTATGTTCAAATACGAATCCAACGATATAATCTTTGGTGACATGCATTCATATTTTATTAGTTAAATCTCTAGTCAAAATTTGGCATAAAAATACAAAGAGGACTTATAAGCCAGGACAGAGGTAGTAGCTAATTAAATCGCAAACGTTCTTTTTTCTATTAACCGTATGTGTACGTGTCGTTTCATCCTCCTCTCGCACGTCTTATCACCCCACTACCGTAGACGGCTTCGAGCGCAAGCTTGAGCACCGCACAGACGTTCTTTTGGCCAAATGGTGGCTCGAAGTGGTGCCAATGAATCGTCGGTGAGCCCATTCCCGTGCAACCGCGCAGGTTCGCACGCATAGCCATGAAAGCTTCCCGCCCGACTCGGCGAAATCCCCCCAAAATCCCAATGCTTACCGACCTGCTATATAAACCCTCATGGCCGATGAGTCCTACGTCACATTTTCCCCTCCCTCCCTATAGCTTATCTCGCCTGCTTCTCCCATAATCGCCAATGGCATCGGTCCATCATCGTCGCTCAACCACTCCGCCATCATCAGAGGACAGCTCTAGCTGGGAGGCTACACCGTGGCGGCGGCTCAGGCCCTGTTGTAGTGTAGTGCGCGTGGTGTCCCTGTTGGGTGTGCGCACAACACCCACAACACGCTCCGTCGCCGCTGCTCGTCGACAGCTGTCGGCCGCCGTTGTCTCCACCCCACCATTGAAAGCCAGGGCTATCACACGCTCCGTGCTACTTCTTGAGCTTGCATTGGTTTTCCCTTGAAGAGGAAAGGATGATGCAGCAAAGTAGAGATAAGTATTTCCCTCAGTTTGAGAACCAAGGTATCAATCCAGTAGGAGGTACACGCAAGTCTCCAATCTATGCACCCGCACAAACAATCAAACATTTGCACCCAACGCGATAAAGGGGTTGTCAATCCCTTCACGGTCACTTGCAAGGATGAGGTCTGATAGAGATAGATATAAAAGATTACAAAAACGTCAAACAAAGTAAAAACAAATAAATTGCAGCAAGGTATTTTTGGGTTTTTTGGTTTATAGATCTGAAAATATATGATGGAAAATAGACCCGGGGGCCATAGGTTTCACTAGAGGCTTCTCTCTTGAAAGAAAATAGTACGATGGGTGAACAAATTACTCTCGAGCAATTGATAGAAAAGCGCAAAGTTATGACGATATCCAAGGCAATGATTATGAATATAGGCATCACGTCCGTGTCAAGTAGACCGACTCCTGCCTGCATCTACTACTATTACTCCACACATCGACTGCTATCCAGCATGCATCTAGAGTATTAAGTTCAAAAGAACAGAGTAACGCCTTAAGTAAGATGACGTGATGTAGAGGGATAAACTCAAGCAATATGATGAAAACCCAATGTTTTTACCCTTGATGGCAACAATACAATACATGCCTCGCTACCCCTACTTTGTCACTGGGAGAGGACACCGCAAGATTGAAACCAAAACTAAACACCTCTCCCATTGCAAGAAGAACCAATCTAGTTGGCCAAACCAAACCGATAATTCGAAGAGAAATACAAAGATATCAAATCATGCATATAAGAATTCAGAGAAGATTCAAATAATATTCATAGATAATCTGATCATAAATCCACAATTCATCGGATCTCGACAAACACACCGCAAAAGAATATTACATCGGATAGATCTCCAAGACCATCAAGGAGAACATTGTATTGAAGATCAAAGAGAGAGAAGAATCCATCTAGCTACTAGCTATGGACCCGTAGGTCTGAGGTAAACTACTCACGCTTCATCGGAAGGGCAATAGAGTTGATGTAGAAGCCCTTCATGATCGAATCCCCCTCCGGCAGGGTGCCGAAAAAGTCCCCAAGATAGGATCTCACGGGTACAGATGGTTGCGGCGGCGGAAAAGTATTTTTGGTGGACGCTTCTGGTCGTTTGGAATATTTGTGAATTTATAGGCCAAGAATTAGGGTTAGAGGAGCTCTGAGGGGCCCACAAGCCCTCAGGACGCGCCCCCCTAGGGTGCGCCCCTGAGGCTTGTGGCCACCTCGGGACTCCTCTGACTTCATCTCCAAGTCCTATGTGTGTCTTCTGGTCCAAGAAAAATCATCGCGATAGTTTTATTCCGTTTGGACTTCGTTTGGTGTTCCTTTTCTGTAAAACTCAAAAACAAGGAAAAAAGAGAAACTGACACTAGGCTCTAGGTTCATAAGTTAGTCCCAAAAATAATATAAAATAGCATATTAATGCATATAAAACATCCAAAACAGATAATATAATAGCATGGAACAATAAAAAAATTATAGATACGTTGGAGACGTATCACTCCGCCACCTCGGCCCGAAGGCGGGGGGTGGCCGCCGTGGCCACCACCCCACTGTCGGCCACCATCGCCATCACCCGCTCCGCAACGTGGCTCGAAGGCCGGAGGTTGCCGTATTGGCCGCCACCCCACCGTCGACCGTCGGGGTCATCACCTGCTCCGCCACCGACGCTCGAAGGCGGTAGGTGGAGGTGGAACTCCACATGTGCGTCAGCGACCTTCTGCGCTACATCGAGGTCCTGCGGGAGGAGGAGGAGGAGCGCCTGGTCGAGCATGCAAAGAGTCTTACCGCCGCTGTAGCCACAACACACACCACCATAGAGGTGCGGAATGATGAGATCTATGAGGAGTTCCACCGCTTCAAGAGGGGCCGTCTGGAGCGGCAGAGGGCATTCGAGGTGAGAGTCGCTAAAGGTGCAGCAGCGGCAGGCACCGGATTCCAGTTATCCAGCTCATCGGTAGGCTCCTCCTCCTCTGCCTCTTACTGAGCGCGCTCGGCAGAGGAGAGGCTGCTGGAAGTAGTACAAAGCCCCTCCGTAGTAGTAGTATTTAGGGGCTATTTTGTTCAGTTCATCTAACTATAGATATGGTTGAATTGTACTACGTACTTAAAATAAGCTATTATATATAGTTGAACTAGCTATTTTAGTATGTGGATGGAAACAATTGGGGAAAAGTTTGGTTAGTTCAGCTGTCGATTTGAATTGTTTGTATAAAGAATGACTGCTTAATCTATGAATGAAATCTATGCTTACTGAATTTCAGTTGCAAAATTATATTGTGCTAGCTACAAATTTTGAAAAATGGCAGTGTTACAAGGTTGACAAAGGGTATTGTTACTAGATCGACAAAAGCCAATCTTTCCAGTTTGACAAATGACATTATATATATACCCAATATGACTGATGCAAATCTTACCAAATTGTCTGTACGTGGTTGCACACAGGTCATCAGAAAAAATCGTTTGCGTTGAAAGGATGTACAAATCCTGCGCGCCAGATTTTCTCTTAGCTTAGTGGTGAAGGAACCATAGCTCTCACTTTGCATACCGTGTTCAATTTGAACTATTTGCGATGAAGAGATGCACAAATCCTGCGCGGCAAATTTTCCCTTGGCTTACTGGGGAAGGACCATAGCTCTCGCTTTGCACATGGGTGTTCTATCTAAAACATTTGCAATGAAGAGATGCACAAATCCTGCGCGGCACATTTTCCCTTGGCTTACTGGGGAAGCTCTCGGTTTGCATAAGGGTGTTCTATCTAAAACGTTTGCGATGAGTGTTTTAAAATTAAAAACCATTGATATTTTTTAAATCGTTTGATAAGTCTGTACATTCACAGAGAAAAACGCAAGTTTGTTCAAACCATAGGTTTCATTCAGTCACACTATGACTTTATATTCATACGATCGAGATACAATATTAAACCCAAAAAAACTAATTGTGGCGGCGGCGGAGGCGCCGTGCCAGCGTTGTCGTTGTCTCCTTCGGGACGCCGTTGTTAAAGTCTTCAAGACATCACAAAATGTTCTTCACTTGGAAATCAAAGACCCTGTCGTCGCGCGATCGATGGGGGGGGGGGTGTGGGAGGACGGCAACTCACGGCGCTGTGAGGTAGCGGTCGACGGCGGCATCCCATGACGCTGAGGGGGGCGCGCGCACGGGCGTAGGCAAACGCACGGGGGCCGGTGCTGCGATGGGTGCAAGGGCGCGCATGGGCACGAGCGCGCACGGGCGGGGACGCTGGCGCTTGCATGTACACGAGCTCGCGCAGGTCCGCTTGGACCTCGTTGACACCCGCGGCTTCCAGCGCTGCGATAGTGCTCAGCGACCAGCCCATCAATGCTACAGGGATGGTCGCTGGCGCGGGCGTGGGGATGGGAGCTGGGACGGACGCGGGGGCAGCAACCACTGCGGCCAGCTTGTTCAGGGCCATGTCCATGAGGCCCCATTCCTCCTTATTTGCTATCTCGTCCGGCTCGGAGTCAACTTCACCAAACTAGAAGACTAGTGACAGATGATCCTTTTGCACCATGGTGTTGGTGCAGGTCTGCGGGAGGGGAATGGGAGGCGAAGAGTAAGGCCGCCAGTATTAAACAGCGGCTCGGGCGCCATTAATGGAGAGGTTGGGAGCGAGGCGGGCGGCCATGGAAGTCAAAGGGCTCGCTTGCCAGTGAGCCTACACAACGTATAGCTCGCATGCTTCCCGGTGAGCCTGCGCATTGGAGGACTGCTTGCACGACTTCCGGTGAGCCTGCGCAGCGGACTGCGCTCGCACGCCTTACGTCTACTCAAGCAGCTGTCTGCATGACACCTCCTAGCCATTAAAAGTGTGACACATGGTGTTACATGAATGGTTAGCAGAACGCCCATGATTTAAATATATACAAACATTTGAGATGATAACGTGATAACTATTTGTTTCAAAATGCCTTTGTTGGCTGTTAATTCGTGCACCTCTCTCAAATTGGACACCAAAAATAACACAACATGTTGGTGCCATTCTATGATAGCATGCCAAGTTTCATGAATTTTAGACGAGTTTTGGATTTACTAGAATTTAAAAACCAAGTATCTCAACATTTGCTGGCAAGCAACGGTGCCGAGGTGTTTGAAATTCATTCCCATTTCTTGCATGGGACCTAAGCATGCACTCAAGGACACACATTTGATTTTTCAACCCAATTTTCTGCACTAGAGCATGTGCGTGTAGTTCAAAATTGAATTATGCACATAAAATGCCTAGAAAACTCAGTTAATGTATAAAAATGTCCAAACGAACCCAGAAAAATTCCAAATTTTAACACGACACTCCTGTTGGTCTATGTTGCCAGTAGACAAAAATTTGAAAGCAAGAAGAGGCAACGAATATCGTTTCGTCCTGAAGGTGACATGTTCCCTACTAGAACCATGAGGCTTCTTGCGAGAAGCTCTAGTTTGTGAGAAGCTTATACCCAAACCTGCCCCAAATGGGACAATTTTTATACCACAACATGTTGATGACATTCCATGATAGCATGCCAAGTTTCATGAATTTCAGACGAGTTTTGGATTTACTAGAATTTAAAAACCATGTATCTCAATGTTTGCAGCCGAGCGACGTTGCCGGGGTGTTTGAAATTCATTCCCATTTCTTGCATGGGACCTAAGCATGCAACCAAGGACATACATTTGATTTTTCAACCCATTTTTCTGCACTAGAGCATGTGCCTGTAGTTCAAATTAGAATTATGCATATAAATGCCTAGAAATCTCAGTTAATGTATAAAAATGTCCAAACGAACCCAGAAAAATTCCAAATTTTGACACGACACTCCTGTTGGTCTATGTTGCCACTAGAAAAAAATTTGAAAGCAAGAAGAGGGAACGAATATCGTTTCGTCCACGAAGGTGACATGTTCCCTATCGGAACCATGAGGCTTCTTGTGAGAAGCCTTGGTTTGTGAGAAGCTTATACCCAAACCTGCCCCAAATGGGATAATTTTTTTACCACAACATGTTGATTTCATTCCATGATAGCATGCCAAGTTTCATGAATTTCAGACGAGTTTTGGATTTACTAGAATTTAAAAACCATGTATCTCACAGCCGAGCGATGGTGCCGGGGTGTTTGAAATTCATTCCCATTTTTTGCATGGGACCTAAGCAAGCAACCAAGGACACGCATTTGATTTTTCAACCAATTTATCTGCACTGGAGCATGTACCTGTAGTTCAAATTTGAATTATGCATATAAATGCCTAGAAAACCCAGTTAATGTATAAAAATGTCCAAACGAACCCCAAAAATTTCCAAATTTTAACATGGCACTCCTGTTGGTCTATGTTGCCACTAGAAAAAAATGAAAGCAAGAAGAGGCAACGAATATCGTTTCGTCCACAAATGTGACACATTCCATACCAGAACCATGAGGCTTCTTGTGAGAAGCTCTGGTTTGTGAGAAGCTTATACCAAAACCTGCCCCAAACGGACAGTTTTTTTACCACAACATGTTTGTGCCATTCCATGATAGCATGCCAAGTTTCATGAATTCCAGACGAGTTTTGGATTTACTAGAATTTCAAAACCAAGTATCTGGACGTTTGCGGCCGAGCGACGGGGCCGAGGTGTTTGAAATTCATTCTCATTTCTTGCATGGGACCTAAGTATGCACCCAAGGACACACGTTTGATTTTTCAACCCATTTTTATGCACTGGAGCATGGCCCTGTAGTTCAAATTTGAATTATGCACATAAAATGCCTAGAAAACTCAGTTAATGTATTAAAATGTCCAAACAAACCCCGAAAAATTCCAAAATTTAACACGACACTCCTGTTGTTCTATGTTGACACTAGAAAAAATTTGAAAGCAAGAAGAGGTAACAAATATTGTTTCGTCCACAAAGGTGACACATTCCCTACCGGAACCATCAGGCTTCTTGTGAGAAGCTCTGGTTTGTGAGAAGCTTATACGAAAACCTGCCCCAAATGGGCATTTTTTACCACAACATGTTTGTGCCGTTCTATGATAGCGTGCCAAGTTTCATGAATTTCAGACAAGTTTTGGATTTACTAGAATTTCAAAACCAAGTATCTCAACGTTTACCGGCGAGCCACGATGCCGAGGTGTTTGAAATTGATTCCCATTTCTTGCTTAGGACATAAGCATCCACCCGTGGACACACACATGATTTTACAACCCATTTGGTGCCCCGGAGCATGTGCATGTAGTTTAATTTTGAATTATGCACCTTAAATGCCTAGAAAATTCAGTTAATGTATAAAAATGTCCAAACAAACCCTGAATAATTCCAAATTTTTTGACGACACTCCTATAGTTGCATGTTCACTGTAGATAAAAGTTCTAGCAATTCAAACACCCTCCTTTGCCGTTGTGACCCCATTATGTATTTCAAATCAAGACAAAAAATCAAGTAGATCACACACAGTTTATTTTCACCAACCGTGTGAGATGCAGTACAAAATATCTTGGAGCACTGTCGGAGTAGTATATGGCTTACATGAGAAGGTTCGTCGGCTACAGTGTATAGTCCACAGCCGGCACATCAAGCACACTAGCTCGCTCCCCAAATATCATTTCACTGTTTAGTCATCGCCGGTCAAAGATGGGGACGTGAACCCGCGTCGTGAGGCAACTTCGGTGGCCCAATCCGGTGAGAGCGCGGACGCAGCTACCATGAGGGTGCTAACAACCGGCATGAGCGCGGCCGCAATCTGCGACCGGGCGGCCAAGGCAGCCCAAACGGCCGCTGTTGCTGCTTAGGTGGTGGCAGCAACATCTGCGACGGGGATAGCAACTGGCGAGAGCGGCATAACAGCTGTCCGTTTCATAGCGGCCGCCTTAGATGGAGGCCACTCACGACCATGTCGAAGCCGCCCACGCCCAGCTCCTAGCGGTCACCACACAAATCACATGAAGCTTCTCCGACAACGGTCGGCAACCCACGGCCGAAGAGTTGGCAATCGCCAAGACCGTTCGAGCAGCCGTCCGTTTGTTCAAGGCATACCTCTCCATGATGGATCCCGTCTAAGCCCAGACTGGGGCCGCCCATGCCCAGCTCGTGGTGGCCTTTTCTAAAGAGATGGCGGATGTGTATGGCGAGATGCTTGCCGAGTATGGTGTGATGGATGCCATGAAGCCCCTCCCCCTGGAGATCGTTGGGCGCGAGCTGGACATGGAGGAGGTGGTGGAGATCGACGAGCGCCAGCCAGACTAGTACTCTTTGTTTAGAGCGCCCGTATTTAATTTATTAGAGTAATGTTTAGGTCAGCTAGCTCTGTTTAATTGTTGAACTTGCTCGATTAAGAAGTGTGGGTGTGCTGTAGGCTCTTTTGTGTACCCAAATTATGCAATGACGTGGAGGACCACTGTAACCAGGGAAATTTGGACCAAAATTTGCATGTTAAAACTCATTACACACGGGGTAAGCTACATGAATTGTTTGTGATGTTCACATATCATACACAGTGCTGAATAAGGGACCGTGTCTGATGACACTTTGTGTGCCAGTTTTTTGCTGCACCGAGCCCAAATTTTTGGCTTCCGCGGAAATATCTACCTCCCCCTGCCCCCTCTCGCTGACCAAAGGCCACATATCCCCTGTTTCTGCCTTCCTTTCCAAGTTCAAACCTTCACTGCTTGCTTGCAGCGCCGCCTTCTCGCCGGTGACCCTCCTTCATGCTGCTCGGCCTCGTCGATCTAGGCAGGTAATCCACACCCGACCCCCATACTCCTCCTCCTCCTCCTTATTCATCCCACATGCCCTGACCGCTGGCGCGACACCTTCCACCCAAATCACCTACCCATCCTCCAAATAAGCGCCGCCCCAAGCCATGGTGCACACAGTATAGCCAGGAGCTCAAGGAGCATTTGGCAGCGGAGAAGAAAATCGTGGTCGCACGCGCGGATGAGGTCGCGATGGCTGCCATTCATGCTAACCCCCAGATCTTGGAGGAGCACCTCACCATCGAGGCCACCGTCGACGCCTCGCGCGCCGATGACGCCATGCGATTGGCTGCTTTAAACGACAGTTCATGGCGTTTTCTCGAGGCCACCGTCGGTGCCTTCGACAAAGACTACGAGGTGTTTTCTTAGCGTGCCCCTTCTTACCTCAACTCGAGAGCCAGCAGGTTGGTGCCCGGAGTGGCTCAGGCAGCTCACCACTACGAGGAGGGCACCCGTGATGTGGAGGCCTCGCCCTCTTCCAAGTCCAAGGAGCTAATCGTCATCGATATCTCTGACGATGAGGAGTAGCTTGTCTTATTAGCTCACTATAATAACCTATGTTCAGTTAGCTAGCTACGCCGGTTAAGCATGTTTGGTTTACCTGTTGCATGTGCTGCTCCTACCTTTCCTTAACAAATTCTAGTGAATTATCCTATGTACTTTTACCATGCAATCTGATCCTCTAGTATATATGTTCTATATGTCGCGCAATGTGGTGCTCACTTATTAACTATTTGGTTAATTTGTTGTCGTGTTCAGTTAACTGTTTGGTTCAGTTCTGCAATGTGATGTTCAATTCTTGTGGGTGCAATTTTGTTCTGCCATGTGAGAAATAAATCAAATTTGTCTATACAAAATACATGAGAAACAAATACAATTGCTATATTTCCAAGTTGTAAAGCATGCTTGGTTTGGTTAACTGCTTGATCTTCTAGTATGTTATATATTGTGCAATGTGGTGCTCAGTTAATGATTCGTTCATTTGTTGTGGTGTTTAGCTAACTCTTTGGTTCAATTCTGCAATGCGATGTTCAATTGTTGTGGGTGCATTTTTTTATTGTCTTCCATGTGAGAAATAAATCAATTTTGGCTATACTAAATACATGAAAACAAATACAATTGCTATATTTCCAAGTTGTTAAGCATACCTGGTTTGGTTAACTGTCTGATCTTCTATTAGGAGTATGTTATATTGTGCAATGTGGTGCTCAGTTAATGTTTGGTTCACTTGTTGTGGTGTTTAGTTAACTGTTTGGTTTAGTTCTGCAATGCGATGTTCAATTGTTGTGGGTACAATTTTGTATTGTTATGCATGTGAGGAATAAATTGAATTTGGTTGTACTAAATACATGAGAAACATATACAATTGCTATATTTCCTATTTCTTAATCATGCTTGGTTTGGATAGATGCTTTTCCATGTGGCTCGAATTAATCTGCTGAATCTGCAATGTGTTTATTTTTCATCAACATATTTTGCTGATAGTAAGCCAACCCTCACTTAACCTAATCAATAACTACCTTATATGTGTTGCAGGGAAACAATGGGAAGCACTAAGGTTTGCAATCGAGGTTTGCACATGCATGGTCCTTTTTCTAATAGCACATTATTGTGCAATTGCAGGAACCATTCTAATATTTATGTTTTTAACAATTTGGTCTTGCACATGTAGGTCCTACTGTCAGAGGTTTTTACCCACTGTTCGACCCATTTTGCATATGGGGAAATGAGTTGTCCATGAATATCAATCAAGTCAAGAACTCAGAAAGATTGTTAGGATAAAGAAACTAGCAACGAAAAACAACAAGATCTTTGTCTGCACAATGAAGAGGACATTAGTGCACTACATGATGGTACTAACTATTGTACCTTGTCTTTTTTTATTCCTTTGCGTCATTTCCGAATTTAGAGAAGATATTTATGCATATCTTTGTTTTCAGGCCTTTTCAAAGCAGTTCACTGATGATTACCTCTCAAACCACCTATAGGGTCAGAAGGCGAGGAAGGTATTCATACAACACCCACGGTAAAATATTGAAGTCTTCCTCAAGAGGACGAAGGATGGACGGTCAATCATCCACAGGCACTGGCCTAAAGTTGCAAAGACCTTCAACATCAATGAAGGCTCAATATTCGCCTTCCACTTCAGCAGTTTTCCAGATGAGATTCATCTGTCTCTCTACCGTCTATGATGCTAATTTCCAAAGGTTATAGATGTTGCATGTGAAACTTGGTGCTGGTGCAGTTGTGTAATGGGGTAGCTAGCTATATGCCTATATGGTGTAACTGAGTGTTGAAGCTATATGGTGTTCTACTTTGATGTACTTCAATTATGAAATCCTGGTACCGTAATACGAAAATGAAATTTATTGTGTGCTTAATATGAAATGTCAATTTGATTAATAAATGGATTATTAATAATAGGCCAATTAGCATGCTTAATGGGTTTTTATATTGCAAACAGTTACTGAGACAACAACGTGGGCGATGACCTCAGACAACCGACACAGTTTCTAGGAAGAAAACGTGTTGGATCAATGAACAATCACACACGACTTCCTCCTGAAAACTCTTTGCGTTAGACCACCTTGCGCAAACGTTTTCCACATAAAAAGTGTGTGTGATGGACAACCTATGCCACACAGTTTCTTCTATGCACTGTGCGTGATGCATTCAATAATGCAAACAATAAAATTGTTAATATCGTCTGCAATGGCAACGCTATCACAGACGATTTCATGGGGAAAATTGTGTGTGATGTACGTCCAAACGGAAAGGTTTGTCTGGGATTCATCATGTGGGATGTACATATGAAGGGAAACGTTTCTCTGGGATTCACTGTGTGGGATGTACTTATGAACGGAAATGATTGGGCCTGCATAATTGTATGCGATGGCTAGCCCGATCACACACGAGCTTATTTTGCACAGCGTGTGTGACCGGAGGGCCTATCCCCGATGGTTTCTGGGTCGTGTGGGAAGGACCCCCTATCACCCACACTGGCAAGGCGGCGGTTTAAAATGCCATCGCGGAAAGGGGTTAAAAACTATTTGTGTAACAGCTCGCTGTACCAGTGCTCCTTACTCGGGTGTAAGCTTCTGTCACTCTAGCCACCCAATATAAGCAAATTATGAATGTATTGCAACACCCTACAACGGTAATCCCACAAGCTTGCGCAACACGGAGGGCACCATAGGACAACACCAAAATAAAATATACAACTCAAACCAATCATGATCATCGACAATCCATAGGACAAAATGAATCTACTCAAACATCATAGGATGGCAACACATCATTGGATAATAATATATAGAATTAAGGACCATGTTTAAGAGATTACAATGGGAAGAGAGAGGTTACACCGCTGCATAGAGGGGGAGAGATTTGGTGTTGAGGGCGGCGAAGTTGTTGGTGTAGATCACCATCATGATGATTGCCCCAGCGGCATTCCGGCGCCACTGGGTGAGAGGGGGAGAGAGCCGCCCTCCTTCTTCTTCTTCCTTGGTCTCCCCCGATATGGGAGGAGAGTTTTCCCTCTGGTCCTTGGTCTCCATGGCTCCTGGAGGGCAGGAGCCCCTCCGAGATTGGATCTCTCTCTCTCTCTCTCTCTCTCTCTCTCTCTCTCTGTTCTCTTCTGTTTCGCGTTCTTGTTTTCTGGCCCTTCACCGTTTCTTAAATTCTCAGGGATCCGTAACTCCGATTGGGCTGAAATTTTGAGGGGCTTTTTATCCGGAAATTATCTTTCCTGCAGTGAAAGAAGGGCATCAACCGACTTATAACAGAGTCACAAGGCAGCATGGCACCCCCCTGGCCGTGCCCTGGTGCCTTGTGACCACCTCGGGCACCATCTTGCATTGATTCTTCTTCCCAAAAATCACATATATTCCAAAATAAATGTCCGTAAATTTTTATTGCGTTTGGACTTTGTTTGATATGGATATTCTGTGAAACAAAAAACATGAAAAAAAAAACAGGAACTGGCACTGGGCACTGGATCAATATGTTAGTCCCAAAAATAATAT
Source organism: Thinopyrum elongatum (assembly GCA_011799875.1). Lineage (NCBI taxonomy): Eukaryota > Viridiplantae > Streptophyta > Magnoliopsida > Poales > Poaceae > Thinopyrum > Thinopyrum elongatum. The sequence goes on along the minus strand of CM022300.1, from coordinate 220,113,602 downwards.
AAAATGTTGCCAAAAATATGTGAAAGTTGTAGAATATTGGCATGAAAGAATAAAAAATTATAGATACGACCGAGTCGTATCAGCATCCCCAAGCTTAATTCCTGCTCGTCCTTGAGTAGGTAAATGATAAAAAAGATAATTTTTGATGTGGAATACTACCTAGCATAATCTTGATCATATAATCTAATCATGGCATGAATATTAAGATACGAGTGATTCAAAGCAATAGTCTGTAGATATAAAGAAATCAATACTCAGGCATACCAACAAACAATCATACCTTTCAGAATAAAAAATGCTAAAGAACGCTATCCCTAGCCCGTCATGCTCAATCCTTGATATAGTCATGATGCACACAACATTAACTATACTCAATGAATAAGAATGACAATAGCGCTCTCAGGATTGGTGCTTTAATTGAGAAGGTGATGACTCAACAATAAAAGTAAATAACATAAAAGTAAATAGATAGGCCCTTCACAGAAGGTAGCATGGATTTGCAGAGGTGCCAGTGCTCGAAGCTTAAATCAGAGATGAATACATTTTGAGAGGTGTACTTTTCCTGTCAACGTCACGACCAAGGATTCTCAATATCTTCCATGTTAAACACATTATCGGTGGTTCCCAAGCAGAAAGGTAAAGTTTACTCCCCCTCAACCATTCAAACACAAGCCATGGCTAGCCGAATCCTCAGGTGCCCTCCATACAATCAACTTTCTGGGGGAGTTTGTTTTATTACACATATTTTTTCATTTTGATTACAGGAATGGGCATCCCAATTACCAGCCTCTCTCATGCAATGACAAGTGAATAAACACCAATCATGAGAATAACCCTCTTAGAATGGAAGATACTGAAAACCCCCTGCCACTCCATGAGTGGTATGGGCACACAAAATAGATGCTTATTTGAATGATTAGAGGTGGCACATGCAAATTTACTTGGAATGGCAGAGTAATACCACATATAGGTAGATATGGTGGACTCATCTGTAAAAACTTTGCTTTAAGGGTTTGGATGCACAAGAAGCATTCCTGCTTAGTATAGGCGAAGGCTAGCAAATAGATTGAGAAGCGACCAACTAGAGAGCGACAACGGTCATAATCATGCATTGCGAATAACTAACTTTGGATACTAGCACGAGTAGGAAATAATTTCATCGCATAACTAGAGACTTTATGTGCATGCTTTGGGAATCACAAACCTTAACACCAATATTCTTACTAAACCACAATCATTCACTAGTACCTCCCACATATCACCATCTTAATATCACAAAACTATTACAAGGAACCAAACATATCATATTAAGTGATCTACAAGTTTTATGTAGGATTTTATGACTAACCATGTGAATGACCAATTCCTGTTGACTCTCTAAATAGATATAAGTGAAGCAAGAGAGTTTAATTCTTTCTACAGAATACCATGCTATAATAAATATAAGTGAAGCAAAAGAGCATTGTACAAATAACGGTTTTCTATATGTAGAGAAACAGGCATCCAAACTTCAATTGATATAAGTGAAGGACATGAAGCATTCTATAAAGCCATACTCAAAAGATATAAGTGAAGTGCAAAGAGCATTCTATAAATCAACCAAGGACTATCTCATACCAGCATGGTGCATCACTAAAAGAAAAATGAAAAGCACATGACGCTCCAAGAATTTACGCATATCATGTGAACAAAACAAAAACTGAGACATACCGATAATTATCGAAAAAAGATGGGATGCCTTCCGGGGCATCCCCAAGGTTAGAGGCTTGAGTCTACTTGAATATTTACTTGGGGTGCCTTGGACATCCCCAATCTTGAACTCTTTCCTCTCCTTATTCTCCTCACATCGATACCTCCTCAATCTTCGAACACTTCATTCACACAAAACTTAACCGAACTTTTTATTAGAGGGGTTAGTACATATAACATCAAATCCCATCATGTCCTGCTTTAACATTATTGTATAATTATAATAAAAGATTACCTTCTATATTCTATCACAATTCTATGGATCCCAAGTCAACGGGGCTCAACAAGATTTCAACCATAAGCAAATAACAAAACTATAACAACAATCTGTGAAAACAGGATAGTCTGTAAAGATACATATGCTACATAAACTTATGTAACTCAAACAATTCTGAAAAATTAGGAATAAATAAAAAAAATTCCATAGAAGTTCTGTGTAAATTTTTTAGAATTTTTTCGCCTTCTAGTAAATTATGAAAATTCATGCATTACAGCAAAAGTTTCTGTTTTTTCACAGCACACACCAAACAAGCAATTTAAACATCCTAAAGGCAAATCTTGGCACATTATTTTTGCAATACAATGGATTTATACAAGGGGATAATTATTTTTTTGGGAAACTTCCATGAAAAATTCTACATTGTTTACATGAGCATGAACACAAGTGTTTAAGGTCGACCCTCACTTCTCCAATGCATAACACCTTCCAATCGCTTCTCTTTTTGAAAAAGTTTTTAGGTTCCCCTCTATATTTTTTTATTTTTAAAATCACATAGCAGAAGTAAATGACTCTCTAAAAATTCCAGGTTGTCTCCCAGGCAGTGCTTTCTTTAAAGCCATTAAGCTAGGCATAAAGTGCTCAAGTAATTTATCCACCTGGATCCCAAGGTATATCAAAGCCAATTTTAATTAACAATGATTTGTAATTTAGCAGTGAGCACAAAGCAAGATATATCACATAATGACGAAGTCTAACTCTCTTCCTAAGCATCGGCATGTAATAAAAGAACAATTCATGCACACAAAGTAAATGCCAATACATAGCATAATCTGTTTCTTGCAATTTTATCGTATTGGAAACATAGAGAGGCGGATATGTAGTTCCTCTGTCATAATAAGTGCAAGTAGGAGCAGCAAGCACATGCATATTATATCCATCAAAATCATCATGTGCAATAGTAAAACGCAACCCATCAATATAATCCTTAATAAGAGCAAACTTCTCCGATATAGTGTAGCTGGGAGAATTCAAAAAGATAATAGGACTATCATGTGTGGGTGCAATAGCAAAAATTTCATTCTTAACATAAGGGAACTATATTAAGTTCACCTCCATAAGTATAATTCAAATTGGCATCATGGCCACAAGCATAGAAAGCATCAATATCATCAAAAAGGGATGTTTTAAATGAATCCAAGGGATCATAGCAATCATCATAGCATGTCGATGTACTAAGTATTGGGCCACTAGTACCCCGTACTTGTGCACAGGCAGTTGTAGCCATCCTCGTGGCAAGGCTTGCCGGGAACAGTTCGAGGTCGATTCAAGCCACTAAAGAAATCATCAAGTCAGAGATCTGAGGATCAGCAGATAAGGAGAGCTGGAATCTGAAGGCCAGCTTCCCCGGCAAGATCCTTGCCGGGGTGGCCTGCGGAGCCCGGCAAGGATTGCCGCCCGGCAAGGCTTGGTGCCCGGCATGCTTCGGTGCCCGGCAAGGTTTTGTTGCTGTGCCGCTGCTCTAGCACAGCGACAAAACCTGACATTCTGGATCCTTCTTTGGACGCGTGGCGACGCGCCAATGGAAGAGGGCTTAAGCGGTGCTGATGGGATAGCCCCTTTTTCCATCGCCAAGAAAGTGAGGACACCTAAACGGACACCTCACGGTGCATTAAATGCGTTTGTCCTAATCCGTCAGGGGTTAGGTATGATACCCTGTAGCTACTTTATACCTCAATGTATGTACATTTTGCCACTTTGGTGACCCCTTTGAGCATATAAAAGGAGGCCCAAGGCAACTGCTACAGAAAAAAAGAACTTCGGGCCCATTCTGCATGCGTAGCTGCTCTTTGAACATACTGTTCACTGCGAGCGCTCCTGAAGGCTGGGCTCAAGAACATTAATAAGAACACAAAGCAGGAGTAGGGTTTTACGCTGATCAGCGGCCCGAACCTGGGTAAAAACTTTCCGCGTCGATCGTTGGTTCTGCTCTTTGCGTATACCTCTCCCCCCACCGAATCGTAAAGGGGTCTCTCGGGATCCCATAGGTGTCATACCCCGACATATTTGGCGCGCCAGGTAGGGGGATTGAAGGTTGCGTGAACCTGATCTAGTGATCAGCGCCTCAGTTTCTTCATCATCATGCCGCCCAAGAAGAAGAGCGCTGTAACGGTGCAACCGTCCACGTCCGTTTTGCCTACGCCTTCGCGTACGAGCGATGGCGTGGGTGCAGAAGGAAGAGGATTAGAACCCCCGCGGCGTTCTGGTGATCCGAGCCAGGCGAGCGGTATCGTTCACAGTGGCAGTGGTAACCTGCACGCCGCTGGATCTAGAGACGGCGCTGTGTTGCCTACGGGTGGCACAACGAACTCCAGAGATCGGAGGGCGCCTGCTGGAGCTCCCGCGCCGGCGCAAGCATCACGACCTACCCAGGTCGTGCATGATGAGTGACGTCATGGCACTGGTGGTTCAGGGCGTCCACATGAAAAGATTTCCGCGCATCGATCCCAAGATGCACGGGACCAGCATGCACACCGAGCTACTGGCGGAGGTGGCGCGCGGTCGCGTGACCGTGGTGGTGCTCCTTCTAATATGATTAGGAGTCAGAGCACCTCACGTACCTCGCACCTGTCGCCGCCGCCTACGCCAGCGGAAGCCTTGGCACGTGCGCAGCTGCTCCTCGATTTTCCTCCTGCCCCGGAGAAGATGGAGGAGTGGCGAGCTACTATCCAGAGCCTTATCAGCTTCGCAACAAAGATGGACCGCAAGAGGCAGGGCCCTCGTAGCGGAGGCCCATCGATCCGACGCGAGCCGATGTGGAGAAAACCGGAGGTGGTGCAACCACGGTGCACTCCTCTCCGCGGCACCAGCGGCGGCCGACAACCCAGCAGGTTGACCACCGTGAAGAAGTTTCCACAACGTCATCCGATCCACGGATGCGCCATGATCAGCGTCAAGTTCTCCAGGAACGAGGCAAGGAGGACGCTCGAACTACCATCGAGCGGCGACGGGAAACGCGCTATCAGTCTGATAAGCGCGCGGTGCCGGCTGTTGACGAGCCTGCGCCAGGGGACGTAGGAGACTTGCCTTATGAGGTGGGGACTCCAGCGTTTACCCGTGAGCTGCGGCAAGTCCGGTGGCCCAATTCCCGAACCTTCAAGCCGGAGGTCCCGGAGAAATATGACGGTAAGACCCATCCCTCGGAGTTCCTGAGCATCTACACCATTGCGGTGTAGGCTGCCGGGGGCCGGGATGACAAGATACTTGCCAACTACTTCCTGTTGGTGCTCAAACCCAACGTCAGGTCGTGGTTGATGCATCTGCCGGAGAATTCTATTTCTTCCTGGTCAGATCTGTGCCATCAGTTTGTTGGCGCCTTTGTTGGAGGCCACCAAGCTCCTGGCCAAGAGAGTGATTTGCATATCATACCTCAGAAGGAGGGCGAGTCCCTACGCAAGTTTATGCAGAGGTTCAGCCGGGTGCAGTACAATATTCCTGACGTTCATCCTGCCGCTGTCATTAGCGCGTTCCACCAGAACGTGCGTAACCGCAGAATGCGGGAAGAGCTGGCAATGAACAAAGTCAGGAGTATTGCCGAGCTTTACGCTCTAGCCGATAAATGCGCTCGAGCTAAAGAGGGGAGGAGACTCCCTGGCGAGGCTGTTGGCGCGGCGGGCGAATCCGAAGAAGAAGATTCCGCGGCCCCGTCAAGGAAAGGCCGGCGGCGGAACAAGAAACACGGAGGCAAGTCCGCGCTTGCTGTCGAGGAATCCGACAACCCCGGCGCCGCCAAGAAGGCCAAGGTTGGTGACCCCGGCAAGGATCTTGCCGGGTGCCCTTCCTATCAGGCCTTGGCGGCTGCCGACAAGTTGGAGAACTCTGGCAAGCAGTATTGCAAGATCCATCGCACCAAGGGTCACGATCTCTAGAACTGCCGGCAAGTTGAACAGCTTGCCGAGAAACAGAGGGCCGAATACGAGAGGCGAGATAAGGAGAAGGCCCAAGATGGTGCTGACGGATCCGGCAAGAAGCGCGGTGGCCGAGGGGGGTGCCGCGGCAAGGCCAAGCAACAAAAAGATAGGCCCGCTCAGGGCTGAGACAAAGAAGAAGATGATGGTGAGTCCAGTGAGCAAGAATTCCAGAAGGCTACGGAGGCTATGTGTATCGATGGAGGTGCCTCGCTGCATTCTTCCCACCGTCAACTTAAACAGTGGGTGCGGGAAGTCAATGCAGCAGAGCCATCCCCAGATGCATGTAGGCCCTTGAAGTGGTCCAACACGCCTATCATTTTCGACGCCGAGGATCACCCTGATCGCACAACTGCGGTCGGGTGCTTGCCATTGTTGGTCTCCCCAACGATTCGCAACCTCAAGGTGACGAAAATGCTAGTTGAAGGTGGGGCTAGCCTAAACTTAATTTCACCGGATGTGCTCAAAAAGCTCCAAATTCCGGACGAGGACCCCGAAGAAATGAGTACGTTTCAAGGGGTCAATCCGGGAAGAACCCAGCCTAAGGGCAAGATTATGCTGCCGGTGACATTTGGTAGCGAGCTCAACTTCAGGACCGAGAAGGTGGTGTTTGATGTCGCCAAGATCCCCATGTCATACAATGGGATCCTTGGTCGGCCAGCGCTGGCTAAGTTTATGGCGGCATCACACTACGCGTACAACGTCTTGAAGATGCCTGTGCCGTTGGGCGTCATCGTTATCCATTCCGATAAGAAGGATGCGCTCATCTGTGCCGACCAACTTTACCGGGAAGCAGTTGCAGCACCTGCCATCAAGGCACCGGCTCCTGCCGCTGGAACTCCCGGAGGGAAGAAGAAGACCGGCAAGAACCTTGGCGCGAACTCCGGCAAGCGCACCTCCTCGGAGTGCTGCGCTTCCGTCGAGGACGCACCAGAGAGTTCCATCGGCAAGAACAAGAAATCCAAGGCTGCTCCACCGAAGACCAAGAAGGTGCCCGTTAGAGAGGACGGAATGGGGGGAACTTTCACCATAAGTTCCACCCTAGACGACAAATAGGAAAGCGCGCTCATTGCTTTCCTGCGGGCGAATGTCGACGTGTTTGCATGGCAACCGTCTGTCATCCCCGGTGTTCCCAGGAAGGTAATTGAGCACCACCTTGCTGTCTGTCCTCATGCGCGGCCCGTCAAGCAAAGGGTCAGGAAGCAAGCCTTGGAGCGGCAAGAATTCATTGCCGAAGAAATCAGAAAGCTGGAGGCGGCAGGATTGGTCAAAGGAGTGCTTCATCCAACCTGGTTGGCCAATCTGGTTGTAGTGAGGAAAGTGAATGGGAAATGGAGGCTTTGTATCGATTATACAGATATCAATAAAGCCCGTCCAAAAGATCCCTTCCCCTTGCCGCGCATCGACCAGATTGTAGATTCCACCGCTGGTTGTGATCTCCTGTCCTTCCTTGATGCCTATTCAGGGTATCATCAGATTTTTATGGCAAAAGAAGATGAAGAGAAGACCGCATTTATCACCCCATGTGGTACGTATTGTTTTATACGAATGCCTTTTGGGTTGAAAAGTGCTGGTTCGACATTTGCGAGAGCAATTCAAATTGGTTTTGAGCCTCAACTCCATAGAAATATGGAGGCGCATATGGATGATATAGTGGTCAAAACCAAAGACAAAGCGACACTCATTCAAGATTTAGAAGAAACATTTGCAAATCTGCGCAAGATCAACTTGAAGTTCAATCCTGAGAAGTGCGTGCTCGGTGTTCCTTCCGGCAAGCTCCTCGGATTCTTTGTATCTTGCCGGGGAATTGAAGCGAACCCCGACAAGATCAAAGCTATTGAGCAAATTGAAGCGCTGAGACGCGTCAAAGATGTGCGTCGTCTTGCCGGCTGTGTTGCTGCTCTAAGCAGGTTTATTTCCAAATCTGCTGAGCGGGCCCTGCCCTTTTTCAAAATTTTGAAGAAGGCAGGTCCAATGAAATGGACTCCGGAGGCGGAGGCTGCGCTGCAAGATTTGAAGAAATACCTTTCCTCTCCGCCGACGCTAGTCGCACCTAAACCACAAGAGCCGTTGCTGCTGTATCTGGCAGCAACAAATCAAGTGGTTAGTGCTGCGCTAGTGGCGCAGAGAGAGGCTGATGAGGAAGCAACACCAGCGGCAGGACTGCCAGATGATGCCACAAGATCTTCCCCGGCAAGGGTTGATCCCGGCAAGACAGGATCTGCGCAAACAGAAGAGGCAGTGCAGAAGAAGAAGGTGGTGCAGCGCCCAGTTTATTTTGTTAGCTCTCTTTTACAAGGAGCTAGGTCAAGATATTCTGGTGTGCAGAAGTTGCTTTTCGGCCTCCTTATGGCCTCGAGGAAGCCGCGCCATTATTTTCAGGCACATGAAATCACCGTCGTCACTCGCTTTCCGTTGCAATGGATTTTGCAAAATCCAGAAGCAACCGGCAGGATCGTGGAGTGGGCGTTGGAGTTGTCCAGCTTTGGCCTCAAGTTTGAAAGCACTTCAACGATCCAGAGCAGGGCCTTGGCGGAGTTCATCGCGGAATGGACCCCAACGCCGGACAAAGAGGCTCAGGAAACAACTCTCCCCGGCAAGGAAATTGATCAGCAATGGGTTATGTACTTTGATGGGGCTTTCTCGCTGCAAGGCGCCGGTGCTGGCGTGCTGCTTGTCGCACCCACCGGAGAGCACCTCAAGTACGTAGTCCAAATGCATTTTCCCCGGGAGAGTTCGACCAACAACACTGCGGAATACGAGGGTTTGCTTGCCGGTCTCAGGATCGCGGCAGACCTTGGTATCAAAAAGCTCATCATCAAAGGCGATTCACAGCTTGTCGTCAGGCAAGTTAACAAGAGTTATCAAAGTCCATTGATGCAAGCCTACGTGGATGAAGTGAGGAAAATGGAAGAGCGCTTTGACGGTCTGCAAATGGAGCACGTTCCTCGTGCCGAGAACAGTGTTGCTGACGACCTGTCAAAGCGTGCCGCCCTCAAGTTGCCTGTGGAACCAGGAACTTTTGTGCTCCAATTGACTCAACCATCCGTGGCGCCATCGATGCGGCAAGAAAAGAGAAGAAAGTTGAACTCTGGCCAGTACTTCCCGGCAGAGCTCCCCGGAGCCGCCGGCAAGGAAGTTGCCGGGATCGACATGCCTGCCCGGGAACAACAGGCTCCGGCAGGGCCTCAGGCCCTTGCTGTCGAGACAAATGTTCCCCTGGCAGAGGAGATGCCTTTAGTCCTAGCTGTCGAACCTCAGGCTCCAGCATGGGCGCAGCACATTGTCCATTTCCTTCAAACAGGAGAACTCCCGGAGGAACAAGAAGAAGCAGAAAGAGTAGCCCGTCGGTCTGTTATGTACAAGTTCGTCGATGACGTCCTGTACAGAAAGAGACCAAACGGTGTGAAATTGAAGTGCATTCCTCAGGAGGATGGGCTAGAGCTATTGGCAGAGATACATGGAGGCATATGTGGCTCTCACATAGGGTCAAGAGCACTTGTCGGGAAAGCATTCCGGCAAGGTTTCTTTTGGCCCACCGCTCTCCAGGATGCAACTGCACTAGTCACCAAGTGTGAAGCGTGCTAGTTTCATTCGAAGAAATCACATCAACCAGCTCAAGCTCTTCAGACAATCCCTCTCTCCTGGCCATTTTCGGTCTGGGGGCTCGACATACTGGGCCCTTTCCCCCGTGCTACCGGGGGCTTTGAGTACTTGTACGTTGCTATCGACAAGTTCACAAAGTGGCCGGAGGTGGAAGCAGTGAGGAAGGTGACAGCACAATCAGCCGTCAAGTTCTTTAAAGGGATAGTTTGCCATTTCAGTGTACCCAACAGGATCATCACCGACAACGGCACACAGTTCACAAGTCGCACCTTCATGCAGTACGTCCAAGACCTTGGCGGCAAAATTTGTTTTGCCTTTGTTGCTCACCCGAGAAGCAACGGCCAAGCGGAGAGGGCCAATGCTGAAGTGCTGCGCGGTCTCAGGACCAGAACCTTTGACAGGCTGAAAAAGAGCAGAAGACGCTGGATTGATGAGTTGCTGGCGGTTCTTTGGTCAATCAGAACGACACCAAATCGAGCCACCGGCCAGACACCATTCGCTCTGGTCTACGGAGCGGAAGCAGTTCTCCCCACAGAACTCATATACGGATCACCTCGAGTGCTCGCTTATGATGAGCTTGAGCAAGAGCAACTGCGGCAAGATGACGCTGTGCTCCTTGAGGAGAATCATCTTCGGGCTGCTGTGCGAGCTACACGCTACCAGCAAGCTTTGCGCCGCTACCATAGCCGCAAAGTTCATGCTCGAAGCCTTGAGGAAGGCGACCTTGTTCTTCGGCGGATTCAGTCCGCCAAGAATTCAAACAAGTTGACGCCGAAGTGGGAAGGCCCTTATCGGGTAGTACGAGTCACCAGGCCCGGCGCTGTCCGCTTGGAGACCGAAGATGGCATTCCAGTGAGCAATTCTTGGAATATCGAACATCTTCGCAAGTTCTACCCATAAGGCGCGGTTGCCGGGGGCTCCCGGCAACCACCCTTTTGTACAAGTCTTGCCGGCAAGGCATGTGATCCTTTGTACAAAGCCAGGCGCAGACCCTGAGTGCAGATCAATGAATTTAAGTGTTGTACATTCCCTTATCGATTCCCATGTTCATATTTATATATGCATGTTTGTCTAAAATGTTGTATAACACCTACTCCCGGTAAGTTCTAACGAACCGCCAAGGTTTCATGTCTTTATTTTCTCTTCTTTCTTTTTCTCAAAAGACAGAAGGATTCCTCGCGTGTACATTTGCCGGGGGGGGGGGGGGAAGGGAGATATGAATACCAGTTGGCGATGTTCGGAATCGACGCTTGCCGGAGGAAGGACAGTGACAGAAAGCTAAGTTCTAAAAACCCAGAGCAAGTTTCTTTTATTTACAAAGTTATTTCCTTGGACGATTCCGACTCTTGTATGGAAAATCTGCACCCGAAGGAACCCTTGTTGTAATCAGTTGCGCCCTTATTTTTTTTCGAGCCCGCTCAACGATTTAAGTGGTTGCGCTGAGAACGCCAAGGAGTCTTGCCGGCTGCTGAAGTCCCGCACCCAGCGCTCGCGGCAGGTTGCGCGCCGGCAAGTTTTTCAGTAAGCATAGGGTAAACTCCATACATAAAAGAATCAGACAAGGAAAATAGCAAGCATGAACCTAAACATAGGCAAGTTATATTACATTCATGAGCTGCCGCAATTCTAACTTGAGACTTAATTGTCTTTTACATGGAATGACGATGGCAAGAAAAGGGGGAGCACTCAATCCCTGCGCTGGCCTTCAATCCTATTGATGGAGTCCACCTTCTCAAGGATAGGCGCGATGCATTCTTCAAGCGCCTCGACATTTGCGTCCCTTGGCAGATGGCCGAGCGCGTTGGAGAGGTCGATGCCGGGATTGCTGTGCACCACTTTGATAAGCACCTTGCGAAGGACGGCCCGGCAAAGCCGGCGAGTCTCGTTGGCCAATTGGGTCGCCCGGCTAGACTGGAGCACCCTCAAGGCGTTGATGATGCTTTCAAAGAACATCGTCAACCTGGCACTTGGAGATATTCTTTCCTCGGAAGAATACTTGAACTTCGACAGGCCCATGGTTGACAGTTCTGCCATAAGCTTCTCCGCGGTGGCGATGAGACGTCCAGTCTAGATCTCCACTCCCTTTTCGTAATCAGCTTGGGCGACGGCGGCGCTCTTGAGCAGGTTCCTCTCTCCTTGGAGATCCTTGAGTAGAGCCTTCTCACGGGCCCTGCCGGCCTCGAGAGACTTCTGCAACGTGGTCAGCTTCAGCTCCAGAACTGCAATGTCATCAGCCGCAGAGGAGAGCTGCTTGGTTTTATTGGACAAGGCAACTTGCATCTCCGCCAAGGAGTGGAGGGTTTTTTCCCTGTCACCCTTGAGCGTCGAGAGCTCCTTGCCGTGCTCTTTGAGATCTATTTCCAGCTTCTTTACCTTGTCACTTAGCTCGTTCTTGGCGGCCTCTGCAGCTTCAGCAGCATCGACGGCCTCCTTGAGCTTGCCGGCGTGACTTGCAGTCAGAGCTTCGAGCGCCTCCTTATGTTTTTGCTCTAGCTCCTGGGTTCGCCGCGCGACAAGCTTCTCGATATCTTCATCTTTGCTGCAAAGCTTGGCGGCGAGCGCCTGCTCACGTGCGGTGAGATCTTCCTCATGAGCATCAAGAGCAACGCGGCGCCCCGTCAGGAGGGCATCTTCAGCAGTGATCCTTTGAGTAGCTTCATCATGCGCCTTCTCCATATCAGATTGCTTCAAGAGGATCTCTGTCCACTGCTGGCTCACTTGTTCTCGGCCGGCAACCAACTCTTGGAGGGCCTCGGCGTGCCAGACTTGCATTTGTTCGACGTGCCTTTGAAAATCTGCTTCGGCCGCCTCGACAACTGCCATTCTGGAGTCCGCCTTATCTTTCCGGGCGCGGTGGAGAGCCTGGAGCTTGCGGAAATTCTCGCCCATGGCCTGAAGGAGCTGATCCTCTTCAGATTTGCCGCTGCTAGTGCTGGGATCGTCAACAACTTCGAGCCCGGCAGCAGCGATGACTTCCTCGTCAAAAACTTCTCCTTCGGCTGGTGCCCCAATGCTTGCCGTCCCCGGCAAGTTGACAAACAGATTCTCGCCAACCTTGAGGTATTTGCTGGATGAGGGGCCTTCAGATGTTGACGGTTGGTCTTCAGTGACCGCCTCACCAGTGGCAGGGGGCTCCGTGGCCGGTGCAGCGCCTGGCGCTCCTGCGGCAGGAATGCCGTCAGTACGGTCATCGGCCTCCCTGTCACCCCTTTCAGCAGGTTCCTTGGCGGGTTCCTCTTGTGCAGTCTTGGCGGCCTCCCCGTCAAGAGCACCACCAGCCTCGATAGTGTCATCCTTGGTGGCCTCGCTGGCAGCGATCCTGTCTGCTTCGGCAGCGGCGTCCCTGGCGGTCTCCTCGATGACAACGTCGACGTCCATGCGTTCCATCATAGGGAACTCTGAAGGATGAAGGAGGAAAACAGAATAAGATCGAGATTGAAGTTTGAAGCGACTAAAGATAGAGAGATAAGGGAAAGAGTAACAAGCACTCTGAGGCAATCGATTACCTGTGTCGAGCTGTTGGGAGGTGGCCTCGCCCTTCCCGGCAACTTCGGTTGCCGGGGGAGGGTTGCCGGTGTCCATGCTTGCCGGCTCCCCCTCAGTTAGGATGGGCTCGTCGGTAGGATCTCTTGCCGGGGACGTGCTTGTGGGCGGCGTGGTCGATGAAGGTGGCACGACGGGGATGTCTTCTGACAACTCCCCTTGTTGCCATTCTTCTCCTGCGAGCCCAAGGATATCAGCGGCAAGAATGGAAGCCTCAGCACCCGCCAGCGAAAAAAGAACAGTAAACTTACGCTGGGGGCTATGCTGGGGCTGTGCTGGGGGCTGCGTTGAGGACTGGGCTCCGGGCTGATGATGATGGTTTCTGGCACGCTCGTGGAGCCTGCCGGGGGCTCGTCGCCCGTAGAAGTCTTTGATCTCTTCGCCATCCTCTCCAGCAAGGTTTCTGCATCACTGCAGAGACAATACGAGCAAGTTAGTAAGATCGATCCAAGATTGGAATATAAAGGCTGTGGCAAAGTACTCACTCTTCTTCCTCTCACTCCGGACTAAAGCCGGAGATGTCGAAATTGACCTCCGCTGCAATGTCTGAGTGGGGAGGCGGAGGAGGGGTCCTAGGCCGCTTGGCTGTGGCAGGCGCCGGGGCGGCTTCCGGTGCGGTAGAGCGAGACACCCCTGCCGCCCCAGCAGTGGCCTCTGGTGTGGGTCTCGCGCGCCGCGCAGGTTGTTGACGAGCCCCTTGCCACGGTGCAGTCTTGCCGGCCACTTTCTTGCCGGGAGCCTCGCCGCTCGAAGAAGGCTGGCTTGCCGGGATGCCAGATGCAGCCTTCCGAAGAACACGCTTCGTCTTCTTCGGGGCTGGGAGCTCTTCTTGCGTTTCTTCTTCGGCCGTGTCCTCGCCGGACGAGCTCTCAGCGGCTGTGCCGCTCTGTTCCTCGGCAGCTCTCTCCTTCCTGGCAGGTTTTATTTCCACTACTACCTCTGCGTCACTGGCTTCCCATTCTGTGAAGCCAATGCTGCCGGCCTTCGTGGCAAGATTTGCCTCCTCCACCCTAGTAGCAATGTAAGCTACTTCTTGGTCGGTGGTGGCTCGAATGAGATCTGTCTCTTGCCGGACGGGTCTCTCCGTCAAGTTGTCAAAAAACTTCTGTGCTTCCTCCTCGGTTGGCTCGGCCCAGGTCGGGTCAAGACCGTGGGTGTTGAACATCGGCATGAAGGCGATGATTGACCCCAAGGCAGAGTTGTTGCACAAAGGGACGATCCTTGCCGGCAGCCGATGCTTGTCTTCGCGCTGGAATAATCTTTGACGGAGAGCGCCAAGCTGCATAGTGGTCAGATTATTATTCAGCCCAGGGCGCAATCTCATGATATCTGCCGCGTTTTTGTATTCCCAAGCTGGCCTTCCCCTGTTCTGCAAGGGGGCGATGCGGCGGCGGAGAAAGTCGAAGCCGATCATTTCCATTGTCAGCCCGACAGCCTTCAGGCGAAGGATTCTGGTGGTGGCGATTGTGAGCCTCTCGTCCTCCGCGGCGAGATCGCTCCAGTCCTTGCCGCGGACCACCTTCTGTTGCCGAGGAAGACAAAATGGATGGGGATCTGCTTCCTTGATCCAGCACCATTCAGCCCGCCATTCGTCCCACTTTTCGCGGTAAACTCCTTCTGGGTATATCTCCTTATTCCAAGCCCTTGGAATCCAGGCGATAGAACCAGAGAGGGCCTCTCCTTTTTGGATACGGTGGAAGAAGTAATGGCGAAAAAGAGTAGAGTTGGGAATCACGCCGGCAAAGTTTTCACAGAGATGCGCAAAGATGGACATGCATAGAACCGCATTCGGCGTGAAATCGAGAAGGTGAAAGCCGTATGTGTACATGATATCATTGAAGAAGTCGGAAAATGGGGGACAGAGCCCGCAATAGAAATATGCAGCGAAGAAAGGGTATCTGTCCGATCCACTTTTGGAACAAGCACCTGGAATCACGTGTGTGGCGGGGTGAGCTTGCATCTCCTTTGCCCACATGCACTGGTACCGCCCCTTCAGAGCTTCAGCATCGAGAGATGGGGGGAAGACAACATGCTTCTTCCGCATCTTCACCAGTTCGCTCTCCGGGACATCGGCTTTCGCTTCCTTGCCCTTGCCTTTGCTGGCCTTGGGCAGCATGGCGGCTGTGAGGGCGGAAGCCGGGGGTGGAGCGAGCGTGGAAGCGGCGTGCGGAAGAGGAAAAAGCTTCGCTCTGAGCTCGAGAAGAGGAAGGCGATGGCGACGGCTAGATTGAGAAGAAGAGGGGGGTAAATAGGCTTGTGCCTCTGCGGCTTCTCCTTTTTATGGGGAAGGAGCGGGGCCGCCTCTTTTATTCCCCAATGTGAATGCGCCTCTATAGGCGCGAGGCAGTTGCAGCCTTTCAGGCATGCTTCCCACGCCGCGCGCTCGGTGCGTGTAGTGGGGGCACAGTAAAACGAGATATTTACGAGCAGTTAATCCCCTGCCACGCGTGCCCGTGCACTGTTTGGGCCTAGCCCAACAATGCCTCGCACTCGTGTATGGCCTAGGCCCGGGGCTCCTGTCGGTGTACTAAGTATTGGGCCACTAGTACCCCGTACTTGTGCACGGGCAATTGTAGCCATCCTCGTGGCAAGGCTTGCCGGGAACAGTTCGAGGTCGATTCAAGCCACTAAAGAAATCATCAAGTCAGAGATCTGAGGATCAGCAGATAAGGAGAGCTGGAATCCGAAGGCCAGCTTCCCCGGCAAGATCCTTGCCGGGGTGGCCTGCGGAGCCCGGCAAGGATTGGCGCCGGGCAAGGCTTGGCGTCCGGCAAGGCTTGGCGCCCGGCAAGGCTTGGTGCCCGGCAAGCTTCGGTGCCCGGCAAGGTTTTGTTGCTGTGCCGCTGCTCTAGCACAGCGACAAAACCTGACATTCTGGATCCTTCTTTGGACGCGTGGCGACGCGCCAATGGAAGAGGGCTTAAGCGGTGCTGATGGGATGGCCCCTTTTTCCATCCCCAAGAAAGTGAGGACACCTAAACGGACACCTCACGGTGCATTAAATGCGTTTGTCCTAATCCGTCAGGGGTTAGGTATGATACCCTGTAGCTACTTTACACCTCAATGTATGTACATTTTGCCACTGTGGTGACCCCTTTGAGCATATAAAAGGAGGCCCAAGGCAACTGCTACAGAAAAAAAGAACTTCGGGCCCATTCTGCATGCGTAGCTGCTCTTTGAACGTACTGTTCACTGCGAGCGCTCCTGAAGGCTGGGCTCAAGAACATTAATAAGAACACAAAGCAGGAGTAGGGTTTTACGCTGATCAGTGGCCCGAACCTGGGTAAAAACTCTCCGCGTCGATCGTTGGTTCTGCTCTTTGCGTATACCTCTCCCCCCACCGAATCGTAAAGGGGTCTCTCGGGATCCCATAGGTGTCGTACCCCGACATAGCATTCAACCATCGGTAAGAACGAAAAGAAATTAAACAATGTATGAGTTGAAGAGTTACTATCATTAGAAGGTGGGCACGGGTAGCTAATCCGCTCTTCCTCCTTTTGTTCTTCGCTCTCCTCATCATCTTTCATCTAATGAGCTCATAGTTTCATCAATTTCTTCTTCCATAGATTCCTGCAAAATATTAGTCTTTTCTTGGACAGTGGAGGCGTTCTCAATATATTCTTTAACATAAGCATTAGAAGCATAGTTTTCATAGTAATATTTAAGTATGGCAAATTTTTCAGATTTGTAAAGAGTAGCATCATACTTTTCACTCAAACAAGCAATTTCATAGGCACCCTTAAAGGAAACAAATTCTTCAATTTGTTCAATATCATAGTAATTATAGATACCCTTGGCATAAGAAGATAAGATTCCACTATCCTTAATCTCACATTGGAAGGAAATGTGTTTTTAAGGGTCTTCAGAACAATAAGTAAAATAATGTATTTCGCATAAATTCCAAGCATAGCAATGCAAACAATTAATTTGATGCCATAAAAGTTTCCCTATTGAGACAAGCGGTGTCACACAAAATAAGCATGCTCATCTAATGATTTTCCCTCAACTAAGCTAGTTGGGTTTCAACACCAGCACAAAGGGATCAAAGATGATCCAAGTAGAAAGCTTCAGTAGTATAATAGATTTTGGGTGGTTCTTTAACCATTGGGTTAGCAAGTACAACTATTTTTTTTGGTATTTTATGTTTCCTACCCATATCTAAAGATAGAAAACAATATCACACAATAAAAACTACTTAGAGATAAAGCAAACAAGCACACACAAGAATATTCACCCCACGCTATTGATCCCCTGCAACGGCGCCAGAAAAAGGTCTTGATAACCCACAAGTATAGGGGATCAATTGTAGCATTTCTCGATAAGTAAGAGTGTCGAACCAAATGAGGAGCTAAAGGAAGAATTTATATTCACTTCAAGTTCTATCGACCACCGATACAACTCTATGCACATTTAACATTTGCTTTACCTAGAACAAGTATGAAACTAGAAGTACTTTGTAGGTGTAATGCTAGAACTACTTTGCAAGAATAAAACTAGGAGCAATTTGTGGGATAAAATTATGAGTAATTTGCAAGATAATAAAAGTTAGTTGTTTAGAGGGAGAGGCATGAGCTAACATACTTTCCGTACTTGGATCATATGCACTTACGATTGGGACTCTAGCAAGCATCCAAAACTACTAAAGTTCATTAAGGTAAAACCCAACCATAGCATTAAGTAACAAGTCCTATTTACTCCCATACGCAACAACCCCCTCATTTGGGTGTAAGCTACTGTCACTCTAGCCACCCACTATAAGAGAATTATGAACGTATTGCAACACCCTACAATGGTAATTCCACATGCTTACGCGACACGGAGGGCACCATAGGACATCACCAAAATAAAACATACAACTCAAATGAATCACGATCATCAGTCAACCCATAGGACAAAACGAATCTACTCAAACATCATAAGATGGCAACACATCATTGGATAATAATATATAGCATTAAGCACCATGTTTAAGTAGAGATTATAGCGGGAAGATAGAGGTTACACTGCTGCATAGAGGGGGAGAGAGTTGGTGTTGACGGCGGCGAAGTTGTTGGTGTAGATCGTCGTCATGATGATTGCCCGGCGGCGTTCCGGTGCCACCGAGTGATAGGGGGAGAGAGTCCCCTCCTCCTCCTCCTCCTCCTCCTCTTCCTCCTCCTCCTTCTTCTTCTTCTTCTTCTTCTTCTTCTTCTTCTTCTTCTTCTTCTTCTTTTGTGGTCTCCTCCTAGATGGGAGGAGAGTTTACCAATGGTACTTGGTCTCCATGGCTCGCAGAGGGCAGGAGCCCCTCCTAGATTAGATCTCTCTCTGTTCTCTTCTGTTTTGCGTTCCTGTTTTCCGGCCCTTCACCGTTTCTTAAATTCCCTCACATCCATAACTCCGATTGGGCTAAAATTTTGAGGGGATTTTTATCCAGAAATTATCTTTCTTGCGGCGAAATAAGGGCATCAACCGACTTACGACGGAGTCACAAGGAAGCATAGTGCAGGCCCCCTGGCCGCACCCTGGTGCCTTGTGACCACCTTGGGCACCATCTTGCGTTGATTATTCTTCCCAAAAATCACATATATTCCAAAATAAATTTCTATAAATTTTTATCGCGTTTGGACGTTGTTTGATATGGATATTCTATGAAACAAAAAACATGAAAAATAGGAACTGACACTAGACACTGGATCAATATGTTAGTCCCAAAAATAATATAAAATGTTGCCAAAAGTATGTGAAAGTTGTAGAATATTGGCATGAAACAATCAAAATTATAGATACGATGGAGATGTATCAATGTGGTGCAAACTTTGCCGGTGCATCCAACCCCGTGATATGATATGCTCTATCACACATAAGCCTCCTTATATCTTCCTCAAAACAGCCACCATACCTACCTATTATGGCATTTTTATAGCCATTCCGACATATATTGCCATGCAACTTCCACCGTTCCTTATTATGACACACATCATCATTGTCATATTACTTTGCATGATCATATAGCTGACATAGTATTTGTGGCTCGGCCACCGTTCATCATTTTTTATACATGTTACGCTAGATCATTGCACATCTTGGTAAACTACCAGAGGCATTCACATAGAGTCATATTTTTTTTCTAGTATCGAGTTGTAATTTTGAGTTGTAAGTAAATAGAAGTGTGATGATCATCATTATTCATTATTAGAGCATTGTCCCAGTGAGGAAATAAATAAATAAATAAAAAGAGCCCAGAAAAAAGAGGCCAAAAAGAGCCCACCCAAAAAAATGAGAGAAAAAGAGAGAGGGGGCAATGTTACTATCTTTTTCCACACTTGTGCTTCAAAGTAGCACCATGTTTTTCATATAGAGAGTCTCCTATGTATTCACTTTCATATACTAGTGGGAATTTTTCATTATAGAACTTGGCTTGTATATTCTGATGTTGGGCTTCCTCAAATGCCCGAGGTCTTCTAGAGTAATGATACGTCTCCAACCTATATATAATTTTTGATTGTTCCATGCTATTATATTATCAACCTTGGATGTTTTATATGCATTATTATGCATTTTATATCATTTTTGGGACTAACCTATTAACTTAGTATCCACTGCCAGTTCCTATTTTTGCTTGTTTTTACTTTGCAGAATATCAGTACCAAATGAAGTCCAAATGCCACGAATCTTTTTGGAGATTTTTTCTGGCGATAAGAGACCCTGGAAGCTTCGAGAGGGAACGATAAGATGAAAGGGGGGCCCACTAGGCACCAGGGCGCGCCAGAGGCCCTCGCCGCGTCCTAGTGGGTAGTGGGGCCCACGGGCATTGTTTTGACCTACCTCCGCCTCTATAAATACTCTAAAATCCCAAAACCCTCGAGGGAGTCCACAAAATACTTTTTCCACCACCGCACATTCCAGAACCACGAGATCCTATCTAGAGGCCATTTCTGGCACTCTGTCGGATGGGGTAACGATCATGGAGGGGTTCTTCATCATCCTTGCTGCCCCTCCGATGATATGTGAGTAGTTTACCACACACCTACGGGTCCGTAGTTAGTTGCTAGATGGCTTCTTCTCTCTTTTTGATCTTCAATACAATCTTCTCCTTGGTGTTCTTGGAGATCTATTTGATGTAATTCTTTTTGCGGCGTGTTTGTTGGGATCCGATGAATTGTGAGTTTATGATCAGATCTATCCATGAATATTATTTGAGTTTTCTCTGAACTCTTTTATGCATGATTGTTATAGCCTCGTATTTCTTCTCCGATTTATTGGTTTGGTTTGGCCAAATAGATTGATTTATCTTGCCATGGGAAGAGGTGCTTTGTGATGGATTCGATCTTGTTGTGCTCAATCTCAGTGACAGAAAGAGACATGACACACATGTGTTGCTATTAAGGGTAACAAGATGGGATTTATTTCATATGTGAGTTTATCTTGTCTACATCATGTCATCTTGCTTAAAGCAAAGAAGTAGCAAATGCAAGCCCGTCAAGTGACAAGCCGGAATCTTCTCTGGAAAGTCTTGGTTCCAACAAGTCAAATGCATAGAAAGCAAATGAATCAGAATAGCAAGTTGTGCAGAAGAAGAAGTTGGTGCAGCGCACAGTATATTTTGTCAGTTCCCTTCTTCAGGAAGCTAGGTCAAGATATTCTGGAATGCGGAAATTGCTTTTTTGGCCTCCTTGTGGCCTCAAGTAAGCTGCACCACTACTTCCAAGAATACCAGATAACCGTCGTCACTCACTTTCCAATGCAAAGGATCTTGAGGAATCCAGATGCAATAGGCAGGATTGTTGAGTGGGTGTTGGAATTGTCTGTCGGCGTTCTGGGAACCAGGGTACCTAGACTTGCCTGCCTGCGGCCCACGGCGTGCCTCCCTTGATGGCCTGGTACGGCCCATCTCCAAGACCACCAAGACAAGACCCTTGTGAGGGGCCAGGCCTCGCGAGGAGGACAACACCAAGACCTCCTGAGGGAGCGGCCTCCCCAGGCGGCCTCCCGAGGAGCGGAGATTTCTATGCAGGTACCCAGCCTCACGAGGCTGCGATGATGTGAGCCATGATGACCAAGGCCAGGCGGGCGCCAGTGGGCACAGAGGAGGCAGTTTCCTCTTTGGTGCTAAGGAGGCAAGGACAGGTGTGGGTTCCCGAGGAATCTCCCAAAGGTTTCCATTCCGGTGCTACAGGACCAAGACCACAGGCTCGGCAAGGCGGAGGTCATCACTGAGCCCACCGCTGTGTCACGACCAGAAGCTTTGCAGGAGAAGACCACCTTTTGTCAGGATAGGATGTGCTACTTGTCCCCTTTCAAATTGGATGTTGTGGTATCCCTTCCCGCCTAAGTTTCGAGAGAAGAGGACCAAGGCCACTATAAATATAGGTTAGCCACCACCATAGGGGAGGTCGACTCATTCTCA
Source organism: Thinopyrum elongatum (assembly GCA_011799875.1). Lineage (NCBI taxonomy): Eukaryota > Viridiplantae > Streptophyta > Magnoliopsida > Poales > Poaceae > Thinopyrum > Thinopyrum elongatum. The sequence continues at coordinate 220,092,130 of CM022300.1, read as the reverse complement.
CCCCCGAGCCCTCGCGAGGTTGTTCATCCTCTGTACTAGTTCATCCTCAGCCAATCGTGAGGCCATTCCACCACAAAGCAGGAGTAGGGTTTTACACCACAAGGTGGCCCGAACCTGGGTAAACTGCCATGTTCATCTTCTTCGTTGCTCACGTGAATCCGGCTAGGCTAGGTTGTGGGGCGACGGGCTCTAAGCTGGAGAGGTTGAGATCTTCGCACACGCCCCAGAGTTTGAACCTTCTTGGGTCTGCGGAGCCCTGAATCTGACATTTGGCGTGCCAGGTAGGGGCGTGTCGAAGTTTGCTCCTCCGTCGACCATGCTTCGCCCTTGCCTCGCGGCACCCATGGCGAGCGCGGCCGTGCAGGCGTGGCTGCCCGAGGCATACGGGAGCACCGCGGGCCACCCGGCCTTCACCCCCGATCTGCGACGAGTGCAGTGGCCCGCAAAGTTCAGGCCGTCATTGCCCCCGTGATACAACGGCGTCGCGGACCCTGAAGGGTACCTCCATTCATACGTGTAGGCCATCGAGACGACGGGCGGCGACGACAAGGCCATGGCAAACTGGTTCCCCCTCGCCCTCGCTGAGGCTCCTCGATCCTGGCTCCGCGGCTCCCGCGCGCCTCGATCTCCTCTTGGGAGGAACTTTGCGACCAGTTTGTCGCACGCTTCGCGGACCCAGTGCCTCACGCGGTCGCGTGAATCATTAGTGGATCGCAGGCGCCTGCGTCAGGCTGCCACATCAAGCAGCTTCTTCATTAGCAAGGTACCGCCCGACCGCAGCGTGTGGCGGCGCAAGGTCGCGCCGGGCCTGAGATCGCCATCACCTTCGATTCCAGAGACCACCCCAAGGCCACGACCGGGGCGGGGGCTATCCCCATGCTGTGTACTCCCACCATCAGCAATGTTGCGGTGCCCAAGACCCTCATCAACGGAGGCGCCGGCCTAAACGTCCTCTCGGTGGAAACCTTTGATTTGCTTCAAGTACCATATGACCAGCTACTCCCCACCCAGCCTTTCTCGGGGGTGGTCAAGGGCGCGGCCACTCCCATGGGGCAGATACGCCTCACCGTCACCTTCGGCACGCATGACAACTACCGCACCGAGCTCATCGACTTCGATGTCGCCCATATTGGCCTCCCGTACAACGCCATCCTGGGGTATCCGGCCCTCGCCAAGTTCATGGCGGCTACCCATCCGGGTTACAACGTCATCAAGATGCCGGGCAGCAGCAGCATCATCACGGTGGTCGGGGATACAAAGGATGTGGTCCGGGACCTCAAGCTTATCTACAGGGCCGCGGCCGCTTTGCGCCCTGCCACCACAGGCGCAGCGGTGGCTCAGGAGGCCGCACCCACGAAGAAAAAGCAGCTGTTCTCTCAGGACCGGGCCGAGACGAAGCAGGTGCCTATCGACACCGGGGGCTCGGGCCCCACCTTCACCATTGGTGCGGGCCTTCCTCTGGACCAGGATGAGGCGTTGGTGACATTCCTGAGGGCCAACAAAGACGTATTTGCGTGGGAAGCGTCAGACTTGGTTGGTGTCCCAAGGGAGGTAATTGAGCATCACCTGATGGTGTGCCCTGGCGCACGCCCGGTGAAGCAAAAAGCGCGGCGCCAGGCACAGGAGAAGCAGGCGTTCATCATCCAGGAGGTCGGCAAGCTCCAAGAGGCCGGCGTCATCTGGGAGATGCGATACCCAGATTGGTTGGCGAATCCTATGATCGTCCCCAAGAAAGGCGGGTAGGAGCACATGTGCGTCGACTTCACCAGCCTCAACAAAGTCTGCCCTCAGGATCCTTTCCCACTCCCACGTATTGACCAGATCGTGGACTCCACCGCAGAATGCGATTTGCTATGCTTCTTGGATGCCTTCTCGGGATATCATCAAATCAAGATGGCGGCGGAGGACATCGAGAAGACAACCTTCATCTATGTGCGGTGTGTACTGCTACACTTGCATGCCCTTCGGGCTGCAGAATGCTGGTGCCACTTTCCAGCGACTGATGCACATAGCGCTCAAGCCGTAGTTGGGGAGGAACGCGGAGGCATACATCAATGACATCGTGGTCAAGTCACGGGAAGCGAGGACCCTGATCAAAGACCTGGAAGAAACGTCCACTAACCTGCGCAGCATAAACCTGAAGCTCAATCCGGAGAAGTGTGTGTTCGGGGTCCCATCCGGCAAGCTGCTGGGTTTCCTGGTGTCGCACAGAGGGATCGAAGCCAACCCCGAGAAGGTCAAGGCAATAGACCGGATGATCCCGCCACAGACCCTCAAAGAGATGCAGAAGCTTGCAGGGTGCATAACCTCTTTGGGGTGCTTCATCTTCAAGCTTGGTGAGCGCGCCCTCCCTTTCTTCAAGCTGATGAAGAAGAAGGGCCCATTCGAGTGGACCCCGAAAGCTGAGGCGGCCTTCGAAGACCTCAAGCGGTACCTCACAAGCCCACATGTCATGGTGGCGCCCCGCCCGCATGAGCCTCTGGTGCTCTACTTGGTGGCCACTCCCCACTCGGCCAGTGCGGCACTCGTGGCAGTTAGAGAGGGGCCCACTGGTGCAGGCTCGAAGCAGAGCGGCCAGCAGGAAGCCGCGCAACCTTCGCTGTCCCAGGGTGATACTCCTGAGGACCCCGCTGCTTCATCGACCCCCGAGCCTCGCGAGTCCCTCGCACCCCCAATGGAGCAAGGCGCCCCCCGACTCCTCACCACTCGTCGAGCACCCGGTGTACTTCGTTAGCACGATGCTGCGTGATGCACTCGTGCGCTACCCCATGCAGCAGAAACTCCTGCTCACACTCCTCGTCGCCTCTAGGAAGCTGCGTCACTATTTCCAAGGCCACCCCATCAAGGTCGTATCGGCGTATCCCCTGGAGAAGGTGCTGCACAGCCCCAATGCCGTCGGGAGGGTTGCAGAATGGAACATCGAGCTGCAGGCCTTCTAGCTAGAGTTCAGCACGACCAGGGTCATCAAGGGGGCGGCCCTGGCCGACTTCATGGCAGAGTGGACTGACGCCCCTGATCGGGGACTGGATGAGGGCCAATGCCTCGCGCCCAGCGATGAAGCACCCGATGGATGGGTCATGCACTTCGATGGTGCCTTTGCGCGGCAGGGCGCGGGGACTGGAGTCGTGCTCATCTCGCCGACCAAGGACAAGCTGTACTACGCCGTGCAACTCTACTTCCAGCATGGCGAGAAGGTCTCCAACAACATCGCAGAGTACGAGGGCTTGATTGCCGGCCTCAGGGCGGCGGCTGGCCTGGGAATCAAATGCCTTACCATCAAGGGGACTCCCAACTCCTCATCAACTTCTCCAACAAAGATTACAAGCCGAAGGACGAACACATGGAAGCTTACTTGGAGGAGGTACGTAATTTTGAAAAACGCTTCCTGGGCTTGGAATTGCAGCACATCCCGCGGGGCACGAATAAGGAAGCCGAGGACATCGCCAAGAGGGCATCCCGCTACGAGCCCCAAAGGCCTAGCGTCTTCGAAGAAAGGCTTCACAAGCCGTCTGCGGCTCCCCCGGCCGCGGGTTCGACGCTGCTCAGGGAGGAGCTGCCGCCAGCCCCGACCTCAGGAGCCCCGACCTGCGGCCCGGCCTCAGGAGCTCATTTACTCCTGGCGCTGGAACCTCAGGCAGGCTGCTGGACCGAGGAGTTCAAGGCGTACCTCACCCGTGGCACCTTGCCAGAGAAAGAGGAGGATGCAGAGCGCGTGGTCCGGCAGGCCACTGCTTATTTCTTGCAGGACGGCGAGTTGTACCAGCAACGCCCCAACGACATCTCGCTGCGGTGCATATCCAATGAGCAAGGGCGCGAGTTGCTAGCTGATATCCACGGCGGGGACTACGGGCATCACTTCTTGTCGCGCACCCTCATGGGCAAGGTGTTCTATAGCGGCTTCTACTGGCCAACGGTGCTCAACGACGCCATCGAGCTGGTATAATCCTGCAAGGCCTGCCAGTTCCATGCCAAGAAGATTCACCAGCCCGTGCAAGGCCTCCAGACCATCCCGCTCTCATGGCCGTTCGCGGTCTGGGGATTGGATGTCCTGGGCCCATTCCCTCGGGCGGCTGGTGGATACCGCTACCTGTACGTCGCCATCGACAAGTTCACCAAGTGGGCGGAAGTAGAGCCAATACGCACCATCCCCGCTGGCTCAGCCGTCAAGTTCATCAAAGGCCTCGTGAGCCATTTTGGTGTCCCTAATCGTATCATTACTGACAATGGCTCACAGTTCACGAGCAACCTCTTCAGGACGTACTGCTCTAACCTTGGAATGCAGATATGCTAAGCTTCGGTGGCACACCCACGGAGCAACGGCCAGGCTGAGCGTGCCAACGCGGAGGTCCTGAGGGGCCTCAAGGTGAGAAGCTTCAAGAAGAAGCTCGAGGCTTGCGGCAGGGGTTGGCTCGGTGAGCTTTGCTACTTCTTGAGCTTGCGCTGGTTTTTCCCTAGAAGAGGAAAGGGTGATGCAGCAAAGTAGAGATAAGTATTTCCCTCAGTTAGAGAACCAAGGTATCAATCCAGTAGGAGACAATGCACAAATCACCAATACCTGCACAAACAATCAAACACTTGCACCCAATGCGATAAAGGGGTAGTCAATCCCTTCACGGTCACTTGCAAAAGTGAGGTCTGATAGAGATAGATAAAACTAAACAAAAGATAAAGTAAATATTTTTAGGGTTTTTGGTTTATAGATCTGAAAATAAAAGATTGCAAAATAGTAGATCGGAAAGTAATATGATGGAAAATAGACCCGGGGGCCATAGGTTTCACTAGAGGCTTCTCTCAAGATAGCAAATAATAAGGTAGGTGAATAAAATTACTGTCGAGCAATTGATAGAAAAGCGCAAAGTTATGACAATATCCAAGGCAATGATTATGAAATATAGGCATCACGTGCGTGTCAAGTAGACCGACTCCTGCCTGCATCTACTACTATTACTCCACACATCGACCGACTCCTGCCTGCATCTAGAGTATTAAGTTCATGAAGAACAGAGTAACGCTTTAAGTAAGATGACATGATGTAGAGGAATAAACTCAAGCAATATGATGTAAACCCCATCTTTTTATCCTCAATGGCAACAATACAATACGTGCCTCGCTGCCCCTACTATCACTGGGAGAGGACACCGCAAGATTGAACCCAAAGCCAAGCACTTCTCCCATTGCAAGAAAAACCAATCTAGTTGGCCAAACCAAATCGGTAGTTCGAAGAGAATTACAAGGATATCAAATCATGCATAAAATAATTCAGAGAAGATTCAAATAATATTCATAGATAAGCTGATCATAAATCCACAATTCATCGGATCTCAACAAACACACCGCAAAAGAAGATTACATCGGATAGATCTCCAAGAACATCAAGGAGAATGTTGTATTGAGAATCAAAGAGAGAGAAGAAGCCATCTAGCTACTAGATATGGATCCGTAGGTCTGAGGTAAACTACTCACGCTTCATCGAAAGGGCAATAGAGTTGACGTAGAAGCCCTCCGTGATCGAATCCCCCTCCAGCAGGATGCCGGAAAAGGCCCCAAGATGGGATCTCACGGGAACAGAAGGTTGCGGCGGTGGAAAAGTGTTTTTGTGGATGCTTCTGGTGGTTTGGGAATATATGTGAATATATAGGAGGAAGATCTAGGTCAGGGGGTCACCGAGGGGCCCACAAGGCAGGGGGCGCGCCCTACCCCCCTGGTCGCGCCCTCCCCCCTTTTGGCCGCCTTGTGGCTCTTCTGAGTTGCACTCCAAGTCTCCTGGGTGTCTTCTGGTCCAAGAAAAATCATCGCGAAGGTTTTATTCCGTTTGGACTCCATTTGGTACTCCTTTTTTGCGAAGCTCAAAAACAAGGAAAAAACAGAAACTGGCACTGGGCTCTAGGTTAATAAGTTAGTCCCAAAAATAATATAAAATAGCATATTAATGCATATAAAACATCCAAAACAGATAATATAATAGCATGGAACAGGAAAAAGTTATAGATACGTTGGAGACGTATCAAGCATCCCCAAGCTTAATTCCTGCTCGTCCTTGAGTAGGTAAATGATAAAAACAGAATTTTTGATGTGGAATGCTACCTAACATATTTATCCATGTAATTTTCTTAATTGTGGCATGAATGTTCAGATCCATAAGATTCAAAACAAAATTTTAATATTGACATAAAAACAATAATACTTCAAGCATACTAACAAGGCAATTATGTCTTCTCAAAATAACATGGCCAAAGAAAGTTTATCCCTACAAAATCATATAGTCTGGCTATGCTCCATCTTCATCACACAAAGTATTCAAATCATGCACAACCCCGATGACAAGCCAAGCAATTGTTTCATACTTTTGGTGTTCTCAAACCTTTTCAACTTTCACGCAATACATGAGTGTGAGCCATGGACATAGCACTATAGGTGGAATAGAATATGGTGGTTGTGGAGAAGACAAAAAGAGGGAGATAGTCTCACATCAACTAGGCGTATTAACGGGCTATGGAGATGCCCATCAATAGATATCGATGTGAGTGAGTAGGGATTGCCATGCAACGGATGCACTAGAGCTATAAGTTTATGAAAGCTCAAAAGAAAACTAGGTGGGTGTGCATCCAACTTGCTTGCTCATGAAGACCTAGGGCTATTTGAGGAAGCCCATCATTGGAATATACAAGCCATGTTCTATAATGAAAAATTCCCACTAGCATATGAAAGTGACAACATAGGAGACTCTCTATCATGAAGATCATGGTGCTACTTTGAAGCACAAATTTGGAAAAAAAAGGATAGTAACATTGCCCCTTTTCTCTTTTTCTCTCATTTTTTTTGTTTGGCTTCTTTGGCCTCCCTTTTATTTTTTTCCTCACATGGGACAATGCTCTAATAATGAAGATCATCACACTCTTATTTACTTACAACTCGACACTTAGAACAAAAATATGACTCTATATGAATGCCTCCGGCGGTGTACCGGGATGTGCAATGACTCAAGAGTGACATATATGAAAGAATTATGAAAGGTGGCTTTGCCACAAATACGATGTCAACTACATGATCATGCAAAGCAATACGACAATGATAGAACGTGTCATAATAAAATGGAATGGTGGAAAGTTGCATGGAAATATATCTCGGAATGGCTATGGAAATGCCATAATAGGTAGGTATGGTGGCTGTTTTGAGGAAGGTATATGGTGGGTTTATGGTACCGGCGAAAGTTGCGCGGCACTAGAGAGGCTAGCAAAGGTGGAAGGGTGAGAGTGCGTATAATCCATGGACTCAACGTTAGTCATAAAGAACTCACATACTTATTGCAAAAATCTATTAGTCATCGAAACAAAGTACTACGCGCATGCGCCTAGGGGGATAGATTGGTAGGAAAAGACCATCGCTCATCCCCGACCGCCACTCATAAGGAAGACAATAAAAAAAAACTCATGCTCCAACTTCGTTACATAACGGTTCACCATACGTGCATGCTACGGGATTCACAAACCTCAACACAAGTATTTCTCCAATTCACAATTAGTCACTAGCATGACTCTAATATCACCATCTCTATATCTCAAAACAATCATAGGGAATCAAACTTCTCATAGTATCCAATGCACTTTATATGAAAGTTTTTATTATATCCCTCTTGGATGCCTATCATATTAGGACTAAATTCATAACCAAAGAAAATTACCACACTGTTTAGAGACTCTCAAAATAATATAAGTGAAGCATGAGAGTTCAATAATTCCTACAAAATAAAGCCACCGCCGTGCTCTAAAAAGATATAATTGAAGCACTAGAGCAAAATTGCCTAGCTCAAAAGATATAAGTGAAGCACATAGAGTATTCTAATAAATCACGATTCATGCGTGTCCCTCTCAAAAGGTGTGTACAGCAAGGATGATTGTGGCAAACTAAAAAACAAAGACTCAAATCATACAAGACGCTCCAAGCAAAACACATATCATGTGGTGAATAAAAATATAGCCTCAAGTAAAGTTACCGATAGACAAAGACGAAAGAGGGGATGCCTTCCGGGGCATCCCCAAGCTTAGGCTCCTGGTTGTACTTGAATATTACCTTGGTGTGCCTTGGGCATCCCCAAGCTTAGGCTCTTGCCACTCCTTATTCCATAGTCCATCAAATCCTTACCCAAAACTTGAAAACTTCACAACACAAAACTCAACAGAAAATCTCATAAGCTCCGTTAGTATAAGAAAATAAATCACCACTTTTGGTACTGTTGTGAACTCATTATTTATTTATATTGGTGTAATATCTACTGTATTCCAACTTCTCCATGGTTCATACCCCCCGATACTACCCATAGATTCATCAAAATAAGCAAACAACACATAAAAAACAGAATCTGTCAAAAACAGAACAGTCTGCGAAGATCTGAATTGTTCAAATACTTATTTAACTCCAAAAATTCTGAAAAATTAGGAAAACATAGGAAATTTGTATATAAATCTTGTGTAAAACATTCAGGGATTTTACACGCTCCAGTGAATCTAAACAATTCTGTGACTGGACACAAAAGTTTCTGTTTTTCAGCAAGATCAAATCAACTATCACCGTAAGCCATCCCAAAGGTCTTACTTGGCACAAACACTAATTAAAACACAAAAACACATCTAACCAGAGGCTAGATGAATTATTTTATTCAAAAACAGAAAATAAAAATATTGGTTTGTCTCCCAACAAGCGCTTTTCTTTAAAGCCTTTTAGCTAGGCAATGATAATTTTAATGATGCTCACATGAAAGACAAGAATTGAAGCACAAAGAGAGCATCATAAAGTACGTGAAAAACACATCTAAGTCTAACATACTTCCTATGCATAGGCATTTTATAAGCAAACAAATTATCAAGACAAGCAAAAACTAGCATATGCAAGGAAAAAGAAAGAAACAATAGCAATCTCAACATAACGAGAGGTAATTTAGTAACATGAAAGTTTCTACCACAATATTTTCCTCTCTCATAATAATTACATGTGGGATCATACTCAAATTCAACAATATAACAATCACATAAAATATTCTCTTCATGATCCACATGCATGCAAAGTTGACACTCTTCCAAAATAGTGGGATTATCATTAAATAAAGTCATGACCTCTCCAAGCCCACTTTTATCAAAAATTTCATAAGATTGATCATACTCCAAAGTAGTGGGATCATTATTACCTAGAGTTGACACTCTTCTAAACCCACTTTCAATATTATTGCAAACATATCCATCATGAGGCTTAAATAAATTTTCAAGATCATAAGAAAAATCACCCCAATTATGATCATTGCAACAAGTAGTGGACCTAGCAAAACTAGCATCCCCAAGCTTAGGGTTCTGCATATCATTAGCACAACTGACATTAATAGAATTTATAGTGAAACCATTGCAATCATGCTTTTTATTCAAGGAGCTATCGTGAATCACTTCATAAATTTCTTCATCACAATTTTCAGATTCACGAATTTCAAGCAAAACTTCATAAGATAATCTAGTGCACAAAACTCACTAGCAATTGGTTCATCATAATAGGATCTCTTCAAAAGATTAGCAAGCGGATGAGGATCCATAAAATTTTGTTTCCAAATTTCAATAAACACACAATTATATCAAGCGGACAAGCAAACAAGCCAAGTAAGACATAGAGGGAAACGGAAAGAAGGCAAATAAAGAGGCAAATCTTTTCGAAAATCGTTTTAGAAGTGGGGGAGAGGAAAATGAGAGGCAAATGGCGAATAATGTAATGCAAGAGATGAGAGTTTATGATGGGTACTTGGTATGTCTTGACTTGGCGTAGATCTCCCCGGCAACGGCGCCAGAAATTCTTCCTACTACTTCTTGAGCTTGTGTTGTTTTTTCCCTTGAAGAGGAAAGGGTGATGCAGCAAAGTAGAGATAAGTATTTCCCTCAGTTAGAGAACCAAGGTATCAATCCAGTAGGAAACGATGCACAAATCACCAATACCTGCACAAACAATCAAACACTTGCACCCAACGCGATAAAGGGGTTGTCAATCCCTTCACGGTCAGTTGCAAAAGTGAGATCTGATAGAGATAGATAAAACTAAACAAAAGATAAAGTAAATATTTTTAGGGTTTTTGGTTTATAGATCTGAAAATAAAAGATTGCAAAATAGTAGATCAGAAAGTAATATGATGGAAAATAGACCCGGGGGCCATAGGTTTCACTAGAGGCTTCTCTCAAGATAGCAAATAATATGGTGGGTGAACAAATTACTGTCGAGCAATTGATAGAAAAGCACAAAGTTATGACGATATCCAAGGCAATGATGAAATATAGGCATCACGTCCGTGTCAAGTAGACCGACTCCTGCTTGCATCTACTACTATTACTCCACACATCGACCGACTCTTGCCTGCATCTAGAGTATTAAGTTCATGAAGAACAGAGTAACGCTTTAAGTAAGATGACATGATGTAGAGGAATAAACTCAAGCAATATGATGTAAACCCCATCTTTTTATCCTCGATGGCAACAATACAATACGTGCCTCACTGCCCCTACTGTCACTGGGAGAGGACACTGCAAGATTGAACCCAACGCCAAGCACTTCTCCCATTGCAAGAAAAACCAATCTAGTTGGCCAAACCAAACCGATAGTTTGAAGAGAATTACAAGGATATCAAATCATGCATAAAATAATTCAGAGAAGATTCAAATAATATTCATAGATAAGCTGATCATAAATCACAATTCATCGGATCTCGACAAACACACCGCAAAAGAAGATTACATCGGATAGATCTCCAAGAACATCAAGGAGAACATTGTATTGAGAATCAAAGAGAGAGAAGAAGCCATCTAGCAACTAGCTATGGACCCGTAGATCTCAGGTAAACTACTCACGCTTCATCGGAAGGGCAATAGAGTTGATGTAGAAGCCCTCCATGATCGAATCCCCCTCCAGCAGGATGCCGGAAAAGGCCCCAAGATGGGATCTCACGGGAACAGACGGTTGCGGCGGTGGAAAAGTGTTTTCGTGGATGCTTCTGGTGGTTTGGGAATATATGTGAATATATAGGAGGAAGATCTAGTTCAGGGGGTCACCAAGGGGCCCACAAGGTAGGGGGCGTGCCCTACCCCCCCGGGCGCGCCCTACCCCCTTGTGGCCGCCTCGTGGCTCTTCTGACTTGCACTCCAAGTTTCCTGGGTGTCTTCTGGTCCAAGAGAATTCATCGCGAATGTTTTATTCCATTTGGAGTCCGTTTGGTATTCCTTTTCTGTGAAGCTCAAAAACAAGGAAAAAATAGAAACAGGCACTGGGCTCTAGGTTAGTAAGTTAGTCCCAAAAATAATATATAATAGCATATTAATGCATATAAAACATCCAAAACAGATAATATAATAGCATAGAACAATCAAAAATTATAGATACGTTGGAGACATATCAAGCTTCAGTCTGTGCTGTGGTCTATCCTCACCACTGCGACTAAGCCCATCGGCGAGACCCCGTTCTTCCTCGTCTACGGGGCCGAGGCGGTCCTCCCTCACGAGGTCAGGCTTCGCTCCCCGCGGGTCCTGGCATTCGACGAGGCGCGTTAGGATGCCTCACGGGGGATAGACCTCATGCTCGGGGAGGAAGGCCGCCACCAAGCCTCGCTTCATGCAGCCAGGTACTAGCAGGCGCTGCGGCGTTACCACTGCTGCAGCGTCCGCTCTCGGACTCTCTAGGTGGGTGACCTCGTCCTGAGGCGGGTGCTCTACAGGGAGGGGCTCCACAAGCTCTCGACTATGTGGGAGGGCCCGTTCAGGGTCGCCTGCGTCTCCAGGCCTGGCGCCGCACGCCTGGAGACGCAGGACGGGGTCCCCATCTAGAATGCCTGAAACATCCAGCTTCTCTGGAAGTTTTACCCGTGACACTCTCACGTAATAATGAGTGGGGCTGTACACGCCCCGGAGTCTCCTGAGCGCCGCCCTGGGGCCTCACGGGGGCTCCCACCCACGCCCAAGTGGAAGCCCCATGCTCCGCGCTGGCGGACGACACGGTCTTTCAACGACTATGCCCACACCTAGTGGAAGCCCCATGCTCCGTGCTGGCAGGAAGACTAGAAGACTAGTGTAGGCGCCGGACGCGGCTGTTCTTTTGCTTGCTTTTGTAGCCAATTTGCAACTTCTTGGAATGAAATTCGAAATTCTTGCATCTTTATTTGAAAGGGGTGGGAATTTTTCTCCTTGCAGAGTTTGCTCTCTCGAATCTTGCTTTAAAGGAGGTGGCAGTTGCCCGTCGCTCCTTCCCGTGCATCTCGCGAGCGGGGGCTGGACACGGTGTGTATGCCCGGGCCTGCCCGCGAACACACCTCGCCAAGACCTTGGCATCCTAATCCTCGCGCGACGCTCTCAAGCGATCCAACGGGCATGTATGTCCTCCTGAGCCCCCGTCTCCTAGCCTCGCCGGGCATCGCGACCCGGCGTACCAGAGGCGCCGTGCCCCACGTGAGCCCCCGGGGCCTCGCGGCCATTGGGCACCTCCTAAGGCCCGAGAGCCCTCTGATCCTCAAGAAAGAAGCCCCCGGCAAGATCTCTAAACCGCTCCGGTGCCCCGGCCGCACCGTTACGGGAAGGAGAGGCATGCAGGGGATCCGAGCTCCAGAGGAACGCGCCCTCACGACACAGGAGTCCGCCATAAGCGCACCAAGCTAAGTTATCATAATTGCGATCAAGCAGGAACCTGTTAATTGATATCAACACAAATGCTAGGATACGAAATAAAAAACGTTAACATAACAGCGCAAGCGCCATGGTCCATTACACGCCCCGTTCGGGCCTTCTGTGTTTCTTGATGCAGGAAAAAGAAAAAGCAAAAGGCGGCCTCGCGGCCAGTGCGACTCCTGAGGCTTAGCTCCAGCGACGCTTGCTCTCAGTCGGAGTCCTCCTCCTGCTTCACCGAAGCGCGATGGCGAGGCGGCTCGATGTCCTCCCGAGCAGGGGCACAGCGACGTGGTGGTTCACCACCGTCCCTGGTCCGGGCGCGGCGACGTGGCAGCTTGTCGTAGTCGTCGTCGCTCGTGCTTTCCTCGGAGGAAGAGCCACCGCTGCTGGAGGCGCCACGGCCATCGCCAAGGGTGAGTTCACCGCTGAGGATGCAGCCGCCCCCCGATCGTCGTCGTCGGAGGGGTGGACGTCCTCGCTGTCATCATCGTCCTCTGGACAGCACCCTAGACGCCTGCCGTCCTCCCCGAAGATCCTGACGTAGAGGGTCGCCGCTCCATCGTGCCTGAAGTGGAGGGTACATCTCCCCTGCAGGCCGCGCGCGCGGGCGAACGACTGCCACCCACGGTTCAGGAACACGTAGCCGGTAGGGGTGACCTCGACCTCCACCCACGAGGCCTTGCTGCAGCAGCCGTCGGCCTGCAGCCAGAGGCCGCCAGGCCCTCCGGCCGGCAGCGCACCCGCGAAGAAGCGCGGGAGCTGGAACCAGGTGCCTGCTGGCCTCTCCGCCCACACCCGAACTCCGGGGACTTGTCGGCCGAATGGGATCACGGGCGCGGTGGCCGGACGGCCGCCACATGCTTTCCTCCTTGGCCGTGGCCACCTCGGTCGCTGCGGCCTCGGGCCCGGGAGGGAGCCTTCCCACGACTGCCGGAAGTGGAGCTGACCTGCGAGGGGGTGCACTCACGCCCCTGGGGAGCCACCGCCGGTGTTGCAACATACTTACGGGGATGGCCGTGGCCCCTGTTGGGCGGCGACGAGCCTGGTCCCTCCATGGGGGTCTTCCCTTTCTCACCAACGGAAAACCTCCTCACTGGCGCCATGGACGCTTCGGCAAGACGGCGACACGGCAGAGATGAAGAAGGAGCGAGGGGAGAGGGCTAGCAAGGAGATGAAGATGGACCAGGGGCTCTGCCTCCCTCGCCCTCTTATAGGCAGTTGAAGGCTAACCGGCGCCCCTCCATGTTCCGAGTGATGATGGCGCTGTTGCATGCACCAGGAAGTTGCCAAGTCAGGGCAGTTGCCGAGGCGACGTGGAGAAGCGGAGGCGTCCGCGTCCCGTCAAGCGCCACACGTCAACCTGGCCCGTAGGCGATTGGGGCCCGCGGCGCTTCACCCTTGCCCCTTGGCTTCGCCTCGAAGCCAGCCCGAGCGCGCCTTGGGCCCGGGGGCTACTGTCGGTGTTCTGGGAACCAGGGTATGTGACACCCTGATTTTGGCAGCTTTTTCTTTTCAAACTTTTTCTTGGTTTTATTTGAATTTGGTTGGTTTTTGAACCTTTTTCAATTGGACTTGGACATTCTGAATTCTTTCCAAATGATCCAAAGCCTCATCACCTTGCCAAAACGCTGCCAAGTACCTCAAGTGCCCAAATTTCAATTTAAATAACCCTTTTCTTTGGGAATTTAGGGCATTACTATGGGTTGTGAAGCAACCTATAGCTATAGTGCTCAGAAAATTCTCAAATAATTCTCTAAAATACCTTGGACCCTATCTTGCCCCAATATCCAAAAACATTCCATGGTCATGTTCAAATATTTTGTAACATAATTCATTTTCTCTCCTGGTCAGAATGAACCATTGTGAAGGAAGTGCATGTTTGGGTTGTCCAATTGCTACCAAATTTTTACAGCATGTGGACAACTCCAAACAACCACTCTCCACCAATTTTCAGCCTCTGAAGATCAACCATATGAGCAGTACTTCAAGTGGCAGATTCAGACCAGATTTACAGCTTCTACATGAACTACCCTCATTTCTTATCCAAACCCCTTCAAACTTGACCAGTTTGTAGTTCTTTCATCGTGGATCACTCCAGACACCTCCCCTGGCTCAACCTCATCCTCATCCATGCTCCAGAAACCTCCCAAGTTTTCTGTCAGAACCTGTAGATGACTAAACCTCTCAGCTCTGCTTGAATCTTGCCAAACCAGTGCCATAGGTGAAGTGAGGCATCGATGGTCGGCGAGCTAGACAAAGTTGGCCAGGCCAACATGGCCCGTGGACATGAGCCACCGTGGTGAGCACGGCACCGGCATGGCTGTCGCCGCGCGTTGCGCAGCGCCCGTGTCTGTGCCGTCTCGTCCCACTGCCCCTCATCGCAGTCGCTCGTCCGCTCGCGCAGACAACCTTCCCTGGTGACACCTAGACCCCCTGGAACCATTGCCTGCACTGGAGGAGCCCTCGCCGGCCGCCGCGTCATCGCTGGACTATTCTGCCCGTGCGGCCACAGTGTTGCGGCGCCGTCGTCTTCCTCCTGCGCAGTCCCCTCGGGCATTCAATGCGCCTGCCCTCACCTGTCGTCTCGCCCGTGTCGAGCCAGCCAGCGCGGCATACATCCGCCGGTGCCATGGCCCGCATCCACGAGCTTCGGGAGAGCTTGCCGCCCGCCTCCTCCTGGCTATAAATAGCCCCGCCCGGCGCTACCAAGCTCCTCACCCAACTCCTCCTCCCCCATAGCCACAGCCAGCAGCAGCAATCGAGGCAGAGAGGCCTCTCACCTCGAGCTCGATCAGAGCTCTGCCGCCGTTCCTCTCTCCTCGGCCAGCCCTCTCCACCTGTCCTCCGCTCCAAGCAAGCCTTCCGTTGAGCTCAGTGGAGTCCGATGGTGCTTCCCGACCACTCTGCTAGGCCAATTGCTGCCGGGATCTTCGGGTACGCCGATCACCGCAACTGCCGCCCACCGGAGAAGAAGGGAACCCCGCCGTCCGTCCACCTCCGGCCATGTTTCGGGTACAGGGTGGACCACCGCTCGACGCTCTTTCCATCCCAGCCATCTCCGAGCCCAACCGCCGTCGGGATCGCCGGCAACGATCGCCGGTGAGCCGCCCCCTCCCCTGTTCCCTCCCCTCTCTTTGTTTTAAACAGGCTAGGCCCACTGTCAGCCTCTGAGCGAAGGGGTAAGTGGAGGCGTATTAGCCCAATACGCCTTCGACGTGGCCCAGTCTGGTATTTTCTAATTTTTTATTTTTAAATTGATTTGACCAGTAACTTTGACCCTGAATAACTTTTTATAGGAAAGTCCAAATGACCTGATTCTTTTTGCACTGGGTTCATAATTGAATTCTTTATTTTTCCACCAAGTTTCACATTTTTCTCTCACTCACAGAATTGCTGGTGAATTAAACAGTGTTATGTGACATTTTCTTTTGCTGTTTTTAAATATTTTCAGAAGGAGAAAATTGTGGATTTGAAGATCAAGAGTTTCTGAACCACCCAACTGATCAAGGCAAGCCAGGAAATCCATATTATGAAGCATTTCATTTCATAGCATTGCATAACTCATATTCATTTTAATGCATTTAATTCAAAGTGAATTATTTAAATACCTAATAATGATAACTCAAAGTGATATGATGATTAACCATGCTTGAATGTAGCTGGTTGATCAAGAGTCACCTATCCGGGCTTACCCGTGCAGCCACATTCGCCGGTATGGGACGGCCTTGACTTGGTCTGGCTGCGTGCTCTTTCACCGGTACCTCCAAAGAGGGAGGGTTATGCGTGCGTGCTGCCCTGATCAGGTAGACGATGATAACCCTGTGAGCCCAGTTGAGTTGTTTTGCTGGCGTCCCCGTTTGGGACAGTAGTTTGGCCATGACGGTGGCAGGTGTCAAGAGGACACAGGGCCACCCAGGGCTTGACCCCAAGAGGGAGTGTGATTGCCGGTGGTACGATGGAAGAGTCACGAGTCAGGCAGGTTTCGTTGGAGCAATGCTGGTCCACCCGAATGGGATCACGAGGTCAGTGCTCCATAGTGTGGGTAAAGTGCGCAACCTCTGCAGAGTGTAAAATCTATTCGAATAGTCGCGTCCACGGTATTGGACAGCCCGACCAGACCTCTCTAGGTGATCAACCATAATAACTATAGTAAGGATGGAAGAACTTGTCTTATGAGCGGAAGTACTCGTTGGTATCGGGTATTCCGAGGGTTGAGAGACAACCCGGATGTGAGTAAGTTGATTGCAGTAAGTGAATCGCTTAAGATTTAACATGTTGATTGCCATGCTATTACTTGCTGCATATTTGGTTGTCATGTGCTTGCGAGTACATTCAAAGTGCTCACCTGGCGTATCATGCCAGATGCAGGAGAAGACTGAGATGGAGGTCTCAAAGGTTCGTGTTGTGCTATTTAGGATGTGTCCTCAGCAGTGTCCCTGTGGATGGAGTTGCTGTCATGTTCCGCTACGCATTAGTATTTCGCGATAGTATTCCAAAGTAATGCCGAGGCCCGGATATGTTGGATAAATAATGTAGATATTGTTGCAGCACTAGATGTGCTTTTGGCCTCGATGATCATGTAATATATGAGCTTGTACTCGACCATTATCAATAAAAGTTTAGCTATGTTCTGTTCCAAGTTGTTGAGTGTTTCCAGAAGACATGATCTCTGGGTTGGAAACACTGGTAAACCGGTTCTCTGAGCCGGGGTGCCACAGGGTACCCAGACTTGCCTGCCTGCGGCCCACGGCAAGGCTCCCTCGACGGCCTGGTACGGCCCATCTCCAAGACCACCAAGACAAGACCCTTGCGAGGGGACAGGCCTCGCGAGGAGGACGACACCAAGACCTCCCAAGGGAGCAGCCTCCCAAGGAGCAGAGTTTTCTATGCAGGTACCCAGCCTCACGAGGCTGCGATGGCGTGAGCCATGACGACCAAGGCCAGGAGGGCGCCAGCGCGCGCAGAGGAGGTAGTTTCCTCTTTGGTGCTAAGGAGGCAAGGACAGGCGTGGGTTCCCGAGGAATCTCCCAAAGGTTTCAATTCCGGTGCTACTGGACCAAGACCACATGCTCGGCAAGACGGAGGTCATCACCGAGCCCACCGCTGCGTTACGACCAGAAGCTTTGCAGGAGAAGACCACGTTTTGTCAGGATAGGATGTACTACTTGTCCCCTTTCAAATTGGCTGTTGTGGTATCCCTTCCCGCCTAAGTTTCGAGGGAAGAGGACCAAGGCCACTATAAATATAGGTTAGCCACCACCATAGGGGAGGTCGACTCATTCTCACCCCCGAGCCCTCGCGATGTTGTTCATCCTCTGTACTAGTTCATCCTCAGCCCCTCGTGAGGCCAATCCACCACAAAGCAGGAGTAGGGTTTTACACCGCAAGGTGGCCTGAACCTGGGTAAACTGCCGTGTTCATCTTCTTCCTTGCTCATGTGAATCCGGCTAGGCTAGGTTGTGGGGCGACGGGCTCTAAGCTGGAGAGGTTGAGATCTTCGCACACGCCCCAGAGTTCGAACCTTCTTGGGTCTGCGGAGCCCTGAATCCGACATTGTCAAGCTTTGATCTCAAGTTTGAAAGCACATCAACAATTCAGAGCAGAGCTTTGGCGGAGTTCATTGCAGAATAGACACCAACGCTAGGCGAAGAAACTCTACAAACCTCTTTCGCCGGCAAGGAAACAACTAAGGATTGGATTATGTACTTTGATGGGGCCTTTTCGCTGCAAGGCGCCGGTGCTGGAGTGCTGCTTGTCGCACTCACAGATAACACCCCAAGTATGTAATTCAGATGCATTTCCCTAGGGAGAAGGCGACAAACAACACTGCTGAGTACGAAGGGCTGCTTGCCGGTCTCAGGATTGCAACAAACCTTGGAATCGGAAAGCTTATTATCCAAGGTGACTCGCAGTTGGTTGTCAAACAAGTCAACAAAGATTATCGGAGTCCATTGACGGAAGCATATGTTGATGAAGTGAGAAAGCTGGAAGAACACTTTGACAGATTGCAAACAGAGCTTGTTCCTCGTGTAGAGAACAACATTGCAGATGATCTGTCAAAGTGTGCCGCTGAAAGCACAAGTGCTCCCTGGGTGATTTTGGTAATTAATGACAACATATCTCTTGTTGGACTAACACTTTTATCTAGTGCATTTCAGACAAGTTTGACAATGGTGTGGAATGGACAAGAGGATGTGGAACCCCTTCAAAATGCTAAGGACACATATTGGCAAATGCTCAAGACTCTTCATTTATGTTTTAGTGATCCAAGATCACATTGAGTCCATAGGAAAGCCAATACTATTAAAAGGGGATGAGGTGTTGCTTAATGGTCTACTTGCTCAAAATACTTAGTGATATTGCTCCCAAGCCCTCAACCACTTTCTCATTTCCAAATATGTCCAAAACCCAAAGTCAAACTCGGCCCCACCGAAATCTTCTATCCGGTGCCACCGAGTTCATTTGACATAGCCACTGCCAGAAACCCTAACACCTCGGTCACACCGATACGGATCTTGGTCTCACCGAGATGGCCCTACAAACTCTCTATTTCCCTTTGTAACATTTTGGTCTCACCGAAATGAGCGATCGGTCACACCGAGTTTGATTGACCAACTCTCTATTTGCTCTTTGCTGAAATCGGTCTCACCGAGTTCACATAATCGGCTTCACCGAGATGAGGTTTTGCCCTAGCTCTAGCACATCGGTCCCACCGAGTTGTTCTAGTCGGTCCCACCGAGATTCCTAACATTCACATTTTGAACTGAATCGGTCTCACCGAGTTCTTCTATTCGGTCTGACCGAGTTGGGTCAAATGTGTGTAACGGTTGGATTTTGTGTGGAGGCTATATATACCCCTCCACCCCTTCTCCATGTGAGAGAGAGCCATCAGAACATGCCTACACTTCCAGCCTACATTTTCTGAGAGAGAACCACCTACTCATGTGTTGAGATCAAGATATTCCAATCCAACCACAAGAATTTTGATTTCTAGCCTTCCCCAAGTTGCTTTCCACTCAAATCATCTTTCCACCATATCCAAATATGTGAGAGAGAGTTGAGTGTTGGGGATACTATCATTTGAAGCACAAGAGCAAGGAGTTCATCATCAACACAACATCTATTACCTTTTGGAGAGTGGTGTCTCCTAGATTGGTTAGGTGTCGCTTGCGAGCCTCTGACAAGATTGTGGAGTTGAACCAATAAGTTTGTAATGGCAAGGAGATCGCCTACTTCATGAAGATCTACCCGAGTGAGGCAAGTCCTTCATGGGCGATGGCCATGGTGGGATAGACAAGGTTGCTTCTTCATGGACCCTTCATGGGTGGAGCCCTCCGTGGACTCGTGCAACCGTTACCCTTCGTGGGTTGAAGTCTCCATCAACGTGGATGTACGATAGCACCACCTATCGGAACCACGCAAAAAATCTCCATGTCTTCATTGCGTTTGCACACTCCAATCCCATTCCTTTACTTTCTTGCAATTAGCATGCTTTACTCTTTCCGCTGCCTATACTCTTGCCATGCTAGCTTGAAATGTATTGTGAATGCTTAAACTTGTGCTAAAACTCCACCTTAACTTGAAGAACTTAAAAATTGCCACTTTTACTTGTTGAGGGTCTAATCACCCCCCCTCTAGACCCCTCTTCTTGGTCCTTTCAGTCACACTCAAGCTACCTGTGGAACCAGTGACTTTTGTGCTCCACTTGACTCAGCCATCCGTAACACCATCAGTTGGACAGAGCAAAAGAAGAAAGTTGAACTCCAGCAAATATTTTCCTACCGAGCTCCCAGAAGCTGCTAGCAAGGATGTTGCCGGGGATAGCGATAAGCTTGCCGGTGAGTAGCAGGCTCCAACAAAGAACCAAGTTCTTGCCGTTGAGACAAGCGCTCCCGCAGCTGAGGAAATGCCTTTAGTCCTTGTTGTCGAGCCACAGGCTCTGGCATGGGCACAACAGATTGTTGAATTCCTTCAGACATGAGAACTTCCCGAAGATCAAGAAGAAGCTGAAAGAGTAGCCCGTCATTCAAGTATGTATCAGTTTGTTGGCAACGACCTATACAGAAAGACCAAATGGGGTGAAATTGAAGTATATTTATCGGGAAGATGCACAAAAGCTGTTGGCGGAGATACATGGGGGGATATGTGGCTCTCACATTGGATCAAGTGCCCTTGCCGACAAAGCTTTCTGGCAAGCTTTCTATTGGCCCACTGCCCTCCAGGATGCAACTGAGTTAGTAACCAAATGTGAAGCATGCCAGTTCCATTCAAAACAGTCACATCAGCCAGCTCAAGCTCTTCAAACAATCCCTCTCTCCTGGCCCTTCTCGGTCTGGGGGCTCGACATACTGGGCCCCTTCCCATGCGCTGTCGGGGGCTTTGAGTACTTGTACGTTGCAATCGACAAGTTCACAAAGTTGCGAGAAGTGGAGCCGGCGAGGAAGGTGACAACACAGTCAGTCATCAAGTTTTTCAAAGGACTAGTTTGCCATTTTGGAGTGCCCAACGGGGTCATCACCGACAATGGCACACATTTCACGAGCCGCACCTTCATGGAGTACCTTGATGACCTTGGCAGCAAGATCTGTTTTGCATTAGCTGCTCACCCAAGGAGCAATGGCTAGGCGGAAAGAGCGAATGCTAAAGTGTTGCGCGGGCTCAAAACAGGAACTTTTGACACGCTGCACAAGTGTGAAAGACGCTGGATTGATGAGTTGCCGGTAGTTTTTTGGTCAATCAGAACGACACCAAATCGAGCTACTGCCCAGACACCATTCTCCCTAGTTTATGGGGTAGAAGCAGTGCTCCCCATGGAACTCATATACGGGTCACCTCGAGTGCTCGCTTATGATGAGCTTGAGCAAGAGAAGTTGTGTCAAGATGATGCCATGCTCCTTGAGGAAGATCGTCTCCAGGCTACTATATGTGGTGCACGATACCAGCAAACCTTGCGCCGCTATCATATCCGCAAGGTTAACGCTAGGAGCCTTGAGGAAGGCGACATTGTTCTTCGGCAAGTTCAGTCCGCCAAGAATTCCAACAAGTTGACGCCAAAGTGGGAAGTCCCTTACCGGGTGCTAAGAGTCACTAGGCCTAGCACAGTCCATCTAGAGGCCAAAGATGGTACTCCAGTGCATAACTCATGGAATATTGATCATCTTCACAAGTTTTACCCATAAGGCGCAGGTTGCCGGGCTGCTCGGCAACAACCTTTTGTACAACTTTGCTGGCAAAGGATGTAATCCTTTATACAAAGCCAGACGCAGACCCTATGCATAAGTGAAATAAAGCTAAGTGTTTCACAACTCTTGTAAATTCACATGTTTAATTATATGTGTTTTTCTGTGGTGTTGTGATATGCTTGCCTTCTAAGGATGATTAACGAACCATCAAGGTTCCATATCATTATTTTTTCTTCTTTCTTTTCTCAAAAGACAGAAGGTTGCCTCGCGCGCAAGTTTGCTGAGGGGAATGATGGTATGGACACCGACAAGTGATGTTCAAGTTAATATTCCACGACAAGAAGTACAACAAAGAAAAGCTAAGTTGAAAAACTTCCATATAAATTTCTTTGTTGTAGAGCTATCTTCCTTGAATGTTTTTGGCTTTTGTATGGAAAACCTGCACGGAAAACCTGCACGCGAGGGAACCTTGTCATGATTAGCTGCACTCTTATTTTGTTTCAAGTCCACTCAACAATCTAAGCAGCTGTGTTGAGACTGCCAAGGGACCTTGCCAGCAGTGACATTTCCAGCAGGCTGCTAAGGATCCGTTCCTCAAGCGCTCGCGGCAAGTGTGTGCACCAGCAAGTTTCCAAACAGTGTAGGGAATAAAACCATGCAAAAATAGAATCAAACAAGGAAAAACAACACACATTCATCAAACATAACAAACAATAGATATTCATCTAGAAGTGCCCGGTAACATTTCTTCTAAACGTTTTCCCGCAGGGTTACATTGGGCACAGTACAAGAGCAAAAGAAAATAACTTGATCGGGACACGATTCAAGATTTGACCAAAGTACCATCCGTACTTAGTCAGAATCGCTATCCTTGATCTTGACGCTTGGGGAGCTCTCGTCGTCGTCGCCGCTCTTGTTGGAGGAATCATAGTCGCTGCTGCTCGAGCTCTTTGCGCAACACTCCAGGTGAGCACCCGAAGCCCTGAAGAACTTTACGAAGAGCGTGTCAGATCCAACCAGCTTGAAGTGGAGGAGATGTCCCTGGCCTAAGCTGCGGGCGCGGACGAAGGACTTCCATCCGCGCGTAAGGTACATGATACCATTGGAAGAGACCTCGACGGCCACCCAGACGGGACCGTTATAGCAGTCATCCACTCGCAGCCACAGGCCAGACAGATGGCTGTCCTCCATCACCCTGGTGAAGGGACGAGGGAGACGCCACCAGCTGTGTGGCCGATGGCGCAGCTCCACGACAAACTCATACGTCGTATCCTCTGTGTGGCCCTCCGCTTGGGGCGGAATGGCCTGGGACGAAATGGCGAGCGCTCCACCATGATTACCCTGGCCTCGAACGCCGCACCTTCCATGACCGCGGGCCGCTGCCCTTCCGCGAGCACTAGAACCGACCTCCGCAGCCATGGCCAGGACGCGAGCGTGGTGCCGGGGAGAAGCCCTCGCAGTAACGGCGGATGCGCGAGATCGACCCTTTCCCCTTGACATTGAAGTGGTGCTTCTCGGAAGAATAGTGAGGGAGAGGGAAGACGGAGAAAGAAGAGGGAGGCGATTCATCTTGAATGGGAAGAGGCAAATGAGCAGTGTCCTCCGTGGCCCTCTCTTTATGGGGAAGGCACGGGGGGCTGGCTCATTACTGTGCATTTGAAGTGACCACTCCTGGTCAGGTGCACTACTCCAGCAACCGCCCAGTTTTGCCAATCCCACGTAAGGATGGCAATTTCACCCATGGGTACGGGTACCCACGGGTACCGTACCCACATGGGAAGGGTATGGGCAGACTTTATACCCATGGGTAGTACCCATACCTTACCCGTTAAGTCATGGGTAGGGTACGGGTATAGCCTTGTACCCGCGGGTATACCCATACCCTGCCCACTTGTAAACTAATGTTAACTTGTCGTCAATTAGTCATTAATTTGTCATGTGACTCATCTACTCCTATTGACTTGTGAGTATGATGTGACTTCTATATTTTGAGAGTGGTCATGTACTCATCTACCTTGTTATTGAGCTAAGATAATTGATTTTTTTGTCAAATGTGCTATCAATGAGTGTAAAATTGTGAACAACTTGTGTACTATTTGTTCTACCCGCTGGGTACCCAATGGGTACGGGTACCCGTCGGCTATGGGTATGGGTAAAGTTTCATACCCATAGGTATGGGTATGGGTATAATTTTGTACCCACTGACTATACGGGTACGGGTATGGTATTGCTCTACCCTGCCCATACCCTACCCATTGCCATCCTTAATCCCACGCCTTGCATGATGTACGCCTGGTGGAGGGCGCAGTAAAAGAGAACATTATGACAGAGTTGGCATTTATCTTCTGCCACGTGTGCCTGTGCATTGTTTGGGCCTAGCCCAACGATGCTTCACATGCGTGTGTGGCCCAGGCCTGGGGGCTCCTATCGGTGTATTAAAAATGGGGTTCTTAATACCCCTGACTTATGCACAGGCAGTAGCAGCTTCCTCGATGGCAGGGCTTGCCGGAGGATAACTAAAAGATAAACTCAAGATCAGATTTTAAGAAGCAAAGAAGATCTCAGAAGACGGAGCAGAAATGTTGAAGACACAACCCGAGGATTGGGCAAGATCCTTGCCGGGGAGGACATCTCAAGATTCAAGCCCGACAAGCTCCGGACACCAGCAAGAATCCCACTGCGATGCCACCGCTCGGCCTCATCGATCAGGTTGTCACTTGTCGATGTGGTGTCCAGTGGGCAGACAGTTATGTGATACTTGTCTGGGCACATGGCAGCTCACTGTCGAAGATACAACTTTAATGACACCCGTCCAAATGATGTGTCAAAGTAATAGAAGGTAGATTCACGAATGACACAGAAGGAGAGACAAGCCTTGCCGGAGAAATCCATCCACAAGACACCTCACGGTGCATTAAATGCATTTGTCCTAACCCGTCAGAGTTGGGTACACAACACTATAGCCACTATTCATAGTGTAGATCTAACATTTTGCCATTTTGGTGACCCCTTAGTCTATAAAAGAAGGCCCATGGCTACCTTAACAAAGGTCGAAACCCTGTCCATTTGCACGTGTAGCAGCACCCTTGAGCACCTTGCCGGACGTGTGCTCCATGTAAGCTGGACACATACACACGTCAATACACAAAGTAGGAGTAGGGTTTTATGCTTCACAGCGGCCCAAACCTGGGTAAACATCATGCATTTCCTGCTGGTTCTGCTCTATGTGCATGCTGATCCCTCCAGTCGAACCGCAAAGGGATCGCCATGATCCCATAGATGGTCGTATGCATGACAGTGCTACTAATGAGGTTTCGCATGGTTCTCCTACTAGATTGATAACCTTCATTCTTAACTAAGGGAAATACTTATCTCTACTATACTGCATCATCCTCCCCTCTTCAAGGGAATCCAAATGCAGCTCACAAGTAGCAGGACTCAATGTGATCTTGGATCACTAAACCAAAAAGGTAGAGTCTTGGAGTTGCCAATTTTTGTTCTTGACATTTTGAGGTCTCCACATCCATTAGTCCTTGCCATGCCAATCATTAATCTTTTTCTAAAATCTGCTTGCAATGAATATTAGATCAATGACATATATATTGTTATTAATTACCAAAATCACCCGGGGATTAGTTGCACTTTCAATCTCCCCCTTTCTGCTAATTGATGACAACATATAGATCAAAGCTTCGATAAATGATATAATGAGTGAAATACATCGTCGCTTTGGTAAGTATGTGATAAGCAAGAGCTCCCCCTAAATTTATGCATTATTAAAAATTTGCATTTGAATGCAAATGCACAATCGATTAGGATCATGGGTTACTCTTCCATGTCACATACATCTTGGTAAAGCGCTCAAAATGATATGGTTGCAACAATGTAAGCACTCCTCACCAAACCAACAAGTGAATGATCATACATGGAGCATATGAATGGATATATAAGCATAGCATCATCAAAGTATGATATGATCAACCACAAATAAACATAGTACCAAACAAGCACCGACCAAAAGTAGCACACAAAGTATCACACAAAAATGAAAACCAAACGAGAAAAAGAAAAACACTCGCTCTCTCGAAGCCCTAATGATCTATACTAATTCTCCACCTTTGGCAACAACCACAAAAAAGTTCGAAGAAGTACAAAGCTAAACATCGCTTGATACGTCTCTGTTGTATCTATAATTTTTGATTGTTTCATGCCAATATTATACAACTTTCTCATACTTTTGGCAACATTTTATATTATTTTTGGGACTAACATATTGATCCAGTGCCCAGTGCCAGTTCCTGTTTGTTGCATGTTTTTTGTTTCACAGAATATCCATACCAAACAAAGCCCAAATGCGATAAAAAATTATGAAGAATTATTTTGGAATATATCTGATTTTTGGGAAGAAGAATCAACACGAGACAATGCCCGAGGGGTCCACAAGCCCAGAGGGCGGGCCCCCCTACCTAGGGCCTTCTTGGCAGGCTTGTGGGTCACCTGTAGGTCTGTTGGTACCCTTCTTTCACCGCAAGAAAGATAATCTCCAGAAGAAAATCCCCTCAAAATTTCAGCCCAATTGGAGTTACAGATCTCCAGGAATTTAAGAAACGGTGAAGGGCTAGAAAACAGGAAAGCGAAACAGAAGAGAACAAAGAGAGAGAGATCCAATCTAGGAGGTGATCCTACCCTCCGGGAGCCATGGAGACCATGCACCAGAGGGGAAACTCTCCTCCCATCTAGGGGGGATGCCAAGGAATAAGAAGAAGGAGGGGGGCTCTCTCCCCCTCTCTCCCGGTGGCGCCGAAACACCGCTGGGGCAACCATCGTGACGACGATCTACACCAACAACTTCGCCGCCGTCATCACCAACTCTCCCCCCCTCTATGCAGAGGGGTAACACCTCTTGTACTCACTGTAATCTCTACTTAAACATGGTGCTTCATGCTATATATTATTACCCAATGATGTATAGCCATCCTACGATGTTTGAGTAGATTCATTTTGTCCTATGGGTTGATTGATGATCGTGATTGGTTTGAGTTGTATGTTTTATTTTGGTGTTGTCCTATGGTGCCCTCCGTGTCGCACAAGCATGTAGGATTACCTCTATAGGGTGTTGCAATATGTTCATAATTCACTTATAGTGGGTGGCGAGAGTGACAGAAGCTTATACCCAAGTAAGGATGACTTGTTACTTAATGCTATGGTTGGGTTTTACCTTAATGATCTTTAGTAGTTGCGGATGCTTGCTAAAGTTCCAATCATAAGTTCATATGATCCAAGTACGGAAAGTATGTTAGCTCATGCCTCTCCCTCATTTAAAATTGCAATAATGATTATAGGTCTAGTTATCAATTTCCTAGGGGCAAATTCTTCTCTTATGTTACAAAAAGCTTTCTACTAAACAACTAACTTTTATTATCTCGCAAAGTACTCCTAGTTTTATTCTTGCCAACTAGTTCTAGCTTTACACCTACAAAGTACTTCTAGTTTCATACTTGTTCTAGGTAAAGCAAATGTTAAGTGTGTGTAGAGTCGTATCGATGGTCGATAGAACTTGAAGAGAATATAAATTCTATCTTTAGCTCCTCGTTGGGTTCGACACTTATTTATCGAAAAAGCTACAATTGATCCCCTATACTTGTGGGTTATCATCGCTCTGGGCTCAATCTCTGGCATCTCCTGGTGGTGAAGTCCTCAGACTTGCAGTGCCGGTGTGCATTGATGTCGGAGTAGAGAGAAGTGCATCTGCAAATGCCTCGGAAGAAGTCTGCGTGGGTGGTGGAGGAGTGGCAACGACTGGAGCAACTGAGGGTGCAACAGTTGGAGCTGAAACTGTGGCTCTAGAAGTGTCTGTAACTGCTGCTAATCTGGACTGGGTCCAGAACTGAGTAGTCATGGGAAGTACTGAACCACGATGCTCGACATCATCACTGCTAGCAAGCTTTGCCTCATCCACCTCTTTCTTCAGGATCTCAACTGTAGTTTGCATCTGTGTCACCTTGACATCCAGATCATAGAATTTTGTCTCAAAGATCCTCTCAAGACTCTTCTGGTTCTCAATGATGTTGGCCAGACGCCGCTTGATCCTCTGAGTAGCTCCAAGTAGATAGTTAATATGATCGTCCTTGGTCTTCAGTGATGGAGCAGGTGTAGCTTTGGGCTTTGTAGACTTAGCAGCCTCCGCTCGTGCTGCTGCCGAAGTGGGATGGGATGGATCCATCGTCATTGTGTTGTCCTCAAACTCCGGCTTAAGCGGCAAATGCTCATGGTCAAGTAGATATGTCTTGTTATCAACTTTGGAGTTGATACGCAACTGAATGTGTGGAGCAAATCTACATGATCTCTTCTAATCTGCGACAGTTCTCGTGATGGTCTCTACAATGAGATCCATGACCTTGAATCTCTCAGAGCGATCAATGTGATGAAGCATAGTGATGTAATGTCCTCCGATCATCCTCTCATCTCCTGACTTGGCATCAAGGTATGCCTCATGATCGTGTTGGAGGTAGCAAGTCCTGCCAATAGATGGTCATTCAAAGGAATCTCCTTATACATATTGGCCATGGAGTTATGATCCATCTTGCGCTTGGCATACACATCAATTTCATTTTCTTTGGGCTCGGGTATATCTAGCAAAGTTGCCCATTCTTCAACATTGGACTCATATCGAACACCTTCTGTCATCCACACAATTTTTCCATCTGGATAGAAATGAGCCGTGGAGTAGAATTGCATGATCATCTCATCATTCCAAGCAGTTAATTTCTTCCCTATGAACTTGTCAATGCCTAACATCTTGAATCTCTCATGCACATGAGGAAAGTGGTCTTCATTTTCATCAGTGAATTCCCAGTCTACCCATCTCATATCACTGACTATGGGTTTCTTGTCAAGAAACATAGTCTTATAGAAGTCATGTTGTTCCTTGGTGTGAAAGTGGTAGTCTACAACATTTCTCCTCCTTACAGCATATGGGTCTGGCCCTCTCCACTTTCTCAGCCCTTTGTCCTTCCTCTCCTTCATGTTCTCAGCCACAGGATGTGTGTCATTGTGCTCAGGCAATTTGGGTCTTAGCTTCCTCAGAATTGAAGGTTCATCATCTTCATCATCAGCATTCTCAGGCACTGGGGCCTTCTTCTTCTCTGCTGCAGAAATGTTTCTGATGGTCTTGCCTTTGGGCTTGGTTGCAGCAACCTTCTTAGGCTTGGAGGAGGTGTCCGTCTTCATAGCATCAACCATGAGCTTTTTCTGCTTGGCTGGAGGGGGCTCAGCTGTCTCTGGCATATAATCTCTTCTCGTAGAGGTTGGCTTGAAAGTCACTTGCACAGACTCTTTTCTCACCATCTTCTTGCTTGCAACCTTGTCCATTGACTTGCTTGCTGCTGGCCTTGTACTTGCAGCAGTGCCATACTCCTTGGCAAGCACACCTTTCTTTTTCTTTGAGGTCACTTCTTCAGCAACAAACTCCTCATCCTCATCATCGAAGTTCTTTTTTCTCCTTGATCTTATAGATGCTTTGGGCAAGTCTGGAGAATTTCTTTCTCCCTCATGATAACTCTCCTCTAGACTAGATCCTGAATGAAGATCAACACTTTGCTCTTCAGATCTGTTTTGGCTGTCACTGAGATCTAACATGCTGACAGTTGCACCTGCGAAGTAGATGGAATAGATGAGCATCACAAAAACACAACATTTTGACAAAATTTGAGTTAAAACTTCAATTTTAGGTTTTCACAGAAAAAACGGAAATTTCGAGTAGATCATCTTGGTAGCATCGATGAGTTATAGGGACTTGGACACACAGTCTCGGACTGACCTAAATGTGTTTTAGTCTCTCCGACATGCTAGGGTTCTACTAAAATTTTAGACTCGGATCCACCGATTTGTACCACTCGGTGACACCGAGATGTACAATGTGCAATGGCCAAAGGCCAAATCGGTTAGTCCGATTCTTTCTATTCGGTCCATCCGAGATGAGTTCTGCGCAAACGTAACCCTAAATTTTTGACTCAAATCTACTTCTACGGAATTTTGTTGGGATGGAAATCTCGAACTATGGGAATATTGTGCGCAAGAACTCTAGTGCATTGAATCAGAAAGTTGAAGCACTAGGGGATTGAATCTCACCCTAACTCGATGGAGATCCTCTACGGCGTAAATGATGATGAGGAATGCCGTTGACAGCGACGGGATCTGGCGGGGAGGGCATGTTGGAGACGAGTAGACGATTCAAAGACCACGGACGACAGCAGCGACGGGGTGTGGGGCGACATAACTATTGAGAAATTTCAAAGTACGGTCCGCACGATGTATATACCCATGAGATGTCGGTGAGACCGAGTGAAATGGATCAGTGGCACCGAAATGAGTAACTGCTATTAGCACTGATACGTCTCCAACACGTATCTATAATTTTTGATTGTTCCATGCTATTATCGTATCAATCTTGGATGTTTTATATACACTTACAAGCAATCATATATCATTTTTTAGGACTAACCTATTAACTTAGTGCCTAGTGCCAGTTGCTATTTTTTTTGCCTATTTTTGGTTTTTCAGAATATTAGTACCAAAAAAAGTCCAAATGCCACAAAACTTTTTGGAGATTTTTTTTCGGACATAAGAGACCCTAGAAGCTTCGGGAGGGGATGAGAAGATGGAGAAGTGGCCCACGAGGCACTAGGGCGCGCCCAGGGGGTAGGGCGCGCCCTAGTGGCATGTGGGGCCCTCGTGGCTCCGTTTGACCTAACTCCGCCTCTATAAATTCTCTAAAATCGGGAAACCAACAGAGGAGTCCACGGAATAGTTTTTTCGCCACCGCAAGTTCCTATTCTTGCGAGATCCCATTTGGAGGCCTTTTCTGGTACTCTGCCGGAGGGGGAATTGATCACGGAGGGGCTCTACATCAACCTTGCAGCCCTTCCGATGATGTATGAGTAGTTTAGCACAGACCTACGGGTCGATAGTTTGTAGCTAGTGATTGCTTGTATCTACGTTGGTATTTCACCGAAGAGGACATGATGATGCAGCACAACAACGATAAATATTTCCCTCAGTTATGAAACCAAGGTTATCAATCCAGTGGGAGAACCAAGCAACACCATGTAAACATCACCTGCACACAAATAACAAATACTTGCAACCCAACACGTAAGAG
Source organism: Thinopyrum elongatum (assembly GCA_011799875.1). Lineage (NCBI taxonomy): Eukaryota > Viridiplantae > Streptophyta > Magnoliopsida > Poales > Poaceae > Thinopyrum > Thinopyrum elongatum. Next base: position 220,061,114 of record CM022300.1, on the reverse strand, counting down.
GGGTTGTCAATCCCTCCTCGGTATTGAGATAGATAAAATTGGATGAGATTGGATAAATAGATCTGAAAAAACACAAAATAAAATAAATAAAGAAAAGTGCAGCAAGGTATTTTTGGGTTTTTGGAAAAATAGATCTGAAAACAATATGATAGAAAATAGACCCGGGGGCCGTAGATTTCACTAGTGGCTTCTCTCGAGAAAATAGCATACGGTGGGTAAACAAATTACTATTGGGCAATTGATAGAAGAGCAAATAATTATGACGATATCCAAGGCAATGATCATGTATATAGGCATCATGTCCAAGATTAGTAGATCGACTCCTGCCTCCATCTACTACTATTACTCCACACATCGACCGCTATCCAGCGTGCATCTGGTGTATTAAGTTCATGGAGAAATGGAGTAATGCAATAAGAACGATGACATGATGTTCCAGTCTGACACTTGACAAAACCTTCAATCACACAAAACATAACAAAACCTTCGTGGGATCTGTTAGTATAAGAAAACTAATCTTTGCTTTAAGTACTGTTGCAAACTCATTCATATTTTATTATTGCATTATACCTACTGTATTATAACTTTACCATGGCTCATACCCTAGTCTGTAAAGACTCGAATTTTACTCATACTTCTGTAACTCCATAAATTCTGAAAAATTAGGACAACATAGAAAATTTGTATATCAATCTTGTGTAATTAATTCAGATTTTTTTGTCGCTTATGTGATTTTTAACAAATCAGCTACTGTTCAAAAAAGTTTATGTTTTTCAACAAGATCAAATCAACTATCACCCAAAGCTATCCTAAAGGCTTAACGTGGCACAAACACTAATTAAAACATAAAAACACAACCATAACAGTAGCATAATTGTGTGAACACACAAAAACAGAAAGAAAAAGAAAAAGAGAATTTTTTTTATTCATTGGGTTGCCTCCCAACAAGCGCTATCATTTTATGCCCCTAGCTAGGCATAATGCATAGATTCAAGTATTGTCATGTTTAGTTTTTAACTCCTCAATCACACAACCATTCTCTCTAGAAGCTCTAATTTTTTTGATAATCACACTCATAGGAACAAAGTCAAGAGACGTATTTTTATAGATTGGTTCCTCTACCAAATCTACGAAATTTTGGTGAACCCTAATCATTTTAAGATCTTCGTTGTTGCTACTAGAAGTGGTACCTTTATTCTTAGTAGCATGTGTAGATTTTCAATTCTTCCTAATAGGATTATTTTCAATAGTTTTAATGGAAGAAAAGGCTGAGCTCAAGTTACTAAAAATTGCTTCCAACTTATCAATTCTAGCGGGGCTCTCTTCTACCCTCTCGTTAACTACATGTTCTTTTTCCCTTAATAATTTAAGAGCATTTCCCGCTTTTGGCCCAATTTTATTAGCAATATTATGCATCCTTTTATCCAGATTTTCAATATGTTCTTCGGTGAGCATTTTATTTTCAATAGCATCTAGCCTTTGTATAACATGCTCGAGAGTTAAAACCGTTTCATTGATAATGATAGGTGGTGATCCCACTAAATTTTCCATACCATTAAAAGCATCCAAGGTAGGGCACATCAAGAAATTTTCCCCAGTGATAGTATCAAGAACAAATCTATACCAAGTAGTGATGCCCACATAAAAATTGCGAAGAAGAATTGTAGTGGATTGCTTCCAAGTAGATCTATTACGAGCACTGCAAATCCTATACCAAGCATCTTTTAAATTCTCTCCTCCCCTTTGCTTAAAATTGAGAACTTCATTCTCGGGGGTACACATAATACAGGAGGAACTAGCCATAGCAATAAGGTGGGCAAGCAAGATCACAAGCAAACAAAAGATCGAACAAGAAAAAGGCAAACGAAAAAGAAGGCAAATATTATTTTGCTTTTCGCAAAAATGTTTTAGAAGTGGGGAAGATGAAAATGAGAGGCAAATGGCAAATAATGTAAATTGCAAGGAGATGAGATTCGTGATTGGGTACCTGATAGATGTTGATGATGTCTCCCTGGCAACGGCGCTAGAAATTGGCAAGTTGATGGGAGACTATCTTGACTTGATCCTCCCCGGCAATGGCGCCAGAAATTCTTCCTGATTGCTTGTATTTGCGTTGGTATTTCCCCTAAGAGGAGAGGATGATGCAGCACAGCAACGGTAAGTATTTCCCTCAGTTATGAAACCAAGGTTATCAATCTAGTAGGAGAACCAAGCAACACTATGTAAACAGCACCTGCACACAAATAACAAATACTTGCAACCCAAAGCGTAAGAGGGGTTATCAATCCCTCCTCGGTATTGACATAGATAAAATTGTATGAGATTGGATAAATAGATCTGACAAAAACACAAAATAAAATAAATAAAGAAAAAGTGCAGCAAGGTATTTTTGGGTTTTTGGAAGAATAGATCTGAAAACAATATGCTAGAAAATAGACCCGGGGGCCGTAGATTTCACTAGTGGCTTCTCTCGAGAAAATAGCATACGGTGGTTAAACAAATTACTGTTGGGCAATTGATAGAAGAGTAAATAATTATGACGATATCCAAGGCAATGAGCATGTATATAGGCATCACGTCCAAGATTAGTTGACTAACTCCTGCCTGCATCTACTACTATTACTCCACACATCGACCGCTATATAACATGCATCTAGTGTATTACGTTCATGGAGAAATGGAGTAATGTAATAAGAACAATGACATGATGTAGACAAGATCTATTCATGTAGGAATAGACCCCATCTTTTTATCCTTAATAGCAATGATACATGCGTGTCACTTCTCCTTCTGGCACTGAGATTGAGCACCGCAAGATCGAACCCATCACAAAGCACCTCTTCCCATTGCAAGAAAAATCAATCTAGTTGGCCAAACCAAACCAAAGTTTTGGAGAAGAAATACGAGGCCATAACAATCATGCATATGAGAGATCAAAGAAGACTCAAATAATTTTCATAGATAGAACTGATCATAAACTCGCAATTCATCGGATCCCAACAAACACACCGCAAAAAGTCATTACATCAAATAGATCTCCAAGAACATTGAGGAGAACATTGTATTGAGAATCAAAAAGAGAGAAGAAGCTATCTAGATACTACCTACGGAACCGTAGGTCTGTGGTAAACTACTCATGCATCATCGGAGGAACACCAATGAGGATGATGAACCCCTCCGTGACTGTGTTCCCATCTGGCAAGGTGCTGAAATAGGGCTCTAGATTGGATCTCGTGGTTCTGGAACTTGCGGCGGCTAGAATTGTGTTTCATCAACTCCCCTAGGGTTTCTGGAATATTTGGGTATTTATAGAGCTGAGAGGCAGTGGAAAGGACTCCCATGGGCTCCACTACCCACCTGGGCGCGCTAGGGGCCTCTGGCGTGCCCTGGTGTCTTGTAGGCCCCACGGGCCTCCCCTCATGCACTTCCTTATCTCCCAAGTTGTCTTATGGGAAGAAAAAAAATCTCCAAAAAGTTTTGCTGCATTTGGACGCTGTTTGATATGGATATTCCGCGAAGTAAAAAACAAGCAAAAAACAGCAATTGGCACTAGGCACTATGTCAATTGGCTAGTCCCAAAAAATGATATAAAGTTTCTATAAAATGAATATAAAACATCCAAGAATGATAATATAGCAGCATGGAATAATACAAAATTATAGATACATTGGAGACGTATCAGCTAGATGGCTTCTTCTCTCTATTTGATCTTCAATACATTGTTCTCCTCGATGTTCTTGGAGTTCTATTCGATGTACTCACTTTTTGCGGTGTGTTTGTTGGGATCTGATGAATTGTGAGTTTATGATCAAATTATCCATGAATATTATTTGAGTTTTCTCTGAACTCTTTTATGCATGATTATTGTAGCTTCGTATTTCTCTCCGATCTATTGATTTGGTTTGGCCAAATAGATTGATTTGTCTTGCAATGGGAGAGGTGCTTTGTAATAGGTTCGATCTCGCGGTGCCCAATTCCAGTGACAGAAGGGGAAATGACACGTATGTATCGTTTCTATTAAGGATAAAAAGATGGGGTTTATTCATGTGTGAGTTTAGTTTATCTACATCATGTCATCTTGCTTAAGACGTTACTCCGTTCTTTATGAACTTAATACTCTAGATGCATGCTGATAGCGGTTGATGTGTGGAGTAATAGTAGTAGATGCAGGAAGGAGTCGGTCTACTTGTCTCGGACGTGATGCCTATATACATGATCATTGCCCATGATTATTTTCTTTTCTGTTAATTGCCCAACAGTAATTTGTTTACCCACCGTATGCTATTTTCAAGAGAGAAGCCTCTAGTGAAAACTATGCCCCCTGGGTCTACTTCTATCATATATTAAAAATCCTAAAAATACCTTGCTGCAATTTTACTTTATTTTATTTTATTTTATACTTTTGTTCGATCTATCTACCAATCTATCTATCACCATACAATTTAATCTTGCAATTAACCGCCAAGGGTCTGACAACCCCTTGTTCGCGCTGGGTGCAAGGATTTGTTATTTTGTGTGCGGGTGTTGTTAACGAGTTGTTGCATGATTATCCTACTAGATTGATAACCTTGGTTTCATAACTGAGGGAAATACTTATCTCTACTATACTGCATTATCCTCTCCTCTCCGGGGAAATCCCAATGCAGCTCACAAGTAGTAGGAAGAATTTCTAGCGCTGTTGCCGGGGAGACATCATCAACTTGTATCAAGTACCTACGCATAAATTTTCATCTCCTTGAATTACCTTTGCCTCTTGTTTTCATCTCCCCCACTTCTAAAAAGTTTTGCAAACATACAAAAATATTTTCCGTTTGCCTTTTTCTTGTTTGCTTCTTTGCTTGCTTGTTATCTTGTTTGCGTAGCCACGATGTCTCAAGAAAATACAAAATTGTGTGATTTTTCCAATACTAATAATAATTATTTTGTTGGTACTCCGATTGCTCCTGCCGATGCTAGTGCAGAGACTTGTGATATTAATGCCGCTTTGTTAAACCTTGTTATGAAAGAACAATTTTCTGGTAGTCCTAATGAAGATGATGCATCCCATCTTAACACTTTCGTAGAATTGTGTGATATGCAAAAGAAAAAAAGATGTGGACAATGATATGTTGAAATTAAAATTATTTCCGTTCTCATTTCGGGATCATGCAAAATTTTGGTTTTCATCTTTGCCACGAAATAGTATCGATTCTTGGGATAGGTGTAAAGATGCTTTTATTACCAAGTATTTTCCTCCTGTGAAAATTATTTCCCTTAAAAATCAAATTATGAATTTCAAGCAACTTGATCATGAACATGTTGCCCAATTGGAAAAGGATGAAATTAATGATAAGAAATTGCCCGACTCATGGTTTAAATTTATGGATGATCATACAGATTAAACTTTGTTTCTAGAAACCTTTTAGATTCCGCCGCGGGTGGTACTTTTATGGAGATTACACTGGGAGAAGCTACTAAATTGCTTGATAATATTATGTCAAATTATTCACAATGGCATACTGAAAGAGCTCCTACCAGTAAAAAGGTGAATTCTGTTGAAGAAATTAGTACTTTGAGTGAAAAAGTTGATACTGTTATGAAATTGGTTGCTAGCAAAAGATCCTAATGATGTGCCATTTTCCACTTTGATTGAGCAAAATAATGATCCCGTAGATGTGAATTTTGTCTCGCGAAACAATTTTAATAGTAATGTTTATCTCTACTCCTAATGGACGACTTGGTAGACTCCATTTCGTCCGGTTTTTTTTCGTGTCAACCTCCCACCTTCGTCTGGTTTTTTTCGTCCCTCCTCCCACCTCCCACATAACGAACCCCTCACACCTAACAAACGAAAAATCATACAATAACCATGTACCGATGGCCCCTGGCATAGAAATAAAATAGATGACGACCGAGGCCGCCTCGCACGAAAAAAAATGGATGAGCCTAGGAGCGACGACCCCTCGCACGAAAAAAAACTGGCGATCAAGGCTGCCCTCGATCTGAACCATGCCACTGCCGCCATTGCTACGTGGTTGTCCAGGTGCTACATCGACAGGGACCAGGCACCGAGGTCCTAAAGGACGCGTCGCCACCATCGTCGCGGGCCTCCGGGTCGCCATCGGGACACCGCTGCCTAGGTCCTCCTTCGGCGCTGTTGTGGATTCCTTGGAACGCCAAATCAATTTTGCACAGTATGTACATCTGTTGGAGATGTGCTGGACATTAACGCCTTACATTCATGGCCACGGTACATACATCTGTTGGAGGCCACCACAGCTCTTCATTACCTTGGGTGGGACTGGCTCGCCCATGGATAACAGTAACATGACTAGGTTTGCAAATGTGTTGTGGTAGTCCTTGACGGAGTGCTCGCAGGCGATGACCTTATCCATGTCGGTTCAGGTCGCGATGAAGGTGGCCTTCAGCTTGTAGCTGGCTTGATTGTTTGCTGTTCCAGATATCATCATCCTGAAAAGCAAAGTTTTCATGCTTCAACTGAATCTCATATATCTGCGATCTTAGATGACAAATAATTAGGTTGCATGCTAAATAGTGCAGGAGAGATGTAATGTGGGTATAAAACTTGTGAACAACATTTTAAAACCTTGGAATGATTATCTCCAGGTGCCCTCTTGGCAGTAACTGCAATCTTCGTTGCTCCATCTGACATTTGTCCACTTGATCCATGCTCAACCTAATGAGTCTCATGTATCTGTGATCTTAAATGAAAATGAATTAGGTTGCATGCTGAATAGTGCAGGAGAGATGTAATGTGGATATAAAACTTGTGAACAACATTTTAAAACCTTGGAATAATTATCTGGAGGTGGCCTCTTGACTATAACTGCAATCTTCCATGCTCAATCTGACAAGTCTACTATAGGAGTTAGCAATGATCTTTTCGTCTCATGGAGCTAGCAATTGATAGGTACATATGGGGAATTCAAAGAGCAAGGCAACTCAACACATAAAGGCGCCAGATGTACCTACATGTACATGTTCTGCTGTCAGATTTAGATGTACCATGGCTAACATCATGCCCTTCTCACAATGTGTATACATGATGTGTTGTAGGCCATATGGATGGGCCAAATGTTGATGAATACAACACAGAGAATATACCCTTAGCTGACAATCATGACAATAGTCACTCAATGGGTCCAGGTTTATTTCTATGCAAATATCGTCAACATACTTTTTGTATAAATCATCGGTTTTGTATAAATCATTGGTTCCGCTGTCAGATTTAGTTGTACCATGGCTAACATCATGCCCTTCTCACAATGTATATACATGATGTGTTGCAGGCCATATGGATGGGCCAAATGTTGATGAATACAACACAAAGAGTATACCCTTAGCTGACAATCATGACGATATTTACTCAATGGGTCCAGGTTTAATTTTGTGCAAATATCATCAACATACTTTTTGTATAAATCATCGGTTTTGTGTGTGATCGATCATACCTTACAGACTACAAGGGGGGCAATGACACATTAGATGGGTCAAGTGATGCTTCGTTGCTGGCTCCCAGTAATCTCACACTGGTTTATGCCACAGATGTACCAACAAGTTCAAATGGTATTACACGATCCGTCTTTCACATGAGATAATTTGTGCTTATGGGTGTTCATCTTCCTATGTTTAGACAACTTATGGCTTTTCTGGTGTATCATTAGCTATAGAATCTTCCCATATCTATGAGGGAAGCCAGGTAGGGCTTAATGCTCGTGCAAGGGAATGTACAATTTCTAAACCAGCATCCGAGCATCATACTACAGGAGTTGTCTTGAGTAATGATGAAAGGGAGCACGTAAACGCTCGGAGGCGAGCTGATTATCGAAAGAAAAAAAATAGGAGGTTACGTCCAAGCTCCAAGATGAAAACCAACCTTCCCTTATGATGTTTGGTAAGGTTGTTTAATGGTTAATAGGTGCTACGATAGTATATTCGATTGCCCATGCGTTGGACCAGTCGACCAACTACTTCCCGCTACCAGTCCTCACATGAAGATTGTTACTTGTGAGAAGATTGTTACTTTTCCTGCTTCAACTACTCTCACATCTGGTTCATTTGATGACAAAGAACTAGCTAGCATGCAACATCATCAGGATGAAAAATGGGAGCTTATAAACGCATGGAGGCGGGCATGTTATTGGAAGAAAAGGGAGGGTATGACCAAGCTACAAGCTGATGTGCAGAATGTTCCACAACCCATTCTCGGGGATATCACAAATGTTGATCGACCTTACCATGCGATGTCAGGTACACTTTTGAAATTTTGCAATGTTGTATATGTATTCTTATAGTATATATATTAAATGCTATCGTTGGACAGATTCAGTAAACTGGCAGGTGTGGTCCAGTCTCCCTTTGTACATAATGATCCTTTGTGGTTTTTTTGTTTTGTTATTTTTACATGATGCAGACAACCCAACAATCTCATTTATGCATAATGATGTTTCCTTGCCGGCTCCCAGTAATCTCACACTCGTCTATGCCAGCAATGTACCGGACAATTCAAATGGTATTACCCGTCCGTCTTTGATGTGAAGTAATTAGTCCTTATGGGGGTTCATCTTCATATATTTAGTCAGCTTATGGCTATTCTGTTGTTCCAGTAGCTCTAGAATCTTCCCATATTGATGTGGGAAGCCAGGTCAGGCGTAATGCTCTAGCTCGTGAAGGTTAAGTTTCTGTACCAACAACCGAGCACCAGACAACAGGAGTTGTGATGAAGGACCACAAAAATAGCTTCACCAACGATAAAAGAGAGCAGATAAACGCCCGAAGGCGAGCTGCTTATCAGAAGAAGAAGGAAGAGGGTAGGGTCGGGCTCCAAGATGAAAATCAGCCTTTCACTAAACATCCTTCTCACTTTATAATTAATACTTTCATGCTTTGACTGAATCTCATATATCTGCTTTCGTCTATTGACAAAGAATTAGGTATCATGCAACATGGGAAGGACAAAAAAAGGGAAATTTTAAACGCGCGGAGGCGGGCATCTTATCAGAAGAAAAAGTTGGAGACTACAATCAAGCTACGATATGATGTGCAAAGTGTTCCCCGACCCACTCTCGGTGATATCACAAATGTTCATCAACCTTTCCATGCGATATCAGGTACAATTGTGAAATTTTGCAACGTCATCAATTATAGGAAGACGTGGTCGGTAGTTAGTTTTTCTTCTAGTTTCATTCTTGCTGAACAATTAAGTTCTGAGTATGTCCTGAATTACACCAGGGGCTGACCTGAATGAAGTTGTAGAAGAACGCATCAATATCTTGGCACACGAAAAAAGGGAGCGCATAAACGCCCATAGGCGAACTGCTTATCGGAAGAAAAAGAGCAGCTTATCCAAGATGAAAATCTGCCTCCCCTTACGATATCTCGTAAGATTGTTTTATGTTTCATCTTTACGATGATAGTATAAATGTATAAACTAATCGTTACATAGGTTGATGTGATGTCGCTAGCTTCATTCTTGTTGAACAATTAAGCTTTGAGTATTATCACACACTATTGTTGACAGACGAGCAAAGGGAGCAGAGAAACACGCAGAGCCAAGCATATTATCAGAAGAAAAAGGACGAGGCATCGGTCGATGTTAAAGAAAAACTGAATCAAAAGCTATGAGAGAAGCACATGCAATGCCAAAAAAGCATGAATGCGTTTGAGAAGGGGGAGCCAAGTGCACAGAGGAAGGCAAATTATGCTGCAAGGAAAAACACCCCGTGCGCTGAATACATCATAATGCCACGTTTGGATCTAGCTACCACAACCTCCGACTCTTGGGCTTTCACCTCTCACGCATCACCCGTCTCTCAGGCTGCCGAAGCTGCTTGACCTGACGGCGGCCCTTTGACAAGCATGCTGACTTACACTATCGGTACCGATGGTAAGAAATGATTATTATCACAATCTTCTACACAAAATTGATTTGTACCATCTTTTGTCACAATAATGGATATTGTCACGATCTAATCAAGAATGTCACAGAGGACATTGAGGCATTTCTAACCGGCATCATGGGCGATGATCCAATACCACCCGACTTCATGGATGATGAGTACTATCTATTTGGGGGCCAAGGTATGGTCAACAGTGAATAAGCACATCGTGTAACTTTGTTGTCATTAAAAATATTAGTGGATGATGTTCTGAATGTGATGTTTGAAAAAATGCATGCAGGATCCGATGTTGATAGCATGGATGGAGACAAATACGCTAGCATGTCTAGCGCTGAGCATATCGACATTGATTTGTTTGACTATGTCTATTCAAACCTCCTAGACATCACACACATCCTCAAGCATGCCGCGAACTGTGATCGCTGCAAGGCCAAGAAGTTTGAGTCTGAGACCGATGACTTCTGTTGTCGCAATGGCCAAATCGAGCTCAAGAAACCGGATCCCACCCCGGAGCTAATGAGGCTTTGGTCCAACACAGATGTGGACTCTAGACATTTTTGGGAGAACATACGGTTCTTCAACGGCCACTTCTCCTTCACAACCCTTGGCGTCAGCCTCGATGAAAACAACACAAACATGAAGTCTGGGGTGTACATGTTCCGGGTGCATGACACCATCTACCACAACGTGCATTCCTTTGGGCCTAGCTCCCGTCCAGAACATCTCCAATTGTACTTCTACGATGACGACCCTAACCTGACCCATCGCAAGGCTGCCACCAAGCAATTGGACCAAAATCTCGTCAAGATGTTAGCGGACATACTTCGAGAAAACCCATACTCACAACACTTTAGGAGTTTGGGTGCACACAAGGACAACCTCGACGACTACAGGGTAGACCTCAACACTGACTAGAGGCTGGACCAACGAAAATACAATAGACCGGTGTCATCTGAGGTCGCTGCAATTTGGGTGGAGGTCACTGACCTAGCGAAAAGGTTCGATTATAGGATAACACTCTGCGGTAATGACAACCAGAGGTACAGTATACATGTGACTCATGGCTCATATGACCTGCTGTATTATCCCCTCTTCTACCCAAGGGGGGGGGAGCTCGGTTGGCATCCGAAACTACCTAAATGTAATGTACCTTGGGAGGTTGTACAACAACCAAGAGGGGGCCATGATGATGACGAGGATGCATGTAGGTATCTTGTGTATTATGTCGTTCTGATAAATAGTATAATTCTCATATGAATCCTAATTTCCGTGTTACTCATCCATGTGCAGAGGGGAATAACAGGTTATGCGTCTCCGTGAGAGACTACTACTGTTACATGCTGCAAACATGGCCTGCGATATTCAATCCCATACTCTGTGGAGCATGATTGCTCCAACAGTGGGGGTTCGACATGTACATCAAGATTGAGAGTTGTTGGTTGAAATGGTATAGGAAGAACCAGAAGCAGATTCGTGCCGACCTGTATAAAGGAGTTGTTGATGCAATCACATCCGGGGACACGCGAGCAAGCACTATTGGGGTAAGGATAGTGCTCCCTGGAACATACCCAAGTGGCGACCACGACATGAAGCGGAGGCATATGGATGCCATGGCAATTGTCCATACATACGGGAAGCCTGACATCTTCTTGACCATGACCTGCAAGCCTAACCGAGAAGAGATATTGAATGAGTTGTTTCCTGGTCAGACAGCGTAAGACCGACCTGATCTTGTGGCTCGCGTGTTCCATGGCAAGCTAGAGGCTATGAAAGAGATGTTGTTCAAGAAGCATATCCTGGGTGTTGTTGTCACTTATGTATACATAGTCGAGTTCCAAAATAGGGGCCTCCCCCACGCACACTTTCTGTTGTTCATGGATTCGACATATAAGCTCGTCGTTCCGGAGTAGTACGACCGACTCATTTCCGCCGAGCTCCCGGATAAGCAGAAGTATCCGGAGCTCTACGCCTTGGTGGTCAAACATACGATGCACGGACCATGCAGTGCTCTCAACTCAAAGAATGTTTGCATGCAACAAAATGAGTGCAAGTGCAGATACCCACGACCGTTCAATGAAAACATGATAGAAGGTAAGGACTCATATGCAGTTTATCAACATAGAGACGATGGTGGTTGGGCTAAGGTCCAGGGTAAAATGTTGGACAATAGATGGGTTGTGCCTTATAACCCTTACCTTCTGCGGATGTTCAATTGCCACATTAGCGTTGAGGTCTTCTCTAGCATAAAGGCCATCAAATACCTTTAGAACATATACAAGGGCCATGATAGGGCTTCTTTCAGCATCGATCAGCCCAACACCAATGGTAACATTGATGAGATCAAAAGATACGTCGATGCGAGGTGGGTTACCCCTCCGGAGGCGATGTAGAGGATATTTGGCTTCCCCCTGTATGCCAACTTCCCGCCTGTCCTGCAGTTGCCTCTTCATCTCCTAAATATTCATAGGGTGGCATTCAATCCGCAGGCTGACTTGACCACTGTCATCGCCTCTGAGAATGCTTCAAAATCCATGTTGATGGAGTATTTCAAGGATAACCAGGACCACTCGTGGGCTAGGAATACATTATACAAGGATTTTCCTGGAAGCTTCACATGGCAAAAGGGTAAGAAGTATTGGAGGCCATGGGTGGAGCGTTATCAAATAGGTCGAATTGTGTCTGCCAATCCTACCGAGGGGGAGCGATACTATCTATGTGTGCTGCTAAACCATGTTGCGGGCAAGACATCCTTTGAGGACCCGCTCACCGTGGACGGTAGGCTATGTGGGAGCTTTAGATAGGCTGCTGAAAGGTTGGAACTCATCGAGACAGACAACACGCTCGACGACTGTCTTACTGAGGCAGAGCAGTGGGCGATGCCATGTTCACTCAGGAGGCTCTTCGCAACAATCTTGGTGCATTGCGAGCTAGGCGACGTGCGTGGTTTATGGGATAGGCACCTCGAGCCAATGTTTGATGACTACCGCCGATCACACACATGCCCAAATGAGGTGGAGCAGATGCTGTTGCTTGACATTAGGGGTATGTTGCAGTCCATGGTTAAAGACATAGCTGATTTCGCTCTTCCAAGCATTGACGATGCGTTCGATCCAACCGGGGGCTAGGCCAGAGAGGTGATCGAGGAATCCACTATCGAGTTTGACGTGAACGAAACTAAATTGGCATCATCGCTAAACTTGGAGCAGAGGGTTGCATACGACGAGATACTAGCTACAGTTGAACATGGTGATGGGGGTGTGTTCTTCGTTGATGGCTTGGGAGGTACAAGGAAGACCTTCCTGTATAGGGCGCTACTCGCCAAGGTTCGAAGCGAGGGCAACATCGCTATCACTACTACGACGTCAAGCGTCGCCGCTTCTATCATGCCTGGAGGTAGGACTGCCCACTCGAGGTTCAAGATCCCATTGAGCTGCGATGATGACACCTCATGCAGCTTCACCAAGCAGAGTGGGACCGCCAAGCTACTGAGGATGGCCTCATTGATACTATGGGACGAGGCCACCATGACCTAGCGACAGGAGGTCGAGGCACTGGACAATAGCATGCGCGGCATCATGGGAAGACGGGACCGACCCTTTGGAAGAGAGACTGTTGTTTTTGGCGGGGACTTCAGGCAGGTACTTCTAGTCGTCAGGAGGGGGTCCTAGGGTCAGATAATTGATGCAACCCTCCGAAGTTCACATCTCTGGAAGGTTATGCGCCAGCTAAGGTTCGTCACCAACACGAGGGCTCATAATGACACCTACTTTGCCGATTACTTGTTAAGGGTAGGCAATGGCACCGAGGAAGTTGACGATCAAGGAAACATATGACTCCCTGAAGATATTTGTGTGCTGTCTACAGGCGAGGTTGACGACCTGGAGAAGCTGATTGACCATGTGTTTCCATGTCTAGATGACAACATGTCTGATCCGAATTACATGACTTCTTGCGCAATCCTCTCCACCACGAATGACAATGTCGACAAGATAAACATACGCATGGTAGAGCATTTCCGGGGAGAGGAATTAATGTACCATAGCTTTTACAGTGCAGAGGATGATCCATATGGCTACTATGCTCCCGAGTTCCTGAATGGATTGACTCCCAACAATATGCCTCCACATGCACTCAAACTGAAGCTCAACTACCCTGTCATACTTTTGAGGAACATTGATCCAGCTAATGGACTGTGTAACAGGACAAGGCTTGTGGTCCGAGGTTTTGAGAGGAACGCCATTGGCGTAGAAATCATGATTGGACAACATGCGGGTAGGAGGGTCTTCCTTCCTCGAATACCCCTATGCCCATCTAACAACTACATGTTTCCATTCAAGTTCAGGAGGAAGCAATTTCCTATAGGGCTTAGCTTTGCTATGATGATTAACAAGGCTCAAGGGCACACCATTCTGATTGTTGGCATGTACTACCTAATCTGGTGTTCTCTCATGGTCAACTCTATGTCGCGTTGTCTCGAGGCACCGCGAAGAGAAACATAAAGATCCTCATTGAGAAGGAGAAGGAGAAGGAGAATGGCAAGAAGCAAAGCAGTAAATCAAAGAAGCGAAAAAGACCTACCTTGTCCTTACAGACCTCGATGAAGAACATCATCTATAAGGAAGTCCTTACAGGCTAAAGTCCGCACTTAAGAAACTGGTGGATTTTGAATATGATAGAGGATTTACTCTGATGCTACAGATAGTTTGGTGCTCTTAGGTGTTCTTGTACAGATCTTTATCTTTTGATGTTAGCAATTGAACTTTATTATGTTTATACAACAAGTCAAATATTAATAATATTGCCTCGGATTTGTGACTTTGCAAGTTGCCAATTTTTCCTGTATGTGACAAACCTGGTACCTGCATCCTAGTGTTTAAACGTCTAGGACCACACTGTGGTTTCACAGATTATGTATTCCTGCACAAATATTGCATACTGCCTGGGTCACTCTGATGTTGTGAAACTAGACTCCACTGGAGTGTTCTCCATTAGAGAAATATTTACGATGCGGCCTGATGACCCATTAGAGAAATATTTATGATGTGACCTGATGACCCTAAAGCAAAGTGCTCCCGAGGACACATGGGAATTATTGTCAAGTTAGTTTTCATCATGCTCATATGATTCGCGTTTGTTACTTTGATAATTTGATATGTGGGTGGACCGGTGCTTGGGTGCTGTTCTTACTTGGACAAGCCTCCCACTTATGATTAACCCCTCTCGCAAGCATCCGCAACTACAAAAGAAGAATTAAGATAAATCTAACCATAGCCTGAAACATGTGGATCCAAATCAGCCCCTTACGAAGCAACATATAAACTAGGGTTTAAGCTTCTGTCACTCTAGCAACCCATCATCTACTTATTACTTCCCAATGCCTTCCCCTAGGCCCAAATCATGGTGAAGTGTCATGTAGTCGACGTGCACATAACACCACTAGAGGAAAGACAACATACATCTCATCAAAATATCGAACGAATACCAAATTCACATGATTACTTATAACAAGACTTCTCTCATGTCCTCAGGAACAAATGTAACTACTCACAAAGCATGTTCATGTTCAAGATCAGAGGGGTATTGAACATCATTAAGGAGCTGAACATATGATCTTCCACCAAATAAACCAACTAGCATCAACTACGAGCAGTAATCAACACTACTAGCAACCCACAGGTACCAATCTGAGGTTTTGAGACAAAGATTGAAAACAAGAGATGAACTAGGGTTTGAGAGGAGATGGTGCTGGTGAAGATGTTGATGGAGATTGACCCTCCCTCGATGAGAGGATCGTTGGTGATGACGATGGCTTCAATTTCCCCCTCCGGGAGGGAAGTTTCCCTGCAGAATAGCTCCGTAGGAGCCCTAGATTGCTTCTGCCCAG
Organism: Thinopyrum elongatum; assembly: GCA_011799875.1. Classification (NCBI taxonomy): domain Eukaryota; kingdom Viridiplantae; phylum Streptophyta; class Magnoliopsida; order Poales; family Poaceae; genus Thinopyrum; species Thinopyrum elongatum. The sequence continues at coordinate 220,045,331 of CM022300.1, read as the reverse complement.
GTTCCACCTCGAGACGGCGGCGCTTCATCCCGAAAGCTTCTTTATGATTTTTTCCAGGTAAAAACCCTTCATATAGTAGAAGATGGACTCCGGAGACCTACCAGGGGGCCCACAAGCCCTAGGGGCGCGCCCTGGGGGGTAGGGCGCGCCCCCCAGGCTTGTGGCCACTTGGTGGGTCCCCTCTGGTATTTTCTTCGCTCAATAATTCTTATATATTCCAAAATAATTCTTCATAAATTTTTAGGACTTCTGGAGTTGTGCAGAATAGGTCTCTCAGATTTGCTCCTTTCCGGTCCAGAATTCCAGCTGCCGGTATTCTCCCTCTTTGTGTAAACCTTGTAAAATAAGAGAGAAAAGGCATAAGTATTGTACCATAATGTGTAATAACAACCCATAAGGCAATAAATATAAACATAAAAGCATGATGCAAAATGGACGTATCAACTCCCCCAAGCTTAGACCTCGCTTGTCCTCAAGCGAAAGCCGAAATCGATAATCATGACCACATGTTTAGTGATAGAGGTGTCGATAAAATAAAATACGGACATGAGGGCATCATGATCATCTTTAGAACAACAATATATATTGTCATATAATTTCTTATGCTAAAGTAACAATTCATTCACAAGGTAAAGTATGAATCAAAAACTTTATTGAAAACCAACAAACTATGATCTTGGTCATTGAAACAATTGCAATTTATCATAACATTGGAAAGAGTCAATGTAAGAGCTTTTGTTTAGCAAGTTCACATACTCAACCATCATTTAATCTTTCGCAATTGCTAACACTCACGCGATACTTATGAGATCAAAGTTTCAATCAAACACATAGGAAGATAGGGGCTTATAGTTTCGCCTCCCAACCATTTACCTCAAGGGTAACGTCAACGATAATAGTTTATGAACACCTACATCCGAGTGGATATATATATCTGGATCTTCCCCAACATTTAGTGCTTGCCAAAAATAAAAGGTATAAAAAGGAGAGGTGATGATCACCATGACTCTTGCATAAAGGTAGAAGGTAAAAGTAAAAGATAGGCCCTTCGCAGAGGGAAGCAGAGGTTGTCATGCGCTTTTATGGTTGGATGCACAAAATCTTAATGCAAAAGAATGTCACTTTATATTGCCGCTTGTGATAAAGAAATTTATTATGCAATCCGTCACTTTTATTTCTTCCATATCACAAGTTCATGTAAAGCTTATTTTCCTCACACTAAAAGATCATACATATTTAGAGAGCAATTTTTATTGCTTGCAACGATGACAACTTACTTGAAGGATCTTACTCAATCCATAGGTAGGTATGGTGGACTCTCAAGGCAAAACTGGGTTAAGGGATTTTGGATGCATAAGTAGTATCTCTACTTGGTGCAGAAGATTTGGCTAGCATAGGATGAGAAGCAAGCTCAACATGTTGGAGGATCCATGACAATATAACTTCTATTCGGATATAAGGAAACATAACCTATTATGTTGTCTTCCTTGTCCGACATCAACCTTTTAGCATATAATATTTTAATGAGTGCTCACAATCACAAAAGATGTCCAAGATAGTATATTTATATGTGAGACCCCTCTTTCTTTATTACTTCCTATTAATTGCAACAATGACCAAAACTATGTTTGTCAACTCCCAACAAATTTTATACGACATACTTCTTATATGTGAAGTCATCAATTACCATAAGATTATTATATAATGTTTTACTTCTTTTATCTCTATTTTTTCTCAAGATCATAGCAAGAAAGCAAAGCTCTCAACTCAAAACTAATCTTCATTATATAACTCTCGGACTCGATTACATATAGGAAACACAAAGCAAAACTCAAAGCTAGATCATACTAAAGAAAAACTTTATTCTACTAAACCAAGATATAGCCAAAAGGATCGAACTAAGAAAAACAATAAAGGTAAAGATGTGATGGTGATATGATACCGGGGCACCTCCCCCAAGCTTGGCACAAGCCAAGGGGAGTGCCCTTACCCATATACTCAAGTTTCTTTCTTCGGAGGTGGTGATGATGGAGTTGATGATGTTGTGGGTTTGTCCTCCATCTTCCAGGGCATAGGTTCACCGTCATAGAAAGATGAACAAGTCTCCAGAATCCTCAAATCTGCAGGCAAACTCATCCTCTAAAATCTATATTCATACTCATAGTTCTGGTTCTGCAGGTCATAGAACTGGGCTTGGAGATGCTCGATTTTCTCATGAAGCTTGAAGATGGCCTTCCCGATGTCGTGGGGGAACCCGATCACCTATGGGGCAATCGGCCCCTTTGTGGTTCGGCAAGGGGGAAGATCACGTTGCACAAAGAGCGGAGGCCATAAGACAACATGACGGTGGTGACACTGGTGGGTTTTACCTAGGTTCGGGCCGCTGGGAAGCATAAAACCCTACTCCTTCTTTGGTGGATTGGATGGAGGAACACAAGGAACGCGTAGCGCTCAAGCCCGGCAAGGTGGCCTCAGGGAGAGGTGCTACGCGCGTCCAAGTGTGCGAGGGTCCAAATCCTTTGCTAGTTTTCCTCGGACCTCCTTTTATAGCTCAAGGGGTAACCATAGTGGCAAAACAATCTTTATCTAGTGATTAGAAAGATAACAGTGCTATCATACCTAACTCTGGCTGTTAGGACAAACTGCATTAAATGCACTGCTAGGTGTCATGTGGAGGGTGAAGCCCGGCAAGCCTGTTGTGCTGCTTAATCATCTTCTGCTTATCTGTTTGACACGCCTCTGGACAGGTGTCATGCGAGGATAACCTGTCTTCCAATGGGCCGCCACGTGCTTAGTGGAAGCCACTTAATCATCAAAAGGTACGACACCGCATTGATAAGTGATTTGCGTTGTGGTGCGGTGGAGCGGTGGTGTCTTAGCGGGAGTTCTCGCCCTTGACGAGCCTGGCAAGCCTTGCCAGGGAAATCTTGGACTTGCCCCTTGGGCGGCTTCGACCCGGCCAGGCTCTCCTACCCGGCAAGGGAGGCCTCCCCAAGGTGATGCTCTACTGTCTTGGTCTTCTTGATCCACTCCTTGATCTCTCAAAGAGCAGTTTCTCTGGCTTGGCCTTGTTTTGTAGTTTTGGTGTGGCCATTCCTTCGTCGAGCCTTGGTTGCCGGGAGGCTCCTTGTCCGTGCACAAGTCAGGGGGAATAAACACCCCTGTTTGCGTAGCCCGACAGAAGCCCCCGGTCCTGAGCCATACGTGTTGCTGGGCACATTGGGTTAGGCCCCAAACAGTGCATGAACACGTGTCGAAGAAATGCTGCCCATGCGGCGGTTGTTATGATGACTAGTCAATCCAACGTCCACTATGCGTAATTACCGCAGGTCGTGGGTCGTGGAACTATAGCAGTTAATGGGTAGTGCGCTTGCAAAAATGGTAACTTCCTAAGGAGAGATAGCGAAGAGTCAGCCCCTGCGCCTGTTCCCAATAAAAAGGCAATGCGAAGGGGCGCTGCTCATTGGTGTCTGTCTCCCCTTCCTTCATCTTCTTCCTCAAGCAAAGCAACTGTTCCCACGCCACCATCCGCCCTCAAAGCTTTGCTAGATCTTCTGCCCATCCGGTGAGCCCACGAGATGGGGCGAAAGGCGGCTGGTGCAAAGGGGAAGCGGGCGGCCACCGCAAAAGATGCAGCAGCGGAGGGGAGGAAGAAAAGGGCGGAGGAGCTGGACAGGAAGCGACAGGAAGATGTGGTCTTCTTCCCGTCGAACTTGGATGGCAATACTTTGATCGCGAAGTACGCCTATATGTGGGGGAGGGAAGTTCCGAAAGGGCATGGAGCGCCCGTGGTCCTGCCGGAGGGGGCCAAGGTTCCATCGGATTCGTAAGGAAGATGTGGTCTTCTTCCCGTCGAACTTGGATGGCAATACTTTGATCGCGAACTATGCCTATATGTGGGGGAGGGAAGTTCTGAAAGGGCATGGAGCGCCCGTGGTCCTGCCGGAGGGGGCCAAGGTTCCATCGGATTCGTACCGCTTCTTCTGCGCGTAGTTCCTCTGCGGCCTCACCTCCCCCTTCTCTGATTTCTTCTGCGTGATGATGACAGTTTATGGATTCCATCTCCTAGATTTCACGCCAAATGCAATGGCGTGCATGGCAATATTTGCCCATCTGTGCGAGAACTTTGTTGGAGTTGCCCCCATTGTGGATTTGTTCAGGCACTTCTTCGTCCCACGGGTTGAAGACAAATCTCACCGCTCGGGAAACATAAGTTGGATTCTCTAGGGAAAGAAGGATGAATTGGATTATCTCTTGGCTAGCAACGCAGTAGGTGGGAGGAATGGAGGGCGGATTGGTGTTGGATCCAGGACAAGGATGCACCCTAGTTCTACGCGGCGCGAACGGAATGCATCACACGCGGCAGCGACTGGAGCAAGCCAGGCCTTATCGACGACAGGCTCTGCCTGACGCTGAACAGGATTGCCTGCCTCAAAGCTACCGGGCTAACCATCGAATAGGTGGGGGCCGACTTCCTCCAGTGCCGCATCGCACCGCTGCAGAAGAGGGACATATTTGCTTGGGAATATGGGAATTTTGCCGACAGGATGCGCCTTTACCTAGGCCCCGTCAACAACTTGTCTATATACAGCCACGGCTGGCTGTCCGATCAGTTATTTGGTAGCCTTGGGCCATTCCATCTGCCAGCAAGGGTTGTCCCGCTGCATCTCAACTCTGCTCGGGACCAGATTTTTAAATGGATGCCTGATTGCAACGCCTACGGAGTCGCAGCCGATTGGCAACTGCCTGAATTGGATTCTGAAATAGAGTGGGTCTCCGGACTGGAAGAAAGGGCTTCCAAGGTGGAGAATGATCTTGTCAAGCGCACCTCCCCGGTAGAGGCAGCGTTCATCGCAAGGCGGATTGCAGAGGACAGAGCGCTCAAGGCCGCTGGAGTAGCGAGACCTGGAGAGGAAGAGGGGGAGGAGGAGGCTAAAGGTGAAGGTTCTTCTGATGAAGGGAGCGAGGGGCACGACACGGAGGAGGTTTCCGGGCTTGATCCTGCCGGGGCGGGAATCCATCACGCCACGGCAGCAGAGGCCCAAGGAGAAGGCGAAGCCGAAGAGGCAGAGCAGCCCGAGGAGGAATGGCTCGCGGTAGGTCCTCAAGCCCCAGGGCCAGATCTAGATTAACGTCCTCGCAAGCGGGCCTGCCGGGGAACAGTGGCCCTGGCTTCCTCGACGATCACAAAGAAGGTGAAGAAGACCACCTCTAGGGGCAACAAGCCTGAGGTGGCACGCCGCCAATCCTCTCACCTGTCGGAGGCCAAGACTCCACCCGCCAAGTGACGTGTGGTCACTGGGGTTGATCCTAGCCCCAGTCAAGCCCAGCTTCTTCGCAAAGCTCGATTCCCCGCCGAAGAGCTCAAGGCTGCCGGGAAGCTCCGCTCCTCCAACTCTGAAGCGAGGCAGGGCAACCCCGCCACCTGCGGCGTACGCGCTAGGCTCCATGCTCGTAGACCTAGAGTAAGGAGAATAGCTGAGCTTCTTGCTGAGGTACTATGCATTTGATAGTTGTTAACCCAATCTTCTTTGTTGTCTTGGCAGAGATGAAGAGCCCCTCGCCCAGCGGGCCAAACGAACCAAGCACATGGTGGTATCGGGTTCTTTGGTGAGCACGGGTCTGGCGGAGGACAGGACAGTGGATCCTGCGCCCAGCCCCTAGCCCAGCCCCAGACGCGAAGGCGTGGGGCAGATTTCGCCCGCCCGGAGAGATGCGGAAGAACACGCTTCATCCCCCACCAAGGGAGAAAGTGAGATCCAGCAGGGAGGGGCCCACCAAGAAGGTTCCACCCCAACCAAAGTCCAAGCAGAGAAATCACCGGCAAGGGCCTCCATTGAGGGGTCGGCTCGTGATGAGGTCACAGCCACCGAGGGAGTGGATATGGACCGCACGCCGGCAACAGACGTTGCCGGGGAGGCGAACGCTTCTTCGCAGCAAACAACACTGGGTAATCCGCTTGTCTTTGTTCCTGCTTTCTTGAATTATTTTGTTTCTTGGCCTTCGACGTAGTAGTGTCTTGTTGCTTATTACTCCATCTGTTGATTTTACTTGTAGCTCCGTTGATTAAAGAACCTGAGCTCTTGGAAGTGGTAGCCAATATTGGGAAGAGTGCTGCCGAGGAAGCAACCAAGATTGCTGCCGTGGAAGGCCATGAACAGGCTGCCGGGGATATCCAGGGGCCCCAAAAAGAGACAGAGAAAACCCCGGCAACACTTCTGGCCTAGGCATGGTCGTTGAGGAGAAAGCTCCTCTCCAATCCATGGGTCCTCTTCCAATGACCTATCATCCGGTTGCAGCTTCGCATCCTTCTCCGAGCAAGTTGGCATTAGTCCTTGCCCAACCTGGGCTCACAACTCCAGGCTCGTCTGCTGCAGTGGGCGCGAATATTGATGAAGAGATCAGACGCGTACTGGCGCCGCTGTCCCAGAGGGTTGTAGAAGCTGGCGATTCTACTGATAGTGCCAAGGATCTAGCCTTCCTGGAATCCGTGGCAGCAGGGCTCAAAGAAGTGCAACACAGGTACGATCTCAAGTGGCAGGTAGTCAAGGAGCAGTGTGACTCTGCCGTTCTAATGGATAAGAAACTGACGAACAAGGGGAGTGAGCTGCGGGAATGGTACAAGAAGCAATCCCACTCCATCATGCGGTAAGAGGAGGTGTCGACCATGGCCAAAGAACATATTGCTGCCCGGGAGGTCCGTTTGGCAGAGCGCCAAGCACTTCTGAACACCAAGGAGAAGGACATCTCCGCTCGGGAATGAAATCTCGAAGCCACCCTCCCCAGCAAGGATGAAGAATTGGAGGCTCTTGTCCAGCAGCATACCAAGGATTTGGAGGATAACCATAAGGCTGCTCTCAGCGCACTCACCCTTGAATCTTCTGCCCAACTAAAGAAGGTAACTGACGAGCTAGCTGCCGCATCTGCCGCCAAGACCGATATCGAACACCAAGCGGGCAAGCTGACGGAGAACCTTGCCGGGAGCAACAAAGAAATCGTAGCTCTCAAAGAGGAAGCGCAGAAAGCAGAGACCACCCTAAAGGAGGTGCAATTGCAGCTTTCCTCCAAGAGCCAGGACCTTGATACTGCCAACGGTACCATCTCTGACATGAAGGCTAGGCTTGGCTCCTTGGAGAAGGAAATTGAGTCTGCCGGTGCCCGTGAGAAGTTCCTGATGAAGGACTTGACCAATGCAAGAACTCTCCAAAAAGACGCAGAGGATAAATTGGAGAACCAAATCCAGCACCACGACCTCTGGATCAAAAGCTTGGTTGATATTGCCGAGCGCCTCACTGCCCAAATTGCAAAAATGTCCATGAAGAGCTGGGCCTTCTCCGTCGGCAAGCACGAAGTCCCAAGTGCCAAGATGACGCTTTTCTTTGAAGGCCTGATAGAAGGGCTGAAGATGTATGAGGACGACAGGGCCGCCTGCTTTGCCGATGAATCTCGGAAGCTTGCTGGCAAGGCACTCTTCCTCGTCTTGAGCAACCTTGCTTTCCATCATCCGGAACTTGACCTCGCCGATGGCTTCAAGAGGCTGCCGCCGGGTGCCGACACTTCTGCTGTTGCAAAGAAGGCCGCCTCCTTGCTGACAAGGTTCTCTCCGTCCCCAAGATTCCCGGATGTCATCGGGCCCAGCCCTGAACCCTTCCTGCTGCATGTTGCCCTGTAATAAGACACAATATGTATATTGTTTTTAGGCTTTGTACTGTTCTCGCTTTAATGCATCGTCGAACTGATGTTTATTATGCTGATGCATGCTATCCCTCTCATGTTTACCCATTGATATTCGTATGGTTAGTTTCCCTTGTGTACTTTGGTTACCCACCAATAGCATACTTTTGTGATTGCTTTGAGGAACGGGTCCTTAGCATTCAGCTGGCAAAGATACGCTGCAGGTGGGTTTTTCCTTAACAGCCCTTGACTCTGCCACCCACTTTGTTGAGCAGGCTCGAAAACAAAGCGAGGGCGCAGACAAATATAGTAAGGTTCCATCATAAAAATGACTTGCCATACGAAACCATTGGTTGTCCGAGGGATGCGCGAATGCAAACCCCAAAGAAAAGTTAAACAAGCATGCCAACTTAGCTTTGTGTCTATGTTCCCCTCTTGCCGGGGAGTACACTTGATTACGTATAATGTCATCTCTTCCATCTGTGTTTACTCCTCCTATGCATGTCTCCTGGGAGATCGTGCTCGCACATCCATTTTCACTCTGCAAGGATGAGAAATGGGAAAGAGCAAAAAGGGGAGGGACTAGGCAGTCCATTAGTTATGCACCCAGCCCCGACGCGAGCTTGGGGAGTTAGCTGAAACATTTGCAACTAATGACATACGATGGAAAAGGAAAAGAATCGTTCCCTCCCTCCTTTTTCTCAAATCCCAATGGTCCTACCATGGCTGGCGCGAAGGACGCGCAAGCGTAGAAGGCCTTGCAGGGGTTCGCTTGCCGGGAGCGCCAACCAACGGATTCGCACCAACACTACACTCAGGATTTACCCTTGGCAGGGTAAATGCAGAACCGAGCGTCGCGCGGGCTTATCGATGCTGGTGGCCTCACCATCGGCGATTGAGAAAAGAGGGGAGGCCAATTATGCACCATTTTCTTGTCCTCCCGTCCAGGCGACACGTTTCGAGACCGGGTACGCATTGATAGGAGACCGTGAGGAGGGTGATGCCACCGCACGCCTCGATCCTTCTTCTGGTCATGGGTGGCGCGGCGGCCATGCCACCCGTGCCAACCACGGCAACTGCATCGCTGCTGCCTCTCTTCCTAACTATCGCTGCCGCAGCGACGGAGATGAGCGACAGAGGCTGGGATGGACAAGGCTAGCGAGTAGTACCATTTCTCTTTTTTGAAGCTATCGATGAAGAGGGCGATGATGAAGATTGACGCGCTGCTCATAGCTTCGGGTTCGTGCAAGTGTTTGCCCCCTACCTGGCACGCGAAAGATGTCGTGGAGGAACATGATCACCTATGGGGCCATCGGCCCTTATGTGGTTCGGCAAGGGGGAAGATCACGTTGCACAAAGAGCGGAGGCCATGAGACAACACGACGATGGTGACACTACTGGTTTTTACCCAGGTTCAGGCCGCTGGGAAGCATAAAACCCTACTCCTGCTTTGGAGGATTGGATGGAGGAACACAAGGAATGCGTAGCACTCAATCCCGACAAGGTGGCCTCGGGGAGAGGTGCTACGCGCATACAACTGTGCGAGGGTCCGAATCCTTTGCTAGTTTGCCTCGGACCTCCTTTTATAGCTCAAGGGGTAACCACAGTGGCAAAATAGTCTTTATCTAGTGATTAAATAGCTAACAGTGCTATCATACCTAACTCTGGCAGTTAGGACAAAGTGCATTAAATGCACTATTAGGTGTCATGTGGAGGGTGAAGCCCGGCAAGCCTGCCGTGCCGCTTAATCATCTTCTGCTTATCTGTTTGACACGCCTCTGGATGGGTGTCTTGCGAGGATAACCTGTCTTCCAACAGGCCGCCACGTGCTTAGTGGAAGCCACTTAATCATCAGAAGGTACGACACCGCATTGATAAGTGATTTGCGTTGTGGTGCGGTGGAGCAGTGGTGTCTTGGCGGGAGTTCTCGCCCTTGACGAGCCCGGCAAGCCTTGCCAGGGAAATCTTGGACTTGCCCCTGGGGCGGCTTTGACCTGGCCAGTCTCTCCTGCCCGGCAAGGGAGGCCTCCCTAAGGTGATGCTCTACTGTCTTGGTCTTCTTGATCCGCTCCTTGATCTCTCAAAGAGCGGTTTCTCTGGCTTGGCCTTGTTTTGTAGTTTTGGTTTGGCCATTCCTTCGTCGATCCTTGGTTGCCGGGAGGCTCCTTATCCGTGCACAAGTCAGGGGGAATAAACACCCCTATTTGTGTACCCCGACACCCGATCTCACTAGCGTCCAGCTTGTGGTCACGGGTAAAATCCGTGATCATGGAGTCGTTGGCATTGAGTACGCGCTCCACCATCCCTTTGCACTTGAACACCTCTTGCTCCACCGCTTCGAGCCTGGACTCCATGCTTCCGATCCTCCTTGGCCCTTAAACATCACGGATGTGAAGCACCCCCTCGTGTATCTCAATTGTTTGAGGGTGTTGCGACACCTCCTCATGGTACAGGTTGATGACCTTCTCGAAGAACTTGTCCTTGGGGGCGCTTGGAGAAATCATGGCGATCTAGATCTGTTAGGAAAAACAGATCGAAACAGGAACAGAGGATATTGCTGTGATACGGTGGTCAAAACCTCCGGGAGATTATGTAATGAATTTTTACCGACCAAAAGAAGTATATTGCAAGAAAACGAAGTCCAGAAGGCACACGAGGTGGCCACAAGCCTGGGAGGAGCGCCTAGGGGGGTAGGGCGTGCCCCACGGCTTGTCGCCTACTGGTACACTTTTTGGACTACTTTTTATTTTCCTAAATTTTTAAATATTCCAAAACGGAGTAAAATTGACTTTGGAAAAGTTTTGGAGTCCGTGTACTTACCGTATCACATATCTATTCCTTTTCAGGGGTCCGGAGCGTTCTGGTAGGTCTCCCTTATGTACTCCTCCGGTGTTATGGTATTAATAATATTGGTTTCTACATTTATGGGAGTACCTAAGATATAATGTTTGATTCCTTTGGGTTATTTCCCTCGGTGTTGTTGATCTTGATGGCACCGGAATGATAAACTTCCTCGATAATGTAAGGCCCTTCCCATTTAGAGAGAAGTTTTCCTGCAAAAAATCTTAAAAGAGAATTGTATAGCAAGACATGATCACCTACATTGAATTCACGCTTTTGTATTCTTTTGTCATGCCATCTTTTAACCTTTTCTTTAAACAAATTGGCGTTCTCATAGGCTTGGGTTCTCCATTCATCAAGGGAGCTAATGTCAAATAACCTCTTCTCATCGGCAAGTTTGAAATCATAGTTGAGCTCTTTAATTGCCAAATAAGCTTTATGTTCTAGTTCGAGAGGTAAGTGACATGCTTTTCCATAAACCATTTTATATGGAGACATACCCATAGGGTTCTTATAAGCAGTTCTATAAGCCCATAATGCATCATCTAGTTTCTTAGACCAATTCTTTCTAGATCTATTAACAGTCTTCTGCAAGATCAATTTTATTTCTCTATTACTCAATTCTACTTGACCACTAGACTAAGGATGATAAGGAGATGCATTTCTATGGTTAACATCATACTTAGCAAGCAATTTACGGAAGGCACCATGAATAAAGTGTGAACCACCATCAGTCATTAAATATCTAGGGACCCCAAACCTCAGAAAAATAACTTCTTTAAGCATTTTAATGGAGGTGTTATGATCATCACTACTAGTTGGAATAGCTTCTACCCACTTAGTAACATAATCAACAACAACCAAAATATGTGTATACCAATTGGAGGAAGGAAAAGGTCCCATATAATCAAATCCTTAAACATCAAATGGTTCAATAACAAGTGAATAATTCATGGGCATTTCCTGTCGTCTACTAATATTACCAATTCTTTGACATTCATCACAAGACAAGACAAACTTACGCGCATCTTTGAAGAGAGTAGGCCAATAAAAAACAGATTGTAATACCTTGTGTGCAGTTCTATCTCCAGCATGGTGTCCTCCATAGGCCTCGAAGTGGCACTTGCGTAGGATCTATTCCTGTTCATGCTCAGGTACACAATGTCTAATAACACCATCTACTCCTTTATAAAGGTGTGGATCATCCCAAAAGTAATGTCTTAAATCATAGAAAAAATTTCTCTTTTGTTGGTATGTGAAACTAGGTGGTAAAAATTTAACAAGAATATAATTAGCAAAGTCTTTTGCAACAATATAACAGCTAATTGTTCATCAGGAAAGCTATCATCAATAGGTAGTGGGTCATCAAGAATATTTTCTAACCTAGATAAGTTGTCTACTACGGGGTTCTCAGCTCCCTTTCTATCAATAATATGTAAATCAAATTCTTGTAGCAGAAGAACCCACCTAATAAGTCTAGGTTTAGCATTTTTCTTTTCCATAAGATATTTAATAGTAGCATGATCAGTGTGAACAATTACCTTAGAATCAACAATATAAGATCTGAACTTGTGATCACAAGCAAATACAACTGCTAAAAATTCTTTTTTCAGTAGTAGCATAATTTCTTTGAGCACTGTCTAGAGTTTTACTTGCATAATGGATAACATTTAGTTTCTTATCAACTCTTTGTCCTAGAACAGCACCAACAGCATAATCGCTAGCATCACACATAATATCAAAGGGTAGGTTCCAATCAGGTGGTTGAACAATAGGTGCAGAGATTAAGGTTTTCTTAAGTATTTCAAATGCTTCTACACAATCATCATTAAAAACAAATGGAACATCTTTTTGCAAGAGTTTAGTGAGAGGCCTAGAAATTTTAGAGAAGTCTTTAATAAATCTCCTATAGAAAGCAGCATGACCAAGGAAACTTCTTATACCTTTGATATCTTTAGGACACGACATTTTTTCAATAGCATCAACTTTAGCTTTATCAACTTCAATACCTCTTTCGGAGATTTTACGCCCCAAGACAATACCTTCATTAACCATAAAGTGGAACTTCTCCCAATTCAAGACAAGATTAGTTTCTTCACATCTCTGCAAAACTCGATCGAGGTTGCTTAAGCAATCATCAAAAGAAGTTCTGTATACGGAAAAATCATCCATGAAAACCTCAACAATCTTTTCACAAAAGTCAGAGAATATAGCAATCATACATCTTTGAAAAGTAGCAGGTGCATTGCATAAACCAAAAGGCATATGTCTATAAGCAAAGGTGCCAAAAGGGCATATAAAAGTAGTTTTTTCCTGATCATCTTGTGACACAGGTATTTGAGAAAAACTAGAGTAACCATCTAGAAAGCCGAAATATGTATGTTTTGATAGTCTTTCTAGCATTTGATCAATGAAAGGTAGAGGATAATGGTCTTTCCTAATAGCTTTATTTAATTTTCTAAAATCAATTACCATTCTATAACTTGTAACAATTCTTTGTGGAATCAATTCATTCTTATCATTAGGAACAACAGTAATACCTCCCTTCTTAGGGACACAATGAACGGGACTTACCCATCTACTATTAGCAATAGGATAGATTATACCTGCTTCCAGAAGCTTTAATATTTCATTTCTTACCACTTCTTTCATCTTAGGATTCAACCGTCGCTGGTGATCAACGACTGGTTTAGCATCAGGTTCCATATTAATTTTGTGCTGACATAGAGTGGGACTAATGCCCTTAAGATCATCAAGAGTATATCCAATAGCAGCACGGTGCTTCCTCAGAGTTTTCAATAATTTCTTTTCTTCATGCTCTGAAAGGTTAGCACTAATAATAACAGGATATATCTTCTTCTCATCGAGATAAGCATATTTCAAAGTATCAGGTAATTGTTTAAGCTAAAAACAGGATCACTCTTGGGTGGTAGAGGATCTCCAAGAGTCTCAACAGGTAAATTGTGTTTCAAAATAGGCATTTGTTTAAAGAATATCTCATCTATTTCATTCCTTCCATTCATGAACATGACATTTTCATGGTCTCTAGCAAATATTGCTCTAAAGGATCCGTAGGAGGCACGGAAATAGAAGCAAGACCAATAATTTCATCTTTACTAGGCAATTCTTTATCATGGGGTTGTTTACAAAATTTGGAGAAATTAAACTCATGAGACACTTCCCCAAAACTTACACTAACAGTTTCTTTCTCACAATCTATTTTAGCATTAATAGTGTTCAAGAAGGGTCTACCAAATATAATGGGAAAAAAATCATCTTGTGGGGAACCAAGAACTAGAAAATCAGTAGGGTATTTTATTTTCCCACACAAGACTTCAACACCTCTAACAATCCCAATTGGTGAAATAGTATCTCTATTAGCAAGCTTAATAGTGACATCAATATCTTCTATTTCAGTAGGTGCAATATCATTCAAAATTTCTTGGTATAAAATAAAGGGAATTGCACTCACACTAGCACCCAAATCACATAAGCCATGATAACAATGATCTCCTATCTTAACAGAGACAACAGGCATGCCAACAACAGGTCTATGTTTATCTTTTTCATCGGGTTTAGCAATTCTAGCAGCTTCATCACAGAAATAAATAATGTGCCCATCAATATTATCGACCAAGAGATCTTTAACCATAGCTATACTAGGTTCAACTTTAATTTGTTCAGGGGGTGTAGGTGTTCTAGTATAACTATTACGAACTACAGCTCAAGTTTTAGCATGTTCCTTTATCCTAACAGGAAAAGGTGGTTTCTCAATATAAGCAGTAAGAATAATAGGATCAACATTATAAGTAATAGTTTCCTCTTCAGCTTTGGTGGGATCTACTATTTTTACTTCAATGGGAGGATGATATTTAAACCACTTCTCCTTAGGGAGATAAACATGAGTAGAAAATGATTCACAGAAAGAAGCTACTATCTCAGAGTCAAGTCCATACTTAGTGCTAAATTCACGAAAAGCATCAGTATCCATAAAAGATTTAACACAATCAAACTTAAGGTTTATACCTGACTCCTTACCTTCATCGAGCTCCCAATCTTCAGAGTTGTGTTAATTCTTTCTAAGAGATCCCATTTGAATTCAATAGTCTTCTTCATAAAAGAACCAATACTAGAAGTATCGAGCATGGATTGATCATTACGAGAAAGCCGAGCATAAAAATTCTGAATAATAATTTCTCTTGAAAGCTCATGATTGGGGAATAAATATAACATTGACTTAAGCCTCCCCCAAGCTTGAGTGATACTTTCTCCTTCATGAGGCCAATATATATATATATATATATAATTCCAATCACGATGAACCAGATGCATAGGATAATACTTCTGATGAAATTCCAATTTCAATCGATTGTAATTCCAAGCTCCAATATCATCGCATTAACTATACCATGTCAATGCCTTTCCCTTCAAAGATAAAGGGAATACCTTCTTCTTGACATCATCCTCGGGCAAACCTGCAAGCTTAAATAATCCACAAACTTCATCCACATAGATTAGATGCAAATCAGGATGTAAAGTTCCATCTCCCGCATAAGGATTAGCTAGCAGTTTCTCTATCATACCCGAAGGAATTTCATAATAAATATTTTTAGTAGGTGTAGTAGGTTGAGGGGCAACTCTTTGCTCTTCCGGTCGAGGTGAAGATACCCCGAATAAACCCCTCAAAGGATGATTTTCCATAGTGACAAGTGACAGTAAATTTTAGCACGTAATATAAATGTTTCCTTACCAAATTCCACTTACCAAAGGCACTTCACTCCCCGGTAACGGCGCCAGAAAAGAGTCTTGATGACCCACAAGTATAGGGATCTATCATAGTCTTTTCGATAAGTAAGAGTGTCGAACCCAACAAGTAACAAATAGTTTTGTGATAAGATAATTCATAACGGGTAACAAGTAACAAATGTAACAAAGGTGCAGAAAGGTGGCCCAATCCTTTTTGTATCAAAGGATAAGCCTGGAAGAACTCTTATATAAAGCAAAGTGCTCCCGAGGACACATGGTAATTATTGTCAAGTTAGTTTTCATCATGCTCATATGATTCGCGTTCGTTACTTTGATAATTTGATATGTGGGTGGACCGGTGCTTGGGTGCTATTCTTACTTGGACAAGCCTCCCACTTATGATTAACCCCTCTTGCAAGCATCCGCAACTACAAAAGAAGAATTAAGATAAATCTAACCATAGCCTGAAACATGTGGATCCAAATCAGCCCCTTACGAAGCAACGCATAAACTAGGGTTTAAGCTTCTGTCACTCTAGCAACCCATCATCTACTTATTACTTCCCAATGCCTTCCCCAAGGCCCAAATCAGGGTGAAGTGTCATATAGTCGACGTTCACATAACACCACTAGAGGAAAGACAACATACATCTCATCAAAATATTGAACGAATACCGAATTCACATGATTATTTATAACAAGACTTCTCCCATGTCCTCAGGAAAAAAGTAACTACTCACAAAGCATGTTCATATTCAAGACCAGAGGGGTATTGAATATCATTAAGGATCCGAACAGATGATCTTCCACCGAATAAACCAACTAGCATCAACTACAAGGAGTAATTAACACTACTAGCAACCCACAGGTACCAATCTGAGGTTTTGAGACAAAGATTGAATACAAGAGATGAACTAGGGTTTGAGAGGAGATGGTGCTGGTGAAGATGTTGATGGAGATTGACCCTCCCTCGATGAGAGGATCGTTGGTGATGACGATGGCTTCGAGTTCCACCTCCGGGAGGTAAGTTTCCCTGGCAGAATAGCTTCACCGAAGCCCTGGATTGCTTCTACCCAGGTTCCGCCTTGAGACAGCGACGCTTCGTCCCGAAAGCTTCCTTATGATTTTTTCCAGGTAAAAACCCTTCATATAGCAGAAGATGGACACCGGAGACCTGCCAGGGGGCCCACAAACCCTAGGGGCGCGCCTTGGGGGGGGGTAGGGCGCGCCCCTAGGCTTGTGGCCACCTGGTGGGTCCCCTCGGGTATTTTATTTGCCCAATAATTCTTATATATTCCAAAATAATGCTCCATAAATTTTCAGGACTATTGGAGTTGTGCAGAATAGGTCTCTTAGTTTGCTCCTTTCCGGTCCAGAATTCCAGCTGCCGGCATTCTCCCTCTTTGTGTAAACCTTGTAAAATAAGAGAGAAAAGGCATAAGTATTGTACCATAATGTGTAATAACAGCCCATGAGGCAATAAATACCAACATAAAAGCATGATGCAAATGGATGTATCACGGCCCTAGAGTAGGCACACACAATGTCACCCAATTTTTTTGCGGTATAGTTGTTTCTTAGTTTCATTTAATTTATGTCTGTTTGCTCCTTTTATCTTTTTTTATGTAGTTGGAGCTAGGCTGCAATTAGGTGAACTCCTAACAAATGTTTAAAGAATGGAAATAGTAGCACCAGCATCGCTGTTGAGATTTTCTATTTCCTCCTTTTTTTCTGGCATAGCCATGGTCAACTCGTGGTACGGAGAATTACTTGTAGTTTAGATTTTTCGGAAACGGGGCTCCAGGGACCCAAGAAAGGTTTGAATTCTGGGGTGTGCTCACAGAACTCTGCTATGCTCTAGCTCATTGCCCACTACCTCACGACGATGCTCTGGCATGCTCGAGCGGGAGGGAAGAAGAAAACAGACATAATAGTTTACCCAGGTTCGGGCCACCTTGCGGTGTAAGACCCTACTCCTGCTTTGTGGATGGATTGCCTCGCGAGGGAGGATGAGTATGCGAGTACAAGTGGCCTCGGGAGGCTTCAAGTGACGATCCGGGCTTCGGGGTCGATCCCCTCTAAGGTGGCGCCCTAGCTATACTTATACTGGCCTCAGTCCTCTTCCCCCCAAAACACAAGGCGGGAATGGTTGCCACAACGACCAATTTCAAAGGGGGACAATAGTACAGCTTATCCTGACTAAAGGTGGTCTTCGCCTGCTAAAGCTCCCTACCATGACGCGTCGGTGGGCTCGGTGATGACCTCCGATCTGTTGAGCCCGTCGTCTTGGTCTTCTAGCATCAAAGTGGCACCCTTTGGGGATTGCTTCGGGAACCGGCGTGTTGTCGTTGCTCCCTTAGCACGAAAGAGGAAAAGATCCTTATCGCCGCTCATCGTGGCTCGCGTCACCCAAGTCCAGTGCAAGGCGGGGCTTGGTGAGCCTAGACATGTTTGCCCCGCGAGGGGCCTCGGGAGGCAGCTTCGGGAGGCTGCCCTACGTGAGGCCCTCGGGGAGCTCTTGACGACGCTTGCTGACGTACACCTCGCGAGGTAGGGGCCCTCGCGAGGGTCTTGCTCGTGAAGCCTTGAAGATGGGCCGCACTGGGCCCACGGCATGCACCGCGTCTTGGGCTGCAGGCAGACGGGCTTGGGTACCCCCAGTCCCACGGGCCCAACAGTAGCCCCCGAGCCCGCAGCACGCACGATTCCGCCAGTTGGAGGGGCGAAACGGCGCGGGCCCAAACCGCTTGCGGGTCAGGCACGACGCATGGCATACGACAGGGCGTGGTACGCCCCCACTTCCTCGATGCCTTGGTAACCGCCCGGCTAACATAAAGCTGGCCTGCACTGGTTATGCGGCCATCATCGCCTTCCCACGCGCCCGCCCTTCGTCACCATACTTCTCGAGCAAGCTTGCATCTCCTTCGCTAGACCCGCGCCACTCTCGTCCTACTATGCTGCCATGGCACCGCCGGGCGGACAGTCGAGCGGGACCAGAGTCCGCCCTGGGCCGGTCCACAGTGCTCAACCTCAAGGGGCTCGATAAAGTCCGCCCGATCATCGTGGATGACTTCAATGAGTGGGGGGCAACAAAGATTTGGCTCGCTTCATGACCTCTCACTGATCTGGACGCCACCACCGTCGCCATTCATCTTCTTGTGATCTTCTCTGGCTTGCTGCCCCCGTTCTCAGACTTTTTCAACGCCGTTCTCTCACACTATCAGGTGCACGCGCTGCACCTAGACCCAAAATTTGTTCTCCTCCTCTCAGCCTTCGCCTTACTATGAGAATCCTTCGTGGGCGTAACTCCCTTGGTAGCGTTGCTTCACCATTTTTTCTGCCTTCGTATAACCGCTGCCGACCAGCACTCCGGATGCGTGTTGCTATGTGTCGTGGGCATGACGGTGGGTGGCGGCATCGACATGGAGATCAACCACGAAGCGGAGGGCTTTAGGCGGCAATGGGTGTACATGGACGCGGCCCAGTTCAGCCCCCTGTTGCTGACTCCATCGTCCCCGGCGCTGGCGAGCTCTGGATGGGGGCACGAGAGGCTCGATGACCCGAGGATGTCGTGGGTCATGGCGAGGATGGCCGATCTGAGGGCGGCGGGAGTGACAGTGATGATGGTGGTGAGCGAATTCGTGCGTCGGGAAATTGCCCCCCTTCAATGCCACTCCCGCCCCATGTAGGCCTTCACCGGCCCAGAGGACACAATGTGGCTCCAAACAGGCCACCTGCCTCCTGACGTGTTAAGCAAAATACTCTGAGTTATGACCGGCGAAGAGGCAAGCGAGCTCCCCAGGCAAGGGTTCCCCCTGTATAACTACACGATCAAGGAGGCCTTCACCGGGAGGATGCCGCGCTTCGATCAGTGGGGGCTGCTCCCCGAAGGCCATGAGGGGCCTCGGGACAAGCCCTTCCTGGTGGTCCCAAATCCAGAGGGCTTTGCGGGTGCGATACACCTGGCCATAGCGGCGGAGCGCGGTGGCGACCCTTCTCCTTGGGCCGCCCGTCAACACACCCCTGTACCGGTGGACGCCGGTAGTGTCGCCCCACCCGGGGGCGAGGCCACCACTCCTGGCACGACGAGCAGCGTGCAGAGTCCCAGGACGACGATCCCCGGGCCGCACACCCCCGGGAGGAGGATCCGACCGAAGAGCGGCGCTGGAGCACTGCCGAGGGCGTTGAAGAAGAGGAAGTGCGTTGCCATGGACGAGTAAGCGCCTTGCTCTCCTCGCCTCCTGCGTGGCTAGCATCCCTAAGATCTTTCTTCTCACATGTCATCTTCAGGCGAGAAGGGGAAGGAGCCCCCGAGCTGAGCAGCGCCTTCTCACCGCTCGACGCGGCCGCGGGGTTCAGCAAGGGCGCGGCTCACAAAGGCACGGTGATCGCGCCTGGGCGAAGGGCAGATTCTCCGCCACCCGCTAGAGGCACGGGGCACGGAACGACCATGCACTCCTCGGTCCTCGCAAGCAGCCATGTGTGCGTGGGGGCAACGGTGGCTCTTCCGAAGGAGCCTTCGGTGAGCTGCTCCCCTGCCTCCCGGGCATCCACCATCGAGGCCAGCACCAAGCCGACGAAGGCGGGGCCGATGGCCACTGTGCCTGCCCACGCCGGAACCCGAGGAAGCCGCGGGCTGACAGCCGCCTACGGGAAGGTCCCGAGCCTGCGGGGCGCGTCGCCCTGCCCAAGAGGGACGGAAGAGGCGCCTGCCAGCTTCCAGCCCTCGACGGGTGTAGCCGAGTCTTCTCGTGCCGCGGCAGCAGGCGGGAGCACGGGGCTCAGCCCTGGCCGAGCCTTAGCACTCGCGAGCGGCCGGGCCACAGTCAGGCATGATCTTCTACAGAACGCAAAGGGCACGTTGAGCCAGCTCGAGGCGGAGCTTCATGACGTTGACGTGCGCCTTGCGGATGAGCACCTACACCTGGTGCACGGGTGGCACCAGCTTGAGGTCGCCGTTAAGTTTAGCCACCTCTAACACGAGTCCGCCCGCTCAAAGGACGAGGAGTCCGCCGCCGTGGTAAAGGAAGCTTGTGAGCGCACTCTCTAGGAGGCCGAGGCAGCGGACCGACGGCGCTAGGCGGCGGAGGCTCGCGAGCAAGAGCTCCTAGCTTCGAACGCCGTCCTGGAGTAGCAAGTCCAAGTGCATAGAGACGCCTTCTCCGCCTCCATGGAAGGGCTGGCGACGCGAGAGGCGGGCCTCAAGGCCCTTGCACAGGAGCTCACGCTGACGTCGTCCGAGCAGAGTCTGGAGCATGAGCGGCTTGAGGTGCTGGACCGCTAGGTGGCAGCCGCTGAAGCTTCTCTAGCTCAGCGCGTGGAGAAGGCCAACGCCTCCCTGGCATCCAAGGAAACGACGATCCAGGCGGAGGCCAACGAGAAGATCGCGAACGCCCGTCGGGCGCTCATCAAGGACCACCGCAAAAAGTTAAAGCTTCAGGAATCCCGCTTCTGTGCCCGGCGCGAGGAGCTAAGGGGCGAGACAGACGACCTCAAGAGGAGGCTGGCCGAAATAGACGAGCAGCGAGAAACCGCGCTGGGAGCTCAAGCCATCGTCGAAGCCGAGCTGGCATCGCTTTAGTAGCAGGTGGGGGGAATTACGTCCCTCGTGGAACGGGCGGCAGATGAAGCGAACCGGGCTCGGGGGCTGCAGCACACGTGCTCCAAGATGTTCTAGGACCTCGAGCTGAGGGCTCGCCGTGCCCTGGGCTCCATCTGCAAGGAGGACATCTCCAGCCCGCTCATGCCCGACTACGCCGGCTACCCCACCTTTTTCACCAAGGTCATGGATCGGCTTGAAGGGGGCGGGAAGAAGGTGGGTAAACTCGTCGAAGAGGAAAGCCGCGACCTCCTTGCCCAAGCATCGACGCGCGTCTTCAGCCATCTCTTCCGCTCCGACCCCTTCTTCGACTTCAAGGCCATGATAGCCCCCATCCCTGAAGTGATCTGCGACACCCTCGGGGAATGGGTGGAGGATCGCGTGGATGCGCTGAGCGCACGGTTCGCCCCTGACGGCCGTGAAGACCGGCGCGGGGCCGAGGAGCACGAAGGCGACGATGGCGACGGCAGCGACGTCGCGTCTCCTTAGGTCGCCCCTCTTTTCTTTCCTGCTGATACTTAATTGTGACCCCGTGGGGGCATGAGGAACATTTTGCTGGAATCCTTAATGATGTACCAAACAATATTTGTGTTCTCACGGGGCTTGTTTTTCCTTCGCACCTGCTTCCATGCTCTATGTCGTTAGAACATAGCCCCCGAGCGGGGCTCGACAGTCACTGGTATGTCAGGTCGCGATGCCTAGGCAAGGCCAGGAGGTGAGGGCGCCATGGCTAGCGAGTGCTCCTAAGGCGAAAAGCTCGAGGGGGGGGCAGCGTGTTCTCGTCGGCTCGCTCATGTGCGTCGCGCAAGGACATTAGATACCAAGTCCTTGGTGGGGTGGTGCGCGCGGGAGCAGGACCGCGGCCCAGAGCTCGGCTGCTTGGGCTCTTAATGCTGTTGGGACTGACCCAAGCGTAAGCACCATGCCCAGCCCCCGCTCGCGCGAGGCTCATGAGAGAGTCCCCGAGCGCGCGTGGCTTATGAAAAGAACAAAATCCAACAAAACGCCACAAACAAAACCAAATTCCTTTCTTAGAGAAGACGCCAGAACCATAGTCTTTACTTAGAGAAGCTGCAAACTTGTTTACAAGCAAAAAAGAAAATGGCTACCGCGTCCAGCACCTTCATTGAACTTCCTGCCAGCACGGAGCATGGGGCTTCCACTTGGGTGTGGGCATGATCGCTGTTCAATCATTCTGCCAGCGCGAAGCATGGGGCTTCCACTTGGGTGTGGGCATGGTTGCAATTCAACCGTTCCGCCAGCATGGAGCATGGGGCTTCCACTTGGGTGTGGGTAGGAGCTCCTGCGAGGCCATGGGGCGGCACACCGGGAGGCTCCGGGGCGTGTACAGCCCCACCCCATCCTTACATGAGAGGGTCACGTGTAGAACTTGCAGAGGTGCTGGATGTTCCAGGCGTTCTGCATAGGAACTCCATCCTCCGTCTCCAAGCATGCAACGCCTGGACTGGAGACATGGGCGACCCTGAAAGGGCCTTCCCACATGGGCGAGAGCTTATGGAGGCCCTCCCTGGAGAGGATCCGTCGCAGGACGAGGTCCCCGACCTCGAGAGTGCGAGGGCGGATGTTGCGGCTATGGTAGCACTACAAGGCCTGCTGGTACCTCACGGTGCGAAGGGCGGCCCGGTGGCGGGCCTCCTCGAAGAGCACAAGATCGGCTTCCCGCGAGTCATCCTGGCACGCTTCGTCAAATGCTAGGACTTGCGGGGAACTATGCTTGAGCTCTGAGGGGATGACCGCTTTGGCCCCATAGACGAGGAAGAAGGGGGTCTCGCCGGTGGACATAGTCGCGGTGGTGCGGATGGACACAACACGGACTGCAGCTCATCCAGCCAGCCCTTGCCACATGCCTCAAGCTTCTTCTTGAAGCTCCTAGTCTTGAGGCCCTTGAGGACCTCAGCATTGGCGCGCTTGGCCTGGCCGTTGCTTTGCGGGTGCGCCACAGAAGCGTAGCATATCTGCGTTCCAAGGTTAGCGCAATATGACCTGAAGAGGCTGCTCGTAAACTGGGAACTGTTGTCGGTGATGATACGATTGGGGAGGCCAAATCAGCTCACGAGGCCCTTGATGAACTTGACGGCTGAGCCTGCTGGGATGGTGCCCACGGGCTCCACCTCCACCCACTTGGTGAACTTGTCGATGGCGACGTAGAGGTAACGGTAGCCGCCGGCCGCGTGAGGGAATGGGCCCAGTATGTCTAGCCCCCATACCGCAAAGGGCCATGAGAGTGGGATTGTCTGGAGCCCTTGCGTGGGCTGATGGATTTGCTTGGCATGGAACTGGCAGGCTTCATAGGATTGGACCAGCTTGGCAGCGTCGCAGAGTGCCGTAGGCCAGTAAAACTCACTGCGGAACACCTTGGCTGCGAGGGTGCGGGACGAGGAGTGGTTTCCGCAATCTCCCCCGTGGATGTCGGCTAGTAGCTCGCGCCCTTGCCCTTCTGAAATGCATCGTAGCGAGACGTCATTGGGGTGCTCGCGGTACAGCTCGTCATCTCGTAAGTAGTAAGCAGTGGCCTGCCGGGCCACATGCTCTACTTCCACATCTTCTTCCGGCAGGGTGCCATGGAGCAGGTAAGCCTTGAACTCCTCGACCCAATTGTTTGCCTGAGGCTCCAACGCCAGTAGCAGGCGGGCCCCAGAGGTCGGGCCAGAGGCCGACGTGCCCGTGGATGGCGCGGGCGGGAGCTCCTCAAGGAGCAGCATCGTGCCAATGGCTGGGGGCGCAGCGGATGGCTCGAAGAGCCTCTCTTCGAAGACACCAGGGCTTTGGGGCTCGCGGCGGGATGCTCGCTTGGCGATCTTGTCGACTTCCTTGTTAACGCCGTAGGGGACGTGCTGCAATTCCAAACCCAGAAAACGCTTCTCGAGTTTACGTACCTCCTATAGATACGCCACCATGTGCTTGTCTTTTAGCTTGTAGTTTTTATTGGAGAGGTTAACGAGGAGCTGGGAATCGCCCTTGATGGTGAGGCGCTTGATTCCCAAGGCAGCGGCGGCCTTGAGGCCAGCGATCAGGTCCTCGTACTCCGTGATGTTGTTGGAGACCTTCTCACCATGTTGGAAGCATAGCTGGACGGCATAGTAAAGCTTGTCTTCAGCCGAGGAAACAAGCACGACCCCAGCCCCCGCGCCCTGCCTGGAGAAGGCGCCGTCAAAGTGCATGACCCAACCGGTGGGCGCCTCATCCCCAGGCAAGAGGGGCTGGTCCTCGCGAGGCTCCCCTTCATAGGTATCCGTCCATTCCGCCACGAAGTCGGCGAGGGCCGCCCCCTTGACGACCCTGGTGGTGCAGAACTCCAGCTGGAAGGCCTGCAGCTCGATGTTCCACTCGGTGACTCGACCGATGGTGTTAGGGCTGCGCAGCACCTTCTCCAGGGGGTACGCAGAAACGACCTTGATGGGGTGGCCTTGGAAATAATGGCGCAGCTTCCTGGAGGCGACTAGGAGCGCGAGAAGGAAATTCTGGTGCATAGGGTAGCACGTGCACGACCCTCAGCATCGTGCTGATGAAGTACACGGGGTGCTCGATGAGGCGCGCTGTCTCGGTGATGGCCTGCTCCTGAGGGGGAACTAGGGACCCGATAGCCTCATGAAGTGGGGGAGGCGCGGAGAGCTCAAGGGCGCCGTCTTGTAGCATTAGGGGCCCACGAGGCTCCGCGGGCTTGCGGGGCCCGTTGGGCCTCCCTTGGGTGCTGACGCACTCCTCTCGAACCTCCACGAGGGCGGCACTGGCCCTATGTGGGGTAGCCGCCAGGTACAGCACCAGGGGCTCACGGAAGCGTGGCGCTACCATGATGGGCGGGCTCGTGAGATACCTTTTAAGGTCCTCGAAGGCTGCATGTGCCTCCTGGGTCCACTAGAAGGAGCCTGTCCTCTTGATCAGCTTGAAGGACAGCAAGGCTCGCTCGCCGAGCTTGGAGATGAAGCGCCCCAGGGAAGCCATGCACCCTGCCAGCCGCTACATCTCCTTGAGGGTCTGGGGGTACAATTTTTCGATGGCCTTGATCTTTTCGGGATTGGCCTCGATCCCTCGGTGGGAGACAAGGAGGCTGAGCAGCTTGCCGGAGTGAACTCCGAAGACGCACTTGTCAGGGTTAAGCTTCAAGCTGACCTTGCGCAGATTGGCGAACGTTTCTTCGAAGTCTTCAATCAGCATTCTGGCCTCATGTGACTTGACCACGATGTCGTCAACGTAAGCCTCCGTGTTCCTCCCCAGCTGCGGCCCCAGTGTGATGTGCATCAACCGCTGGAAGGTGGCGCCGATGCTCCTCAAGCCGAAGGGCATGCACGTGTAGCAAAGCACACCACATGGGGAGATAAAGGCCGCTTTTTCGACATCCTCTGTCGCCATCTTGATCTGGTGGTAGCCCAAGAAAGCATCCAGGAAGCACAGCAGGTCACATTCGGCGGTGGAGTCCATGATTTGGTCGATGCGTGGGAGCGGGAAGGGATCCTGGGGGCAGGCCTTGTTGAGGCTTGTTAAATCAACGCACATGCACTCCTTCCCGCCCTTTTTGGGGACAACGACCGCGTTGGCGAGCCACTCAGGGTGACACACCTCTCATATGACCCCCGCCTCTTGCAGCTTGTGCACCTCCTGGATGATAAGCGCCTGCTTCTCCGGCGCTTGGCACCGCGCCTTCTGCTTGACGGGACAAGCGTTGGGGCACACCGCTAGATGGTGCTCAATCACCTCCCTCGAGACGCTAGCTAGGTCAGACGCCTTCCAAGCGAACACATCCTTGTTCTCCCGGAGGAAAGCGACGAGCGCACCTTCCTGCTTCGGCGGGAGGCCGGCACCGATGGTGAAGGTGGGGCCCAAGCCGCTACCATCGACTGGCACTTTCTTTGTTTTGGCGCGGTCATGGGAGAACAGTTGCTTCTTCTTCGCAGGCGCGGCCTCCAGGGCCTTTGCCCTGTCCCCGGCGCCTGGGCACAAAGCTGCCACGGCCCTATAGGCACGTTTGAGGGCTCGGACCATGTCCTCCTTGTCTCTGGCTACAGTAATGATGCCGCCGCTGCCGGGCATCTTGACGACGTTGTAGCCAGGATGGGTTGCCGCCATGAACTTGGCGAGTGCGGGGTACCCCAGGATGGCGTTGTACGGGAGGCCGATGTGAGCCACGTCGAAGTCATGGGTGCCGAAGGTAACAGGGAGGCGCACCTGCCCCAGGGGAGTGGTGGAGCCGTCAATTACCCCAGAGAAGGGTTGCGTTGGCACCAACTGATCCCAGGGCACCTGGAGCGTCTCGAAGGTCTCGACGGAGACCACGTTGAGGCCAGCACCCCCGTCGATGAGGTTCCTAGTGACCGCGATGTTGCTGATGGTGGGGGTGCACTGCATGGGAAGTGCGCTGGCAGCGACTGCAGACTTGGGGTGGTCTTGGGAATCAAAGGTGATGGCGTATTCAGGCTGCGCGCGAGGCCACATAGCCTCGGGCTGGGGCTGCGCGGCATTTGCCCCGCGAAAGAGCTGCTTGGAGTGGCGGTTGGATGTAGACGCCTGGTATCCGCCGAGGATGCACGCGACCATGTGGGGGCCCTAAAGCACGAAGCGCGCAACAAATCGATCGCGGAGCTCGCCCCGGGAAGAGACCAAGGCCTCGGGAAGGTTGAGGAGCCAGGAGCACAGGGAGCCCATGAGGGCAAGGGGAACCAGTTCGCCATGGCCTTGTCGCCGCCGCCCGCCGCCAGGATGATCTGGGTATAGAGCCAAAGAAACTCCTCAGGGTCGACAACACCATCGTCACGCGGGGGCAGCACCGGTCTGAACCTCACCGGCCAATTCACTTGGCGCAGGCTAACGGTGAAAGCCGGACAGCCCACGATGCTCAAGAAAATGGCGGGGTAGGCGACGACGGGTGCGGGCTCGGGAGAGTGGCGACGGCTACCACCTCCAGCGGACGTTGTCCAGGCGACACGAGCCACCCGGCACTCGGCGTGAACTCGGCGAGCGTCGGCCATGGATATGGTGGAGCAGGAACTGGAGTGAAGCGAAAGAACTCAGACACACCCCTACCTAGCGCCAAATGTCGTAAACGGGGCTCCGGGGACCCAAGAAAGGTTCGAACTCTGGGGTGTGCTCATAGAACTCTGCTATGCTCTAGCTTGTTGCCCACTACCTCACGGCGATGCTCCGGCGTGCTCGAGTGGGAGGGAAGAAGAACACGGACACAACAGTTTACCCAGGTTCGGGCCACCTTGTGGTGTAAGACCCTACTCCTGCTTTGTGGATGGATTGCCTTGCGAGGGAGGATGAGTATGTGAGTACAAGTGGCCTCGGGAGGCTTCAAGAGTCGATCTGGGCTTTGGGGTCGATCCCCTCTAAGGTGGCGCCCTAGCTATATTTATATAGGCCTCGGTCCTCTTCCCCCCAAACACTAGGCGGAAAGGGTTGCCATAACGGCCAATTTCGAAGGGGGACACCAGTACAACTTATCCTGACTAAAGGTGGTCTTCGCCAGCTAAAGCTCCCTGCCATGACACGTCTGTGGGCTGGTGATGACCTCCATCCTGGTGAGCCCGCCGTCCTGGTCTTCTAGCACCAAAGTGGCAACCTTTGGGGATTGCTTCGAGAACTGGCGTGCTGTCATTGCTCCCTTAGCACGAAAGAGGAAAACATCCATATCCACGCCCGCTGGCACGGCTCCTGGCGCCGCTCGTCGTGCCTTGCGTCACCCACGTGCAGCACGAGGCGGGGCTTGGCGAGCCTAGACATATACGCCCCGCGAGGGGCCTTAGGAGGCAGCTTTGGGAGGCTGCCCTGCGTGAGGCCCTCAGGGAGCTCTTGACGACGCTTGCTGACGTACACCTCGCGAGGCGGGGGCCCTCGCGAGGTTCTTGCTCGTGAAGCCTTGAAGATGGGCCACGCTGGACCCACGACACGAGCCACATCTTGGGCTGCAGGCAGACGGGCCTGGGTACCCACAGTCCCACGGGCCCGACAAGATTATTTTTCCTTTTGCTGGATTGCTTATGTATATTATTCTTTTGCTGTTTTGTAATCAATCATCTACTACATCTAAGTAAAACTTTGTTGCGTACATGTAACAGATTCCAGCATTCATTCTTTGCTTAACATTAGCAGACGATGTAAAATAAACCTAGCTCACAACATTCTGAAGTGATCTAATAGCTACTTCAGCACACAACAGACAAAGAGAAGGAAGCAATATTCAATCTGCTCATACTAGTGGAGCAGCGAATTCTGCCCAAAGTTTCTCGCAACACTTGTGGTCAGCGGCAAGGATGTGCACCCTCACCCGCTCCTTGTTGTTGGCCTCTGCGTCCTCCTCCCTCGAGCGGGTCTATGCGGGGACTTGATCTAGAAAATCCTATTGTTAGATATAACAGATAGGTGACAAGAAATAAACAATAACTATGTAGCACAATATATGTGTCACACAAGTATACTTTGAAATGCGTAATATGAGATTCTGATATAATTGTTGGCCTATAGCACACCTTGAACATGCACTGAAAACTGTTGTTTACATTTTGATTTCTGAACCTGATGAAAACCCCTATTTAAAAAAGGATTTAATAGAATTTGTAGTGATTCTTTTGTGAGATTGATAATATATTGCTTCTTATGCTTGATGGTTAATTTCTTGGCATACTTTTTATCCCTTTATTATTTTGATTGGTCATATTTATGTTTACTATATTATTTATTTTCCTTATGCAGAAAAACTTTGGGTGCTTGACTCAGTCCTTGGAGAAATAAAAACATATAACTGTGATGTCAGAGTTGAACAGGTTGTACAAAAACTAGCAAGACTGACTTCATTGCCGCGCAAGTACTTCCCTTACATTCCCTGAGATATATAGAGTTAATATACAGTCTGCATATGTGAACTTAACAAAGTGAGGGAAATAAATACCCTGATGTCTATACCTCTGCTACAAAGTTCTGTTATCACAAAGTGTTTACAACTTCTTTACTTATGCAGATCAATTTGTGTTGCTATTAAAGAAGAAATGAAAAAAAAAGATAAGGCACTAAGATGCCACACCTGTGAGAACGGTGGAAGGATAGTGATACCAACATGGCCACCGACAACACGAACATTCCCCCCCCGTAAAATATCACAGCAACAACAACCAGCATGTTCACTAAGATCATATCAACATGTAAAAATTCCCTATAATTAAGTGAAACATCGTCATAATACCAGTAACTGGCATGTTTGCCTTTCCAGCGTAGAATGTCTTATTTTGGTAACTAATCTTGGTGTATAAACGATAATATAATATCTAAGTGTAAATAATACACTAATTAGAATATTTAGCAAGTTCTGATTTTTTAGATCTTTACTACTGTACTTTATTGGCAGGTGTGTGATAACCCACAAGTATTGGGGATCGCAACAGTTTTTGAGGGTAGAGTATTCAACCCAAATTTATTGATTCGACACAAGGGGAGCCAAAGGATATTCACAAGTATTAGCAGTTGAGTTGTCAATTCAACCACACCTGAAAGTGATTGTAACAGCAGTAGTAACGAAAGTAACTTAGCAAAGATCAATATGTGAAAAGCTCGTAGGCATTGGATCGGCAATGATAATTGTGTTGGATAATATTCATCAAGTAGCAGTCATAACCTAGGGTGACACAGAACTAGCTCCAATTCATCAATATAATATAGGCATGTATTATATATATAGTCATACGTGCTTATGGAAAAGAACTTGCATGACATATTTTGTCCTACCCTCCTGTGGCAGCGGGGTCCTAATGGAAACTAAGGGATATTAAGGCCTCCTTCTAATAGAGAACCGGACCAAAGCATTAGCATTTAGTGAATACATGAACTCCTCAAACTACGGTAATCACCGGAAGGAACCCCAATTATTGTCACCTTGGGGTATGCGCATCATAACTCATAATAGGTGTCTACCACTTGCAAGATAGTGTCAATAACTCACATATATTCATGAAAACATAATAGGTTCAGATCTGAAATCATGGCACTCGGGCCCTAGTGACAAGCATTAAGCATAGCAAAGTCATAGAAACATCAATCTCAAAACATAGTGGATACTAGGGATCAAGCCCTAACAAAACTAACTCGATTACATGATAAATCTTATCCAGCCCATCACCGTCCAGCAAGCCTACGATGGAATTACTCATTCCCGGCGGTGAGCATAATGAAATTGGTGACGGAGGAAGGTTGATGATGATGATGGCGACGAATCCCCCTCTCCGGAGCCCCGAACGGACTCCAGATCAGCCCTCCCAATGAAGAACAGGAGGCGACGGTGGCTCCGTATCATAAAACACGATGAATCCTTCTCTCTGATTTTTTCTCCCCGAATAGGTATTTATAGAGTTGGAATTAGGGTCGAAGGAGGTCCAAGGGGCCCACAAGCCTGCAGGGCGCGCCCCTAGGGCTTGTGGCCTCTGGGTGGCCCCCCTCTGATTAAATCTTGCGATAGTATTTTTTATATATTCCACAAAAATTCTCCGTAAATTTTCAGGTCAATCCGAGAACTTTGATTTCTGCACAAAAATAACACCATAGCAATTCTGCTGAAAACAGCGTCAGTCCGGGTTAGTTCCATTCAAATCATGCAAATTAGAGTCCAAAACAAGGGCAAAAGAGTTTGGAAAAGTAGATATGATGGAGACGTATCAACTCCCCCAAGCTTAACCCATTGCTTGTCCTCAAGCAATTCAGTTGACAAACTGAAAGTGACAAAGAAAAACTTTTACAAACCCTGTTTGATCTTGTTGTTGCAAATATGTCTAGCCAATATTCAGCTTTTTAGCAAAGATTATGAACTAACCATATTCTCAATAACATTTAAGTCTCACATTTACTCATATCAATGGCATAATCAACTAGCGAGCAATAATAGGATATCTCGGATGACAACATTTTTTTTCAAAACAATCATGATACTGTGGGGACCCCGACTTACAAGTCGAAGTCACCGAGTGCACGTGTACAGTGATCCCAGAGATCAATGCTCACTGAACACACAGAAGCTGAATACCAAGAGTCTTACATCCATACATACCGTCTTACACAAATTATGACCTTTATGGTCAAGTCTTACATAGATAAAGCCTCAAGGGCTGAACATCACATAAAACACAAGCAGCGGAAATCTTCGTTGATAAGTAGAACCCATGCCATCTGCCTTAACCCTATAGGCATTCTAACTGGGAAACATCCTAGTTCGCATGTTCGTCACCAAAGAACTCTCCCTCGAACTCCTGCTCTTCCATGCCTGGCCAATTAAATAACCAGTGGCAAGCCAATTAGTACTTTGAATGTACTCGCAAGCAACCCATGTTTTGGATCAAGGTATAACAATGCATGACATAGGTAAATTTTTGCGGAAAGCTAGTTTTGAGTGCTATGACATGTTCAACAATTTGTAAGGCATGCATCATAAGTATTCAAGTAACCATGAGGACAGGTTACAGATATCAACATAAATAGAGTTGAAACCAACCCATCTTATTTATCATGTCAAGTCTTTTGACTTGACCCAAGTAGTTCTTTCCACTTTCCCATACACACTCACCGGGTTTCATAAACATGTGGACGTAGCCCAAGAGCGGTTACCCAACTGTCCTTGACCGTGGACACGGCTATTCGAATAGTTTGACACTCTGCAGAGGTTGCACACTTTACCCACAAGACTCGGGGAACTTCAGTGTCAAGCCACGACTCGCGGTATATTACATACCCGAGGTAAGCACCCGAACATTATCTTTCCCTTGACAACACTAACGAAGAGTCCACTCGTTGGCCCTTGTGCTCACGATGATACATCATACGAGACTCACTCGAGATCGTACCATCCGAGAGGGGACATAACAGTGTGCCCGGTGTCTGTAAAAACAGCCATAGTCGCCCTACCTGACACGACTCTGTATCGAGAGAGTAACTCATACTCTCCCGCCACTAGTAATGCGGGCTCCCTGCTAGTATTGACCAAAGTAATCAACAAAGCCCCGTCCCATAAGGGGTATTGTGGTTGTACATGTAAGGTTGGAGTAACGGTCGCAACTTAAACCAATCCATTTTCGAAAATCACACTCACACAACTTGCTCGGGTACACCACTTCTTTATCAAGTGGTTACCTAGCTCATCATCTCCCTCGGGCATTAGTGGCACCCGATGGGGTTTTCGAAAAGTCTTTGAAAACATACTTGTCTCCATCACCATGCATATACCCAACTCATTTGCGTAGCAACTGCTTTGGCATCCTATCTACTCCCACCCGTATAACCCTCATAGCAAGGTAGGGTCATGCACAATGCAAGTATCAACGAGGAAGTAACGGAGGCAACCCACTAAAGTGGTTACCATCTCATCATGATTCCGATGCAACAATAATAAGGTGCTATATGAAATGCATAAAAGGGTTTCATAGACATGGTCAAAGGGCTGCTTGCCTGGCTCAAACAAGTCTTCGAAATCTTCAAATCCTTCTGGTCGAACTCCTTCATCAACTTCGCAATCTAACGTCGCAAAGTATCGGGCACACAATAAGGCAATAGCACAAACAGAAAAATAAAAGTGCTCATAAAAATGTCAACTTATTTTTGTTAAATATTAGGATGAAAACTAAGAATGCAAAAATTCTTAGTTTTGGAATTGGAGCTATAGAAACAGAGAAATGGATTTTCAAATATGGATTTAATTGCTCAAATTTGAATTTAAATTTGAACAGTACAAAAAAGTGTGATGGATTTGCATGAAAGTTACACCATTAAATAGGTGGGATTATTACAAGATTTTTGGAGTTGGAATTATTTAATTTGGATAAATATTTTATCCTGTGGAATTTTAGCAAGATTAACAAAAAAAGAAAAGGAAAAGAGCACTGTGCCTACTGGGCCAGAACAGCCGCAGTGCAGCAGGCCCAGAGGGGAAGAGGCCCAGGCGAGCCAGTGCACGCGCGCGCCAGGTTTTTAAACCTGACGGGCGGGGACCAGCTGCCAGTGAGAGAGAGATCGGGGGCGAGAGAGAGGTGATGATGACAGGTGGGGCCCGCATGTCATCTTCAACCTTGCGGCAGAGATGCCGGCGAGCTCGCCGGTGACGTTTCCGGGCACGGCGGGGCGAGCTGATGGCACGGATGGACTCCTCGTCGTGTCATCATTCGGGTGGTGGTGGAGGTGGTCACCGGAGCAGCCTGGTTTGCCGGCGACGAGGTCACGCGGCGGAGGAGCTTCGGGCGGTGGTGGTTCCGGTCGTTCCCGGCTGCAAAAGGAGCAGGAAAGAGAGGGGAAAGGATAAGTGGGTTGCGGTGGTTCCAGATCGAGTCCAAGCAAGGGCTAGGGAGGCCTGTACTGTCTGGACGCCGGCGAGCCGAAGCGGCGGAGCTCGAGCTTGATCTCGAGCTTGGGCTCCCCTGGAGAGGTGTAGGTGGTGCAGGGGGTCGATAGGGAGTGAGAGGGAGCGAGTGGTGGTGAGGGAGAGGCTCGGGGAGGCCTTTAAATAGCCGGGCGACGTCTCACCGTGGTCCAGTGCGCCAGCGAGGCTGTTGCCGTTGCTAGGGGTCACGGGGGCTCGCTTGTGCGTGTCTGGGGTGTTTGTAGAGGTGGTCTACGACGAGGGGAAGGGAGAGAAGGAGTGGGGGGGGCCAGAGGCATCGCGCGTGTGAGCTCGCCCATTGGAGCTCTCGGGTGGCCGGCACGCGTGCGAAGGGAGGCAGCAGGAGGAGGAAAGAGGAGGGGGACACGGGCGTGGCGTGCTGCAGACGTCGAGGTGGTCCTGCTGGCGCGCGGGGAAGAGCCGAGGTGGTCGGAGGCATTGGGCAGAGGGCTTAAGGGTTTCAAGGATTCTAGTGTGTGGGTGAATGTTTATCATCTTATCCTTAAGCATGGTTTCTGAGATGCCAATAGTTCTACCTAGTCCTTCAAACAAATCACATCGTATTATCGAAAGAATCATCCCGTATATGTCAACCCCAATCATCACTCATGTTATTCACATCCTCATGGCTCCCGAGAGGAGGTCTAACAAAACCACACATTTCAACTATCCCCAAACTCATATCTATGCAAAAATCCATGGGTAGAACATACAAGCTGCTAAGCTTAAACATCACAATCCAAGTACCCAGCTTATTCTTCCAAGGTCCAAGATAGTGCATCTCTATCCTAAGGAAACACGTTGTATACCAATCCAAGATCTTGTTTCCTTTCCTATGAATCAACTCCAACAGCCCATTAACTACATACTTCATTAATTCTACAAACCCAATGTCTATGGTGTTCCACATGACCTTCTAATGTCCTACAATCCCCAAATATTTGAAAGGGCTATCCTTACTATAGTCAGTCCACCAATTTCCATTATCATGATCTGATAAACTCCTATGTCAAGCTTATATAGATCCCTAATTCAACTCCGACAATTAATCCAATCTCCTAGTTTTTCGTCCACCGAGAAACATGGCATCATGATCAAGATCATCAGTCTAAATCCAATTTACTCCGAACCATGTAGACTTACTCAGCATCTATACTCCACTAGGATCACCTATTTAAATCCAAATCTCATGTCCAACAAGAATTCCTACATGTTCCCCCAAGTCATTATCGTAACATTACCACTTCCTATCAATATCCCCTGGTTGAGTCAAATCCTTATACTTCCAAGAATTTCAGCTTGCGATCATAATTTGTCCTACTAAATCCAATTTACTTAGGGGTAATAAAAGTTATGCTACTCTATTATCTTGATCACACCAAGTTCCTCTACCAACATGAAAGCCTCATAATCCACCAAAGAGTCTCAGATAATTCCTCAAGGTCACCGATATAAACTCATCAAGTCATTTGTCCTATATTCCTATATCCTCAAATTGGTCTTCCCTATGGCATCGCCAGTTTTGGTGCTATCTTAAGATGATAATGTGCTCGTTCACTATGCCCACTAGTTCCATGATGAACCCAGTGCTGAGCAAGGTTACGGAGGCTTAACTGGTCTCTTGCAATTATGTGGGTTAAGCACATGGTTAAGGATTCAAGCTGGGGTATCTCGTGAAGTCTCGAAGGTCTAGGGATGGATTTCCAGTCTTGATGGGTAAACATAACTCTACGGGGTTGCACTTGGTCGAGGATGCTGCAGCAAAGGTCTTCAGTGCTAGTAGGTTGCCGAGGGGGAATCCTTGGTGCATCATGTCTTGCTGGTCTTCAGTTGATGAAAGAGACGAGAGAGAGAAGTAGCATAGAGGAGGTGCCTAAAGGGGGTTCTATAGTGCAAGTGCAACAAACAAGTGCTGAAAGGGCCACACACATTCATTAAGATAAGATAGGTGATATAGTCACGTACATGTTGCCTAGGGCAAAAGTGTGACTTATATCGAAACACAACAGATAAAAACAATCAACACACAACATGGTTTCATTTGAACCATCATATGGACTCGACTACGCATAGGGGGTATACGACGCATCCTACCCTAGGGGTCCTCGGATCTAGTAGTCGTGCTTGCTTCACCACTCGAAGAGAAGGGCGCTCAGTCTTCAGTTTCTGGGTTCTCCTGGGGTGCCAATGGGCATGCGACAGTCGGCTGCTTGTTGGGACACATCCTGTTAATATGCCCTAGTTCACCACACCCGTGACATGTGACGGAAGCAAAAAGGTTGTTATTCAGTCTTGGGTTACGTCGTCGGGGGCCTGACAATGATCCTCTACGAGGTGGATATGGAAATCCATTCCTATGCCTCCTTCGTGGGGTTCGGTTGCGGGCTTTCTGAAGTTCCTCAATTTGCTGCTTCTGATTGGTGATGTGGGCTTGTAGGGCAGTGATTTGCTGTTCTCGCTCGACCACCTTCTTCTTCTCGAGGCAGTGGAGGTGCAGAAGTGAAGGGAGGTCTTGGCGAGCCTTAAGGAATGCTTCGGTAAGGTGACATAGAAGGTAGTCTCCTGCATTGATGAAACGAATCTGGTAGTTGAGGGTTGGATCTTCGTCTTCTGGGGAAATAATCACTTGAGTCGGGGCTCCAAATCCGCTCTTGCCAGGTAGGTAGCGGGTGGCGTGTTCTTCCTGCATTTCTGGAAGGAGGTCTCGGAGACGAAGGAGCGCTTCTTATGCCACTTGCTGAATGGCCAGGTCTCTTGTTGGCATGGGCGGTCCAATGAAGAACCATCCCTGGGGTGAGGTCTTGGCAGGCACAAAAATCTTGGCGCAGAACTCTTTCTCTAACACATCATTTTCCAGTTCATGCAGGGTGTACATGGGCAGCAAAGGATAGTGGCATTGTTGGAGGCAGTCTCTTAGGAGTGATGGGAATCCTGTCATAAGAAGTCTCAAGGGGGCGACGGCCATCTACAAAAGTTGAATAGGAGAGGTCAATAAGGGAAATATCCCCTTAGGTTTGGTAAGTCTTAGAAAGGAAGAGAAGTATAGAGGGTTTGTAAAGCGGTTTTCGTCCTAACTAACGACCATGCTAACTAAGGCTTCCTACAGTCAGGATGGCTCTGATACCAGCTCTGTGGGGACCTCGACTTACAAGTCGAAGTCACCGAGTGCACGTGTACAATGATCCCAGAGATCAATGCTCACTGAACACACAGAAGCTGAATAACAAGAGTATTACATCCATACATATCGTCTTACACAAATTATGACCTTTATGGTCAAGTCTTACATAGATAAAGCCTCAAGGGCTGACCATCACATAAAACACAAGCAGCGGAAATCTTCGTTGATAAGTAGAACCCATGCCATCTGCCTTAACCCTACAGGCATTCTGACTGGGAAACGTCCTCGTCCGCATGTTCGTCACCAAAGAACTCTCCCTCGAACTCCTGCTCTTCCATGCCTGGCCAATTAAATAACCAGTGGCAAGCCAATGAGTACTTTGAATGTACTTGCAAGCAACCCATGTTTTGGTTCAAGGTATAACAATGCATGACATAGGTAATTTTTTGCGGAAAGCTAGTTTTGAGTGCTATGACATGTTCACCAATTTGTAGGGCATGCATCATAAGTATTCAAGTAAGCATGAGGACAGGTTACAGATATCAACATAAATAGAGTTGGAACCAACCCATCTTATTTATCATGTCAAGTCTTTTGACTTGACCCAATTAGTTCTTTCCACTTTTCCATACACACTCACCGGGTTTCATAAACATGTGGACGTAGCCCAAGAGTGGTTACCCAACTGTCCTTGACTGTGGGCACGACTATTCGAATAGTTTGACACTTTGCAGAGGTTGCACACTTTACCCACAAGACTCGGGGAACTTCCGTGTCAAGCCACGACTCGCGGTATATTACATACCCGAGGTAAGCACCCGAACATTATCTTTCCCTTGACAATACTAGCAAAGAGTCCACTCGTTGGCCCTTGTCCTCATGATGTACATCATACGAGACTCACTCGAGATCGTACCATCCGAGAGGGGACATAACAGTGTGCCCGGTGTCTGTAAAAACAGCCATAGTCGCCCTACCTGGCACGACTCCGTATCAAGAGAGTAACTCATACACTCCCACCACTAGTAATGCGGGCTCCCTGCTAGTATTGACCAAAGTAATCAACAAAGCCCCGTCCCATAAGGGGTATTGTGGTTGTACATGTAAGGTTGGAGTAACGGTCGCAACTTAAACCAATCCGTTTTCGAAAATCACACTCACACAACTTGCTCGGGTACACCACTTCTTTATCAAGTGGTTACCTAGCTCATCATCTCCCTCGGGCATTAGTGGCACCCGATGGGGTTTTCGAAAAGTCTTTGAAAACATACTTGTCTCCATCACCATGCATATACCCAACTCATTTGCGTAGCAACTGCTTTGGCATCCTATCTACTCCCACCCGCATAACCCTCATAGGAAGGTAGGGTCATGCACAATGCAAGTATCAACGAGGAAGTAACGGAGACAACCCACTAAAGTGGTTACCATCTCATCATGATTCCGATGCAACAATAATAAGATGCTATATGAAATGCATATAAGGGTTTCATAGACATGGTCAAAGGGCTGCTTGCCTGGCTCAAACAAGTCTTCAAGGTATTCAAATCCTTCTGGTCCAACTCCTTCGTCAACTTCGCAATCTAACGTCGCAAAGTATCGGTCACAAAATAAGGCAATAGCACAAACAGAAAAATAAAACTGCTCATAAAAATGTCAACTTATTTTTGTTAAATATTAGGATGAAAACTAAGAATGCAAAAATTCTTAGTTTTGGAATTAGAGCTATAGAAACAGAGAAATGGATTTTCAAATATGGATTTAATTGCTCAAATTTGAATTTAAATTTGAACAGTACAGAAAAGTGTGATGGATTTGCATGAAAGTTACACCATTAAATAGGTGGGATTATTACAAGATTTTTGGAGTTGGAATTATTTAATTTGGATAAATATTTTATCCTGTGGAATTTTAGCAAGATTAACAGAAAAAGAAAAGGAAAAGAGCACTGTGCCTACTGTGCTAGAACAGCCGTAGTGCAGCAGGCCCAGAGGGGAAGAGGCCCAGGCGAGCCAGTGCACGCGTGCGCCAGGTTTTTAAACCTGACAGGCGGGGCCCAGCTGCCAGTGAGAGAGAGAGAGCGGGGGCGATAGAGAGGTGATGATGACAGGTGGGGCCCGCATGTCATCTTCAACCTCGCGACAGAGAGGCCGGCGAGCTCCCCGGCGATGTTTCCGGGCACGGCGGGGCGAGCTGATGGCACGGATGGACTCCTCGTCGTGTCTCCGTTCAGGTGGTGGTGGAGGTGGTCACCGGAGTAGCCTGGTTCGCCGGCGACGAGGTCACGCGGCGAAGGAGCTTCGGGCGGTGGTGGTTCCGATCGTTCCCGGCTGCAAAAGGAGCGGGAAAGAGAGGGGAAAGGATCAGTGGGCTGCGGTGGTTCCAGATCGAGTCCAAGCAAGGGCTGGGGAGGCCTGTACCGTCCGGACGCCGGCGAGCCGAAGCGGCGGAGCTCGAGCTCGGGCTCCTCTGGAGAGGTGTAGGTGGTGCAAGGGGTCGATAGGGAGTGAGAGGGAGCGAGTGGTGGTGAGGGAGAGGCTCGGGGAGGCCTTTAAATAGCCGGGCGACGTCTCACCGTGGTCCAGTGCGCCGGCGAGGCCGTTGCCGTTGCTAGGGGTCACGGGGGCTCGCTTGTGCGTGTATGGGGTGTTTGTAGAGGTGGTCTACGACGAGGGAAAGGGAGAGAAGGAGTGGGGGGGCCAGAGGCATCGCGCGTGTGAGCTCGCCCATTGGAGCTCTGGGCGGCCGGCGCGCGTGCGAAGGGAGGCAGCAGGAGGAGGAAAGAGAAGGGGGACAGGGGCGTGGCGTGCTGCGGACGTCGAGGTGGTCCTGCTGGCGTGCGGGGCAGACGGCGGCTACAGTGCGGGAGCGCACTGTAGCCCGCTCCAGAGCGCGTGTGTGGCCGGCATGGCCATTTTTTTGGCGCTCTGGGCTTGGCTCCTAGTGTCTAGCAGCTCTAGGGAGAAGTAAAGAAGTGGTAAGGGGCATTGGATGCCCTGGAGAGGCCCTGGTGAGAGAAGGGTGAAGAGGAAGAGAGAGAAAGAGGCTGTCCAGAGAGAGAAAGTGAGGATTTCACCCTCCATTTATTGTTCCATGGCCTTGCAAATTTTACCAGAGTTAGAAGGTGATCATGGTTAGCTGTGGTAAAAAATTGAGTTCATGAAGAATAGTGGAAGAGGTCAAAGTGATGATTTTGAAAAAATGGCAGAAGGTGTTTGATGCAAGTTTGAGCCACTTTCACTTGTCTCCTTCTTGTGCCACTTGATGCGGATGATGCACATGACCATTTGGAAATGTGGTAGAAATTTGGGCTCATTTGGATAAAGTTCACAATGTAACTTTTGTAAACCCTAGAAATCAACAGAAATGAATTTGCTTAGATCTAGCTAAGCTAATCTCTTCTCATTGGTGCACCACTTGGTGTAGTGTCATCATTTAGGGGTTAGAGCATTTCCACAAAGTTTGAGAGCAAAAGAAGAAAGTTGACAATGTAAAGTTGTTCAAACTTGGATCTAGACAGAGAGGGTTTTGGGGCACTTTTGCGAACCAAAATAATTTTGATTGATATGAAACTTTGCAAGATCATCAAATTATGCATATGTGTCTTGCTAGAATTTTCCTGGATTTAATGGAGAATATTTCCTTTGTAAATATTTCAAAGCTTGAAATATCCAGAAAGGGTTTTTGTGGGATTTGACCAATATTTTGGTCATGACCATGTGTTGAAACTCATATATATGGACAATATATGTCCACTGAGTCTCCCTAAATTTTCTAAAATATTTTTGAAACATTAAAATAATTTTAACCTATTAAAGGCCTTTTCTGGCCTTAAGAAAAAGCCTTTAAATAAAATAGTAAAATAATTTTTAAAATAATAATTTTGTGGTTTATGGGGTTACTATATCTCCGTAAATTCTTGCGGTAGTATTTTTATATATTCCACAAAAATTCTCCGTAGATTTTTAGGTCAATCCGAGAACTTTGATTTCTGCACAAAAATAACACCATAGCCATTCTGCTGAAAACAACGTCAGTACAGGTTAGTTCCATTCAAATCATGCAAATTAGAGTCCAAAACAAGGGTAAAAGAGTTTGAAAAAGTAGATACGATGGAGACGTATCAGTGTGCTTTTGGAGTTAGGCATTAATGAAAATTTGGCAGCCTATCATGTTCATATCTTTCATTTTTTTTCACGCTGGGGTAAAATAGGCAACATATCATGTTCATAACTTTGCTACAGGAATGTTTCAAGGGAAAAAGGAAAGAGATGGGCCGCATACAGGAACATACCATGTAATTTGTCGTCCTATATATTGTGAACCTCCTCTGCCATCACTTCTCCCCTCCCTCCTCCCCCTCGTCCATCACAGATAACCAAGCAACATCAACAAGTGAACGGGCATCAAGGATAGTCAAGAAGTAAAGCAAGTGGATCTAGGTATGAACATCTGGGTATATTTCCCTTATCTACAAATGTGTAACAATTATTAGATATGGAACAACCAAATTCATGAAACACAATGAGATCATGCCAACACTCTAGCTAAATTAATTTTATACTCATCTACTATTTCACATAAATCAATTGTGTCTGCCAAGCAGATTATTTGGCATTAGATGAGTCTTAAGGACTAGTAAGCACAATGCAAAATTCAGTCATGAATCGATCAGTTCACCACACACATGTACATATGTACTCAAAATTGAAACTAGGCAAGTAGTGGACAAACAGTTTTCTGGGCAAGCAGTAGACAAGCAGTTTTTAGGGCAAGCAATTAACAATATGAGTGTGTCTCAAGCCTCAACACAAATGGTAGATTTCAGCTCATAATCAGCTTCTGGCTCATGCAACAGCAGTTCAATTTTACAAAGAAATACCATGTACGACTTACATTTCTTCATTGTGGTTTTTTAGTAACAAAACACAGGCGAGGAGCTATGGTAAAACTTCAATATACACAATATCTTCAGTATTAGCATGTGAACCATATTATCGGTCCTAAAAAAACTCATTATCAAGATCATCTTTTTTTGTAACTCATCTACCGTTGATGTTGACACCATGAACTCTGAACACGTTAAACATTCTGAAGCAAAGATGGTAAGGAATGCATATACATTTACCATAAGTGTGGTACAAAACCCACTAACAAAAAATATAGCAAGAAGTGTGCCTATCCTTTCATTTTTACCATGTTAGGTAGGTACAGGGATGGCACATCGCTCTGAACTCTGAACTGGTTGGTTTTTCTGAAGCCAGTATCAGCAAGAGTGCATTAGGCATAATTTACCCCAAGTATGCTCTGAAACCTCATTATCAAACTCGTCTGCTGCAGACGTCGATGCCGAAAACAACATCTGTTTCTTTAGATTTTCTCTGTGTGTGGTGGTGGTAACGATCGGTCGTGGCATTGTCACAGTCA
Source organism: Thinopyrum elongatum (assembly GCA_011799875.1). Taxonomy (NCBI): domain Eukaryota; kingdom Viridiplantae; phylum Streptophyta; class Magnoliopsida; order Poales; family Poaceae; genus Thinopyrum; species Thinopyrum elongatum. The sequence continues at coordinate 220,003,563 of CM022300.1, read as the reverse complement.
ATTGTGGTGCTATGTTATGCCGATTTGTTAGTTTGTTAGTATGCTTCAACTTACTAGATTACTGTCAGTGACGATGGCTGCAGTTAAGTTCCCACCGTATAGTACGTACAAGATTACTAACATCACACGACCGCTACACTTAAGTACCTAGCGTATTACTGTCAGTACACGAACGCTGCACTTCAGCTTGCCATTTAGATAAAGCCCGTCCTGTGCTCCCGTGGCTATGTGCCTGCACCTTCTTCACTAAAAATCTAGACGGGCAAGCGCTGTCATGAGGAGAAGATAGCAGGGGAGAGGACAACGGGCTAGTAGGCTAGGGGATTTTGGGGGGGGGCGGGGGGGCGACAGCGATGAAGTCCAGCAGGTCGTACTACCTCACTGGTGGATGGCGGGCACCCTGCGCATGATCATCGCGAGGCAGGCGCCGGAGGTGCCACCGACGTCGACGATCGTTGCCACGCCCTCAAACCCTCCACCGGGGCAGTACCCGTCCAACGGCACCTCCATGAACGGCTCCAACACGGCGGTCATGGCCCGAAGCATCACATCGTTCGCCTCTCGATCCAGGCCGTAGTAGGCGTAGGCGGGGTCACTGGCGTGGGCGCGTGTGAAGGGCTCGACGCCGGCGGGGTCGAACATGGCCTCGTGGAGCCGTGGCTACGCCAGCACAAGCGCGTACTGCCTTCGGCCGCCGTCGGCTGTGTGTTCGGAGAAGACGCCGCCGAAGGCGAGCAGGCGACGGACGGGCCCGGGTGGCCCGGCGGGAGTAGGTCCACGACCGAGAGAGGCGCGTGGGCACCGCCCACCCTCACTGCGGTCGTCGCCTGTTGCAACTAGGCTGGATGTGGGCAGATCTGGTTGCTCGATCTGCCACTTTTCTTCTTTGATGAACCGGGGGGAGGGATGAGAGGGGGCGCGGGTGGGTGGCGAGGTCGTCGGTTGTGGTGGCTATGGGGGTGAGGGGTGAGGCCGATGGTGATGTGGGGTAGAGGAGGATGGGGGCGACACGGCGGGGAGACGAGTGAACTGGCTGCAGTGATAAGGTTAGGTCAAAACCTTCCAAAAAAAGGTTAGGTGAAAAATATATTTTTTTCTTTTACAAATTATTAAAACAAGTGTGTTAGTTCTTTTGTTATATATTATATATTATTTATGTTTATATGATGCAGTATAAAATATTATATATTTTTTAAATCTTCCATTTTTGTTATATGATGCAACATAAGATGGGTTCTGACATCCGTACTGATGTAACGATGACAAACCGGATAGAAACACCACTAGAAGAGGTGCATATAGCTAATTCTTCTTTGTATGTGTGTTATACATGATACAGACAGTGCATTTCTATATATTATTAATTTAGAAAATTGCAGGGATCTGTCTCGCTATTTTATTTTTAATTTTTGCTCTGGTGGAACGGTAAAGAACTGGTCAAGCTGGTTTGAGCGGTGAGTATTGTCTGTTACACATTTTAAGACCTTCGACGTGAAATATTCATGCTAACTACATATAATTCTTTTGCAGGATGGGTATGAGTTGAGGAAGCACTTTTTAAAGCATTGTGCGGATGATGCTGAAGACAACTTTCCTGATATTGTGCGAGAATTTCTTAAGCGCATCAAGTAGATTTTAATAATTTATAATAGATTTTTAGTTGGATCATCGCTCTATTTGTTACACTAACATGTCGTCATTTTTCTTTTTGTTATCAATTTACATTGCAAGTGAAGTGGACTTCAATTGTTAAGCAATTGTGTCTGTGTTATATTATCTCTACGTGTGAAATTTAACATGCATTATCTTTATATAATTCCTACAAAATATTTCAAGAGCCCATGGCAACGCACGGGCATTGTCGTGGAATTGTCACGGCAGATGTCCTAATGAAAGGACTTAGTTGCGGAGCCATGGCGACGAGGTTAACTTAAAGGGGTTAAACGGGACAAAGGACACAAGGAGTTTATACTGGTTCGGCCCCTTGCGGTGAAGGTAAAGGCCTAATCCAGTTTGAGGTGGTATTGCTAGGGTTTCGATTACCAGGGAGCGAATACGTTTTTCCTGGCTTTCGATCTGTTGTCCTCTTTTTTCTCCCCTAAGCCGCTGCTGGGTCGTCCCCTTATATACATGGGTTGACGCCCTGCGGCCTACAGAGTCCCAGCCGGCTCATATAAACGTGTCCGGCTCGGTGACTTATCTTATATGCCTTACAATACAAGTTTACATATACATGGCGGTTTACACTTACGGGCCCTACGCCGCCTTCGGGTTTGGGCCCTTTAACAAGCCTGTCTTATGAACCGCCATCTTCAACATACTCTTAGGCTTCATTTAGATGAACCGCCATTGGGATGACCCGGCCCCTCCTGGGCGGGTCATATCTAATAGTCATATCCCCAACATTAGGCCCCAGGTTGATTTGAACTTGTTCATGTCAATCTTCAACACTTGGAAAAAATCCCTCTTCATCTTCCTGTGTTATTTGTAATCCGCTATGACGTCATCTCCTGAAATTGCGGTGACCCGCCGTGACGTCACCTGTCATTAATGCTATATATGGCCCAAATCTTAATAAAATTTTTCCTTTACTGAACCTCCGAAAATCGAGGCATCCGCGCCGTTATATATCCATTTTCTTGCCTCCTCGATTCCCGCGCATGCCACTTATCCTTCCAACCTTATAAATAGGGCCACGAGTCCTTCTTTCACTCTCCCACTTTTCCTTCTCGCCTTCTTCTTCCTCCTCACAACGCCCCAGTGCACCCAAGCTCCCCCGTCGTCGACCTTCATCCCCTGCTTTTTCCGGCCGCTGCATCGCCCTGAACGAACCAGAACGTTGCAGCGCCCCTCCGCTGTCAATCAGCGCCGGTAAGTCCTCACTTTTCCTCTTCATAGATCTATGTTAGGGTTTCTCTGTTCGTCGATGTTCATCACCGTTCTTCCCTTTCTTTCTTAGCTTGCATAATTTTGATCTGAAGACAGTACAAACCTTGCACAGTAGCAGTTTTAGCACTTGTTTTGCAATATCAGAATATATCTTCATAGCAATAGATCTCATCTAAACATCCCCACTTCTCTGCTGCCGCCACCTTAGGTTTAGATTTTATTCCATTTTTCTGAACAGCTGCAGATCCAATCCCATAGCTTCAATCTACGAAACCTGTTTGTCCCAATACTTAGTAAAATTTTCTCTTGTCAGATCTCGAATACCAGTACTTGTCATGGCGGCTTACATCACCGGCTTATAATTTCTCATATATCATGAGTCCTCATTTAAGCCGCCATTCTGAATGAACACTGTAGCTGTTTAACTTGTGGTTTCGCTAATTAATCTGAACTGGCAAAATTTCCTTTTCCTTTAGGTTTTCTCTCTTCACAATGCCGCCAAAGACAGTCTATACATGCAATTGGGTTCCCTCCGTCGTCACTGAGGGCTCACTTAAAGACTTTGTCAAAATCGGGTATTTGCCCGCTAAGAGTGTTATGCATTACCGTGCTCCTGATCCAGGCGAAGAAAGACCTCAGCCAAAGGATGGCGAAATCATTGTATTCACTGATCACATGAACCGGGGCTTCTCACCGCCCGGCTCTAAGTTCTTCCGAGATGTTCTGCACTTCTTTCATCTCCATCCTCAAGACATCGAACCCAACTCCGTGTCAAATATCTGCAACTTTCAAGTCTTCTGCGAAGTATACCTTCAAGAGGAGCCCAGCGTCGAACTCTTTAGGGAATATTTTTATTTAAACCGCTAGAACAAGGCTACGAACAGACTCAGCTTGGAACTTGGTGGAATCTCAATTCAACGAAGAAGAGACGCCATCTTTCCCTACGCTCGCTTGCCAAGTCATCCCAAAGATTGGAACCAAACGTGGTTTTATTGCAAAGACACCTCTCCGGCTGACGAAAATCCATTGCCGTGTTATCGTGCCCAACGTCTTGACACAAAGCATCATCTTCCTGAAAAGCTTACCGCTGCTGAGCGTAAAAAACTTGCTCCCACCATTGCAAAGGTTAAAGCTCTACTGGGAAACGGTTTAACTGGCATTGACTTGGTTCGGTGCTGGGTTACCTGGCGGATCATACCTTTGAGCTGCCGACCCGGCTTAATGTGCACTTATACAGGCAGTACCAAGGATCCATTACGCCACAGCCCCTTGCGTTTAGCTGATGACGCAATTACCGATATGGTTAAAACTCTTTTGAACGAAGATTCCGAAGACTGCAGCAAAGCGGGTCTGAACCCTTTCTGCGAACTTAACCCGCCGCCAGATGTGAGTCTTTAACTCATCTTACTTTTATCTCATTATTCAAACATTGTACTAACTCAACTTTGCTTATTTCCATAGGCTAAATCTGACTTCTGGAAGGCAGAATATGACCATGAAGCCACCAAGAAGGCCAGGGCTGCCAAGAAAGCCGCCAAGAAAACCACCAAGAAAGCATAAGAAGAAACCAACTGCCTCTGACATGTTTGATCTAGATGACACCTCTGAGTCGGAGGTAGCCCTTGACTCTCTTGGCTCCTTTTTCAATTATCTTATTAACATTGATTACTCTCAGGATGACATGGGGGCCAGCCAAGCAGTTGAAGAAGAGGTAACTATTATTTCCTCCGAGTCAGAGCCTTTGCCAAGACAGAAATTTCGACGAGTAACCCGGAAAGTAAGGTTTTCACACCCCTTAGCTCATTTGGATCCTCACTTTCTTTTTAAGCGACAGCAGCACGAAAGCCGACGCCAGACTCGGAACAGCGGAGGTGAAGAATTGTCTTCCGGCTTACCGAATACTCCAGTTCCACGGAAACGCCAAAATGAGGTCCTTCTAAACTTAACTTCTTTTTACCCACTGGCGGGTTGCTTTCGCCAGCCACTCAATTCCTCTGTCTCAAACTACCAGGAGACTTCTCGTTCTTCCTCTGGTGACTCATCCTAGACCCAACTGCCGGCTTTCAAGACTGCCCCTGGGTACCAACAATTACTTTTATTCTTTACCTCTTTATACTCTGATAACTATATTGACTTGTCACCACCCGTGCAGTGGACAAGCAAAGCCTAGCAAGAAGGCCAAAGTGACCAAGCCAACTAAAGCTCCTAAAGTGGTTGAAACGGAGCAACAAGTCTCTGCACCTGAAGCTTCTGACAAACAGCCAGAAGAACCTGCCCCTGGCGTTCCACCTGAAATTCCTGATCTCCCCATTGATCATACCAACACCGACTCTTTGATCACCGAACCGTTAAGCTCACCTAAGCCGTCAGAGACTCATACTGATGAGGTTCTGATCACTGGCTCCGGTTTTATAAAACCGGGAAATCCAACTATCTTGGCAAAACACTCCGCCAAACAAGAAGTTATTGAAAGGCGGAAAGTGAGGTTTGATGTCTCCCACTATGCACAATTGAGCAGCAGCGAGATATTGTCTGGCTATCTCAACCAAGTACACTCCAGCCATGATCTTGAAATTGAGATGGTGAAACAAATGCATCAGAAACATGAGGTATGAATTCCTGCTTAAATAAATTATATACATCCTGCCAGCCCCCAAGTCTACTGGTTATGATAAGATTGAATAGGCTGTAGACTTTAGCAGAAGTGTGAACATTTGTAGTGAATCCTTCCAAAGCCGGCTTGTTCTGATAACATTGCATCCGTAGCCCCCAAGGGCCGGTTTAATCAGCATGAATGAGCCGGTCCTGTTTACCATTGCTTATAACAGAGAGCTTATCTGTGTAGCCCCCATGAACCGGCTGTGATTGTTTGCAGCACAACCGGGCCATTATAAAATAGTTAGGAGACACGAGCAATATGAATTAGCCCCCAAGTGCCAAGTACTCTTGCTTGCCAAGTGCTTGGGACTTTACTCACATGAATTGTTTGTATAAAGAAATTTTTCGGCAGGCATTAGCCCCCAAGTGCCAAGTGTTATTGCTTGCAAAAGACTTGGGACTTATACTCTTGTAATCCTGATATGAATGTGTTGATAAGTCTGTACTTCATACAGGCTGCAACTGCTGAACTTGAATCACAATTGGCTGATGCAAAGACCCGGCTGGAGAATCAGGAAGCTGAGACACGGAAGGCCAAATCAAAATTCGAATTTAGCGTGGCTGAGACGGAAAAAATGAAGACCAGTTTTGAGGCAGAAAGAAACACTTGGGCTGAAGTGAAGACTGCTTTGATACAACAAGCTGAAAAAGCGGAGGCCGCTCTTCAGGAGGTGACCACTGAACTCACCAGTTTAAAACTCCGTGTATCTCAGATGGTTTCCGCTATCTTTGGTGAGTCGCCTTCTTAAACATCAAAAGTGACCCTTTTCCTTGATGGTTACAAACCGCCTCTAACCGATTTATGATTTACTCAGGTCCAAGGAGCAGCAACTTTAACCAAGACATGCTTGTGAAGTTGAAGGCGGTTTACACCCTTGTCGAACAACTGTATACTGGAGCTCAGCGTACACTGGCTACAATCTCTCCGACTAGTCAAGCACCAATTCTTTTGTCAGATGTCTTGAAAAGACTTTCCGTGCTACCTGCCAGGATTGATGAAATAAAACGGTCGTCTACAAGAGCCGGTGCCGTAACGGCCTTGAGCCGGGCCAAGGCATGGCTACCAGAGCTAGACCCATCTGAGGTAGCTACTGGATATCCAAGCTTAAAAGAGGATGGCACTGCATTTGATCAGAAAGACTTTGCTGCCTGTGTGAAAGAAATACGCCCTCTGGCCAGTCTGATCGCGAATGAGACGGATCTGTCGAAATATCACCCGGCTTTCAGCATGGAGAATCAAAAGATGCCTACGCCGGCTTATAAAGTGAGGGGTTTAATCCCTCCAATCCATAAGCATACTTTTGCCCCTGAAGTTGACCCGTCTGGACTTATAGATGATGAGGCTGAATTTCAAGCTTTATGTGGCATTGATTGGTCATCACCGAATCTCCAGACAGTGGCAGAGGACGAAGATCCGGAGAAGGATAATCCAGAAGCCTTAAGTCAGCAAGGCCAAGAAGATTGAACCGCTGGGCGGTTTATATTTGATCTGTATGAAAAACAGTTGATCTATTTGACTCATGGAGTCATGTAATAGGGTAGTGAAACTTTAAACTGCCGTGCCATCGTGCATGCTTCTATTTTGCGCAACACTGCTGATCTGCCAGTTTAAGAAACCATCCCTTTATGCTTATGACAGCGTGAATTGATGCAGATCTGATTTATCATTACCCTGCACACAAAGAAATTACAAGTGCCCTAGTGGCTTACCGCCGGGCGGGTCATGATACCCAATTGAAGCCACTGGGACGAATAGTCCATAACCAGGGCTGGTCTGACTACAATGTTGACACAATTTAAATAAAAGGTCGTACCTGTGATGTACGCTTTAAACTACCAGCTTAATAGCTTCATGTGATTAGAGCTATAACTCGAAACATAATATTATTATGCTCTGGCGACTTAGAGTCTGCCATCCTGGCGGGTTGCAGAAACCCGAAAGGTGCTTCAAATATGAGCTATAAATAGGGCAGCTTGGCTCGATTTGTAAAAGCAAATGGCAAAAAATAAGAAATCAAGAAATTCAAGAAACTCGAGGCTGTTGTAGGCCGCCAAGCCAAAGTGTCTTCTTCGATGAAACTAGCCTGAGCCATTGGAAGGTATGTGCTTTCCGTGAGTCGGCACTCACAGTACCCAATCGACATTTGAACCCAGATAAAGTCAGGTCCTGTATAAAGATAGACTTATCAGGAGTACGCGGGGTCAGAGTAGCAGCATGCATCACGGGCCGATTTATCCAAGTTTCAAAGAAGGCGGCTTATGAAGCCTAGATCTATCCTAACTATCTGTAAGCCGTGCTCTCGCATGACAAGCCGCCGTTTGAACCTTAACAAGCTCAAGATCTTTGGTGGATACACCATAAAAGATTGATTGTTAAGAGTTCGACGGGTCAATCAGGATGACCTGATGGAGTTGAAGCAGCTGGTATACAGGTAGGATGACCCGGAAAGGTTATGTTCTCTTTGGTCAAATACGCCTATGTTTGAACAAGATAACCTAGTCAAGAGGGTAGTCACGCTATGTTCTCTTTGGTCGAATACGCCTATGTTTGAACAGGAAGCCCCCAAGTGACATACTTACAGATTGTGCTCGTCGGGGACCTATGTTTGAGCTGTGCTGTGCATCCAACTCTCTTTGGTCCTTGTAGTTTGGGCGTCAAGCCTCTTAAATGAACATGTAAGATGATGATAAAGACTCAGCTTCGAAGAAGTGAAACGACAGAGGCCTTGAATTATCAGGGATGCCGGCTTTAATATACTGTCTATAATATATACATCATCAGACTATGTACATTATGAGAGCCGGTGGCTCAAGTATAGTAGGGCCGAAGATGAGCAATATTCCACGGCCGACGGGTCTCCTCCGCCGACTTACGTGAGTCTTTGTGGTCTCGAACGTCGATAAGATAGTATGATCCATTATGCAGATTCTTGCTGACCACAAAAGGTCCTTCCCAAGGTGGTGATAGCTTATGCATATCTGTCTGATCCTGGATGAGCCGGAGCACTAAGTCGCCTTCTTGAAAGGTTCTGGTTTTGACCCGGGGGCTGTGATAACGACGTAGGTCTTGCTGATAAATCGCCAAACGAGCCGCCGCAAGATCACGCTCCTCATCCAACAGGTCAAGTGCATCTTGACGTGCCTTTTCGCTATCAGCTTCAACGTAAGCCGCCACCCGGGGTGAATCGTGACGGATGTCACTAGGGAGAACCGCCTCTGCTCCATAAACCATGAAGAAAGGTGTGTAACCCGTAGATCTGTTAGGAGTTGTATTGATACTCCATAATACTGAGGGTAACTCCTCCACCCAACAACCCGGCGTTCTTTGCAAAGGAACCATAAGCCGGGGCTTGATACCTCGCAGAATCTCTTGATTAGCTCGTTCCGCTTGACCATTGGACTGAGGGTGAGCGACAGAGGAGACGTCAAGTCAAATATGCTCCTATTGACAAAATTCTCTCATAGCGCCTTTAGAGAGATTAGTACCATTTATCTGTTATAATGCTGTGTGGAAAGCCAAAACGGAAGATCACCTTTTTGATGAATTGAACCGCCGTTGCTGCATCACACTTACTGACCGGCTCTGCTTCAACCCACTTAGTGAACTTGTCAACCGCCACCAAAAGGTGGGTCTTCTTATCCTTGCCCTCTTGAAAGGCCCCACCATATCAAGCCCCCAAGTTGCGAAAGGCCAAGTAATTGGAATCATCCTCAACTCTTGAGCTGGCACATGAGCGCGGCGTGAAAACTTCTGACAACCGTCACACTTGCTGACCAAATCTTCTGCATTAGCATGAGCCGTCAACCAATAAAACCCATGACGAAAAGCCTTGGCTACGAGAGATTTAGAGCCGGCATGGTGACCACAATCTCCTTCATGAATCTCTCGTAGAATCTCACAACCTTCTTCAGGAGAGACGCAACGTTGAAACGCCCCTGAGACACTGCGATGGTGCAATTCCCCATTAACAATTGACATTGACTTAGACCGCCGGGTTATCTCTCTGGCAAGAATTTCATCCTCAGGTAATTCGCCCCGGGTCATGTAAGCCAAATACGAAACTGTCCAATCAGGAATAGCATGAAGAGCCGCCACCAATTGTGCTTCCGGGTCAGGAACAGCAAGATCCTCCTCAGTAGGTAATTTGACAGAAGGGTTGTTCAAGACATCCAGGAACATGTTGGGTGGCACCGGCCGCCTCATTCTTCCTGCGATCAATATGCTCGACTTGGTATCCTTTGAAGTGGCCCGCAATAGTATCAACCTCTCGACGATAAGCTGCCATGAGTGGATCCTTAGAATCCCAAGTGCCGGAAACTTGCTGAGCTACCAGATCTGAGTCACCAAAACACCTTACCCGACTTAAACTCATCTCCTTAGCCATCCGAAGACCATGGAGCAAGGCTTCATACTCAGCTGCATTGTTAGTACAAGGAAACATTAACCGGAGAACATATGAAAATTTATCACCTCGCGGGGAAGTCAAGACGACTCCAGCCCCCGAGCCTTCCAATTGCCTGGACCCATCAAAGTGAATAGTCCAATATGTGTTATCCGGCTTTTCCTCAGGCATTTGCAACTCTGTCCAGTCATTGATGAAATCCACGAGCGCTTGGGACTTGATGGCCGTACGAGGCACATACTTCAGACCATGAGGTCCAAGCTCAATGGCCCACTTGGCGACCCGGCCTGTGGCTTCTCTATTTTGGATGATATCCCCTAAAGGAGCAGAGCTGACCACAGTAATGGGATGACCCAGAAAATATTGCTTGAGTTTCCGGCTTGCCATGAAAACCCCATATACAAGTTTCTGCCAATGCGGATACCTCTGTTTGGACTCAATAAGTACCTCGCTGATGTAGTAAACCGGCCGTTGAACCGGATACTCCTTGCCTGCATCTTTCCTTTCCACCACAATAGCCACACTGACGGCTCAGCCATTGGCAGCCACATATAACAACAGAGGTTCCTTATCAATGGGAGCAGCCAGAACCGGCGGCTCAGCCAGCTGTTTTTTAAGCGCCTCAAACGCCTCATTAGCAGCATCACTCCAGACGAAATTATCTGTCTTCTTCATCATCTGATACAGAGGAATAGACTTCTCTCCCAACCGGCTTATAAACCGGCTTAAAGCTGCAATGCGACCCGCCAGACGCTGAACATCATTAACACACGCCGGCTTAGCCAAAGAAGTAATGGCTTTGATCTTCTCCGGGTTAGCTTCAATGCCTCTGTTAGAAACCAAAAAACCCAAGAGCTTGCCTGCTGGTACACCAAAAACACATTTGGCCGGGTTAAGCATCATCTTGTAGACCCGGAGATTGTCAAACGTCTCCCTCAAATCATCAATCAAGGTCTCCTTCTTCCTGGATTTCACCACAATGTCATCTACATAAGCATGAACATTTCGCCCGATCTGACCGTGAAGGCAATTTTGCACACACCGCTGATAAGTCGCCTGTGCACTCTTAAGCCCAAAAGGCATAGACACATAGCAGAAGGCTCCAAACGGAGTAATGAAAGCCGTCTTCTCCTGGTCCTTAACCGCCATCTTGATCTGATGATAACCAGAATAAGCATCCAAAAAACTCAATCGCTCACAACCCGCCGTAGCATCAATGATTTGATCAATACGGGGGAGAGCAAACGGATCAGCCGGACAAGCCTTATTTAAGTCCGTGTAATCCATACACATTCGCCAAATGCCATTCTTCTTGAGTACCAACACCGGGTTAGCCAACCACTCCGGATGAAAAACTTCAACGATAAACCCAGCCGCTAAGAGCCGGGCCACTTCTTCACCAATGGCCTTCCGCCTCTCCTCATTAAAACGACGAAGGAATTGCTTGACCGACATAAACTTTGGATCAATATTGAGAGTGTGCTCAGCGAGTTCCCTCGGTACACCTGGCATGTCTGAAGGCTTCCATGCAAAGATATCCCGGCTCTCACGGATGAACTCGATGAGCGCGCTTTCCTATTTCGGATCCAAATTGGCACTGATGCTGAACTACTTAGATGGGTCGCCAGGAACAAAATCAATAATTTTAGTGTCATCTGCCGACTTAAATTTTAGCAAAGGATCATGTTCTGTGGTTGGCTTTTTCAAGGACGTCATGCCCGCCGGGTCAACATTATCTTTGTAAAATTTCAGCTCCTCTGCCGCACAAACTGATTCAGCATAAGTAGCATCACCTTCCTCACACTCCAGGGCCACCTTGTGACTCCCATGTACTGTGATGGTGCCCTTGTAACCCGGCATCTTAAGCTGTAAGTAAACATAACAAGGCCTTGCCATGAACTTAGCATAAGCCGGTCGACCAAAAGGAGCATGATAAGGGCTCTTGATCTTGACCACTTTGAAGGTTAGAGTCTCAGACCTGGAGTCATGCTCATCTCCAAAGGCAACTTCTAAAGATATTTTACCCACTAGATAGGCTGACTTACCCGGCACCACACCATGGAAAACAGTGTTTGACGGCTTAAGATTTTTATCAGTCAGTCCCATGCGATGGAAGGTCTCATAATAAAGTATGTTAATGCTGCTGCCTCCATCCATGAGTACCTTAGTAAATTTATAGCCCCCAACCTGAGGCGCCACCACCAGAGCCAGGTGACCCGGATTATCAACCCGGGGCGGATGATCATCACGACTCCACACAATAGGCTGCTCTGACCACCGTAAATAACGTGGCACCGCCGGCTCAACCGCGTTCACTGCCCTCAACCGCGGTGGCTGTCTAACCGAGAACCGGCTGGGTGCCAGCCATGAAGATCGCTACCCTGTTCGGCGGCTCATGGGGATCCGGAATACTGTCGCCATCGGAACAGTCCCCAAGCCGTCCGTCCCGTAGTTGATACAGCGAGCTGGTCTCCCCCATGGACGACTCACCATCAGAGTAGATGGCTGTCTCACCACCAGACACAGAATCTTCTAACTCAACCCCGTGGATAAACCCAACGAAAGCATGCTTCACGACGGGTTGAACCCGGGCGGGTCGTGCGCGCTGAGCCGTCTCGATGATGTCGGCGCAGATGTCCGACTCAGGGCCTGGCTCGCCGATCTTGCCGATGAATACGTGGATTCCGCCGAAGGGGATCCGGTACCCGTACTCAATTGAACCGGCCTCGAGGCCCCAGCCCGCATCGTCATGTAGAGCTTGCCGCGACGACTCTTGGTCATCCGGCCCACAGCGTACCCCTTGATCCCTTCGAAGCTGCCCTTCAAGAATTCAAAACCACCGTGCGTAGGCCCCACGGTGGGCGCCAACTATCGTGGAATTGTCACGGCAGATGTCCTAATGAAAGGACTTAGTTGCGGAGCCATGGCAATGAGGTTAGCTTAAAGGGGTTAAACGGGACAAAGGACACGAGGAGTTTATACTGGTTCGGCCCCTTGCGGTGAAGGTAAAGGCCTAATCCAGTTTGAGGTGGTATTGCTAGGGTTTCGATTACCAGGGAGCGAATACGCTTTTCCTGGCTTTCGATCTGTTGTCCTCTTTTTTCTCCCCTAAGCCGCTGCCAGGTCGTCCCCTTATATACATGGGTTGACGCCCTGCGGCCTACAGAGTCCCAGCCGGCTCATATAAACATGTCCAGCTCGGTGACTTATCTTATATGCCTTACAATACAAGTTTACATATACATGGCGGTTTACACTTACGGGCCCTACGCCACCTTCGGGTTTGGGACCTTTAACAAGCCTGTCTTATGAACCGCCATCTTCAACATACTCTTAGGCTTCATTTAGATGAACCGCCATTGGGATGATCCGGCCCCTCCTGGGCGGGTCATATCTAATAGTCATATCCCCAACAGGCATTCTACTAGTAGAGGTAATTTCAATCCTAGACCATTTCCAGGAAATTCCTCTAATAATTATGGAAATTCCTATGGTAATTCTTATAGTAATAATAATAGGATGCCCTCTGATCTTGATAATAATATCAAAGAATTTATTAATGCTCAAAAAGTTTTCAACACTATGATAGAAGAAAAATTGAATAAAATTGATGATATGTCTAGGAGCATTGATAGAATTATTCATGATGTGGAAAATCTTAAGACTAAAATTTTACCACCCAATATTGATATGATTGAATCAATTAAAGCTTTATATGTCTCCATGGATGAGAGTAAGAAAAGAACCGCTATGCTAAAAGCTAAACGAGAATTTTTAGAAAAAGCAATTCCTCCCGGTTTCTATCGTAGTAATGATGAGGATATTAAAGTAATTGGTGTTTCATCTATTGACTCCTTGTTTAGCAATATAAAACTTGATGAAAAAGGGACTGAAGAAGAGTCAACTTTAGCTAGAAGGCGTCCCCATAATTCGGAGGGTGAAAATCTTGATGAAAAAATTGATAAAAGTGGGTTTAGAGAGGTAAAAACTTTAACTAGTGATGTGCCCAAAGACTTTAATTATGCTAGTTGTTCTTTGATTAAAGGTATTTCTTTGTTGCAATCCATGCTAAATTTACCCAACGCTTATGAGCAAAATAAGGCTTTTACTAAACATATTGTAGAAGCAATGATGAAAGCTTTAGAAGAAAAGCTAGAACTAGAAGTTTCAATTCCTAGAAAATTATATGATGAGTGGGAACCTACCATTAATGTTAAAATTAAAAATTATGAGTGCAATGCTTTATGTGATTTGGGTGCTAGCGTTTCCACAATTCCAAAATCTCCATGTGATGTGTTAGGTTTTACCAATATGGATGAATGTTCTCTTAATTTGCACTTGGTGGATTCTACTATTAAAAAGCCTTTGGGTAGAATTAATGATGTTATTATTCTTGCAAATAGGAGTTATGTACCCATTGATTTCATTGTGCTTGATATTGAATGCAATCCGTCTTGTCCCATAATACTTGGTAGACCGTTCTTACGAACCATAGGTGCCGTCATTGACATGAAAGAGGGGAATATAAAATTTCAGTTTCCACTAAAGAAGGGTATGGAACACTTCCCTAGAACTAGAATTAAGCCACCATATGAATCAATCATGACGGAAACCTATGGAACTAAAACCAAAGATGAAAATACTTGAAACTATGCATTATGCCTAGCTAGGGGCATAAAACAATAGCGCTAGTTGGGAGGCAACCCAATAGTTACCTTAATTTTCTTGTTTATTTTTCTGTTTTCTTGTGTGTGCACCATTATGCTACTGTTATGGTTGTGTTTTTATGTTTTATTTAGTGTTTGTGCCAAGTAAAGCCTTTAGGATGATTTGGATGATAGTTGCTTTGATTATGTGCAAAAACAGAAACTTTTACGTCCAGTAGTAGAATTGTTAAAATTTAATGGAGTGAGGAAAAATTCTGAATTTTTTACACATGGTTTATATAAAAATTGCCTACGTTTTGCTAAGTTTTTAGAATTTTTTGAATTACAAAAGTATAGTCAATATTCAGATTGCTACAGACTATTCTGTTTTTGACAGATTCTATTTTTGATGCATTATTTTGCTTGTTTAGATGAAACTATGGATTGTATCGGGGGATATAAGCCATGGAGAAGTTAGAATACAGTAGATATAATGAAAAAAATAAAATATGAATGGGTTTTCAATAGTACTTAAAGTAGTGATTTGTTTTATTATACTAACGGATCTCACGAAGGTTTTGTTAAGTTTTGTGTGATTGAAGTTTTCAAATTTTGGGTGAGATCATGATGGATGTAGGAATAAGGAGTGGAAATAGACTAAACTTGGGGATGCCCGAGGCACCCCAAGGTAATATTCAAGGACTCCCAAGCAACTAAGCTTGGGGATGCCCCGGAAGGCATCCCCTCTTTCTTCTACCGACCATCGGTAATTTTACTTGGAGCTATATTTTTATTTGTCACATAATATGAGTTTTTCTTGGAGCGTCGTGTATTATATGAGTCTTCGCTTTGTTTGCTTTTTAGTTTATCACAATCATCTTTGCTGGACACACCTATTTAAAGAGCCACATATTTATCATGATTGGCTAGAATACTCTATGTGCTTCACTTATATCTTTTGAGCTAGGCAGTTACTCTAGTGCTTCACTTAAATCTTTTTGAGCACGACGGTGACTATATTTTGAAAAAATACATGCACTCTGATGCTTCACTTATATTATTTTGAGAGTTGATAAGATTATATTTTAAAAGAAATGTTTGCACTCTCATGCTTCACTTATATCTTTTAGAGAGTTGATAATAGTAATGGTAATTTGCACAAGATATGAATTTGGTCCCAAAGTGATGAATATTCAAGAGGGATATAATAAAAACTTTCATGAAAGATCATTGGATATGATAAGTTTATTCCTTGCAATAGTTTTGTGATATGGAGATGATAGTATGTGAGTCATGTTAGTGAGTAATTGTGCTTTAGTAAGAATATTGGTGTTAAGGTTTGTGATTCCCTATGCACGCACGTAAAGTCAATAGTTATGCAATGAAGTTATATCCTACTTATGGTGCATTATTCAGTGTTAGTTATGTTCAATGCATGTTTATGACCGTTTTTGTTTTTTGGTTGGTCGTTTCTCAATCTATTTGCTAGCCTTCAATTGTACTAAGCGGGAATGCTGTTTGTGCATCCAATTCCGTAAACCCAAAGTTGTGCCAAATGAGTCCACCATACCTACCTATATGCGGTATTTCCTTGCCGTTCCAAGTAAATTTGCATGTGCCAACTCTAATTTTTCAAAATAATTATCCGTTTTTGTGCCCGTACCGCTCATGAAGCGACAGGAGGTGGCCAATATTTTCCATGCTAGGTGTGTTATTCTCATGATGTGTGTTTACTCACTTGTCATTGCACGAGAAAGTGGCAGGTAATAGGAATGCCTAGTCCCGAAATGAATTTTTTTTAATATGATGATAATAATAAATTTCTTGGGAAGTGTTGGTATGGAAGGCACCCGTGGATATGACTAGCCATGGATTGTGGAAGAATGGTGGAAAGGAAATAAACTTTATTTTATGTTTGGGAACCACCTATAATGTGTCTAGCATGGAAGATATTGGGAATTCTCGGTCGTTTTCGTTGACAGGAAAAGCATGCCTCTCAAAATAATTTTATAACTCTAATTTAAGCCTTGATCTCTGGCACCTCTGCAAATCTCTGCTTCCCTCTGCGAAGGGCCTATCTATTTACTTTTATGCAATTTTTATTTTTATTTTTGAATCTCCATCTTCTCTTACAAAGCACCAACTAGAGAACACTATTGTCGTACTTATGCATTGGGTGTAGCTAATATTGAGTGTGTTTCATGAATGGATCAATGATTGAGCATAATGGGCTAGGGATAAGTTTCTTTAGCGTTGATATTTTGAAAGACATGGTTGCTTGTTGGTATGCTTGAGTATTTATGTCTTCATGTCAAACTATAGACTATTGCTTTGAATCATTCAAGTCCAAATGTCCATGCCACTAAAGAAAAGACTATGATGAATATGATAGGTAGCATTCCACATCAAAAATTCTATTTTTATCATTTACGTACTCGAGGACGAGCAGGAATTAAGCTTGGGAATGCTTGATACGTCTCCAACGTACCTATAATTTTTTATTGTTCCATGCTATTATAGTATCAATCTTGGATGTTTTATATACACTTACAAGCAATTATATATCGTTTTTTGGGACTAACCTATTAACTTAGTGCCCAGTGCCAGTTGTTGTTTTTTGCCGGTTTTTGGTTTTTCAGAATATTAGTACCAAACGAAGTCCAAATGCCACGAAACTTTTTGGAGATTTTTTTTGACATAAGAGACCCTGGAAGCTTCGGGAGGGGACGAGAAGATGGAGCAATGGCCCAAGAGGCACCAGGGCGCGCCCAGGGGGTAGGGCACGCCCTGGTGGCTCGTGGGGCCCACATGGCTCCTTTGACCTAACTTCGCCTCTATAAATTCTCTAAAATCGTGAAACCAACAAAGGAGTCCATGAAATACTTTTTCCGCCGCCACAAGTTCCTGTTCTCGCCAGATCCCATCTGGAGGCCTTTTCCGGCACTCTGCCGGAGGGGGAATTGATCACGGAGGGGCTCTACATCAACCTTGCTGCCCTTTCGATGATGTGTGAGTAGTTTACCACAGACCTACGGGTCCATAGTTAGTAGCTAGATGACTTCTTCTCTCTATTTGATCTTCAATACAATGTTCTTGGAGTTTTATTCGATGTAATCACTTTTTGCGGTGTGTTTGTTGGGATTCAATGAATTGTGAGTTTATGATCAAATTATCCATGAGTATTATTTGAGTTTTCTCTGAACTCTTCTATGCATGATTATTATAGCTTCGTATTTCTCTCCGATCTATTGATTTGGTTTGGCCAACTAGATTGATTTGTCTTGCAATGGGAGAGGTGCTTTGTAATGGGTTAGATCTTGCGGTGCTCAATCCCAGTGACAGAAGGGGACATGACATATATCTATTGTTGCTATTAAGGATAAAAATATGGGGATTTATTCATGTGTGAGTTTACTTTGTCTACATCATGTCATCTTGCTTAAGGCGTTACTCCGTACTTTATGAACTTAATACTAGATGCATGCTGGATAGGGGTCGATGTGTGGAGTAATAGTAATAGATGTAGACAGGAGTCGGTCTACTTTGTCTCAGATGTGATGCCTATATACATGATCATTGCCTTGGATATCGTCATGATTATTTGCTTTTCTGTCAATTGCCCAACAGTAATTTGTTTACCCACTTTATACTATTTTCAAGAAAGAAGCCTCTAGTGAAAACTATGGCCCCCGGGTCTACTTCTATCATATATTAAAAATCCTAAAAATACCTTGCTGCAATT
The DNA here is from genome assembly GCA_011799875.1 of Thinopyrum elongatum. Lineage (NCBI taxonomy): Eukaryota > Viridiplantae > Streptophyta > Magnoliopsida > Poales > Poaceae > Thinopyrum > Thinopyrum elongatum. The sequence goes on along the minus strand of CM022300.1, from coordinate 219,985,225 downwards.
TTACTTTATTTATTTTATTTTGTATTTTTGTTCAATCTATCTATCTATCACCATACAATTTAATCTTGCAATTAACCGCCAAGGGACTGACAACCCCTTGTTCGCGTTGGGTTCAAGGATTTTGTTATTTTGTGTGTAGGTGCTATTCACAAGGTGTTGCGTGATTCTCCTACTGGATTGATAACCTTGGTTTCATAACTGAGGGAAATACTTATCTCTACTATGCTGCATCATCTTGTCCTATTCGGGGAAATCCCAACACAACTCACAAGTAGCAAGCACATCAACTCAGTGGCGCCGAGAATTTCAAATCGGTTTCTCCGAGATGGAAAATCAGATTAGTCCAAGTGATTTCCATGAGACCGAATGGTTATGAGTTGGTCTATCCGAAAGTCACTTAGAGGGTTTTGGAGGTCAGCCCTAGTTGGATCGGTGGCTCCGAGTTCCCCTCACCCGGAGGGTCCGAAAGGAACTTGTTCAAGTTTTTGTAGTTACAGAAGTATGATAAGTATCCGAAAGGAACTAGCAAGAATGAATTGAGACAAGTTGAGATAGATAGCTAAGGAAAGTTCTTAGGCATTCTTGTACATCCATTTAGCCAAGTAAAACCAAATCAATCAAACTACAAATGGATGTCCTCGAATGAGAAATATGCATATAAACATGCTCACACAATAAGATACCAAATGAAATATGTGTCAAACATGCACAATCAACACTTAGCAACTATCAAACAATGGGCAATGACATAGTCATCTATATATCAGTATATTGACTTAGGGGCCAAATGAGAACATTTGATAATAGGTCATACTCATCATTTAAGCACAAGTGAGGTTGCAACTTTTACATAAAGCATTAATGTGTTCACACCTTTAGAGTTGCTATAGCTCAAGTCTTAGAGCAAAGCTCCCCCTAGATGTGATACCCCCCCAAGGAGGGATGAACTAACCTTGGGTTTTGTCGATGATGACTTCATGTAGATAATGTATATGTGGATGCTCAATGTTGATGTAGACCATCAAGAGTTGGGAGCAATCCTTGGAGTTCTGCAGTTTCAATACCTACATGGGTTAGTCCCACAAGGAACAAACAAGGATATCCACATACATAGAGTGAAGTGCACATATGACGATGTCCATGAATGCATTGAATACCTTGTCCCTTGTCTTACCAACAAGAGGGTTTGTGACTCCATGAACTAGTGCAAGATGTTGAATTTGGTTGCACAAGTTCTTTCCATAAATGAATATGAATGAAGTTTGTTGGCGGAGTCTCCCTCAAGAACTCTCTAGTTCTTCTTCTTTGGGACCCACATCAATTTGATGGGAATCCTTGGAGTTGTGGTAGCACTTGATGAAGTAGACCTTGATGAGGTCTTTGGAACCCACTTGACCAAAGCTTGAGGTGGTTCTTAAAATGAGTCAATATCTTCTTGAAGCTTATCCTTGCCTTATTGCTTGTGGTCTTGTGGTGGAAGATCATCCTGAGCTTGCGTTCCCTCAAAATAAGTGGGGTCATATTTCTCTTGTTAAGGAACAAACTTCGTCTTGAGATATTGATCTTCTTCTCACTCAAGTCCATTGGCATTGAGCTTTCATTCAAAACCAATACCTTGGTTCTTCCAGTGCCTTACTTGCTTGCGTACAATTTCCTCAAATTGCTTACTTCCGGCGAGGCTCTTGTAGACACCCTTTTCTATAATTCCTTTCAATAAATTTTTTTGTTGCTCAAGTGTAACTTGCCTAAGAGACTCATTAGTGGAATCAATAGAACTACTAGAAGCAACAATATTGAGTTTAGCATTGTTATTATTACTACTAGAGGTAGAACCTTTCTTACTCTTGTTACTAGCTAGAGTAGATTTAACTTGTGGCATAAAGGTAGACAATAGAAGATGTTTGGCAATGTAAGAAGAACTCTTTTTTCGAAGATCATCATTGATTGCTTTAAGAAGCTCACGCTCTTGCTCTAAATTTAGCTTCTCAAAGCATAGCTTCTCATGAGTTCTTACAAGCTCTCTATGATATTCTTGAGTTGTTTCATGAGCTAACTTAAGAGTGTTTAGTTCTTTAGTTAGACGCTCAATCTCCTTATTAACATTGTCACTCATTTCATCTTGACTATCATGATCACTAGCAAGTTCATTATAGCTCACATCACTAGTTTTATCAACAAGCAAATCATCCTCGTCACTATTGAAATCAAGAAACTTGGGGTGTGATACATTGGGACCTTTAGCCATGAAGCATCTTCCAATTCCTTCATTTGGTGAATCAAATATATCATGGGAGTTGGAGGATACGAGAGCAAGTCCGGCAACACCATCATCATCTTGACTATAGTCAGAGTCAGAGTGATAACTTCTCTCAGAGTTGTTGTCGGAGTCGGAGCCGGAAACACATTCACGCACATGAGCTTGATGTGTTTTTCTAGAATAGCTCTTGGTTGACTTGTATTTCCCTTCCGATTCCTTGTTTCTTCGAGAAGGTCTTCGTTCATAACGATCATCTCTACTCCTTCTCTGTCTATGAGGTGATTCATCTCTTCTACTCTTCCTTCTAGGTGAGTCTTCTCTTTTCTTGTGAGGTGCCTTACACTCATTGGAGTAGTGTCCGGGTCTTCCACAACTGTAGCAATTACGGTCACGACTTGATGATCTTTGCTCATATTGCCTTGAGTTGGAGCTTCTCTCTTTGTTTCTATTCTTGTAGAATTTGTTGAAGTTCTTCACCATTAGGCTTAATTCCTCATTGGATACTAGCTTGTCACTTGAAGTTGTAGGAGCATCACTTGAAGCTTTGTATGCACCACTTGACTTGTTGTGGATCTCATCCTTGTCCTTGAGTGACATCTCATGAGAAACAATTCTTCCAATGACTTATGTGGGCTTGAGATCTTTGTAATTGGGCATCATTTGGATCAAAGTGCATACGGTATCATATTTTCCATCCAAGGCTCTAAGGATCTTCTTAATGATGAATTTGTCGGCCATCTCTTCACTTCCTAAGCCGGCAATCTCATTTGTGATGAGAGCAAGCCTAGAGTACATTTCGACGAGTCCTTCACTATCCTTCATCTTGAACTTGTCAAGTTGACTTTGAAGCACATTCAACTTGGATTCCTTGACAGACTTGGTACCTTCATGCATATCGACCAAAGTATCCCAAATTTCCTTTGCATTCTCGAGGCGACTAATCTTGTTGAACTCCTCGGGGCACAAACCGTTGAAGAGAATGTCACATGCTTGAGCGTTGTATTGCAACATCTTCAATTCTTCCGCGGTTACTTCACGATCTGGTTCTTTACCATCCTCAAAGAATTCACCTTGCAAGCCAACACGAACAACAGGCCAAACGGCGGGGTTATGACCAAGAATATGCATTTTCATCTTATGCTTCCAACTAGCAAAGTTTGTACCATCAATTTATGGGCCTCTACGGTGGTAGTTTCCTTCACTAGACGCCATGCTCTCCTAGGTTGTGAAACCAATGCAATGGAGAGAAAAGCTCTGATACCACTTGTAGGATCAAAAGTATGTCTAAAGGGGGGTGATTAGACTACTTGACCAAATAAAAATTAGTTGTGGGCAAGTTTTAGAAAATCTACCAAGTCAAATACACCCTACACATGAAAGTCTAAGAGTTGTGCAGCGGAAAATAAAGACTTTGCATATGAACGTAAGGGAGGGATTCGATATTTCAAACGCAATGAAGACACGATGATTTTTGGCGTGGTTCCGATAGGTGGCGCTATCGTACGTCCATGTTGATGGAGACTTCAACCCACAGAGGGTAATGGTTGCACGAGTCCATGGATGGCTCCACCCATGAAGGGTCCACGAAGAAGCCACCTTGTCTATTCCATCATGGCATACGTCCACAAAGGACTAGCCTCACCCGGGTAGATCTTCATGAAATAGGCGATCTCCTTGCCCTTACAAACTCCTTGGTTCAACTCCACATGATCTTGGAGGCTCCCAAGTGACACCTAACCAATCTAGTAGACACCACTCTCCAAAAGGTAATGGATGTTGTGTTGGTGATGAACTCCTTGCTCTTGTGCTTCAAATGATAGTCTCCTCAAAACTCAATCTCTCTCACACAGATTTGTTTGGGGTAGGAGAAGGATTGGAGTGCAAAGCAACTTGAAGAGGCTAGATATCAAGGTCCAAATGGTAGGAACGGAACCTCCTGATCTCAACACATGAGTAGGTGGTTCTCTCTCAGAAAATAGATGGTGGGGGTGGAGGTGGGGGTGGAGGGGTATAAATAGCCTTCAGCCAAAATCCAACCGTTACACACTTTTGACCCAAATCGGTGAGACCGAATATAAACTCGGTGAGACTGATTAGCGTAAAAGATATGAACGTTGGGCTTTTCGGTGGGACCAAAGTGGAACAACTCAGTGGGGCCTGATACGTCTCCAATGTATCTATAATTTTTTATTGTTCCATGCTATTATATTATCCATCTTGGATGTTTTATATGCATTATTATGCTATTTTGTATCATTTTTGGGACTAACTTATTAACCTAGTGCCCAGTGACAGTTGTTATTTTTTCCATGTTTTTTCTTTTACAAAAAATCAATAGCAAACGGAACGAAACTTTTTGATGATTTTTCTTGGACCAGAAGACACCCAGGAAGCTTCGGGAGGAGGCCAGAAGAGCCACAGATGGGCCACAAGCTCACCAGGTGCGCCCTATGGGGGGTGCCCCCCGAGCTTGTGGGCCCACCGTGGCACCTCTAACCCTAATTTCAGCTCCATGAATACCCAAATATTCCCCGTACACCAGAGGGCACATCAAAAATACTTTTTCGCCACCGCAAGTTTCTGTCCTCGTGAGATCCCATCTGGAGACCTATTCCGGTACTCTATCGGACGGGTATTCGATCACAGATGGCCTCTACATCAACCTTGCTGCCCTTCCGATGATGTGTGAGTAGTTTACAACAGACCTACGGGTCCATAGCTAGTATCTAGATGGCTTCTTCTCTCTCTTTGATCTTCAATACAGTGTTCTCCTCGATGTTCTTGGAGATCTATTCGATGTGATCTTCTTTTGCGGTGCGTTTGTTGAGATCTAATGAATTGTGGATTTATGATCAGATTATCTATGAAAATTATTTGAGTCTTCTCTTAAATCTTTTATGCATGATTAAGAGAGCTTTGTATTTCTCTCTGATCTATTGATTTGGTTTGGCCAACTAGATTGATTTTTCTTGCAATGGGAGAGGTGCTTTGTAATGGGTTCAATCTTGCGGTGTCCTCACCCTGTGACAGAAGGGGTAGCGAGGCATTGTATTGTTGCCATTAAGGACAAAAAGGTGGGGTTTATTCATATTGATTGGATCTACCACTCTACATCATGTCATCTTGCTTAATGCGTTACTCCATTCTTGTTAACCTAATACACTAGATGCATGCTGGATAGCGGTCGATGTGTGGAGTAATAGTAGTAGATGCAGGCAGGAGTCGGTCTACTTGTCACGGACGTGATGCCTATATTCATGATCATTGCCTTAGAAATCATCATAACTTTGCGCTTTTCTATCAATTGCTCAACAGTAATTTGTTTACCCACCGTATGTGTTCTTTCAATAGAGAAGCCTACTATGGCCCCCGGGTCTATTCTTATCATATTATTTTCAGATCTATAAAACCAAAAACCCAAAAATACCTTTGCTGTAATTTATTTACCATTACTTTATTTTGCACTTTTATTTATATTTTATACCTATCTCTATCAGATCTCATCCTTGCAAGTAATAGTGAAGGGATTGACAACCCCTTTATCGCATTGGGTGCAAGTATTTGTTTGTTGGTGTAGGTGCAACCATTGGTGACTTGTGTGTTCCTCCTACTGGATTGATTCCTTGGTTCTCAAACTGAGGGAAATACTTATCTCTACTTTGCTGCATCACCCTTTCCTCTTCAAGGAAAAAATCAACGCAAGCTCAACAAGTAGGAGGAAGAATTTCTGGCGCCGTTGCCGAGGAGGATCTACATCAAGCCTACCAAGTACCCATAAAAAACTCTCATCTCTTGCATTTACATTATTCACCATTTGCCTCTCGTTTTCCTCTCCCCCACTTCTAAAACATTTTCAGAAAAATAAAAAATATTTGCCTTTTTATTTCCGTTTGCCTTTATGTCTTACTTGGGTTGTTTGTTTCTTCGCTTGGCATAATTGCATATTTATTGCAAATCATAAGCAAAAAGTTTATGGATCCTCATCCGCTTGCTAATCTTTTTGAAAGATCCAACTATGATGAACCAATTGCTAGTGAGTTGAGTGCACTAGATTATCTTTATGAAGTTTTGCTTGAAATTCGTGAATCCGAAAATTGTGTTGAAGTGCTAAAAGAAGAAATTTATAAAGTGATTCACGATAGCTCCTTGAATGAAAAGCATGGTTGCAATGATGTTATTATAAATTCTATTAATGACAATTGTGCTAATAATATAAAAAAATCCAAGCTTGGGGATGCTAATTTTGCTATGTCCAGTACTTATTGCAATGATCATGATTGGGGTGATAATGCTTCTTATGATCTTGAAAATTTATTTAAGCCTCATGATGAATATGTTTGCGATAATATTGAAAGTGGGTTTGAAAGAGTGTCAACTTTAGCTAAAAATAAACCCAATGTTGAGAGTGTTCAATCTTATGAATTTTTTGATAAAAGTGGGCTTGGATAAGTCATTACTTTATTTTATGATAATGCCACTATTTTGGAAGAGTGTCAACTTTGCATGCATGTAGAATAATTAGAGAATATGTTATGTGATAGCTATATTGTTGAATTTGAATATGATCCCACATGCAATTATTATGAGAGAGGGAAATATGGTTGTAGAAATCTTCATGTTACTAAATTACCTCTCATTATGTTGAGATTGCTATTGTTTCTTTCTTCTTCCTTGCATATGCTAGTTTTTGCTTGTCTTGATAAATCTTTTCCCTATAAAATGCCTATGCATAGGAAGTATGTTAGACTTAAACTTATTTTTCACATGCTATATGAGGCTCTCTTTGTGCTTCAATTTTTAATCTTTCATGTGAGCATCATTAAAATTATCAACGGCTAGCTAAAAGGCTTTAAAGAAAAACTCTTGTTGGGAGACAACCCAATATTTTTATTTTATGTTTTTATGAGTTTATGCAATTATACTTCTGTTATGATTGTGTTTTAATGTTTTAATTAGTGTTTGAGACAAGTAAGACCTTTGGGATGATTTTGAAGATCATTGATTTGATTCTGAGAAAAAACAGAAACTTTTGCGTCCAGTAGAAGAATTGTTAAAATTTACTGGAACGTGTAAAAATTCTGAATTCTTTACACAAGATTGATATACAGATTTCCTATGTTTTCCTAATTTTTCAGAATTTTTGTAGTTATAGAAGTATGATCTTAATTCAGGTCTTTACAGACTGTTCTGTTTTTGATAGATTTTGTTTTCATTGTGTGGTTCGCTTATTTTGATGGATCTATGGGTAGTATCGGGGGGTATGAGCCATGGTGAAGTTATAATACAGTAGATATACTACAAATATAAAATTGGAATGAGTTTACAACTGTACCTAAAAGTGGAGATTTTTTTTATTATACGAAAGGATCTCATGAGTTTTCTGTGGAGTTTTGTGTTGTGAAGTTTTCAAGTTTTGGGTGAAGTTTCGATGGACTATGGAATAAGGAGTGGCAAGAGCCTAAGCTTGGGGATGCCCAAGGCACCCCAAGGTAATATTCAAGGACAACCAAGGATCTAAGCTTGGGGTTGCCCCAGATGGCATCCCCTCTTTTGTCTTCAATCTATCGGTAAATTACTCGAGGCTATATTTTTATTCACCACATGATACGTGTTTTGCTTGGAGCGTCTTGTATTATATGTGTCTTTGCTTTTTAGTTTCCCACAATCATCCTTGCTGTACAAACCTTTAGATAGGTACACACATTAATTGTGAATTTATTAGAATACTCTATGTGCTTCACTTATATCTGTTGAGCTAGGTAGTTGCTCTAGTGCTTCACTTATATCTTTTTAGAGCACGTCGGTGGTTTTATTTTGAAGAAATTGATGAACTCTCATGCTTCACTTATATTATTTTGAGAGTCTTATAAGTAGTATGGCAATTTTCTTAGGTTATGAATCTAGTCCTAATATGATGGGCATTCAAGAGGGATATAATAAAAACTTTCATGAAGATCCTTGAATATATGAGAAGTTTGATTCCTTGCATTTGTTTTGAGATATAAAGATGGTGATATTAGAGTGATGCTAGTGAGTAATTATGGTTTAGTAAGAATATTTGTGTTAAGGTTTGTGATTCCCAAATCATGCATGTATTGTCTCTCGTTATGCGATGAAGTTGGAGCATGATTTATTTCTTATTGTCTTCCTTATGAGTGGCGATCGGGGACGAGCGATGGTCTTTTCCTACCAATCTATACCCCTAGGAGCATGTGTAGTAGTACTTTGCTTCGAGGGCTAATAAACTTTTGCAATAATTATATGAGTTCTTTATGACTAATGTTGAGTCCATGGATTATACGCACTCTCACCCTTCCACCATTGCTAGCCTCTTCGGTACAATGCATTGCCCTTTCTCACCTTGAGAGTTGGTTCAAACTTCGCCGGTGCATCCAAATCCCGTGATATGGTACACTCTTTCACACGTAAGCCACCTTATATCTTCCTCAAAACAGCCAGCATGCCTACCTATTATGGCATTTCCATAGCCATTCCAAGATATATTGCCATGCAACTTCCATCGTTCTGTTTTATTATGACACATACCATCATTATCATATTGCTTTGCATGATCATATAGTCGACATAGTATTTGTGGCTTGGCCACCGTTCATATTTTTTATACATGTCATGCTAGACCATTGCACATCCCGGTACACTGCTGGAGGCATTCATATAAGAGTCATATTTTTGTTTAAGTATCAAGTTGTAATTCTTGAGTTGCAAGTAAATAAAAGTGTGATGATCATCATTATTAGAGCATTGTCCCATGTGAGGAAAGGATGATGGAGACTATGATTCCCCCACAAGTCGGGATGAGACTCCGGACTTCAATAAAAAAGAGGCCAAAGAGCCCAAAATAAAAAAAGCGGCCAAAGAGCCCAAAATAAAAAAAGAAAAAAAGGAAAAGAAAAAAATGAGAGAAAAAGAGAGAAGGGACAATGCTACTATCCTTTTCCACACTTGTGCTTCAAAGTAGCACCATGTTCTTCATGATAGAGAGTCTCCTATTTTGTTACTTTCATATATTACTAGTGGGAAATTTTCATTATAGAACTTGGCTTGTATATTCCAATGATGGGCTTCCCCAAATGCCCTATGTCTTCGTGAGCAAGCAAGTTGGATGTACACCCACTTAGTTTTCTTTTGAGCTTTCATACACTTATAGCTCTAGTGCATCCGTTGCATGGCAATCCCTACTCCTTGCATTGGCATCAATTGATGGGCATCTCCATAGCCTGTTGATTAGCCTCGTCAATGTGAGACTTTCTCCTTTTTTGTCTTCTCCACACAACCTCCACCATCATCTTCTATTCCACCTATAGTGCTATATCCATGGCTCACACTTATGTATTGCGTGAGAGTTGAAAAAGCTGAAGCGCGTTAAAACTATGAACCAATTGCTTGGCTTGTCATCGGGGTTGTGCATGATAAATACTTTGTGTTAAGAAGATAGAGCATGACAAGATTATATGATTTTGTAGGGATAACTTTCTTTAGCCATAATATTTTGAGAAGACATGATTGCTTTATTAGTATGCTTGAAATAATATTGTTTTTATGTCAATATTAAACTTTTGTTTCGAACCATATGGATGTGAATATTCATGCCACATAAAGAAAGATTACATGATAAACATGTTAGGTAGCATTCCACATCAAAAATTCTGTTTTTATCATTTACCTACTCGAGGACGAGCAGTAATTAAGCTTGGGGATGCTTGATACATCTCCAACGTATCTATAGTTTTTTATTGTTCCATGCTATTATATTATCCATCTTGGATGTTTTATATGCATTATTATGCTATTTTATATCATTTTTTGGGACTAACCTATTAACCCAGTGCCAAGTGCCAGTTGCTATTTTTTTTTCATGTTTTTGTCTTTTACAGAAAATCAATACCAAACAGAACAAAACTTTTTGTTAATTTTTCTTGGACCAGAAGACACCCAAGAAGCTTCAGGAGGAGGCCAGAAGAGCCACGGATGGGCCACAAGCTCACCAGGCACGCCCTAGGGGGGGGGCACCCCCAAGCTTGTGGGCCCACCGTGGCACCTCAAACCCTAATCTCAGCACCATAAATATCCAAATATTCCCCGTATACCAGAGGGCACACCGAAAATACTTTTCCGCCGCCACAAGTTTCTATCCTCGTGAGATCCCATCTGGAGACCTGTTTCGGTACTCTGTCGGAGGGGGATTCGATCACGGAGGGCCTCTACATCAACCTTGCTGCCCTTCCGATGATGTGTGAGTAGTTTAGAACAGACCTACGGGTCCATAGCTAGTAGCTAGATGGCTTCTTCTCTCTCTTTGATCTTCAATACAATGTTCTCCTCGATGATCTTGGAGATCTATTCGATGTAATCTTCTTTTGTGGTGCGTTTGTTGAGATATGATGAATTGTGGATTTATGATTGGATTATCTATGAATATTATTTGAGTCTTAGGTTGGGGATGCCCAAGGCACCCCAAGGTAATATTCAAGGACAACCAAACATCTAAGCTTGGGGATGCCCCAAACGGCATCCCCTCTTTTGTCTTCAATCCATCGGTAAATTACTTGAGGCTATATTTTTATTGACCACATGATATGTGTTTTGCTTGGAGTGTCTTGTATTATATGAGTCTTTGCTTTTTAGTTTGCTACAATCATCCTTGCTGTACACACCTTTTGAGAGGTACACACATTAATCATGAATTTATTAGAATACTCTATGTGCTTCACTTATATCTGTTGAGCTAGGTAGTTGCTCTAGTGCTTCACTTATACCTTTTTAGAGCACATCAGTGGTTTTATTTTGAAGAAATTGATGAACTCTCATGCTTCACTTATATTATTTTGAGAGTCTTATAAATAGTATGGCAATTTGCTTAGGCTATGAATCTAGTCCAAATATGATGGGTTTTCAAGAGGGATATAATAAAAACTTTCATGAAGATCATTGAATATATTAGAAGTTTAATTCCTTGCATTTGTTTTGAGATATAAAGATGGTGATATTAGAGTCATGCTAGTGAATAATTGTGGTTTAGTAAGAATATTTGTGTTAAGGTTTGTGATTCCCAAATCATGCACCTATGGTCTCTCGTTATGCGATGAAGTTGGAGCATGATTTATTTTTGATTGTCTTCCTTATAAGTGGCGGTCGGGGACGAGCGATGGTCTTTTCCTACCAATCTATGCCCCTAGGAGCATGTGTAGGAGTACTTTGCTTCGAGGGCTAATAAACTTTTGCAATAAGTATATGAGTTCTTTATGACTAATGTTGAGTCCATGGATTATACGCACTCTCACCCTTCCAACATTGCTAGCCTCTTCGGTACCGTGCCTTGCCCTCGCTCACTTTGAGAGTTGGTGCAAACTTCTCCGGTGCATCCAAATCCCGTGATATGATACGCTCTTTCACACATAAGCCACCTTATATCTTGCTCAAAACAACCACCATACCTACCTATTATGGCATTTCCATAGCCATTCTGAGATATATTGCCATGCAACTTCCACCGTTCTGTTTTATTATGACACATACCATCATTATCATATTGCTTTGCATGATTATATAGTTGACATAGTATTTGTGGCTTGGCCACCGTTCATATTTTTTATACATGTCGTGCTAGATCATTGCACATCCCGGTACACTGCCGGAGGCATTCATATAAGAGTCATATTTTTGTTCTAGTATCGAGTTGTAATTGTTGAGTTGCAAGTAAATAAAAGTGTGATGATCATCATTATTAGAGCATTGTCCCATGTGAGGAAAGGATTATGGAGACTATGATTCCCCCACAAGTCGGGATGAGACTTCGGACTTCAATTAAAAAGAGGCCAAAGAGCCAAAAAAAAGCGGCCAAAGAGCCCAAAATAAAAAAAAATAAAAAGAAAAGAAAAAAATGAGAGAAAAAGAGAGAAGGGACAATGCTACTATCCTTTTCCACACTTGTGCTTCAAAGGAGCACCATGTTCTTCATGATAGAGAGTCTCCTATTTTGTTACTTTCATATATTACTAGTGGGAAATTTTCATTATAGAACTTGGCTTGTATATTCCAATGATGGGCTTCCCCAAATGCCCTAGGTCTTCGTGAGCAAGCAAGTTGGATGTACACCCACTTAGTTTTCTTTTGAGCTTTCATACACTTATAGCTCTAGTGCATTTGTTGCATGGCAATCCCTACTCCTTGCATTGGCATCAATTGATGGGCATCTCCATAGCCTGTTGATTAGCCTCGTCAATGTGAGACTTTCTCCTTTTTTGTCTTCTCCACACAACCTCCACCATCATATTCTATTCCACCTATAGTGCTATATCCATGGCTCACACTCATGTATTGTGTGAGAGTTGAAAAAGCTGAAGCGTGTTAAAAGTATGAACCAATTGCTTGGCTTGTCATCGGAGTTGTGCATGATAAATACTTTGTGTTAAGAAGATAGAGCATGACAAGATTATATGATTTTGTAGGGATAACTTTCTTTAGCCATAATATTTTGAGAAGACATGATTGCTTTATTAGTATGCTTGAAGTATTATTGTTTTTATGTCAATATTAAACTTTTGTTTTGAATCTTATGGACCTTAATATTCATGCCACATAAAGAAAGATTACATGATAAACATGTTAGGTAGCATTCCACATCAAAAATTCTATTTTTATCATTTACCTACTCGAGGACGAGCATGAATTAAGCTTGGGAATGCTTGATACATCTCCAACGTATTTATAATTTTTTATTGTTCCATGCTATTATATTATCCATCTTGGATGTTTTATATGCATTATTATGCTATTTTATATCATTTTTTGGGACTAACCTATTAACCCAGTGCCTAGTACCAGTTGCTGTTTTTTTCCATATTTTTTGTCTTTTATAGAAAATCAATACCAAATGGAACAAAACTCTTTGATGATTTTTCTTGGACCAGAAGACACCCAGGAAGCTTCGGGAGGAGGCCAGAAGAGCCACGGATGGGCCACAAGCTCACCAGGCGCGCCCTAGGGGGGGCGCCCGCCGAGCTTGTGGGCCCACCATGGCACCTCTAACCCTAATCTCCATAAATACCCAAATACTTCTCGTATACCAGAGGGCACACCAAAAATACTTTTCCTCCACCGCAAGTTTCTGTCCTCGTGAGATCCCATTTGGAGACCTGTTCCGGTACTCTGTCGGAGGTGGATTCGATCACGGAGGGCCTCTACATCAACCTTGCTGCCCTTTCGATGATGTGTGAGTAGTTTGCAATAGACCTACGGGTCCATAGCTAGTAGCTAGATGGCTTATTCTCACTCTTTGATCTTCAATACAATGTTCTCCTCAATGTTCTTGGAGATCTATTCGATGTAATCTTCTTTTGCGGTGCGTTTGTTGGGATCTGATGAATTGTGGATTAATGATCAGATTATGTATGAAAATTATTTGAGTCTTCTCTGAACTCTTTTATGCATAATTAAGATAGCTTTGTATTTCTCTCTGATCTATTGATTTGGTTTGGCCAACTAGATTGATTTTTATTGCAATGGGAGAGGTGCTTTGTAATGGGTTCAATCTTGCAGTGTCCTCACCCAGTGACAGAAGGGGTAGCGAGGCACGTATTTGTATTGTTGCCATTAAGGACAAAATGGTGGGGTTTATTCATATTGATTGGATCTATCCCTCTACATCATGTCATCTTGCTTAAGGCGTTACTCTGTTCTTGTTAACTTAATACACTAGATGCATGCTGGATAGCGGTCGATGTGTGGAGTAATAGTAGTAGATGCAGGCAGGAGTCGGTCTACTTGTCACGGACGTGATGCCTATATTCATGACCATTGCCTTAGATATCGTCATAACTTTGCACTTTTCTATCAATTGCTCAACAGTAATTTGTTTACCCACCGTATGCGTTCTTTCAAGAGAGAAGCCTCTAGTGAAAACTATGGCCTCCGGGTCTATTCTTATCATATTATTTTCAGATCTATAAAACCAAAAAACCCAAAAATACCTTGCTGCAATTTATTTACCTTCACTTTATTTTGCAATTTTATTTATCTTTTATACCTGTCTCTATCAGATCTCATCCTTGCAAGTAACCGTGAAGGGATTGACAACCCCTTTATCGCGTTGGGTGCAAGTATTTGTTTGTTTGTGTAGGTGCAACCATTGGTGACTTGTGTGTTCCTCCTACTGGATTGATACCTTGGTTCTCAAACTGAGGGAAATACTCATCTCTACTTTGCTGCATCACCCTTTCCTCTTGAAGGAAAAAATGAACACAAGCTCAAGAAGTAGTAGGACCGAAGTGCAATGTCTAGGGCAAAACCCAGTCTTGGAATTTCCGATTGTTTCAACTTGGTGATTCCGAAGTGAAACAAGGTCATCACATAAACTTAGCAATATCATCTCGGTGGGACCGAGATCCATTTCGGTCAAACCGAATTGCTAGGGTTTGGCAATGGTAATGGGAGTGATCATCTCAGTGGGTCCGGATGGGGTATTTTCGGTTGGACTAAGATAGGAAATTAGGATTTGGACATATGTGTTTTGAGAAAATGATAGAGGGTTTTTGGAGCAATATCAATAAGCACTTGAGCAACAGCCTCATCATCAATACCTCATCCCCATTTAATAGTATTGGCTTTCCTAAGGGACTTGATACATCTCCAACATATCTATAATTTTCAATTGTTCCATGCTATTATAGTATCAATCTTGGGGTGATCTAGGCATAGAGGTTGATGCATGTTTTCGTCCTACTTTCTCTGGTAGAAACTTTGGGGCACTCTTTGAAGTTCTTTGTGTTGGATTGAATATTACGAATCTGAAGTTGTTTGATGCATGTCGTATAATTGACTCACGGATACTTGTGGTGACATTGGAGTATCTAGGTGACATTAGAGTTGATTGATGTGTATCATATGGTGTTATTTTAGTATGAACTCTAGGGCTATTTGTGACACTTATAGGAATAGCTCAATTGATTGATTGGAAAGGGTAACTTTGAGGTGGTTTGCTACCTACAACAATCTCATCTTATGTTCTCTACTTTATATGAACTTTGGAGTGATTCTTTGTCGCATGTTGAGGGATTTTTATATGATTCAATTATGTTAGCACTGTTGAGAGAATGCACTAGTGAAAGTATGAACCCTAGGCCTTGTTTTCAAGCATTGAAATACTGTTTGTGCTTCATTTTATCACTTGCTACCTTGCTGTTTTTATATTTTCAGATTACAAAAACCTATATCTACTATCCATACTACACTTGTATCACCATCTCTTCGCCGAACTAGTGCACCTATACAACTTACCATTGTATTGGGTGTGTTGGGGACACACGAGATTTCTTGTATTTGATTGCAGGGTTGTTTGAGAGAGAGCATCTTCATCCTACGCCTCCCACAGATTGATAAACCTTAGGTCATCCACTTAAGGGAAATTCGCTGTTATCCTACAAAACTCTGCACTTGGAGCCCCAACAACGTCTACAAGAATAAAAGTTGCGTAGTAGACATCAGAGCCTCCGGCAACCCTAACTCCAACTCCATATATACCTATTCATGGAGAAAAAAATCAAAGAGAAGGAATCATCACATTTTATGATACGAAGCCGCCACCACCTCCTAATCTTCATCGGGAGGGCTGATCTGGAGTCCGTTCGGGGCTCCGGAGGGCGGAAATCATCGCTGTCGTCATCATCAACCCTTCTCCATAAACAATTCCATGACGCTCACCACCAGGAGTGAGTATGTCCTTCGTAGGCTTGCTGGACGGTGATGGAGTTGGATGAGATTTGTCATGTAATCGAGTCAATTTGTTAGGGCTTGGTCCCTAGTATCCACTATGTTCTGAGATTGATGTTGCTATGACTTTGCTATGCTTAATGCTTGTCACTAGGGCCCGAGTGCCATGATTTCAGATTTGAACCTTTATGTTTTCATGAATATATTTGAGTGCTTGATCATATCTTGCAAGTTATATGCACCTATTACGTGTTATGATCCACATACCCCAAGGTGATAATAATTGGGATTCTTTCTGGTGATTACCATAGTTTGAGGAGTTCATGTATTCACTATGTGTTAACACTTTGTTCCGGTTCTCTATTAAAAGGAGGCCTTAATATTCCTTAGATTTTGTTGGGGATATTCCCTCTGACCATGATCCGGCCCTGAATATGACCCGACCCTGAATATGACCCGGCTTAGGGCCGAAGGCACTATGGGTCATACAGTTCTACGAGTCAAGGAGGCACAATTAGGAGAAGGGATGAAGGCCTGTGGGGTGACCCGGGTAGGGGCCGGCTCGTAATGAAGTAGGTGGGCTGGCTTAAGAAGAAGGCCCATACAGAAGCACCCAACTTGGGAAGCAAGACAGATCGAAGTTAGAGTAGGATACGGGTTGTTACTACGACCCAGATTCTGTTGTAAATATGGGGACTCGACCTGTTATATAAAGGGGAGCCCCTAGATCGAAAAGACTAAGTTGCAATCTCTTGAGAGCTAGGTTAGCGAATCCACGTCCTTGTAATCGAGATCTCCAGCAATATCAATCAAGTAGGAAGTAGGTCTTTACCTCCACCGTGGGGGGCCGAACATGGGTAAACTCATGTCCTTCGTTCCCGATCAACCCTGTTGAAGCGACTATGTAGTTGCGATGGCCTCCAGACTTAGTCCTTTCATGAGGACATCTGGTGTGATAAAACCACAACAGCTGGTGCCCACCGTGGGGCCTACACACGATGGTGTTGAGTTCTTAGAGGGCGCTCTCCCAGGGGTCAAGGGGTACGCAATCGGTCGGATGACAAACAGTCGTCGAGGCAAGCTCTACATTGACGATTCAGGCTATGGCCCTGAGGCCGACTCGATCGATTACGGGTACCGGGTCCCCTTTGGCAACATCCACGTCTTCATCGGCGTACTCGGCGAATCTGGTCCCGAGACGGACATCTCATACAACATCGTTGAGCCAGCTCGCCGCTCCAGAACTGGCCGGGCTCAAGCCGGCCGGGTTCATGTCTTCATCGGTTTCACTCATGAAGTTGACCTGGCGGGTAATTCTGCATCTGGTGGTGACACTCTCATCTACTCTGACGGCGAGTCCTCGGTCGGTGATACTGAGTCAATTCTTCCGCTTTTTGACGATAAGCTGGGGGCTATTCTGGTGACGAGATTGGTGAGGAGGCCTTCAAGCCGCCACACTATGCAGCGGTCTACATGGCAGGAAACCAAAATCAAAACTCGGCTGGGATAGGGGCGGCTCAAAACTCCACGGCGACTGGTGCCATGACAGGGACTGGTACTTTAGCCCCGGCTGGGGCCGTCTCAAGCCAGACATTGGCTCAAGCTCTGGTGGAACTGATGACTACTCTGGGAACCCACTTGACCGCTCCAGTAACTACAGAGAACCTAGCCGAACGCAATGCCGAAGTGGCAAAGCTTCATGAGCAGATGGCCAAGGTCCAGGAAGATATCAACACTGAAAACACTCATATGGCGGAGGTACAAGCTCACATCCATAGGGAAACCGAGCTCTTGAAGGCGGAGACACTATACCTTAATTTCCGTCAGCACAGGTCAGATGCGGTACACAAGAGGAGGCATCTGAGCTGCCTGCCACCTGGTTTCGCGGGTACACGGTTGTTTGATACACCACAGGATGCATCCATCCCAGGGGCAGGAACTAGTACAGAAGACGGAGCACCTGTCATACCCCAATTGACACATGTTGAGCCTCCAAACGCGGCCCAATTGCAGCCACAGCTGGCTCAGTGGTACCAGCCAGCTCAACAACATGTGCTGGCTCAGCTGCGCTAGACAGAACCGACTCGTCAGCAACCACCGGTCCAACATCTACCTCATTGTTTCCAAACTTTGGAGGGTCATTACTCCAACCCGGTGGATAATGTGATGGCGATGACTCACAACCTTGCAGCAATTCCGATCACCGGAAATAGCCCAGTGGAAATTGAAGACAGGAAAGCTATTGAGATGCTGAAGACCGTAGTTACTCAACAGGCGAATTACTCCTATAGCCAGCAATGGCTTCACTCTACCCCTCGCCCGAGTCGTGCCAGGAGTCGACAGCCAAATCACCAGCGGTTTCCAGTAGCGCGGGTCAACAACGCAAGCAGAAGGAGCAGGACATGCTTCGACCAATAGTGTCAGATGCAAAGGCAATCGTCAATGCGGCCTGAGCTATGCGGGAAGCGGGAGCACAACCCCCACCCGACGCAGCCCAGCCAACGTCACGGGGAACTGGTGCCACCGGCAGGACCATTGGGATACCATGCCTTGCACCTGCCTTACGCAATGATCGTATGCCCACTGACTTCAAGGGTCCTCGCAAGGTCCCAAATTACATAGTCGACCTTGAGTCGGCTGCATGGACTGAAAGCTATGAGCTCGCCATGGATATATTGAACGTCAGTGATGCGGTATGTGCCAAGTATTTGACCATGATGTTGGAAGGGCTAGCGCGTACGTGGCTTTAGAATCTGCCTCCTAACTCCAGCAACACTTGGGAGGAATTGAAGGAGCATTTTATGAAGAACTTCCAAGGGACCTGCAAGCGCCCAATGATGATTGTTGATTTGGAGCATTGCATCCAGCGTGACGATGAGTCAGCCGACCACTGGTCTCTCTGAGTAGCAGAGATTATTCACTCATCCGATAGTATCTCGACCGCTTAGGCCGTCTTGATCTTGGAAAAGAACTATCACTTTTAGCCTCTCTTTCAGAAGCTTGGTTGTCTCAAGAAGAAGATGAAAGACATGGGTGATCTCATGGATGTTTTAACTTGGTATGCCAAGTCTGATAACATTAAGGATCCCACCTCGGATGACGCGAAATCTGGCAAGGGCAAGAAGAACACTGACAAGAGGTAGCAGAACAGTGGTAACAATGGTGGTCAGGGGCACAATGGCAACCATAGCAACAAGCGCAAGAATACTGAGGGAAGTTTGGATTTTGTCGCTAATACCAATACTAGCTTAAAAAACGGTGTCGGAACGACAGTTCTAGGAGACCCTACAATGGGAACCGACCTTGTAACTACGAGGAAGCCCTCAAGGCCCCGTGTCCTAAACATAGTTTTGATGGTAAGCCGGCAAATCATTCCTGGGAAAACTGTTTCATCATGCAGGAGTTCAGAACCCAAGCTTATCAGCATCATAATGGCGGAGGCAACGGTGGACAACCATGAAACCCCAAAGAAGGAGGGTCTGGAGCCGGCTTCCAAGGTGCCGGCTCACAGGGGCAGTTCCCCAATGACATCTGCCAGGGGTCCTGTGCGCCCAACTCTAGTTTTCAGGGGCTGGTAACGGTGGTGGCAATAATCAGTGATCTATCCAGGGAAACCAGTCTGAGTTTCAGAGCAATCCTAAGCAGTTGAACAACATGCAATATCATGTCTTCAAGACTAGTACTTGCAAGTGTGATCGGAAACTACAAAAATGAGCCATCAACATGGTTGAGCTGGCCATCCCAGAATACCTGAACTGGTCAGAGCAGCCGGTGACTTGGAGTCGAGAGGATCATCCTCCCCGGGTTGATAACCCGGGTTGCCTCGCCTTGGTAGTGGCACCTCAAGTCGGTGGATACAACCTCACTAAAGTACTGATGGAAGGTGGAAGCAGTATCATCATCCTTTAGTTTGATACCTTCAAGCGGATGAACTTGTCTGAGAAATAGCTCCAGCCCTCTTCTACGGTGTTTCATGGGGTCGTTCCTGGGAAGATTAAGCTGGAAGTCGCCTTTGGCACTGAGTACAACTACATATCTCAGTTCCTGACGTTTCAGGTGGTCAAACTTAAAAGTACATATCACATGTTGTTTGAACATCCAGCCTGTGCTCGATTCATGGCACAACCTTGCTATGTCTACTTGAAACTCAAGATGCCGAGACCTGAAGGGACTATCATAGTCAATGGAGATAGGAAAATTGCTCTAGAATGTGAGGAAAGAGATGCAGCTTACGCCGAATCAGCTTGTGCAGCCGAGGATTTGAAATTCTACAAAGACAATGTTGACCCGGTAGATATGATGTCTTTGAAGAAACCCACTACCTAGTCTGATCCCTTGCTCAAGTTCAAGTCGGCTGAGGATACTAAGCAAGTTGATTTCACCCCTGGTGACTCATCTCAGTAGTTCTCCATAGGGGTGAATATGGATCCCAAATAGGAAAGTGCGCTCATCGAGTTCATCTGTGAGAATCGGGACATCTTTGCATGGAAACCATTTTGACATGCCTGGTTTACTGAGAGAACTCGGTGAGCACCGCCTAAATATCGATCCCAAGATGAAACCTGTCCGGCAATACCTCCATTGTTTTAACGAGGAGAGACGCAAGGCCATTGGCGAGGAAGTAGCCCGGCTCCTAGGGGCCGGGTTCATCGTTGAAGTTTTCCACCCCGAGTGGTTTGCTAACCCAGTGCTTGTTCTGAAGAAAAATGGTACTTGGCGGATGTGTGTCGATTACACAAACCTGAATAGGGCTTGGCCCAAGGATCCATTTGCTCTTCCTCACATTGATTAGATCATTGACTCCACTTCTGGTTGTCAGTGTCTGTGTGTCCTGGACACCTATTCCAGCTATCATTAGATCAAGATGGTGGAAGAAGACCAAGGGAAACATCTTTCTACTATATATCTATGCCATTTGGACTTAAAAGGGCTGGTGCCACTTACCAGTGCTGTGTCTAGAACTGTTTCCACACACAGATCGGTCGCAATGTTCATGCTTATGTCGACGACATTGTGGTCAAATCTTAGAAGAGAGAGACCTGATTGGATGACCTCAAAGAGACTTTTGACAATCTCCGGGTCTATCAGATGAAGCTCAACCCAGCCAAATGTGTATTTGGTGTTCCTGTAGGCAAACTCCTGGGTTTTCTGGCGTCTGAGTGAGGAATTGAAGCCAACCCGAAAAAAATCAAAGCCATCACTACCCTTGCCAAGCCGACCAACATCAATGTTGTCTAGAAGTGACGGGCCGGGTTGCGGCTTTGAGCTGGTTCATCAGACGGCTTCGGGAGAAAGATATCCCTTTATATCAGTTTCTCAAGAAATCCGATTAGTTTGTCTAGGGTGATGAAGCAGATAAAGCCTTTGAGTTACTCAAGAAGCAATTGTCAGAACCACCTGTTCTGGCAGCTCCTCATGACAAAGAGCTGATGCTCCTATACATTGCCGCTAGTAATAAAGTAGTAAGTGTATTAGTTGTTGTGGAGCGCAAAGAGGAAGGGAAGGAATATCTGGTCTAGCGGCCAGTCTATTACGTCAACGAAGTATTGATAGAATCGAAACAACGCTACCCACATTGGCAGAAGCTAGTTTTTTGTGTCTTTATGGCCAGTCAAAAGTTAAAGCACTATTTCCAAGAGCATCCCATCAGTGTGGTTAGTTCTACACCTCTGGGACATATCATCTAGAACAGGGAAGCCACAGGCCGGGTTGCAAAGTGGGCTATCGAGCTTGGCCCACATCATTTGAAGTATGTGCCTCGAATAACAATCAAGTCTCAAGCTTTGGTTGATTTCATCAATGATTGGACTAAACTGCATGCCCCTAAAGAGAAACTGGACAATAAATATTGGATGATACACTTTGATGGATCTAGGCAATTGGAAGGCTCAGGGTCTGGAGTGGTTATCACATCCCCACGAGGTGATAAGTTTTGTTATGCTTTGAGGCTCATGTTCCCTATACTAACAATGCAGCTGAATACGAAGCTTTGCTTCATGGACTTCGTATGGTTGAGGAGATGAACCTCAGCTGGGTCAGATGTTTGGGCGACTCAGATTTGGTCGCTCAGTAGGTTTCTAGGGCTTGGGACATCAAGGACCCCCTCATGGCGACTTATCGACATGTTGTGATAGTCATCACAAGACACTTCAAGGGATATCAGGTCAATCACATTGATCGCCGACTCAACGAGGTTGCCGATGCGTTGTCTCGCCTGGCATCTCAGCGCAAGCCGGTCCCTCTATCATGGGGGAATGCACGATCACCTATGGGGTAGGGTTGCCCTTTTGTGGTTCGGCGGGGGGATGATCACATTGCACAAAGAGTAGAAACAATAGGGCAGCACGGCAATGGACTACTCTCTTTTACCCAGGTTCGGGCCGCTTGGCAGCGTAAAACACTACTCCTGCTTTGGTGGATTGAATTGGAGGAACACGAAGGTGCGGAGTGCTCAAGCCCGGCAAGTGTGCCTCAGGGAGGGCAGCTACGCGCGCACAAGTGCTGAGGGATCAAAGATTCGAACCCCTTGCTAGGTTGCCTCGAGCCTCCTTTTATAGCTAAAGGGGCGACCACAGTGGCAAAACAGTCATTACAGCATGATTAGATAGCTAATAGGGTTATCATACCTAACTCTGGCAGTTAGGAAAAAATGCATTAAATGCACTGCTAGGTGTCATGCTGAGGTTGAAGCCCGACAAGACTGCCGCGCCCCTTATCCATCTACCTCTTATTAGCGTGACACGCCATCAGGACGGGTGTCAATAAAGCTAATCTCTTCTCCAGTAGGTTGCCACATACTTGACGAGATCCACCTAGCCACTTGTTAGCTCGACACCGCACTGATTAGTGACTGGCGTGCGATGAGGTTCACCATATGAGCATGCTACGGGAATCACAAACTTTAACACAAGTATTTCTACCAATCCACAATTACTCACTAGCATGACTCTAATATCACCATCTTTATATGTCAAAACAAATGCAAGGAATCAAACTTCTTATCTATTCAATGCTCTTTATATGAAAGTTTTTATTATATCCCTCTTGGATGCCCATGCTGTTTAAGACTCTCAAAATAATATAAGTGAAGCATGAGAGTTCAACAATTTCTATAAAATAAAGCCACCGCCATGCTCTAAAAAGATATAAGTGAAGCACTAGAGCAAACTGCCTAGCTCAAAAGATATAAGGGAAACACATAGAATATTCTAATAAATTCATAATTAATGTGTGTCCCTCTCAAAAGGTGTGTACAGCAAGGATGATTGTGGCAAACTAAAAGGCAAAGACTCATATCATACAAGACGCTCCAAGCAAAACACATATCTTGTGGTGAATAAAAATATAGCCTCAAGTAAATTTACCGACGGATTGAAGACAAAAGGGGGGATGCCATCCGGGGCATCCCCAAGCTTAGATGCTTGGTTGTCCTTGAATATTACCTTGGGGTGCCTTGGTCATCCCCAAGCTTAGGCTCTTGCCACTCCCTATTCTATTGTCCATCAAATCTTTACCCAAAACTTGAAAACTTCACAACAGAAAACTCAACAGAAAACTCATAAGATCCGTTAGTATAATAAAATAAATCACCACTTTTGGTACTGTTGTGAACTCATTCTTAATTTATATTTGTGTTATATCTACTATATTCCAACTTCTCCATGGTTCATACCCCCCGATACTACCCATAGATTCATCAAAATAAGCAAACAACACATAGAAAACAGAATCTGTAAAAAAAAGAATAGTCTGTAGTAATCTGGAAATTTTGTATACTTATGTAACTCCAAAGATTCTGAAAAATTAGGAAAACCTGCGCAATTTGTGTATCAATCTTGTGTAAAAAATTCAGATCAAAAGAACATTTCTGTGATTTTTTTAATTTCTGGCAATGAGCACAAAGTTTCTGTTTTTCAGCAAGATCAAATCAACTATCACCGTAGACCATCCAAAAAGTCTTACTTGGCTCAAACACTAATTAAAACACCAAAACACAATTACTACAGAGGTAATAATGTGTATTTTCATAAAAACAGAAAAGAAAAAGATTGGGTTGTCTCCCAACAAGCGATTTTCTTTAAAGCCTTTTAGCTAGGCGTTGATAATTTTAATGATGCTCACATAAAAAATAGCAATTGAAACACGAAGGGAGCATCATGTAGTATGTGAAAAACAAGTTTAAGTCTAACATACTTCCTATGCATAGGCATTTTATAGGGAAAAGATTTATCAAGACAAGCAAAAATTAGCATATTCAAGGAAGAAGAAAGAAACAATAGCAATCTCAACATAACGAGAGGTAATTTAGTAACATGAAAATTTCTACAACCATATTTTCCTCTCTCATAATAATTACATGTAGATCATAATCAAATTCAACAATATAACTATCATATAAAATATTCTCTCCTCCTGTCAGTTGCAATAAATTTCTTCCTGGAAAAGAAATATTCTATAAAGTGGGGTTAGCTGCTACTTGTTGGGCCATTTGCCTGGCACGTAATCGGGCCACCTTTGAAAAGAAATACATAAAGACCCCTTTTGAGATCGTTTTCTCGCTATGTTCGTTTTTATTATATTGGACATGACTGCAGCAAGGAGAAGCAGCTGGGGAGCTACGCGCTGGAGCGGAGATGATCAGTTCCAGCACGATGCAACTGATGAGGATGTGTGATGCTGCCAAGCAACCGATTCAAAGCTCGTGAGGGCCATGGGTGCTTCAGCGAAAGGCATTTAGGATCCACACATTCGAAGAAAGGCGTCTTCAGTCAGAGAGTTCTTTTGCGCCTATTCCATGTCTAGCTGTTTAGATCGTTAGTCTGCAGTCTTGTTTTGTGTTGCCTCGGCCTTTCCCTGGATGGTTATGGCTTGTAATAGACTTGACAAAGTCGGTGCTACCAGGTTTTTGCCCCATGACATCCGTTTCGATGATGAGCGGGTGTGGTGGGTTTCCTGGTAGTGCTTGAACTCGCTCTACCCTTTTTCCCTCCTCCTGTCAGTTTGAACTAGTTTGTATTTCCGTTCTCTTGCAATGGAAAGGGGTAAAGCCCAGTTCAAAAAAATATAAAATATTCTCTTCATGATCCACATGCATGCAAAGTTGACACTCTTCCAAAATAGTGGGATTATCATCAAATAAAGTCATGACTTCTCCAAACCCACTTTTATCAAAAATTTCATAAGGTTGATCATACTCCAAAGTAGTGGGATCATTATTACCTAGAGTTGACACTCTTCCAAACCCACTTTCAATATTATCACAAACATATTCATCATGAGGCTTAAATAAATTTTCAAGACCATAAGAAGAATCACCCCAGTCATGATCATTACAGTAAGTAGTGGACATAGCAAAACTAGCATCCCCAAGCTTGGGGTTTTGCATATTATTAGCACAATTGACATTAATAGAATTTATAATAACATCATTGCAATCATGCTTTTCTTTCATGGAGCTATCATGAATCACTTCACAAATTTCATAACAATTTTCAGATTCACGAATTTCAAGCAAAACTTCATAAAGATAATCTAGTGCACTAAACTCACTAGCAATTGGTTCATTATCGTTGGATCGTTTAAAAAGATTAGCAAGTGGATGAAGATCCATATGCTTTTTGGTTCCTGATTTTCAATAAACACACAATTATACCAAACGAACAAGCAAACAAACCAAGTAAGACATAAAGGCAAACGAAAAGATGAACAAAAGAAGGGCGAATAAAAAGGAAAATATTTTTGTGTTTTTCTGAAAACGTTTTAGAAGTGGGGGAGGGAAAACGAGAGGCAAATGGAAAATAATGTAAGTGAAAGAGATGAGAGTTTATGATAGGTACTTGGTAGGCTTGATGTAGAACCTCCCCGGCAACGGCACCAGAAATTCTTCCTGCTACTTCTTGAGCTTGTGTTCATTTTTCCCTTGAAGAGGAAAGGGTGATGCAGCAAAGTAGAGATAAGTATTTCCCTCAGTTAAGAACCAAGGTATCAATCCAGTAGGAGGCACAAGCAAGTCTCCAATCTATGCACCAGCACAAACTAACAAATACTTGCACTCAACGCGAAAAAGGGGTTGTCAATCCCTTCATGGTCTCGAACAAGAGTGAGATCTAATATCGATAGGTATAAAACATAAATAAAAAGGCAAACTAAAATAATCTAAATAAATTGCAGCAAGGTATTTTTGGGTTTTTTGGTTTATAGATCTGAAAATATATGATGGAAAACCCGAGGGCCATAGGTTTCACTAGAGGATTCTCTCTTGAAGATAGCATACGGTGGGTGAACAAATTACTATTGAGCAATTGTTAGAAAAGCGCAAAGTTATGACGATATCTAAGGCAATGACCATGAATATAGGCATCATGTCCATGACAAGTAGACCGAAACAATTCTGCATCTACTACTATTACTCCACACATCAACCGCTATCCAGCATGCATCTAGAGTATTAAGTTCATAAGAACGGAGTAACGCCTTAAGTAAGATGACATGATGTAGAGGAATAAACTCAAGAAATATGATATAAACCCCATCTTTTTATCCTTGATGGCAACAATACAATATGTGCCTCGCTGACACTGCAAGAATGAACCCAAAACTAAGCACCTCTCTTGCAAGAAAAACAAATCTAGTTGGCCAAACCAAACCGATAGTTCGAAGAGAAATACAAAGATATCTTAATCAGGCATAAAAGAGTTCAGAGAAGACTCAAATAATATTCATATATAATCTGATCATAAATCCACAATTCATCGGATCTCAACAAACACACCGCAAAAAAGTATTACATCGAATAGATCTCCAAGATCATCGAGGAGAACATTGTATTGAAGATCAAAGAGAGAGAAGAAGCCATCTAGCTACTAGCTATGGACCCGTAGGACTATGGTAAACTACTCACACATCATCGGAAGGGCAGCAAGGTTGATGTAGAGGCCCTCCATGATCGAATCCCTCTCCGGTAGATCGCCAGAAAAGGCCCCAAGATGGGATCTCACGGGAACAGAGGCTTGCGGCGGCAAAAAAGTATTTTGGTGGACGCTTCTGGTGGTTTGGGATATTTGGGAATTTATAGTGCAAAGATTAGGGTTAGGGGACCTTCGAGGGGCCCACAAGCCCTCAGGGCACGCCCCCCTGGGGCGCGCCTAGCAGGCTTGTGGCCTCCTCAGGAACCTTCTGGCCCCCTTTCCAAGTCCTCTGGATGTCTTCTGGTCCAAGAAAAATCATCGCAAAAGTTTTATTTCATTTGGACTCTGTTTGATATTCCTTTTTTGCAAAACTCAAAAACAAGGAAAAAACAGAAACTGGCTCTGGGCTCTAGGTTAATAGGTTAGTCCCAAAAATAATATAAAATAGCATATTAATGCATATAAAACATCCAAAACAGATAATATAATAGCATGGAACAATAAAAAATTATAGATACATTGGAGACGTATCACAACTCATTAACCCAGCGCTTGCCGCATTTTCTCAACTTATCGAAAGTTCTTGTCTTGAGACCTTGCATCACTTCAGCGTTCAACCCCTCGGCCTGTCCATTGCTCCTAGGGTGAGCAACAGAGGCGAAAGAGACCTTGCTTCCAAGGCTTTGGATGTACTGCATGAAGGCGCGGCTTGTGAACTATGTGCCATTCTCGGTGATCACCCTGTTGGGTAATCCAAAATGGCACACCAATCCTTTAAAGAACTTGATAGCTGATTGCGCAGTCACCTTCCTCACTGACTCCACCTCAGGCCACTTTGTAAACTTGTTGATTGCTAAATACAAGAATTCAAAGCCTCCGGTAGCACGGGGAAAGGGGCCCAAGATGTCGAGCCCCCAGACCACAAAAGGCCATGATAAAGGGATTGTTTGAAGGGCCTGAGCAGGTTGACGAATGTTCTTGGAATGGAGCTGACAGGCTTCACACTTAGTGACAAGCTCAGTTGCATCCCAGAGGGCGGTGGGACAACAGAATCCTTGCCGGAAGGCTTTCCTGACAAGTCTCTTGATCCTAGGTGTGAACCACACACACCTCCGTGTATTTCTGCCAACAACATTAGTCCATCTTCCTGGCTGATACATTTCAAGTTCACACCGTTCGGCCTCTTTTTGTACAGAGTGTCATCAACAAACTGATACATACTCGATTGGTGTGCCACCTTTTCAGATTCCTCTGGGCCATCGGGAGGTTCTTTTGTCTGCAGGAATTGGACTTTATGTTGTGCCCATGCCGAAGCTCGTGGCTCAATGATGAGGACCAAAGGCATCTCCTCTGCTGTGGGAGTGCTAGCCTCAATAGCAAGAACTTGAGGTTCCGCCGGAGGATGCAGCTCACCTACCAACATAGGGCTCCCTTCGGAAACCTTCTCACCAGCAGCTCCAGGGAGCTCTGCCAGGAAATGCTTGCCGGTGTTGAGTTTTCTTCTCTTTCTAACCAACGCTGATGGGGAAACTGACGGTTGAGTTAGATGGAGTACAAAAGTTCCTGGTTCCACAGGGAGTTTCTGAGGGGCGCACTTTGACAGGTGGTCAGCAATGCTGTTCTCCGCACGGGGTACGTGTTTTGTTTGTAGCCCGTCAAAGTGCTCCTCCAACTTTCTCACTTCTTCCACATATGCTTCCATCAGCGGGCTCTGATAATCCTTATTTACTTGATTCACGGCAAGCTGAGAATCGCCACGGATGACTAGCTTCTTTATCCCCAGTTCCATCACAATCCTAAGGCCGGCAAGCAGCCCCTCATACTCTGCTGTGTTGTTGGTAGCATCTTCCCTAGGGAAGTGCATTTGGATAACATACTTGAGGTGCTCCCTGGTGGGTGCGACAAGCAGCACTCCAGCCCCGGCGCCTTGTAGCAAAAAAGCTCCATCAAAGTACATTACCCACTCCTTGGGGGTCTCCTTGCCAGGAAGGGTTGTTTCTAGCACTTCTTCATCAGGTGTTGGCGTCCATTCTGCAATAAATTCTGCCAGTGCCCTGCTTTGGATAGTTGCCGTGCTTTCAAACTTCAAAGCAAAACTTGACAGTTCTAGTGCCCACTCCACTATCCTGCCGGTGGCCTCGGGGTTCCTCAGAATACGCTGCAATGGAAAGCGAGTCACAACTATGATCTCGTGAGCTTGGAAATAATGGCGTAGTTTCCTCGAAGCCATGAAAAGGCCAAAGATCAATTTTTGTACCTGAGAGTACCTTGACCTAGCCCCTTGCAGGAGGGAGCTGACAAAGTAGACTGGTCGTTACACCATTTTCTTCCTTGCTAACACCTTCTGGTTATCAGTATTTTCTTGTGGCCCCCTTTCGTTGTCAACGTCAGGCCTTGCCGGGGATAGGTTTGGTTCACCACTAGGTGGCTCTACAGCTTCGGCTTCTTCGCTACCCACTTCTCTCTGCGCCACCAACGCAGCACTAACCACTTGATTTGTTGCTGCTAGGTATAGCAGCAGTGGTTCTTGTGGTCTAGGCGCGACCAAGGTTGGCGCAGATGAGAGGTAGGTTTTCAAATCCCGCAGTGCAGCCTCTGCCTCCGGAGTCCATTTCATTGCGCCAGCCTTCTTCAAGATTTTGAAGAATGGCAAGGCACGCTCGGCGGATTTTTAAATGAACCTACTCAGCACGGCAGCACAGCCAGCCAGACGCCTCACATCCTTGACAGTTTTCGGGGCTTGGATCTGCTCTATTGCTTTGATCTTGTCGGGGTTGGCTCCTATCCCTCGCTAAGACAGAAAAAAAATCCAAGGAGCTTGCCGGACGGAACGCCAAACACACATTTCTCTAGGTTGAGCTTCAGGTTGATCTTTCGCAGGTTCACAAAGGTTTCTTCCAAATCTGTAATAAGTGTGGACTTGTCCTTGGTTTTAACCACTATATAATCCATGTGGCCCTCTATGTTTCTGTGTAGCTGAGGCTCAAAACAATCCGCACAGCCCTCGCAAACATAGAACCAGCGCTTTTCAGCCCGAAGGGCATACGTACAAAGCAATACGTGCCACATGGGGTAATAAACACGGTTTTCTCTTCATCTTCCTTGGCCATGAAGATCTGATGATAGCCGGAGTATGCATGAAGGAAGGAGAGCAAATCACATCCCGAAGTGGAATCGATGATCTGATCGATACACGGCAATGGGAAGGGATCCTTTGGACACACTTTGTTCAAGTCACTGAAATCAATACAAAGTCTCCACTTCCCATTTGCCTTGCGCACCACCACTGGATTTGCTAACCAAGTTGGGTGCAATACTCCCCTAACCAAACCTGCCGCTTCAAGTTTCTTGATCTCTTCGGCAATGAACTATTGCCGCTCCAAGGCTTGCTTTCTGACCTTCTGCTTGACAGGATGGGCATGAGGGCAGACAACAAGGTGGTGCTAGATTACCTCCCTGGGAACACTGGGGATGTCAAATGGTTGCCATGCAAACACATCGACATTCGCCCGTAGGAAGGCAACGAGCGCGCTTTCCTATTTGTCATCAAGGGTGGCACTAATGGTGAAGGTACCATCAGTGCCATCCTTCCTTGCTGGAACTTTCTTTGTTGCAGGGGGAGCAGCCTTGGATTTCTTGCTAGCCGAACTTTCCGGTAGGTCGCTGCCGGGTGCAGCGCACTCCGAAGAGGCGCGCTTTTCGGGGTCCTTGTCGGTGTTCTTGCCAGCTTTCTTAACCTTCTTTTCTTCCTTGGCGGGATCTGGGGTCTTGACGGCCTCTGCTGCTACCGCATCTCTGTACATCTTGTCGACACATATAACTGCATTCCTCTTATCTGACGGGATGGAGATGACTCCCATAGGGCCCAGCATCTTCAAGGTATTATACGCATAATGGGATGCCGCCATGAACATAGCTAAAGCTGGACGACCAAGAATTCCATTGAATGGCAGGGGAAGCTCAACAACATCAAACACAACCTTCTCAGTCCTGTAGTTTAGTTCCCTGCCAAACATCATCGGCAATGTAATCTTTCCCTTGGGCTGGCTCCGTCCTTGGTTGATCCCCTGGAAAGTGCCAGTCTTCTTCAGGTCTTTGCCAAGAATTTGAAGTTTCTTAAGCACATCAGGGGAAATCAAATTCAACCCTGCCGCGCCGTCAACCAACATCTTTGTGACCGTGAGGTTGTGGATTGTTGGTGAAACCAATAACGGCAAGCATCCAACCGTAGTGGTGCAATCTGGATGGTCCTCAACGTAAAAAATGATGGTCGTGCGGGACCGCTTGAGTGGCTCTCGAGCGCTTGCTACTGGTTCTGCCGCTTTGACTTCACACGCCCACTGCTTAAGTTGGCGGTGAGAGGAGTGCAAGGACGCGCCCCCGTCAATGCACATTGCCTCGGTAGCCTTCTGCAATTCTTGTTCACTAGTCTCATCTTCCTCCTCTTCACTGCCATCTTCATTTTCCTTTTTCTCATGGCCCCTGACGGGCTTCTCTTTCTGCTGATCAACTTTGCTGCGGCGACCACTGCGGCCACCACGACCCTTCCCGCCAGCACCATCCTGACCTCTCTCCTTATAATGCCTTTCGTACTCAGCCTTCTGCCTTTCAACCAGCTGTTCGACTTGTTTGCAATCATGGAGATCATGACGCTTGGTCCTATGGATCTTGCAGTATGGTCTGTTGGATTTGCCGGTTTTCTCAGCTGCCGCTGCCACCCGGCAATCGGCGCATGTAGCAGCTTCCTTGCCGGGTGCCTCGGTCTTTGCTTTCTTGCCGGAGCTAAGATCACCGGAGCTCTCAACGGCCATCACTGCTTTCCCTTTACCCTAGTTGTGCTTTGTGTTCCTCTTCCTAGGGGTGGTGGTGTCGTCGTCGTCTTCTAGATCGACTTCGACACCGACCTCCTCCCCTGGAAGTCTTCTCCCCTCTTCAGCACGAGCACACTTGTCCGCCAATGTATAGAGTTCATTGACGGTCTTGGCTAGCCAAACATTCATCTGGCGCGCATCCTCCGATTGCGCACATTCGTATGGAATGCGGCAATCACAGCTGCCAGATGCGTCTTTGGAATGTTGCGGAGTACTCGGCTAAATCGCTGAAGATACTTACGCAGGCTCTCCCCTTCTTTCTGTAGAAGGGCATGTAGGTCACTGGGCTGTCCGGGCTCTTGATGGCCGCCCGTAAAGGCGCCAACAAACTCATTGCACAGGTCCGCCCAGGAGGAGATGAAATCCTCAGGAAGGTGCATCAGCCAGTGCCAATGGAAAATAATTGGCGAGCACTTTTTCATCCCTTCCCCCGGCAGCTTGGACATCAATCATGTAAATGCCCAGAAACTCTACCGGGTTCAGTTTTCCATCATAATCTCTGGCAGGTTAGGCTTGAAGGTGCGAGATGATGGCCAACGGACTTGTCGCAGCTCACGAGTGAAGGCGGGACACCCTACCTCATAAGGCAAGTACCCACCAAAACTAGGCGTGGGTTCGTCTACGTCTGGGCCATTGCGCCTATCAGATTGATGGCGTGCCTCGTTTCACCGCTCGATGGAGATGCAGGCGTGTTCCTTCCTCCTGTCCTTCAACACTTGGCGTTGATCTTGCTGGAGCTGTGGATCTGACGAGGCCATCGATATCTCGTTAGGCTCTTCGACACACTGGGTTTGCTGAGCCCGCCGTGCCTGCTCCTGGGCAGGTTGCCGTGGAGGGGACTGCACCTTGGGTGTAGTCCTCTCTGCGTGGCCACCACCGTGAGCTGCCAGCATCGTTTGCGGGCATTGTGAAGGTTCCACGCGTTGCGGCTTGTTGGCTTCAGCAAATCGAATGAGGCTTTGAATGGTGGCTCTCCACTCGTCCATCTTGTCCGCCGCTGGGGGAAAGTTCACTAGTAGCTGAGCCCTCGCCATTGCTTCGACCACTATCCCTGGCATGGCGTGGGAAGCGGAGCGTGACGTCGCTCAACTCCTGGTCGAGCCAGAAGGAGCGTCGTCACGCTCTCGCCACCTTGGACCAATCACAAGGGCAGTTTGGCGCGGTTGGTGTTGATCTTGGTAGCCAAGCTCCTGATCAGCTAGGCCTTTCCCGTGTGGGCGCGGTCGTTGTGGGTCGACTACGCCGCTCGTGGTGTTGTCATGCTCACCCTGCGTGGGATGGAGTGCATGTCTTGACGTCGCCCCTCTGGTTGGTGCAGCCAGATGGTCATGGCTTGCTCCAGAGCGGGCGTCGCCACTACACTGGTTACGCTCAATGGTGCGCGCGGGGAGATGGAGGCTGAGCATCACCATGACACGCACCAGCGTGAGCGTGCTCACCGGGAGGATGAGGGAGCTAGGTGCCCCTAGTGGCCCCAGTTCCTGCTCCAACTGTGGTGGGGGCGACAGTCGCACCGTCTGCGGTGACCGTGCCGCTCGTGGCGCCCACTCCACCTGTCATGGCTGCAGCGCCAGCAGCGCCCGCAACCGCTGACGAAGGAGCCTTCGAAGCGGAGGGCTGTGTCATCGCATCGCTCTTCTTCTTGTGAGCCATTGATGATGCAGAAGGCAATGAAGACCGATGCGCTGGTTATTGCTTCAGATTTGAGCAAGTGAGATTCCCCTACTTGGCGCGCCAAAGATGTCATGGGGGAATGCACGATCACCTATGGGGAAGGGTTGCCCCTTTTTTGGTTCGGCCGGGGGACGATCACATTGCACAAAGAGCAGAAACAATAGGGCAGCATAGCAATGGACTACTCTCTTTTACCCAGGTTTGGGCCGCTTGGTAGCGTAAAATCCTACTCCTGCTTTGGTGGATTGAATTGGAGGAACATGAAGGCGCGGAGCGCTCAAGCCCGGCAAGTGTGCCTCGGGGAGGGCAGCTAAGCGCGTACACGTGTTGAGGGATCAAAGATTCGAACCCCTTGCTAGGTTGCCTCAAGCCTCCTTTTATAGCTAAAGGGGCGACCACAGTGGCAAAACACTCATTATGGCATGATTAGATAGCTAACGGTGTTATCATACCTAACTCTGGCAGTTAGGACAAAATACATTAAATGCACTACTAGGTGTCATGCTGAGGTTGAATCCTGGCAAGATTGCCGCGCCGCTTATCCACCTACCTCTTATTAGCATGACACGCCATCAGGACGGGTGTCAATAAATCTAATCTCTTCTCCAGCAGGTTGCCACGTACTCGACGAGATCCACCTAGCCACTTCTGAGCTCGACACCACACTGATTAGTGACTGGCGTGCGATGAGGTGGAGCGGTGGCGTCTTGGCGGAGGCTTGCTGGCACGGAGCCTGCAGGGATCTGTCTTGTTGTGTTGGCGGCCCCGGGAACCTTGCCGGGGCGGTTTGATCTTGACCCCAGGCATAGCCTCGACCGTGCCGGGCTCGCCTGCCCGGCAAGGGAGGCCTTCCTAGGGATTCTCTGGTCATCTTGGTCTTCTTAATGCACTCCTTTATCTCACAAAGATCGATTTCTCTGGCTTATCTTGTGCTATGTCTTAGTACTTGATGTATGGGCGGTCATACGCCAGTGCATAAGTCAGGTTAGCAAACACACATGTTTGTTGCACCGACACCGTCCAAATGTTTTCCTTGATGTTCTTCATAACCCATCAGTCAAGTTGCCAACGGAGAAATACATTGCTATTCCTGACCCAGAAGCATAGTTGGTCGCTGCTGTCCGCACAATACCAGATTGGACAGTCCCTTATCTGGCTTATCTCACTCGTGGTGAGCTCCCTGAAGAGGAAATCATCGCTCGATAGATTATAAGGTGATCAAAGTCCATGACTATTGTCAATGGTGAATTACACAGGAGAAGTATTACATGCGTTTTTCAGCATTTCATTTCTCCCTAGGAAGGCCGTGAAATTCTCAATCAGATTCATTCCAACGATTGTGGACATCATGCCGGCTCGAGGTCCTTAGTGGCTAGAGCTTTTCGGCATGGGTTTTACTGACTCGCAGCTCATGTAGATGCCGAGGATATCGTACGCAAGTGTGATGGTTGCCAAAAATTTGAACGCCAGGCTCATGTGCCAGCTCAACAGTTGCGGAGGATCCCAATAACTTTGCCATTTGTAGTATGGGGGCTCGACATGGTTGGTCCTTTCAAACCGTCCAAAGATAAAAAGACACATCTTCTGGTTGTACTTGATAAATTCACCAAGTGGGTCGAAGCAGAACCAATCATCAATTGTGATGCGGCAATGGCAGTTAAGTTCCTGAAAATTTTGATCTTGCGCTTTGGATACCCGCACAGTATCATTACTGATAATGGCACTAATCGGTCTAAGGGAGCTATGAAGCAGTTTTGTCAGCGTGAACATATCCGGCTTCATCTTGCTTCCGTAGTGCATCCACAGTCCAATGGACAGGCAGAACATGCTAATCAGGAGTTGCTGCGATGAATCCAGCCTAGACTCATGGTGCCTCTTGAGCGCATTCCTGGCTACTAGGTTGAAGAATTACCAGTTGTGTTATGGAGCATTCAGACTACTCCCAGCAGGTCAACATGTTATATGTCGTTTTTCCTGGTCTATGGTGCAGAAGCCATGCTTCCAAGCGATATTCGTCATGACTCCCCCCGGGTAGCAGCATAGGTTGAAGCAGATAATGAGATTGCTCGAGAAGACTCCCTCGATGCTTTGGAGGAGGAACGCAATCTTGCAGCGTCTCACTCAACAATTTATCAGCAAGACCTATGTCGCTATCACAACCGTAGAGTCAGATATCGTACCTTCAAGGAAGGTGACTTAGTGCTTTGTCTAATACAAGAACAAATAGGTATGCACAAGCTTTCACCACCTTGGGAAGGGCCCTTCGTCATCAGCAAGAATCTGCACAATGGGTCATATTATCTCATTGATATACGTGAAGCAAGTAAATCACTTACCTCTGAAGAGGAGACTAGTAGGCCCTGGAACATTGCACATCTTAGGCCATATTATACTTAAAGCCATTGGCCTCAATTTTTGTACATACCTCATCATGTATATACATTATTAGTGATCAATGAAATAAAGCCGACACCTCTGGAATTCAGGTTTCACCGTTTCAACTCAAAAATTGTGTATTGAGCCTTTATTCTTTGATCATTGGTCACTTGGGGGCTTCCAACTCATCGAGCTTAACTACTAACATCCCTCTTGACCCGACACATGCCACTATGATATTTGGTTAAACCTGCCTGTTAGCAAGCTGCTACTCCAAAAAGGTGACTAGCTGTACTCTTGATAAGTCAATCATACTGATGCCTATCACGGCCTGTATTGACCCGAAACTTATCAAGATTAAAACACCGGATTGTCACGTGAGAGCTGGCTTTCAGAGAGCTAGGATAAACCATGAGGCTGCAAGGCGTGCTTCATTGAAGCAAATTAGGCACGTGCCTCGAAAGTCGATCTTTATGTCGTGCCTTGAAAGCTGGCTTATCATTTGTTTATTTTATGATATATGTTTTCTTATTTCCCATATGTATATCTATCTATCTTTGCATTTTTGTTTGCAGGTATCTATCTTTTACAGTACCAATGTAAATAATGTCGGGTTATACGTAATGCCGGGTCACAAGTCTGACCCGATCTTGGAAATCTAGTTTTGTGCTCTGTGATATATCACAACTCTTATAGGTTATTTCATACATCCATTTGCCGGGTCAGTTTATGAATACGGCCCAGGTTTTCGAAGATAAAATATCAAAGACTTTTCACCAGGTTGAGCAGTAATCAACTTCATCGAATTATCATAAAGCAAGAGTTGCAGGATACTCAATGCACGAAGGCACTGCAAGATTAAAAGTGTTCCTATCAAACTATTACATGCCACAGCTGGGCCAAATTTCATCAAATTTTTTGAAGCACAAGCCAGCGATGATATCACTGTATGCCGGCCGTGGAGCTTTCTGGGTTGACGTTGTTCTGTTTTCCTCCAACACCAGTCGCAGCCGGGTCAGCCTGCATCGGCTCTTCTTGATCCTTGGGGGCTGCTCCGGTCTAGAGGTCATTTGTCAACCACTGGATAGCATCCAAAGCTTGGAAGACTAAGTCGTCTCTCATAATAGTTGACGGGTTGACATCAGGAGCAAAATGTTGCTTATGGTGAGGAGGAACAAGCTCCACTAGCTTGGGTTCAGGCAGACTCATGCGTTTGCCGGCTTCTGAATAGCCGGCTTGGAACTTTGATAAGTCCATTTCTTCTACAATCTTGGTCATCATCACCCGGGTCTCCTTCACACAACAAAGATAATCTTTATCAGTAAGGAAGTGCCATCCTAGTTGAATTCTGGAAACCCATCGTCCAGTAGAGCCGGATCCATCTCAGCAAAGTATGCGTTGGCACGCGCCAGTGAGTACATGGCTCCTGACCGACAAGCCACCCTCTCCAACTCTTGGATCCACTGCGGGACAGTAGACAGTTCCTTCAGCATGTTCATGATATAATGTGGTGGTGCCTTAGTATACTTGACTGCCATGATGTAGTAAGAGTTGCCCACATATAACTACTGCAAGAACTTGTATACTGCCTTCAGCTTCACAAGAGGAAGTTCCACCCGGTTATGGCTCCTTTTGCCTGTCAACACACATCAACACATATCAGTAACCCGGCTAAATATAATTAGCTGACACTATTTGGCAACTTGCAAGAATTTATACTTACCACCGTTGAGCATTGCCAGGTCTTTAGTCACTGGCCCCAGGGCTGCTTTAGCCTTCTCTGCATGCTTGACCAAGGTGGCTTTTTCATCCTCAAAAGCAGTCTTGGCCTTCTCCAAAGTATCTTGAGCAGATAGGAGAGATTTGTGAAAGTCTAAAGATAGCTTTTCAGCCTTTCCCCGCAGTTTTTTCTCTTCCTTCAGATCTTTCTGCAAGCTGGTAGTTGATGACTGATACGTCCATTTTGCATCATGTTTTCCTACTGTTATTTATAATATTTTTATGAATAATAATGCTTTTTGAAGTAATTCTAATGCCTTTTCTCTCATAATATGCAAGGTTTACACAAAGAGGGGGAATGCCGGCAGCTGGAATTCTGGACCTGAAAAAGCTACGTCAGAGTTACCTATTTTGCACATCTCCAAATGAGCTGAAAATTTAAGGATAATTATTTTGGAATATATAAAAAATACTGGAGCAAATAACTACCGGAGGGGGGCCACCTGGTGAGCACAAGACACCAGAGCGCACCTGGGCCCCCAGAAGCACCCTGGTGGGTTGTGCCTAGCACGGCCCACCTCCGGTGCCCATCTTCTGGTATATAGGTCATTTTGACCTAGAAAAAATCAAGGGTGGACTTTCGGGACGAAGCGCCGTCGTCTCGAGGTGGAACTTGGGCAGGAGCAATTTTGCCCTCCGGCGGAGTGATTCCGCCGGGGGAACTTCCCTCCCAGAGGGGGAAATCATCGCCATCATCATCACCAACAACCCTCTCACCTTTGGGAGGACAATCTCCATCAACATCTTCAACAACACCATCTCCTCTCAAACCCTAGTTCATCTCTTTTTCTCAATCTTTGTACCGGAACCTCAGATTGGTGCCTGTGGGTGACTAGTAGTGTTGATTATATCTTGTGGTTGATTACTATATGGTTTATTTGGTGGAAGATTATATGTTCAGTTCCATTATGCTATTTAATACCCCTCTGATCTTGAGCATGATTATCATTTGTGAGTAGTTACTTTTGTTCTTGAGGTCACGGGGGAAGTCATGTTGCAAGTAATCATGTGAACTTGATATGTGTTCGATATTTTGATGATATGTATGTTGTGATTCCCTTAGTGGTGTCATGTGAACGTCGACTACATGGCACTTCACCATATTTGGGCCTAAGGGAATGCATTGTGGAGTAGTTATTAGATGATGGGTTGCTAGAGTCACTACAAAAAAAATACACTTCCGTGATGATACATGTTTGTCACAGTAGGTCACGTTTTCTGTCATGCATGTACATCCATGACGATTTTATGACAGAATCAAGATAGTCATACCTATGCTGTCGTAGAAGTGTTCCATGACATTACCAAAATTATCATCAAGGAAGTGTCCACTTCCATGACGATAAATCACGCGTCATAGAAGTGCTTTCGTCAAGGGTAACCGACACGTGGCATCCATCGTAACGGGTCGCCGTTAAGCTATCGGGTCCGGTTTTGGATCCGATAACCCGCTAACAGCCACGACCAATGGCGATTTTCCACGTGTAAAATTCTCATTGGCGGACGGAACCACGTGTCAGCTCCGCGTTGGCACAGATGTCACTCATCCAATGGGCGAGATGCGCCTATGATATGTTGACACGTGGACCGGCCCAGAAGTGGCCCATAAAGATTAAATGGGCCGGCCCAGCTAAAGGCCCATGAGATTTTGCAGACCATAATGGGCCGGCCCAGCTAAAGGCCCACAAGATTTTGAAGACACTAGTGGGCCGGCCCGTTAACACGCTGCCATGTTTTGGGCCAAATGCCGGCCCATATTTCATCCGGTCCATTAACAGCCTGCCACGTTCTGGGCCTAATAATGGCCCATATGAGATCCAGCCCATTAATAGCCTACCATGTTCTAGGCCATATTACGGCCCATATCTGATCCGGTCCTTTAAGAGCATTTCATTCTTTGGGCTAAATTATGGCCCATATCAGATTCGGCCCGTTAACTGGACGTTGTGCTTTTGGGCCCACTTGAGGCCCGGTTAGGATTTCTGTTTGCTAAAGGCCCATTTAATAGTACGGCATGATATTAGTTTTGGCCTATTAAAGGCCCGTTTAACATTTCAGCCCTATATTTATTTTGGCCTGTTAAAAGCCCGTCATATAGTTGGGCCTAATTATGGCCCGCTTTGCATCCGGCCTGCTCACAGCCGATAATCTGATTGGGCCAAACAAGGACTAAGACAATTTTGGCCTGTTAACAGCCCGTGATGTGATTGGCACAATCATGGGCCGGGGTCTATTTCGGCCTGCTGTCGGCCC
The DNA here is from genome assembly GCA_011799875.1 of Thinopyrum elongatum. Taxonomy (NCBI): domain Eukaryota; kingdom Viridiplantae; phylum Streptophyta; class Magnoliopsida; order Poales; family Poaceae; genus Thinopyrum; species Thinopyrum elongatum. The sequence goes on along the minus strand of CM022300.1, from coordinate 219,945,380 downwards.
GTGAGCTGTTCAGCATGTTTCAGGACCAACCTACTTTTCAGCCTACTAAAAGCCCATTGAATTTTCTTGCCAAAATAGGGCCGGTGGTTTACTCGACCTATTAAAAGCCCGAAACTACTAGTGGGTCAGTTTACATTTAGGCCTGTTAATGGACCAAAATGACTGGGCCCATGATGCGGCCCATATATAGTGATTTGCATGACGGCCTGATTATGTACCGTAATTTTATGGTTTGGCCGGTTTACTTTTCATGGAGCGAAGACAGGATATATATACAGTAAAATAACTGCAGCATCGTGAATAAGAAAAAACCTAGACTATACAATAAAGAAATTACGGCATATTACATCCACTGGGCATCAAAGTTCGCCACTATGATAATAAAGCACAAGAAGACAGCAGATTACATACACTGGGCATCAAAGATTGCCACCAGTGCAAATAAACACGCCGACAAAATAATATACAAAACCGACAGCACTTCAATAGAGTTCAAGAAAGGTTAGCCCTGCTCGGGAGCTGCAGCGCAAGCAACTGAGCAAGCTGATGAGACTGCGCTTGTTTGACGCTTATATCCTCCTCACTCTGGAAGAGAAACAAGCAGACAGATGATAGGTTTTGCACATATAAGTATCAGTGCTGACAATTCATCACATTTCTTATTGGCGAATAAAGAGACACAGTTTAAAATAGCATTAACACAATATGGTATTGTTCAGGTTAAGACATGGCAGGAAATGACATTGTGAAGGAGTTGGCAGCTTCACGACACCACTGGATTACAGATCAAGAACTCATAAGTATCAATGGTTAGTGTGCTGCCAATTTATCCCATTTCAGATTGGCAAATAAAGATGGTTTAAATAATAGTAGAATGATATGACATTGTTCATAGTTAAGACATTGCAGAATATGACATTGTGTTGTAGTGGGTAGTTTCACCACACCACTGGATTACGGATCAAGAACAGAAGCATACATGAAGTGCAAAAGAAGATCACTTGCTCTGTATAGTTTAATTTACATGGTATGAAGAAGGAACTTGGTTGTACAACTGAAAACTTAAATTGAGAAGGACAAACTTTTGTTTATGAACTTCATAATGTCGTGGAAAACCACGGCCACCTATGGGGCCATGAGCCACTTTTGGTTTGGCGGGGGGATGGGCACATTGCACAAAGAGCGAAGAAGCGTCGCGCAGCACAGCAGAGATCACACAGGCAGTCTTTACCCAGGTTCGGGCCGCCGTGAGGCGTAAAACCCTACTCCTGCTTTGGTGGATTGATGGTGGATAATGGTGGTGAACGTAGCACACTCGCCCGGCAAGGTCGCTCTGGGGGCGAGAGTGGCTAAGTGCGTATGGATATGCGAGGGTCCAACCCTTTCTACGGTCGCCATGGGCATCCTTTTATAGATTAAGGTTTCACCACAGTGGCAAATCAGTCTTTGCATACTGATTAGATAGCTAAAATTGCTATCATATCTAACTCTGCAGGCTGACAGAGCACATTAAATGCGCCACTTAGTGTCACATCACCGCTCGCCCGGCAGGCCCTGCCGGGCTATTTTGCCAGCTTCGTGCCAGCTCACTTGACGCGTCTCAGGACGGGTGTCATATGGAGGTGTTTGCTGTAGGAAGTGGCTGCCATGTGGCAGAAAGCAGCCACTTAGTCACCTTGGAGCTCGACACCGCTTTGATTAATGACTTGCGTCGTTTGTGAGGTGGAGCGATGGAGTGGCTTCCTCCGCCAGCCCCGGCAGGCCTGTCGGGACGATCTGGGAGCTTGCTTCCGGGGCAAAACCCAACCCTGCCGGGCTCGCCTGCCTGGCAAGGTAGGTCCTTCCCTTAGCGATGCCTTGTTTCTCTGGCTCACCTTGGCCTTCTCGACTTGCACTTGGATCCTCCAAAGGAATTGATCCTCCTTGTTTGATCTGGTCTTGGTCTTGTAATCTTGTCTTTGAGCCCGTTAGCTTGCTGTCCGTGCACAGTCAGGGGAAAACATATACCCCTGTCTGTGTTCCCCGACATAAGCCCACGGGTCTAAGCCATACGTGTCGCTGGGCACGTTGGTTTAGGCCCCAAACAGTGCATGGACACTTGGCAAAAAGGGGTTGCTCGCATCATGGTTCGTCATGATGACTAGTCAATCCAACGTCCACTTCGCGCAATTACTGCGAGTCGTGGGGTCATGGGACTATTGCAGTTAATGTAAAACGGTAACTTCTGAAGCGTTGCATCGCCGCTCCATGCTTTTTCCCCTTAAGATAGGAAAACACAGAACGACACGATTCACTTGTCTCCTGTCCTGCCCTCCCGTCATCTTCCTCCACAAGCCAAACAACCGCCCCTCTGGCCACAGGGCCCTTCATGTCCCAACGGCTTCACGCAGTCGCCGGGCTTGAATCCGAGCTATTCTTGTCATCGTGCTATCCTGTAATAAAACATGATGTATGTTTCGTGTTTAGGTATTGTACTATTTACGTTTGCGTGGAACTGATGTCCCCTACTTAATCTTAAACGCACATTTATCCCTCTAAGCTTATATGCTTGTGTTTGTACGATTAGCCCCTATGCATGTTCTGGTTGCTTGCCGGTATCATATTGCCGCGATTGTCGTAAGGGTCCGGCCCTTAACATTCATCTTGGCGTGGATGCGTCCGGGCAAGTTTTTCCTTGGTAGCTCTCGACGCAGCCGCTTGTTCTGTGAGCAAGGCTCGGGATAGAATGAGGGTGCAGACAAAGAACTAGCCAAGGTTCCATCACATGAAGGATTTCATAGTACGAACACTTACTAAAACCGAGGGATAAACGGATGCAAAAATCTAGGATTCATCAAAAGGAAATGATTTGCTTGGACTTAGCTTTTATTCTTGCTCCTTCCCATCCTTTCCAGTTGCGTGCGTTTGGCGTGCTCGCAATACCCAGAAAGACGGAGGCCAAGCGAATAACTCTCTGGTTCCCGGTAGGGACCAACATACGTCAAGCATGTCTGGCGGGCGGCAGGATATGGTGCCGGGCTTTCCCGGCCCCTCTTTCTGTCCTCCACTCTTTTCGAACAATCCGACAGCGGCTGGGGCGAGAGTCCCGCTAGTGCGAATGGCCTTGCCGGAGCATACTTACCGGGGCATCGATCAATGGATTTGTACCGGTGTTTTACTCAGGATTTCCCTAAGCAGGGTAAATGCTGAACCGAGTATCACGTGGTACTCATCGACATTGACGATGCCAGGGTCAGAGCAGCTCGATTGCCGAAGAGGGAGAGAGATGGAAAGAGGAGCCTCGTTCCCGCGCGCCTTGCCCCTTCTCCCCGGACGGCGCCTGAGCGGTGGTCGCGCCACCTAGGCCGCCTGGGGGAGCATACCACCATCAGCGCCGATCTTCACCGCGGCCGCGGCTACGGTGGGATGAGATGATGAACAAAGCAGGTGCAGGGACGGCCCCACTCTCCCTCTTTGTCTTCATATCTCCATGAGCACCACCGACGCCAAAAACTTTGGCTGGGCTTCAATGGAGATGACGCGCTGCCAACACTCTCAGTTTCGCGGAAGTGATCCCCCTACCTGGCGCACCAAAGATGTCGTGGGAAACCACGGCCACCTATGGGGCCATGAGCCTCTTTTGGTTCGGCGGGGGGATGGGCACGTTGCACAAAGAGCGAAGAAGCGTCGCGCAGCATGGCATAGATCACATGGGCAGTCTTTACCCAGGTTCGGGCCGCCGTGAGGCATAAAACCCTACTCCTGCTTTGGTGGATTGATGGTGGAGAATGGTGGTGAACGTAGCACACTCGCCCGGCAAGGTCGCTCTGGGGGCGAGAGTGGCTACGCGCGTATGGATATGTGAGGGTCCAACCCTTTCTACGGTCGCCATGGGCCTCCTTTTATAGATTAAGGGGTTACCACAGTGGCAAATCAGTCTTTGCGTACTGATTAGATAGCTAATAGTGCTATCATATCTAACTCTGCAGGCTGACAGAGCGCATTAAATGCGCCGCTCAGTGTCACATCACAGCTCGCCCGGCAGCCCCTGCCGGGCTGTTTTGCCAGCTTCACGCCTGCTCACTTGACACGTCTCAAGATGGGTGACATATGGAGGTGTTTGCTGTAGGAAGTGGCTGCCATGTGGTAGAAAGCAGCCACTTAGTCACCTTGGAGCTCGACACTGCTTTGATTAATGACTTGCGTCGCTTGTGAGGTGGAGCGATGGAGTGGCTTGCCTCCGCCAGCCCCGGCAGGCTTGCTGGGATGATCTGGGAGCTTGCTTCCGGGGCAAAACCCAACCCTGCCGGGCTCGCCTAGCCGGCAAGGTAGGTCCTTCCCTTAGCGATGCCTTGTTTCTCTGGCTCACCTTGGCCTTCTTGACTTGCACTTGGATCCTTCAAAGGAATTGATCCTCCTTGTTTGGTCTGGTCTTGGTCTTGTAATATTGTCTTTGAGCCCGTTAGCTTGCTGTCCATGCACAGTCAGGGGAAAACATATACCCCTGTCTGTGTTCCCCGACACATAATAAACTTTAAACATGCAATTTGATGCAAACACCAAAAATAAACAGCTGTTGCAGTCATGCCTAACCAAATATACACAACAAAGTTTGAAGGCTTGAGAAGGACAAACTTACATTAGTGGTGAAGACCGGCTCTATAAAGCCCGTGTCCATGCTGATGGGGGGGGGGGGGCAATTCAAGAAGTTTACCACAGAATCTTCTTCATAAGCATTGTCTTTATTATACATTTTGTTAAGAGTAAATATAGATGTGATAATATAAGAAAAAATGGAGAATATTTTAGATAAGATGAAGAGTGATGCTACATAACCAAGTAGCTATAAATGTAAGTACAGCGATACAGGCAAAAGGTACAGCCAAGAGCAATGCAGAGATAAACTTCTTTAGTACCATTGGTGTTATCCAACCTTATGGTAAGGGTAAATATAGATCTGATGTGTAGAAAATGGAGGGCAAAGGAAAATAAGCTGCAGAGTGATGGTACATTGATGACCCACAAGTATAGGGGATCTATCGTAGTCCTTTTGATAAGTAAGAGTGTCGAACCCAACGAGGAGCAGAAGGAAATGACAAGCGGTTTTCAGCAAGGTATTCTCTACAAGACTGAAATTATCGGTAACAGATAGTTGTGTGATAAGATAATTCGTAACGGGTAACAAGTAACAAAAGTAACTAAGGTGCAGCAAGGTGGCCCAATAGTTTTTGTAGTAAAGGACAAGCCTGGACGAACTCTTATATAAAGGAAAGCGCTCCCGAGGACACATGGGAATTGTTGTCAAGCTAGTTTTCATCATGCTCATATGATTCGCGTTCGTTACTTTGATAATTTGATATGTGGGTGGACCAGTGCTTCGGTGCTGCCCTTCCTTGGACAAGCCTCCCACTTATGATTAACCCCTCTCGCAAGCATCCGCAACTACGAAAGAAGAATTAAGATAAATCTAACCATAGCATGAAACATATGGATCCAAATCAGCCCCTTACGAAGCAACTCATAAACTAGAGTTTAAGCTTCTGTCACTCTAGCAACCCATCATCTACTTTTTACTTCCCAATGCCTTCCCCTAGGCCCAAATCATGGTGAAGTGTCATGTAGTCGATGTTCACATAACACCACTAGAGGAAAGACAACATACATCTCATCAAAATACTGAACGAATACCAAATTCACATGATTACTTATAATAAGACTTCTCCCATGTCCTCAGGAACAAACGTAACTACTCACAAAGCATATTCATGTTCATAATCAGAGGAGTATTAATTATCATTAAGGATCTGAACATATGATCTTCCACCGAATAAACCAACTAGCATCAACTACAAGGAGTAATCAACACTACTAGTAACCCACAGGTACCAATCTGATGTTTTGAGACAAAGATCGGATACAAGAGATGAACTAGGGTTTGAGAGGAGATGGTGCTGGTGAAGATGTTGATGGAGATTAACCCCCTCTCGATGAGAGGATTGTTGGTGATGACGATGGCTTCGATTTCCCCCTCCCAAAGGGAAGTTTCCCCGACAGAATAGCTCCGCTGGAGCCCTAGATTGGTTCTGCCCAGGTTCCGCCTCGAGACGGCGGCGCTTCGTCATGAAAGCTTCCTCTTCATTTTTTCTAGGTCAAAACACACCATATAGCGAAGATGGGCATCGGGGGCCTGCTAGGTGGCGCACAAGGCAGGGGGCGCACCCAGTGGGTAGGGCGCGCCCTCCACCCTTGTGGATGGCAGGTGGCCCCCCTTTGGTGCTTTCTTTGCCCAATTTTTTTTTATTAATTCCAAAATGACTCTCTGTGAAGTTTCAGGACTTTTGGAGTTGTGTAGAATAGGTCTCTAATATTTGCTCCTTTTCCATCCCAGAATTCCAGCTGCCGGCATTCTCCCTCTTCATGTAAATCCTGTAAAATAAGAGAGAAAAGGCATAAGTATTGTGCCATAATGTGTAATAACAACCCATAATGCAATAGATATCAACATGAAAGCATGATGCAAAATGGACGTATCAACTCCCCAAGCTTAGACCTCGCTTTTCCTCAAGCGAAAGCCGAAATCAAAAAATATGTCCACATGTTTAAAGATAGAGGTGTCGATAAAATAAAATAAAATACGGACATGAGCGCATCATGATCATGTTTAGAACAGCAACATATAATGTCATATAATTACTTATGCTAGAGTAACAATTCATTCACAAAGTAAAGTATGAATCAAGAACTTCATTGAAAACCAACAAACTATGATCTCAGTCATTGAAGCAATTGCAATTTATCATAACATCGGAAAGACTCAATTTAAGAGCTTTTCAGCAAGTCCACATACTCAACTATCATCTAGTCTTTCACAATTGCTAACACTCACGTGATACTTATGGGTTCAAAGCTTCAGTCGGACACAGAGAAAGATATGGGCTTATAGTTTCGCCTCCCAACCTTTTACCTCAAGGGTAATGTCAACAATAATACTTTATGATGACCTACATCTGAGTGGATATATATATCTGGATCTTTCTCCAACACATAGTGCTTGCCAAAAGGAAAAAATTGTAAAAAGGAAAGGTGAAGATCACCATGACTCTTGTATAAGGGTAGAAGATAAAAGTAAAAGATAGGCCCTTCATAGAGGGAAGCAGAGGTTGTCATGCGCTTTTATGGTTGGATGCACAAAATCTTAATGCAAAAGAACATCACTTCATATTGCCGCTTGTGATAAAGAACTTTATTATGCAGTCCGTCGCTTTTATTTCTTCCATATCACAAGTTCGTATAAAGCTTATTTTCTTCACACTAATAGATCATACATATTTAGAGAGCAATTTTTATTGCTTGCACCTATGACAACTTACTTGAAGGATCTTACTCAATCCATAGGTAGGTATGGTGGACTCTCATGGCAAAACTGGGTTTAGGGATGTTTGGATGCACAAGTAGTATCTCTACTTGGTGCAAAGAATTTGGCTAGCATAAGAGAGAAAAGCAAGCTCAACATGTTGGAGGATCCATGACAATATAACTTCTATTCGGGTATAAGAAAACATAACTCATTATGTTGTCTTCCTTGTCCAACATCAACTTTTTAGCATGTCATATTTTAATGAGTGCTCACAATCACAAAAGATGTCCAAGATAGTATATTTGTATGTGAAACCTCTCTTTATTTATTACTTCCTATTAATTGCAACAATGACCAAAACTATGTTTGTCAACTCCCAACAAATTCTATTCGTCATACTCTTTATATGTGAAGTCATTACTCTCCATAAGATCAATATATGATCTCTTTATTTCCTTTTATTTCTTTTTCTTATTTTTATTCCCTCAAGATCATAGCAAGAAAGTAAAGCCGTCAACTCAAAACTACTCTTTATTATATAGTTCACGGACTCGATTACATAGATAAATATCAAAACAAAACTTAAAGCTAGATCATACTAAAACTTTATTCTACTAGATCAAGATATAACCAAAAGGATAGAACTAAGAAAAACGATAGAAGTAAAGGCGTGATAGTGTGATACGATACCGGGGCATCTCCCCCAAGCTTGGCAGCTGCCAAGGGGAGTGCCCATACCCATGTATTTATGACTCTTTCTTCGGAGACGGTGATGATGGAGTTGTTGATGACGAAATTTTATCCTCCGTCTTCCAAGGCATAGGTTCACCATCGTAAAAAGATGAATGAGTCTCCGAGATCCTCAAATCTGCAGCCAAACTCATCCTCTTAAATCTATATTCATACTCATAGTTTTGGTTCTGCAGGTCATAGATCTGGGCTTGGAGATGCTCGATTTTCTCATGAAGCTTGAAGATGGCCTCCCCAATGTTCTCGGCATCCAGCTTGTGACCACTAGTAAATTCAGCGATCATCATGTGGTTGGCGTTGAGTCCATGTTCCACCATCCCTTGGCAGTTGAAGACTTGCTGCTCCACTGCTTCGAGCCTTGTCTCCATGCTTCCAGTCTTCTTAGGCCCCTCAACATCGCGGATGTGCAGCACCCCATCACGCATATCAATGGTTTGAGGGTGTTGCAGCACCTCCGCGAGATAAGGGTTGATGACCTTCTCGAAAAACTTGTCCTTGGGGGCGCTTGGAGACGTCATGGTGATTTGGATCTGTTAGAAAAATAGCTCGAAACAAGAACAGGAGATATTGCCATGGTACGGTGGTCAAAATCTTCGGGAGATTATATAATGAATTTTTACCGACTAAAAGAAGTATTGTGCAAGAAAATGGAGTCTGGAGGGCACAAGAGGTGGCCACAAGGCAGGGGGCGCGCCCAGGGGGGTAGGGCGCACCCTCCACCCTTGTGGTCTCCTCGTGTCTCTTTCGGACTACTTTTAATTTTCCTAATTTTTGAAATATTCCAAAACGAAGAAAAATTATCATTGGAAATGTTTTAGAGTCGGTTTACTTACCGTACCACATACCTATTCCTTTTCGGAGCCTGAAACATTCTGGAAAGTGTCCCTTATGTACTCCTCCGGTGTTACGGTGTCAATTATATTGGTCTCAACATTTATGGGATTACCTGAGATATAATGTTTGATTCTTTGACCGTTTACCACCTTCGGATTTGTTCCTTCGGATTTGTTGATTTTTATGCACCGGAATGGTTGACCTCCTTGATAATGTAAGGACCTTCCCATTTAGAGAGAAGCTTTCCTGCAAAAAATCTTAAACGAGAGTTGTATAGCAAAACATGATCACCTACATTAGACTCACGCTTTTGTATCCTCTTGTCATGACATCTTTTAACTTTTTCTTTAAACAACTTGGCATTCTCATAGGCTTGGGTTCCCCATTCATCAAGCGAGCTAATGTCAAATAACCTCTTCTCACCGGCAAGTTTGAAATCATAGTTGAGCTCTTTGATTGCCCAATAAGCTTTGTGTTCTAGTTCAAGAGGTAAGTGACAAGCCTTTCCATAAACCATTTTATATGGAGACATACCCATTGGGTTTTTATAAGCAGTTCTATAAGCCCATAATGCATCATCAAGTTTCTTAGACCAATTCTTTCTAGATCTATCAACAGTCTTTTGCAAAATCAATTTAATCTCTCTATTGCTCAATTCTACTTGACCACTAGGCTGAGGATGATATGGAGATGCAATTCTATGGTTAACATCATACTTAGCAAGCATTTTACGGAAAGCACCATGAATAAAATGTGAACCACCATTAGTCATCAAATATCTAGGGACTCCAAACCTCGGAAAAATAACTTCTTTAAGCATCTTAATAGAAGTGTTATGATCAACACTACTAGTTGGAATAGCTTCTACCCACTTAGTAACATAATCAACAGCAACTAAAATATGTGTATACCCATTAGAGGAAGGAAAAGGTCCCATATAATCAAAGCCCCAAACATCAAATGGTTCAATAACGAGTGAATAATTCACAGGCATTTCCTGACGTCTACTAATATTACCAATTCTCTGGCATTCATCACAAGACAAGACAAACTTACGGGCATCCTTGAAGAGAGTAGGCCAATAAAAACCGGATTGTAATACCTTGTGTGCAGTCCTATCTCCAGCGTGGTGTCCTCCGTAAGACTCGGAATGGTACTTGCATAGGATCTGTTCCTGTTCATGCTCAGGTACAGAACATCTAATAACACCATATACTCCTTCTTTATAAAGATGTGGGTCATCCCAAAAGTAATGTCTTAAATCATAGAAAAACTTTTTCTTTTGCTGGTATGTGAAACTAGGTAGTATAAATTTAGCAACAATGTAATTAGCATAATCAGCATAGCATGGAGTATTACGAGAAGCATTTATAACAGCTAATTTCTCATCAGGAAAACTATCATTAATAGGCAGTGGGTCATCAAGAACATTTTCTAACCTAGACAAGTTGTCTGCAACAGGGTTCTCAGCTCCCTTTCTATCAATAATATGCAAATCAAATTCTTGTAGCAAGAGAACCCATCTAATAAGTCTAGGTTTAGCATCTTTCTTTTCCATAAGATATTTAATAGCAGCATGATCAGTGTGAACCGTTACTTTGGAATCGACAATATAAGATCTGAACTTATCACAAGCAAAGACTGCTAGAAATTCTTTTTCAGTAGTAGCATAATTTCTCTAGGCACTATCTAGAGTTTTACTAGCATAATGAATAACCTTCAATTTCTTATCAACTCTTTGCCCTAGAACAGCACCAACAGCATAATCACTAGCATCACACATAATTTCAAAGGGTAAATTCCAATCAGGCAGTTGAACAATAGGTGCTGAAATCAAGGCTTTCTTAAGTATTTCAAATGCTTCTACCCAATCATCATCTAAAACAAAAGGAACATCTTTTTGCAAGAGATTTGTGAGAGGCCTAGAAATTTTAGAGAAGCCTTTAATAAACCTCCTATAGAAACCAGCATGACCAAGGAAACTTCTTATACCTTTGATATCTTTAGGACACGGCAACTTTTCAATAGCATCTACTTTAGCTTTATCAACTTCAATACCTCTTTCAGAAATTTTATGCCCCAAGACAATACCTTCATTAACCATAAAGTGGCACTTCTCCTAATTCAAAATAAGATTAGTTTCTTCAGATCTCTGCAAAACTCGATAAAGGTTGCTTAAGCAATCATCAAAAGAAGTTCTATAAACGGAGAAATCATCCATGAAAAACTCAACAATCTTTTCACAAAAATTAGAGAATATAGTAGTCATACATCTTTGAAAGGTAGCAGGTGCATTGCATAAACCAAAAGGCATACGTCCATAAGCAAAGGTACAGAAAGGGCAAGTAAAAGTGGTCTTTTCCTGATCATCTTTTGACACGGGTATTTGAGAAAAACCCGAATAACCATCTAGAAAGCAAAAATGTGTATGTTTGGATAGTCTTTCTAGCATTTGATCAATAAAAGGTAGAGGGTAATGATATTTTCTAGTAGCTTTATTTAGTTTGCGAAAATCAATTACCATTCTATAACCTGTAACAATTCTTTGTGGAATCAATTCATTCTTATCATTTGGAACAACAGTAATACCTCCCTTCTTAGGGACACAATGAACAGGACTTACCCATCTACTATAAACAATAGGATAAATTATACCTGCCTCCAGAAGCTTTAGTATTTCATTTCTTACCACTTCTTTCATCTTAGGATTTAACTGTCATTGATGATCAACAACTGGTTTAGCATCATGCTCCAAATTAATTTTGTGCTGACATAGAGTGGGACTAATGCCCTTAAGATCATCAAGAGTATATCCAATAGCGGCACGGTGCTTCTTCAGAGTTTTCAATAATTTCTTTTCTTCATGCTCTGAAAGGTTAGCACTAATAATAACATGATATATCTTCTTTTCATCAAGATAAGCATATTTCAAAGTATCAGGTAATTGTTTAAGCTCAAACACGGGATCACCCTTGGGTGGAGGAGGATCCCCAAGGATTTCAACAGGCAAGTTGTGTTTCAAGATAGGCCCTTGATTAAAGAATATTTCATCTATTTCCCTTCTTTCATTCATAAACATATCATTTTCATGGTCTAGCAAATATTGTTCTAAGGGATCAGTAGGAGGCACATCAATAGAAGCAAGACCAATAATTTCATCCTTATTAGGCAATTCTTTATCATGGGGTTGACTATGAAATTTAAAGAAATTAAAATCATGAGACATATCCCCTAAACCAACAGTAACAATATCTTTCTTGCAGTCTATCTTAGCATTAACGGTATTCAAGAAAGGTCTACCAAATATAATTGGACAAAAGTCATCTTGTGGGGAAGCAAGAACAAGAAAATCAGTAGGGTATTTCATTTTCCCACACAAGACTTCAACATCTTTAACAATCCCAATTGGTGATATAGTATCTCTATTGGCAAGCTTAATAGTAACATCAATATCCTCTATCTCAGCAGGTGCAATATCATTCATAATTTCTTTATATAAAGTAAAAGGAATTGCACTCACACTAGCACCCACATCACATAAGCCATGATAACAATGATCCCCTATTTTAACTGAAATAACAGGCATGCCCACAACGGGTCTATGTTTGTCTTTAATATCGGGTTTAGCAATTCTAGCAGCTTCATCACAGAAATAAATAACATGCCCATCAATATTATCAACCAAGAGATCTTTAACCATAGCAATACTAGGTTCAACTTTAATTTGTTCAGGGGGTGTAGGTGTTCTAGAATAACTCTTACGAACCACAGTTGAAGCTTTAGCATGATCCTTTATTCTAACAGGAAAAGGTGGTTTCTCAATATAAGCAGTAGGAACAATAGGATCAACATTATAAGTAATAGTTTCTTCTTCAACTTTAATAGGTTCTACTATTTTAACTTCAATGGGAGGATGATATTTAAACCACTTCTCCTTAGGGAGATCAACATGAGTAGCAAAAGATTCACAGAAAGAAGCTACTATCTCAGAGTCAAGTCCATATTTAGTGCTAAAATCACGAAAAGCATCGGTATCCATAAAAGATTTAACACAATCAAACTTAAGGTTTATACCTGACTCATTACCTTTGTTGAGTTCCCAATCTTTAGAGTTGCGTTTAATTCTTTCCAATAAATCCCATTTGAATTCAATATCCTTCTTCATAAAAGAACCAGTACAAGAAGTATCGAGCATGGATCGATCATTATGAGAAAGCCGAGCATAAAATTTTTGAATAATAATTTCTATTGAGAGCTCATGATTGGGGCATGAATATAACATTGACTTAAGCCTCCCCCAAGCTTGAGCGATACTTTCTCCTTCACAAGGCCAAAAATTATAAATATAATTCTGATCATGATGAACCACATGCATAGGATAAAACTTCTGATGAAATTCCAATTTCAATCGGTTGTAGTTCCATGATCCAATATCATCACATAGCCTATACCATGTCAATGACTTCTCTTTCAAAGATAAAGGGAAGACCTTCTTATTGACTTTATCCTCAGGCAAACCTGCAAGCTTAAATAATCCACAAACTTCATCCACATAGATTAGATGCATATCAGGATGTAGAGTTCCATCTTCTGTATAAGGATGAGCTAGCAGTTTCTCTATCATACCCGAAGGAATTTCATAATAAGTATTTTCAGTAGGTGCAGTAGGTTGAGGGGCAACTCTTTGCTCTTCCGGTCGGGGTGAAGATACCCCGAACAAACCCCTCAAAGGATTATTTTCCATAGTAACAAGTGACAGTAAATTTTAGCACACTATATAAATGTTTCCTTACCAAATTCCACTTACCAAATGTGCTTCATTCCCCGGCAACGGCACCAGAAAAGAGTCTTGATGACCCACAAGTATAGGGGATCTATCGTAGTCCTTTCGATAAGTAAGAGTGTTGAACCCAACGAGGAGCAGAAGGAAATGACAAGCGGTTTTCAGCAAGGTATTCTCTGCAAGCACTGAAATTGTCGGTAACAGATAGTTGTGTGATAAGATAATTCGTAATGGGTAACAAGTAACAAAAGTAACTAAGGTGCAGCAAGGTGGCCCAATCCTTTTTGTAGCAAAGGACAAGCCTGGACGAACTCTTATATAAAGCAAAGCGCTCCCGAGGACACATGGGAATTGTTGTCAAGCTAGTTTTCATCATGCTCATATGATTCACGTTCATTACTTTGATAATTTGATATGTGGGTGGACCAGTGCTTGGGTGATGCCCTTCCTTGGACAAGCCTCCCACTTATGATTAACCCCTCTCGCAAGCATCCGCAACTACGAAAGAAGAATTAAGATAAATCTAACCATAGCATGAAACATATGGATCCAAATCAGCCCCTTACGAAGCAACGCATAAACTAGGGTTTAAGCTTCTGTCACTCTAGCAACCCATCATCTACTTATTACTTCCCAATGCCTTCCCCTAACACCAAATCATGGTGAAGTTTCATGTAGTCGACGTTCACATAACAACACTAGAGGAAAGACAACATACATCTCATCAAAATACCGAACGAATACCAAATTCACATGATTACTTATAACAAGACTTCTCCCATGTCCTCAGGAACAAACGTAACTACTCACAAAGCATATTTATGTTCATAATCAGAGGAGTATTAATTATCATTAAGGATCTGAACATATGATCTTCCACCAAATAAACCAACTAGCATCAACTACAAGGAGTAATCAACACTACTAGTAACCCACAGGTACCAATCTGAGGTTTTGAGACAAAGATCAGATACAAGAGATGAACTAGGGTTTGAGAGGAGATGGTGCTGGTGAAGATGTTGATGGAGATTAACCCCCTCTTGATGAGAGGATCATTGGTGATGACGATGGCTTCGATTTCCCCCTCCCGGAGGGAAGTTTCCCCGGTAGAACAGCTCCGCCGGAGCCCTAGATTGGTTCTGCCCAGGTTCCGCCTCGAGACGGCGGCGCTTTGTCCCGAAAGCTTCCTCTGAATTTTTTTCCAGATTAAAACACACCATATAGCAGAAGATGGGCATCGGGGGCCTGCCAGGTGGCCCACAAGGCAGGGGGCGCGCCCTCCACCCTTGTGGATGGCAGGTGGCCCCCCTCTGGTGCTTTCTTCGCCCAATATTTTTTATTAATTCCAAAATGACTCTCCGTGAAGTTTCAGGACTTTTGGAGTTGTGCAGAATAGGTCTCTAATATTTGCTCCTTTTCCAGCCCAGAATTCCAGCTGCCGGCATTCTCCCTCTTCATGTAAATCCTGTAAAATAAGAGAGAAAAGGCATAAGTATTGTGCCATAATGTGTAATAACAGCCCATAATGCAATAAATATCAACATGAAAGCATGATGCAAAATGGACATATCATACATGAACAACTAGCTGTCAATATAAGTACACTGATAACGGACAGTAGGTGCTTACAATAACAATGCAGAGCTAAACTTTTTCATTGGCATTGGGTATATTCTACATTAATGTAACCATTAATACAGATATGATAATTTGGAGCGAACAATTGATAAGCAAGCTATCATGCATATTGTTGTCACATAATGAACCAGGTATGAATGCAAGTACAGTGATACAGGACAACAGGTACTAACAAGAGCAAAGCAACTGGCAGCATATTTGCGATATCCTGTCATCCTTTTCAAACCGGAATTCTTCTTCGAGCAGATTTCCTGCAAAAGAGATCCATAAGGCACATCCGGAAAAGTAGAAGTTCAAATTGTCATGTGATATCATAGACAGTACCTCATCCTGGGAACGAGACCAGTGCATAACAAGGTTTTTCCATTCAATGTCTTCTAAATTTAGGACAGGAGACTTCACCGGAAGTTCGTTTATAGACTTGCCATCAAAGTGTGATTTCCTCAGGTAACACCGATACTGCTGCAATGCTTCCTTGAAATGCTTGTCATGACTATCCAGATTGACCCTCGCCTACTTACAACAATGTAATGTAAATCATTGATGTGTTCAATCAGCAGAAAACAGGAAAATAATCACCATGAATAATAGCACTTACACGTAAGTGGGACAGGAAGATGTGAAAATGGTGTTTGTCTTCACTATAATCTTCCCATGATGGGAATATATGCACGTAGTCCCTAACAACATTGAAAGCATTGTCTTTTAAACTGGGAATAACTGGAATGGGGTTCCAATCTGCAGGAATTGGCCATCTCTGCAGTTGGGATAGGTCTTCGGCCGGTGGACTTACTGTACTTTTTGCTGGAGTGGGATTTTTCTGTGGTACAACTGGTGCTATGGCAACTAAAATCGGCATACCTTTTGTTGGAGTGCAGGTCCTGTGTGGTGGGGCT
The DNA here is from genome assembly GCA_011799875.1 of Thinopyrum elongatum. Taxonomy (NCBI): domain Eukaryota; kingdom Viridiplantae; phylum Streptophyta; class Magnoliopsida; order Poales; family Poaceae; genus Thinopyrum; species Thinopyrum elongatum. The sequence goes on along the minus strand of CM022300.1, from coordinate 219,929,143 downwards.
AGTAGTGTGGCCAGTGAAGTATGGGTACAGTCTGCTGGAGTAGGTCCTATGTTTTGTGTCACTGGTTGTAGAGCCAATATAAGTGGGGTGCTATCTGATTTCTCCGGCACCACCATGTTTTTCAAGGACTTTGCTGGTGCTCCTTCAAGTTCGGCAATCACCCTCTTCCTTTTTGATGTCTGATGCACAAGAACAACATTTGAGTGAAAAAACAAGGTATGATGACAGATGGAATATGTATTGATAATGGATGGGCATGGCATCTTGACATATATGATGAGTAAACTAAGCAGATGGCGGTGCAACAAAGTAGAAGAAATGCAAGACACCTTATGCAAGATACGCGCAATCAATAAAACCTTGCCAAATTAGAACAGGCACCTTGATGGGTGAACATGACATGCCATCTGCCTTCGACTCCTCGAGGTTAGAATAGTCATTAGGATCATATTCTGAACAAGAATCTGCAGGTGGGGAGCGTATGTGTTTCATTGCATCCAGAATGGAACTCAATGCCTTGGTGCCAATTTTGTTAGTCATTGCAGTGTTCCACAATATTCTTATGATGCGCGCATTCTCATATTCATTGTGATTACGTACAATATCTGAGAAGCATGAAAACATAAATAGTAGTGAGATTATCTTTGTAATGCAGAGGATATTCTAATATAGGGGCTCCCTGTAAACCCTTGTGTGCTATCACTGGATTCTGATGAGAGAGCCCATGTGTGCTATAATATGGTGCGTGCATTATTATAATCTGGCACAAGTACACAAAAATTAGGCTCCAGAAATAAGGATAGTTGGCAGATGATAGGTTCATAATATATTGTATAGAGAGTTTATTGCCAAACCATGATAACAAGAGCACACAACAACTAGGCAGATCGTAGTGTACATAAAAGGGGTACACCAAAACCAGCATATATATATTGGGAAAGTGGAACTGGCTGGAAAATACGGTGTTATATTGCCGCTACTAATTGAAAGCCTATCGATCATGTACAGGCCAGCTCTATCAGCTGTTGACTGTCAGATGTCCCTGCTACCCTTCCTGACAAGGAACATACTGTATGTACTAAATACAGAATAACAAAAGAGGAACATGTTAAAGAACAGAAGAGGAAGCATATTCTTGAGATTCCGCTTCTTTCAATACAATGTTGGTTTCCCACTCATGATGAATCACAGCGCCCAAAGAAATGCAATTCCATGTTGTCTCTCTATATGTGGCCACATGCATTTGGAAAATCAAGTGGGAGCATTAGCTGACCAATTAAATGTGTGTCTGTTAACTAATATCAGTATCATATCACAATTCGTATTTGAAGAAGTAAGCTTTGGACTTATGATTGGTGTGTTGTTTAGCTTCAAGAGTGGACTGCTGCTAGTGCGACACAAAGCAGCTACACAGATCATACTGTAGAAATAATGGGAAAACCGTAAGCATCACAAGTAAAATCAGGAAAGTGGAACTTGCTGGAAAATATGGGCTACTATTGCTGGTACGGCTAGAAAGGCTTCGAATACCAGCTCTCTTCAACTGAAGGTGCGGTACTGTTAATATCAGTGTAACTCTCAAAGGCGACACAGCTCCCCGCATTTCCTTGCTAATCTTATAGGATTCAAGTGGGCAGGCCACTGCAATTCCTATTCCTATGTTTACAAAATCCTATGAATCAAAGAGGCCCGAAGAGTTGAAAGTGTCCATCACAACCGACCAAATAGACCTCTACACTGCAAATGTCCTTGCTCCTCTTCACTACAAGGAACATACTGTACTACTATTATACTCCCTCCATTCCAAAATATAAGTCTTTGTAGAGATTTCCACTATGGATCACATATAGATGTATACAGATACATTTTAGAGAGTAGATTCACTCATTTTGCTCCATATGTAGTCCATGATGGAATCTATACAAAGACTTGTATTTAGGAACGAAGAGAGTACTTATTAAAGAAGAACAGAAGAGGAACATGCTAAAGAAGAGCAAGCAGATTTTGGATAATAAAATGTTCGTTGCGCAGTGCCCACACATGATGAACGAGAGCGCATTAAGAATGCAACTCCCTGCTGTCTCTCTATATGTGGTGCACATGCTTTTCGAAAGTAAAGTAGGAACATTAGTTGACCAATTAAACATTATCTGTTTTAGTAATATCAGCATCATATCAGATTCGTATTTGAGCAAAAAGTTTGGAATTATGAGTGGCATGTTGTTTAGCTTGATGGATTGAGGAGCAGTGCTAAGTAGCTACGATGATGGTATTGAATATAAAGGAATGTCTGCATGCAAGTCGCGTGACTTTTGTCATTTGGGTTAGTCGACCATTTCAGACGGTTGGATGAAGATCCGACGTCTCCTAACCCTTCTTCTTCCTCGTCTCTGATTCTTCCCATACAGAACACCGCACGGGCCACTGGCCGAACCAACGGCCCCGACACCCCCCCCCGCCCTCCCCTGAACGGCCCCCACCGCCTATGTTCCTCCGCCACCCCCCACCCCCACCCCCGCCCCCACCCGCGTCGAGTTTTTTTCGTTCGGCGAGGCCCCACCATCGCCCCCCACAACCATCGTCCCCACCCGAGCCCCTTCCTTCCCTCCGGCGAGCTCTCAAAAATCGACTGACCCAATTTTGAAATTTAGTCTACTCTCATTTAACTAGTGTGGAATATAAAAGGGGAAAACCATAAGCATTACGAGTATAGTGTTGAGCGTGCCATGGCGGATCTGAAGGTGCAAACCGGACAAAGGCAACTTCGCAACCAATGTTTGGTTTCAACTAACAAGTAAGATCCTAAGTGATGGACAAGAAATTACAGTAAAGCAGTGACGATCTATTTTCTTGCTGCAATAAATAAGTTGAGCAGTTACGAAAGAGTACCGCCTCTAGTGCGGCGCCGTGTATGCATCTGCTGAGAATTTGACGGTGCTGCGGTAGCGATGGCTGTCGGTGGCGTGGAAGCAGATCTAGGAGGGTAGACAATGGCGGCGGGGGAAATATCCCGGCGCGGTGGGTGAGACGGTCATAGGAGCGGCGCTGGCAAGGTGGACGACGGCGGGGATGAAGCGAGAGGACGGGATGCAAGGATCCTGGTCCGAAGCCGTGGATGAGAGAGGTCGATCTCTTGTAATGGACGACGGCGTCAGGGTATCAGCTCCGTCATGGTGGAGGAGGACGGCGGTGGATGGGGTGGCGGACGGAGGAGGCTGGGGTCGAGAAGGTGTTTTGGCGCCCACGGAGTACGAATGGGGAAATGGAGGGAGAGAGGTAGGGGGGAACCATGTCGTTGGGACACGCTTGTCTCAAATGTGGGGAAGGTTACCAACTTATCCCCCGTTTAAAATTTCAGACATCACAGGAATATTGGGCTGTTGGGGCGGTTATGTCTTGTTTGAGTGAAATTACAAACCTGCTATCGGATTCAGGGCTCCGCTGACCCAAGAAAGGTTCGAACTCTGGGGCGTGTGCGAAGAACTCGAGCTCTCTAGCCAACCGATTCGTCGCTCCCATGGCCTAGCTTGATGAACAGGAAAGGAAGGAGACACGGCAGTTTACCCAGGTTCAGGCCACCTTGCGGTGTAAGACCCTACTCCTGCTTTGGGGTGGATTAGCCTCGCGATGGGCTGAGGATGAACTAGTACAGAGGAAGAACAACCTCACGAGGTTTGTTCTTGTGTGGGTTTGAGCTGAGGATTCCATCCCCTTCCTACGGTGGTGGCTAACCTATATATAGTGGCCTTGGTACTCTTCCTCCAAAATGAAGGCGGGAAGGGATCCCACAATGGCAAATTTTGAAGGAGGACAAGTAGTACATCTTATCCTGACGAAAGGTGGTCTTCACCTGCAAAGCTTCTGGTCGTGACGTTGTGGTGGGCTCGGTGATGACATCCATCCTGCCATCCTGGCGGTCTTGGTCTCATTGCACGGGAATGGAAACCTTTGGGTGATTCCTCAGGACTCCGCGCCTGCGTTTACCTCCTTAGCACAAAAGAGGAAACCTGCTACGCTGCACCCGCTGGCGCCTGCCTGGCCTTGGTCGTCATGGCTTGCATCACCCGAACCTCATGAGATGGGTGCTTGCATAGGAATCTCCGCTCCTCAGGAGCTAGCCTAGGGAGGCCGCTCCCTCCGGAGGTCTTAGCGTCATCCATCTTGCAAGGCTTGGCCCCTCACGAGGGTCTTGTCTTGCCGATGCTAAAGATGGGCCGTACCAGGCCATCGATGGAGCCACACCATGGGCCGCAGGCAGGCAAGTCTGGGTACCTTGGTTCCTAGAACGCCGACAGTAGCCCCCGGGCCCAAGGCGCGCTCGGACTTGGCTTCAGGGCGAAGCCAAGGGGCAAGGGCGAAGCTCCGCGGGCCCCAATCGCCTGCAGACCGAGTTGACGCGTGGCGCCTGACGGGACGTGGGCATCTCCACTTCCCCACACTGCCTCGGCAACTTCCCAGGCTGACAAAAAGACTGGCACCTGCCGCCGAGCCTTCATCGCCTGCCGCGCGTATCCTCTGCTCCTCTTCTTCCTTGCGAGCTAGTGCCTCCTTCTCCGGATTCCGCACCAGCACTAATCCTCTTCCGCCGTCATGTCTCCTAGGTCAAAGAGAGGAGGGAAAGCTCGCGCTCCCATGGAGCCCTCGCTGGGGTCGGAACCCGCGCTAGACCAGTCCACGGTGATCAACCAGGAAGGGCTGGACAAGGTCCGGCAAGCACTCGCCGCTGATTCCAACAAGTGGAAGGCGACGACGGTCTGGCCTGCCTCCAGGGCCTTGGTCGACATGGGGGCCACCAAGATCCCCATCCATCTTCACGCCCTTCTGGCCGGCTTGGTCCCCCCTTTCTACAATTTCTTCAATATCGTGCTCTCGCACTATCAGATCCAAGCGCTGCATCTGGACCCTAGGTCCATCATTCTCCTTGGTGCTTTTTCCTTCTTGTGCGAGGCCCTCGTGGGCATCGCCCCGTCCGTGTCCCTGTTCCACCATTTCTTCTTGCTCCACCTAGTCGACGGCGGACAACACTCGGGGTGCGTGGCATTCTAGACGGTGGCAGCGACAGCCGGCTCCGGCATCGACTTCACGCTCCGCCCGGATGCAAAGGGGTTCCGGAAGCAGTGGGTGTACGTGGACGCCTCCGTGCGCAGCCCCCTGCTCCGGCTCCCGCGGGCGCCGGCGGAGCCGAGCTCCGGCTGAGGACATGCGAAGCTCGTTGACCAGCGGCTCGCGCGCGTCTGGTCTAAGCTGGCCAAGCTGAAGGAGGCAGGAGTGATGGTGTCGATGGTGGTGAGGGAGTTCGTCCGGCGGCGCATGGCCCCGCAACAGCGCCATTCTCGCCCAATGTGGGCCTTTACTGGCCCCAATGACCCCATGACGCTTCAGGTGCCCTCGCTTCCTTCCAAGACGCTGCGCACGGTGCTCTAGCTCTTGATGGGTGACCCAGCACCTGCCGCGCTCCCGGCCGAGGAGTGCCTCTTGTACAATTGCTCAAACAGGGAGGCCTTCGTAGAGAAGATGCCCCGTTTCGACGAGTGGGGGATGCGCCCTGAGGGTCTTGAGGGGCCCCGTGAGAACCTCGTCCTGGTGGCTCCCGTGCCTGTCGATCCTGTGGCGCACGCCCTAGAGGTGGTCGCAGGGGGGCGAGCGCCGTCGAGCACTCCTGAGGTGGCAGCTGGAGGATAGGCGCCACCAAGTGCTCCTGAGGCGGCTACTGGAGGGCAGGAACCACCTAGTGCTCCTGAGGTGACGGTCCACACCCCAATAGGCAAAACTGGGGGAACCCTACCCCTGAATGCGGCTGCCGCCCTCGCCATGAGGGGCAACGTACCAGCCTTGGGCGTACCCCTTCCGAATCTAGGGGTACTCCGCAAGAGGAAGGGGCTCGGGAGATGCTGTGGCGGCGCCCCACGGGCCCTGAAACAAAGGAAGTGGATAGCTGTGGATGAGTAAGTACCTTGTCCTCCTGGATTTTCGTGCTCCGCATTCTTTTCTGACTTTTGCTCCTCATGATCCCTTCGGCCACGGCGGTGAGGCCGCCCGGGGTGCGACCTCCGGAAGCCTCTGGTTTGCCTGCAACTCCAGACCTCCCGGGCCGAGCAATCACGTGGGAGGTGGTGCCGGTCCATGAGCCGGAGACGCTGCCGGAAGGCCATGGGCCCGCTCTCCCGGTGCCCTTCCCCCAGGGCCACCTCTGGGGTACGAGGGACATGTCGAGGGCTCCTCCGTTGACTCTTGCTGATGGTTGGGCAGTCCCCACGTCGGCTTCATCTTCGAGCGGCGAGGCCAGGCCACGCAACGCTTCTACCGGGGTCCGGGGAGCGGCCGAAGGAGCTCCGGCCACCAGCCCCCTATCGGAGACGGGTGAGTCGTCCCGTGCCTCTTCGACAGTCCAGGGCGCGGAAGAAGGGCTCGGCCTCGTGCTGGAGCTCGCTCGCGGACGCAGCGCTGTCTGTCATGACCTTCTCCGGGAAGCAACAAGTGCACTGGGTCGGCTTGGGGGGGGGAGCTTGCCGATGTTGACGCATGCCTCGAGGCGGAGGGCCTCCGCCTGGCGTGTGAGTGGCATCAACTGAAGGTCGCCATTAACCTCGGGCACTTGCAGCATGAGCGCGCCCGCATGGAGGCCGAGGAGTCTCTTGCAGCCTTTCGTGAGGCTTGCGCCCGTGCCCTGGAGGAGGCCAAGGCTGCGGACCATCGCCGTGAGGCGGCTGAGGAGCACGAGAGGGACCTCCGAGCATCGAACGCCGCCCTTAAGCGGCAAGTACAGGTGCGCAGAGCCGCCCTAGCGGTGTCGCCAGGCGTGGCCCCTACCGACGAGAAGGGAGTCCAGCCACGCGAGGACGTGCTGGCGCTCGAGGCCTTGGATAACAGCCTGGAGCGTGAGCGGTTGGAGGTGAGGGAGCGCCAAGTAGCCATGGCCGAGGACGCCCTTGCCTCTCGGGAGGCGAGAATTCAGCTGGAGGTTGACCAAAAGGTGGCGGAGATCCGCAAAGCCCTCATCGAAGAATACCGCCGAAAGCTGGGGCTCCAGGAGACTCGCTTCAAACAGCGGCAGGTCGAGCTGCAGGGCAAGGCTGATGCCGTCAAGGTGGAGCTGGCCGCTGCAGAGCGGCGCGGGAACGCTGCCGAAGAAGCCCGGGTCGCCACCGAAGCCGAGCTGTCCTCGCTCCAGCAGTAGGTCGCGGGTGTCATGTCCCTTGTGGAGAGGGCTACGGACGACGCGAGCCGCCGCCGAATGCTTTAGCGCGAGCGCTCCTTGATGCTCGAGGACCTCAGGGTCATGGCCAATCGGGCCTTGGACACCATCTGCGAGGAGAGCATCGGTTGACCGTATGAAGCTGACGATGCCGGCTACCTCCGCTTCTTCACCCAAGTCATGACCTGCCTCGAAGGCAAGGCCGCGAGGGCACGCCAGCTCGTCGAAGAGAATAGCCGAGATCTACATGGGCGCGCGTTCTCACGCGTCTTCAGTTACCTTCTCAGCCTTAATCCGGATTTCGACTTCAACATCGCGATAGCCCCCGTGCCCAGGGTAACCCAGGGCGACCTGGCGAGTTGGGTGGACGACCTGATCCAAGAATTCGCCCTTGCCGACGACATGACTGCACTCGCGACCGGAGAGGGCGGGGCTGATGGTGATGACGATGACGGCGACGTTGGCGATAGTGCACCCCGCTAGGCTTGTAATTCCCTGCTTTTCCTGCACAGATTTCAGGCACGGCCCCACGGGGCGTGAAAGCATTTTTTGGAGGGGGCTCCCCTGTAATGTATGAAACAATGATGTGCCCTCTAGGTTAATTTTGAACGTGCTGTCGTGAGCCGGAGGGCTCCCGACTAGAGTAGTTGACGCGACTTATCTTTTGTGTTCGCGGCCTTGGACGGGTTCTTGTATCGCAGAGGCACATCTCTCCTGAGGCGAGCCCTTCAGGGGCTCGTGAGAGCTTAAGGCCCCCTGGCGTGCCTGCTGGCTTGCTTGAGGGCACCGTGCGAAGAGTCGAACGCCAAAGCTTTGGCAAGCTGTGCGCGTAGGTGGGCCTGTGGTAGTTACATCCTTGGCCCCGAGGGGGCCTTGACGCTGCCCAGGCTAGCCCAGATGCGCACACCACAACCAGCCCCCGCTCGCGGGGCGCTCACAGAGGGAGTAGCAGGCAGGAGCCAGGCCTCCAACATAAATCAAAGAGCAAAGAACACTGGGAATCGAAAATCCCCCCTTTTTTTCTTTTAATAGGCACGCAAAACTCCAAATTTCATTCCAAAGGCAGCAAATCGGGTTACAAAAGAGAGCAAAGAAGGCGGCCACGTCCAGCGCCTACACTAGTCTTCTCACCAGCGCGGAGCTCAGTGCTTCCACTGGGCGTGGGCATAGTCATTGGGGGACAGTGTCGACTGCCAGCGCGGAGCATGGTGCTTCCACTTGGACGTGGGTGGGAGACCCCGTGAGGCCCGAGTGCGGTGCTCAGGAGACTCTGGGGCGTGTACAGCCCCACTCATTATTACGTGAGAGTGTCACGAGCGGAGATCTTCATGGGCGCATGGCCTTGGTCCTGGCGAGTTGAGGAACACTCCCCGCCCCCTGGGTAGGAACCCCGCTCCGCGCATCCCCCAGCCACCATTGGGGTGTTTAGAAACCAGGACAGGACCAAGGGGCCAGGGGCCACACGAGCAGTGGCGAGGGGGCTGTGGGCCTCCTCCGGGGGAGAGGGCTCACCGGCGCCTTCCCCAGGAGAAGACCCACTTCTGGCTTGCACACATCGGGGTGGGGGCGGCACCGCTCGCCCCGTAGCGCGGGGGAATCCTTCGCGCCGAGCTCCCGCCGCGCGCAGGGCGCGCCCCTTGTTCGGCCTCCGGGCGTGTCCTGCTGGCCTGAGGTGAGGCCAACCCCCAGAGGTGCACCGTCTTGGCACGATCTACCTGCGATCCAAGGTTAGCGTGGCATATCCCAATGGTGTTGATCGTAACTGGCTGTTGTTGCCGCGGGAGGCGTCCTCGGGGTGCCGGGCCAGCTCGTAAAAGACCCCGGTCACGGGCGACCTTGGCGACTCCGTCGTCCGGGCCGATGAGGGGAGTGCGCACGGGCTTCCCCTGTGCCCGTACAATGAACCCATTAGCGGCGGTATGGGGGCGCCGGGGGCCGTCATCCTGAGGACAGCCCCCAGCCCCCCAGCTCTGCCGCCCATCATCCTTAGCACCTGGTCGTGTCGATCAGGGGGCGGCCCTTCAGCATGGCTCTAGGAGGGGTCGCCTACCCCAGCCGTGCCCCGGGGAAACACACCTTGGGTCGGGTCAGCGGCGCCTCGCACCAGACCCCTGCCACGATGTCCTCTGTGCTCTCCTCGGAAGGGCGAGCGGACGGCGCGGGGGCGGGCGCAAGCTCTCGACGGCGTCTGTGACATGGGCGTGATGCAGAAAGGTGATGCGCCCTCGCAGGCAGCGTCGAGCAGCTCAGCAACTCGGCCGAGCAAAACATCGTCCCTGCTTTCCACCAACCTGCATCGCAGTAACTCGCGCGCCACGAGGAGCGCTGCACGCGTGTTCGCCTGCTCTCGGCGAGTGCACAGGGATGATGCCACGACGTAACCAGAAGACCGCGTGGTGACGCGAGTGCGGCACCGCAAAGGGGGTGGTTGCTATTTCTCGAGCTTGCGTTGGTTTTTCCCTTGAAGAGGAAAGGGTGATGCAGCAAAGTAGAGATAAGTATTTCCCTCAGTTAGAGAACCAAGGTATCAATCCAGTAGGAGACAACGCACAAATCACCTAGCACCTGCACAACCAATCAAACAACTTGCACCCAACGCGATAAAGGGGTTGTCAATCCCTTCACGGTTACTTGCAAAAGTGAGATCTGATAGAGATAGGGAAAACTAAACAAAAGATAAAGTAAATATTTTTGGGTTTTTTGGTTTATAGATCTGAAAATAAAAGATTGCAAAATAGTAGATCGGAAAGTAATTTGTTGGAAAATAGACCCGGGGGCCATAGGTTTCACTAGAGGCTTCTTTCAAGATAGCAAATAATACGGTGGGTGAACAAATTACTGTTGAGCAATTGATAGAAAAGCGCAAAGTCATGACGATATACAAGGCAATGATTATGAAATATAGGCATCAAGTCCATGTCAAGTAGACCGAAACGACTCTGCATCTACTACTATTACTCCACACATCGACCGACTCCTACCTGCATCTAGAGTATTAAGTTCATGAAGAACAGAGTAACGCATTAAGTAAGATGACATGATGTAGAGGAATAAACTCAAGCAATATGATGTAAACCCCATCTTTTTATCCTCGATGGCAACAATACAATACGTGCCTTGCCGCCCCTACTGTCACTGCGAAAGGACACCGCAAGATTGAACCCAAAGCTAAGCACTTCTCCCATTGCAAGAAAAACCAATCTAGTTGGCCAAACCAAACCGATAATTCGAAGAGAATTACAAAGATATCAAATCATGCATATAAGAATTCAGATAAGATTCAAATAATATTCATAGATAAGCTGATCATAAATCCACAATTCATCGGATCTCGACAAACACACCGCAAAAGAATATTACATCAGATAGATCTCCAAGAACAACAAGTAGAACATGGTATTGAGAATCAAAGACAGAGAAGAAGCCATCTAACTACTAGCTATGGACCCGTAGGTCTGAGGTAAACTACTCACGCTTCATCGGAAGGGCAATAGAGTTGATGTAGAAGCCCTTCGTGATCGAATCCCTCTTCGGCAGGGTGCCGAAAAAGGTCCCTAGATGGGATCTCACGGGTACAGAAGGTTGCGGTGGTGGAAAAGTCTTTTCGTGGATGCTTCTGGTGGGTTGGGAACATATGTGAATATATAGGCGAAAGAATTAGGCCAGGGGAATCACGGGGGGGCCACAATGCAGTGGGCGCGCCCTACCCCCCTGGGCGCGCCCTCCACCCTTGTGGCCGCCTCGTGGCTCCTCCGACTTCATCTGCAAGTCTCCTGGGTGTCTTCTGGTCCAAGAAAAATCATCGCGAAGGTTTTATTCCGTTTGGACTCCGTTTGGTATTCCTTTCCGACGAATTTAAAAAACAAGGAAAAAAAGAAACTGACACTGGGCTCTAGGTTAATAGGTTAGTCCCAAAAATAATATAAAATAGCATATTAATGCATATAAAACATCCAAAACAGATAATATAATAGCATGGAACAATCAAAAATTATAGATACGTTGGAGACGTATCAAGCATCCCCAAGCTTAATTCCTGCTCATCCTCGAGTAGGTAAATGATAAAATAGAATTTTTGATGTGGAATGCTACCTAACATATTTATCCATGTAATTCTCTTTATTGTGGCATGAATGTTCAGATCCATAAGGTTAAAAACAAAAGTTTAATATTGACATAAAAACAATAATACTTCAAGCATACTAACAAGGCAATTATGTCTTCTCAAAATAACATGGACGAAGAAAACTTATCCCTACAAAATCATATAGTCTGGCTATGCTCCATCTTCATCACACAAAATATTCAAATCATGCACAACCCCGATGACAAGCCAAGCAATTGTTTCATACTTTTAGTGTTCTCAAACTTTTTCAACTTTCACGCAATACATGAGCGTGAGCCATGGACATAGCACTATAGGTGGAATAGAATATGGTGGTTCTCACATCAACTAGGCGTATTAACGGGCTATGGAGATGCCCATCAATAGATATCAATGTGAGTGAGTAGGGATTGCCATGCAACGGATGCACTAGAGCTATAAGTGTATGAAACAAAGGAAGTGGATAGCTGTGGATGAGTAAGTACCTTGTCCTCCTGGATTTTCGTGCTCCACATTCTTTTCTGACTTTTGCTCCTCATGATCCCTTCGGCCACGGCGGTGAGGCCGCCCGGGGTGCGACCTCCGAAAGCCTCTGGTTTGCCTGCAACTCCAGACCTCCCGGGCCGAGCAATCACGTGGGAGGTGGTGCCGGTCCATGAGCCGGAGCCGCTGCCGGAAGGCCATGGGCCCGCTCTCCCGGTGCCCTTCCCCCAGGGCCACCTCTAGGGTACAAGGGACATGTCGAGGGCTACTCCGTTGATTCTTGCTGATGGTTGGGCAGTCCCCACGTCGGCTTCATCTTCGAGCGGCGAGGCCAGGCCACGCAACGCTTCTACCGGGGTCCGGGGAGCGGCCGAAGGAGCTCCGGCCACCAGCCCCCTATCGGAGACGGGTGAGTCGTCCCGTGCCTCTTCGACAGTCCAGGGCACGGAAGAAGGGCTCGGCCTTGTGCTGGAGCTTGCTCGCGGACGCAGCGGCGTCTGTCATGACCTTCTCCGGGAAGCAACGAGTGCACTGGGTTGGCTTGGGGGGGGGAGAACTTGCCGATGTTGACGCATGCCTCGAGGCGGAGGGCCTCCGCCTGGCGTGTGAGTGGCATCAACTGAAGGTCGCCATTAACCTCGGGCACTTGCAGCATGAGCGCGCCCGCATGGAGGCCGAGGAGTCTCTTGTGGCCTCTCGTGAGGCTTGTGCCCGTGCCCTGGAGGAGGCCAAGGCCGCGGACCATCGCCGTGAGGCGGCTGAGGAGCACGAGACGGAGCTCCGAGCATCGAATGCTGCCCTTGAGTGGCAAGTCCAGGTGCGCAGAGCCGCCCTGGCGGTGTCGCCAGGCGTGGCCCCTACCGACAAGAAGGGAGTCCTGGCACGCGAGGACGTGTTGGCGCTCGAGGCCTTGGATAACAGCCTGGAGCGTGAGCAGTTGGAGGTGAGGGAGCGCCAAGTAGCCATGGCCGAGGACACCCTTGCCTCTCGGGAGGCGAGAATTCAGCTGGAGGTTGACCAAAAGGTGGCGGAGATCCGCAAAGCCCTCATCGAAGAATACCGCCGAAAGCTGGGGCTCCAGGAGACTCGCTTCAAACAGCGGCAGGTCGAGCTGCAGGGCAAGGCTGATACCCTCAAGGTGGAGCTGGCCGCTGCAGAGCGGCGCGGGAAGGCTGCCGAAGAAGCCCGGGTCGCCACCGAAGCCGAGCTGTCCTCGCTCCAGCAGTAGGTCGCGGGTGTCATGTCCCTTGTGGAGAGGGCTACGGACGACGCGAGCCGCCACCGAATGCTTTAGCGCGAGCGCTCCTTGATGCTCGAGGACCTCAGGGTCATGGCCAATCGGGCCTTGGACACCATCTGTGAGGAGAGCATCGCCCGACCGTACGAAGCTGACAATGCCGGCTACCTCCGCTTCTTCACCCAAGTCATGACCTGCCTCGAAGGCAAGGCCGCGAGGGCACGCCAGCTCGTCGAAGAGAATAGCTGAGATCTACATGGGCGCGCGTTCTCGCGCGTCTTCAGTTACCTTCTCAGCCTCAATCCGGATTTCAACTTCAACATCGCGATAGCCCCCGTGCCCAGGGTAACCCAGGGCGACCTGGCGAGTTGGGTGGACGACCTGATCCAGGAATTCGCCCTTGCCGATGACATGACTGCACTCGCGACCGGAGAGGGCGGGGCTGATGGTGATGATGATGACGGCGACGTTGGCGATAGTGCACTCCGCTAAGCTTGTAATTCCCTGCTTTTCCTGCACAGATTTCAGGCACGGCCCCACGGGGCGTGAAAGCATTTTTTGGAGGGGGCTCCCCTGTAATGTATGAAACAATGATGTGCCCTCTAGGTTAATTTTGAACGTGCTGTCGTGAGCCGGAGGGCTCCCGACTAGAGTAGTTGACGCGAATTATCTTTTGTGTTCGCGGCCTTGGACGGGTTCTTGTATCGCAGAGGCACATCTCTCCTGAGGCGAGCCCTTCGGGGGCTCGTGAGAGCTTAAGGCCCCCTGGCGTGCCTGCTGGCTTGCTTGAGGGCGCCGCGCGAGGAGTCGAACGCCAAAGCTTTGGCAAGCTGTGCGCGCAGGTGGGCCTGTGGCAGTTACATCCTTGGCCCCGAGGGGGCCTTGACGCTGCCCAGGCTAGCCCAGATGCGCACACCACAACCAGCCCCCGCTCGCGGGGCGCTCACAGAGGGAGTAGCAGGCAGGAGCCAGGCCTCCAACATAAATCAAAGAGCAAAGAACACTGGGAATCGAAAATCCCCCCTTTTTTTCTTTTAATAGGCACGCGAAACTCCAAATTTCATTCCAAAGGCAGCAAATCGGGTTACAAAAGAGAGCAAAGAAGGCGGCCGCGTCCAGCGCCTACACTAGTCTTCTCACCAGGGCGGAGCTCAGTGCTTCCACTGGGCGTGGGCATAGTCATTGGGGGACAGTGTCGACTGCCAGCGCGGAGCATGGAGCTTCCACATGGACGTGGGTGGGAGACCCCGTGAGGCCCGAGTGCGGCGCTCAGGAGACTCTGGGGTGTGTACAGCCCCACTCATTATTACGTGAGAGTGTCATGAGCGGAGATCTTCATGGGCGCATGGCCTTGGTCCTGGCGAGTTGAGGAACACTCCCCGCCCCCTGGGCAGGAACCCCGCTCCGTGCATCCCCCAGCCACCATTGGGGTGTTCAGAAACCAGGACAGGACCAAGGGGCAAGGGGCCACGCGAGCGGTGGCGAGGGGGCTATGGGCCTCCTCCGGGGGAGAGGGCTCACCGGCGCCTTCCCCAGGAGAAGACCCACTTCTGGCTTGCACACATCGGGGTGGGGGCGGCACCGCTCGCCTCGTAGCGCAGGGGAATCCTTCGCGCCGAGCTCCCGCCACGCGCGAGGCGCGCCCCTTGTTTGGCCTCCGGGCGTGTCCTGCTGGCCTGAGGTGAGGCCAACCCCCAGAGGTGCACCGTCTTGCCACGATCTTCCTGCGATCCAAGGTTAGCGTGGCATATCCCAATGGTGTTGATCATAACTGGCTGTTGTTGCCGCGGGAGGCGTCCTCGGGGTGCCGGGCCGGCTCGTAAAAGACCCCGGTCACGGGCGACCTTGGCGACTCCGTCGTCCGGGCCGATGAGGGGAGTGCGCACGGGCTTCCCCTGTGCCCGTACAACGAACCCATTAGCGGCGGTATGGGGGCGCCGGGGGCCGTCGTCCTGAGGATAGCCCCCAGCCCCCCGGCTCTGCCGCCCATCATCCTTAGCGCCTGGTCGTGTCGATCAGGGGGCGGCCCTTCAGCGTGGCTCTAGGAGGGGTCGCCTACCCCGGCCGTGCCCCGGGGAAACACACCTTGGGTCGGGTCAGCGGCGCCTCGCACCAGACCCCTGCCACGAGGTCCTCTGTGCTCTCCTCGGAAGGGCGAGCAGACGGTGCGAGGGCGGGCGCAAGCTCTCGACGGTGTCTGCGACATGGGCGTGATGCAGAAAGGTGATGCGCCCTCGCAGGCAGCGTCGAGCAGCTCAGCAACTCGGCTGAGCAAAACATCGTCCCTGCTTTCCACCAACCTGCATCGCAGTAACTCGCGCGCCACGAGGAGCGCTGCGCGCGTGTTCTCCTGCTCTCGGCGAGTGCACAGGGATGATGCCACGACGTAACCAGAAGACCGCGTGGTGACGCGACTGCGGCACCGCAAAGGGGGTGGTTGCTACTTCTTGAGCTTGCGTTGGTTTTTCCCTTGAAGAGGAAAGGGTGATGCAGCAAAGTAGAGATAAGTATTTCCCTCAGTTAGACAACCAAGGTATCAATCCAGTAGGAGACAACGCACAAATCACCTAGCACCTGCACAACCAATCAAACAACTTGCACCCAACGCGATAAAGGGGTTGTCAATCCCTTCACAGTTACTTGCAAAAGTGAGATCTGATAGAGATAGGGAAAACTAAACAAAAGATAAAGTAAATATTTTTGGGTTTTTTGGTTTATAGATCTGAAAATAAAAGATTGCAAAATAGTAGATCGGAAAGTAATTTGTTGGAAAATAGACCCGGGAGCCATAGGTTTCACTAGAGGCTTCTCTCAAGATAGCAAATAATACGGTGGGTGAACAAATTACTGTTGAGCAATTGATAGAAAAGCGCAAAGTCATGACGATATCCAAGGCAATGATTATGAAATATAGGCATCACGTCCATGTCAAGTAGACCGAAACGACTCTGCATCTACTACTATTACTCCACACATCGCCCGACTCCTGCCTGCATCTAGAGTATTAAGTTCACGAAGAACAGCGTAACGCATTAAGTAAGATGACATGATGTAGAGGAATAAACTCAAGCAATATGACGTAAACCCCATCTTTTTATCCTCGATGGCAACAATACAATACGTGCCTTGCCGCCCCTACTGTCACTGGGAAAGGACACCGCAAGATTGAACCCAAAGCTAAGCACTTCTCCCATTGCAAGAAAAACCAATCTAGTTGGCCAAACCAAACCAATAATTCGAAGAGAATTACAAAGATATCAAATCATGCATATAAGAATTCAGATAAGATTCAAATAATATTCATAGATAAGCTGATCATAAATCCACAATTCATCGGATCTCGACAAACACACCGCAAAAGAATATTACATCAGATAGATCTCCAAGAACAACAAGGAGAACATGGTATTGAGAATCAAAGAGAGAGAAGAAGCCATCTAACTACTAGCTATGGACCCGTAGGTCTGAGGTAAACTACTCACGCTTCATCGGAAGGGCAATAGAGTTGATGTAGAAGCCCTTCATGATCGAATCCCTCTTCGGCAGGGTGCCGAAAAAGGTCCCTAGATGGGATCTCACGGGTACAGAAGGTTGCGGTGGTGGAAAAGTCTTTTCGTGGATGCTTCTGGTGGGTTGGGAACATATGTGAATATATAGGCGAAAGAATTAGGCCAGGGGAATCACGGGGGGGCCACAATGCAGTGCGCGCCCTACCCCCCTGGGCGCGCCCTCCACCCTTGTGGCCGCCTCGTGGCTCCTCCGACTTCATCTGCAAGTCTCCTGGGTGTCTTTTGGTCCAAGAAAAATCATCGTGAAGGTTTTATTCCGTTTGGACTCCATTTGGTATTCCTTTCCCACGAAACTAAAAAACAAGGAAAAAAAAAGAAACTGACACTGGGCTCTAGGTTAATAGGTTAGTCCCAAAAATAATATAAAATAGCATATTAATGCATATAAAACATCCAAAACAGATAATATAATAGCATGGAACAATCAAAAATTATAGATACGTTGGAGACGTATCAAGCATCCCCAAGCTTAATTCCTGCTCATCCTTGAGTAGGTAAATGATAAAAATAGAATTTTTGATGTGGAATGCTACCTAACATATTTATGCATGTAATTCTCTTTATTGTGGCATGAATGTTCAGATCCATAAGGTTAAAAACAAAAGTTTAATATTGACATAAAAACAATAATACTTCAAGCATACTAACAAGGCAATTATGTCTTCTCAAAATAACATGGACGAAGAAAACTTATCCCTACAAAATCATATAGTCTGGCTATGCTCCATCTTCATCACAAAAAATATTCAAATCATGCACAACCCCGATGACAAGCCAAGCAATTGTTTCATACTTTTAGTGTTCTCAAACTTTTTCAACTTTCACGCAATACATGAGCGTGAGCCATGGACATAGCACTATAGGTGGAATAAAATATGGTGGTTCTCACATCAACTAGGCGTATTAACGGGCTATGGAGATGCCCATCAATAGATATCAATGTGAGTGAGTAGGGATTGCCATGCAACGGATGCACTAGAGCTATAAGTGTATGAAACAAAGGAAGTGGATAGCTGTGGATGAGTAAGTACCTTGTCCTCCTGGATTTTCGTGCTCCGATTTCTTTTCTGACTTTTGCTCCTCATGATCCCTTCGGCCACGGCGGTGAGGCCGCCCGGGGTGCGACCTCCGGAAGCCTCTGGTTTGCCTGCAACTCCAGACCTCCCGGGCCGAGCAATCACGTGGGAGGTGGTGCCGGTCCATGAGCCGGAGCCGCTGCCGGAAGGCCATGGGCCCGCTCTCCCGGTGCCCTTCCCCCAGGGCCACCTCTGGGGTACGAGGGACATGTCGAGGGCTCCTCCATTGATTCTTGCTGATGGTTGGGCAGTCCCCACGTCGGCTTCATCTTCGAGCGGCGAGGCCAGGCCACGCAACGCTTCTACCGGGGTCCGGGGAGCGGCCGAAGGAGCTCCGGCCACCAGCCCCCTATCAGAGACGGGTGAGTCGTCCCGTGCCTCTTCGATAGTCCAGGGCGCGGAAGAAGGGCTCGGCCTCGTGCTGGAGCTCGCTCGCGGACGCAGCGCCGTCTGTCATGACCTTCTCCGGGAAGCAGCGAGTGCACTGGGTCGGCTTGGGGGGGGGGGGGAGCTTGCCGATGTTGACGCATGCCTCGAGGCAGAGGGCCTCCGCCTGGCGTGTGAGTGGCATCAACTGAAGGTCGCCATTAACCTCGGGCACTTGCAGCATGAGCGCGCCCGCATGAAAGCCGAGGAGTCTCTTGCGGCCTCTCGTGAGGCTTGCGCCCATGCCCTGGAGGAGGCCAAGGCCGCGGACCATCGCCGTGAGGCGGCTGAGGAGCACGAGAGGGAGCTCCGAGCATCGAACGCCGCCCTTGAGCGGCAAGTCCAGGTGCGCAGAGCCGCCCTGGCGGTGTCGCCAGGCGTGGCCCCTACCGACGAGAAGGGAGTCCAGGCACGCGAGGACGTGCTGGCGCTCGAGGCCTTGGATAACAGCCTGGAGCGTGAGCGGTTGGAGGTGAGGGAGCGCCAAGTAGCCATGGCCGAGGACGCCCTTGCCTCTCGGGAGGCGAGAATTCAGCTGGAGGTTGACCAAAAGGTGGCGGAGATCCGCAAAGCCCTCATCGAAGAATACCGCCGAAAGCTGGGGCTCCAGGAGACTCGCTTCAAACAGCGGCAGGTCGAGCTGCAGGGCAAGGCTGATGCCCTTAAGGTGGAGCTGGCCGCTGCAGAGCGGCACGGGAACGCTGCCGAAGAAGCCCGGGTCGCCACCGAAGCTGAGCTATCCTCGCTCCAGCAGTAGGTCGCGGGTGTCATGTCCCTTGTGGAGAGGGCTACGGACGACGCGAGCCGCCGCCGAATGCTTTAGCGCGAGCGCTCCTTGATGCTCGAGGACCTCAGGGTCATGGCCAATCGAGCCTTGGACACCATCTGCGAGGAGAGCGTCGCCCGACCGTACGAAGCTGACGATGCCGGCTACCTCCACTTCTTCACCCAAGTCATGACCTGCCTCGAAGGCAAGGCCGCGAGGGCACGCCAGCTCGTCGAAGAGAATAGCCGAGATCTACATGGGCGCGCGTTCTCGCGCGTCTTCAGTTACCTTCTCAGCCTGAATCCGGATTTCGACTTCAACATCGCGATAGCCCCCGTGTCCAGGGTAACCCAGGGCGACCTGGCGAGTTGGGTGGACGACCTGATCCAGGAATTCGCCCTTGCCGACGACATGACTGCACTCGCGACCGGAGAGGGCGGGGCTGATGGTGATGACGATGACGGCGACGTTGGCGATAGTGCACCCCGCTAGGCTTGTAATTCCCTGCTTTTCCTGCACAGATTTCAGGCACGGCCCCACGGGGCGTGAAAGCATTTTTTGGAGGGGGCTCCCCTGTAATGTATGAAACAATGATGTGCCCTCTAGGTTAATTTTGAACGTGCTGTCGTGAGCCGGAGGGCTCCCGACTAGAGTAGTTGACGTGACTTATCTTTTGTGTTCGCGGCCTTGGACGGGTTCTTGTATCGCAGAGGCACATCTCTCCTGAGGCGAGCCCTTCAGGGGCTCGTGAGAGCTTAAGGCCCCCTGGCGTGCCTGCTGGCTTGCTTGAGGGCACCGTGCGAAGAGTCGAACGCCAAAGCTTTGGCAAGCTGTGCGCGTAGGTGGGCCTGTGGTAGTTACATCCTTGGCCCCGAGGGGGCCTTGACGCTGCCCAGGCTAGCCCAGATGCGCACACCACAACCAGCCCCCGCTCGCGGGGCGCTCACAGAGGGAGTAGCAGGCAGGAGCCAGGCCTCCAACATAAATCAAAGAGCAAAGAACACTGGGAATCGAAAATCCCCCCTTTTTTTCTTTTAATAGGCACGCGAAACTCCAAATTTCATTCCAAAGGCAGCAAATCGGGTTACAAAAGAGAGCAAAGAAGGCGGCCGCGTCCAGCGCCTACACTAGTCTTCTCACCAGCGCGGAGCTCAGTGCTTCCACTGGGCGTGGGCATAGTCATTGGGGGACAGTGTCGACTGCCAGCGCGGAGCATGGTGCTTCCACTTGGACGTGGGTGGGAGACCCCGTGAGGCCCGAGTGCGGTGCTCAGGAGACTCTGGGGCGTGTACAGCCCCACTCATTATTACGTGAGAGTGTCACGAGCGGAGATCTTCATGGGCGCATGGCCTTGGTCCTGGCGAGTTGAGGAACACTCCCCGCCCCCTGGGCAGGAACCCCGCTCCACGCATCCCCCAGCCACCATTGGGGTGTTCAGAAACCAGGACAGGACCAAGGGGCCAGGGGCCACGCGAGCAGTGGCGAGGGGGCTGTGGGCCTCCTCCGGGGGAGAGGGCTCACCGGCGCCTTCCCCAGGAGAAGACCCACTTCTGGCTTGCACACATCGGGGTGGGGGCGGCACCGCTCGCCCCTTGTTCGGCCTCCGGGCGTGTCCTGCTGGCCTGAGGTGAGGCCAACCCCCAGAGGTGCACCGTCTTGGCATGATCTACCTGCGATCCAAGGTTAGCGTGGCATATCCCAATGGTGTTGATCATAACTGGCTGTTGTTGCCGCGGGAGGCGTCCTCGGGGTGCCGGGCCAGCTCGTAAAAGACCCCGGTCACGGGCGACCTTGGCGACTCCGTCGTCCGGGCCGATGAGGGGAGTGCGCACGGGCTTCCCCTGTGCCCGTACAATGAACCCATTAGCGGCGGTATGGGGGCGCCGGGGGCCGTCATCCTGAGGACAGCCCCCAGCCCCCCAGCTCTGCCGCCCATCATCCTTAGCACCTGGTCGTGTCGATCAGGGGGCGGCCCTTCAGCATGGCTCTAGGAGGGGTCGCCTACCCCAGCCGTGCCCCGGGGAAACACACCTTGGGTCGGGTCAGCGGCGCCTCGCACCAGACCCCTGCCACGATGTCCTCTGTGCTCTCCTCGGAAGGGCGAGCGGACGGCGCGGGGGCGGGCGCAAGCTCTCGACGGCGTCTGTGACATGGGCGTGATGCAGAAAGGTGATGCGCCCTCGCAGGCAGCGTCGAGCAGCTCAGCAACTCGGCCGAGCAAAACATCATCCCTGCTTTCCACCAACCTGCATCGCAGTAACTCGCGCGCCACGAGGAGCGCTGCGCGCGTGTTCGCCTGCTCTCGGCGAGTGCACAGGGATGATGCCACGACGTAACCAGAAGACCGCGTGGTGACGCGAGTGCGGCGCCGCAAAGGGGTGGTTGCTACTTCTTGAGCTTGCGTTGGTTTTTCCCTTGAAGAGGAAAGGGTGATGCAGCAAAGTAGAGATAAGTATTTCCCTCAGTTAGACAACCAAGGTATCAATCCAGTAGGAGACAACGCACAAATCACCTAGCACCTGCACAACCAATCAAAAAACATGCACCCAACGCGATAAAGGGGTTGTCAATCCCTTCACGGTTACTTGCAAAAGTGATATCTGATAGAGATAGGGAAAACTAAACAAAAGATAAAGTAAATATTTTTGGGTTTTTGGTTTATAGATCTGAAAATAAAAGATTGCAAAATAGTAGATCGGAAAGTAATATGTTGGAAAATAGACCCGGGGGCCATAGGTTTCACTAGAGGCTTCTCTCAAGATAGCAAATAATATGGTGGGTGAACAAATTACTGTTGACCAATTGATAGAAAAGCGCAAAGTCATGACGATATCCAAGGCAATGATTATGAAATATAGGCATCACGTCCATGTCAAGTAGACCGAAACGACTCTGCATCTACTACTATTACTCCACACATCGACCGACTCCTGCCTGCATCTAGAGTATTAAGTTCATGAAGAACAGAGTAACGCATTAAGTAAGATGACATGATGTAGAGGAATAAACTCAAGCAATATGATGTAAACCCCATCTTTTTATCCTCGATGGCAACAATACAATACATGCCTTGCCGCCCCTACTGTCACTGGGAAAGGACACCGCAAGATTGAACCCAAAGCTAAGCACTTCTCCCATTGCAAGAAAAACCAATCTAGTTGGCCAAACCAAACCGATAATTCGAAGAGAATTACAAAGATATCAAATCATGCATATAAGAATTCAGATAAGATTCAAATAATATTCATAGATAAGCTGATCATAAATCCACAATTCATCGGATCTCGACAAACACACCGCAAAAGAATATTACATCAGATAGATCTCCAAGAACAACAAGGAGAACATGGTATTGAGAATCAAAGAGAGAGAAGAAGCCATCTAAGTACTAGCTATGGACCCGTAGGTCTGAGGTAAACTACTCACGCTTCATCGGAAGGGCAATAGAGTTGATGTAGAAGCCCTTCGTGATCGAATCCCTCTTCGGCAGGGTGCCGAAAAAGGTCCCTAGATGGGATCTCACGGGTACAGAAGGTTGCGGTGGTGGAAAAGTCTTTTCGTGGATGCTTCTGATGGGTTGGGAACATATGTGAATATATAGGCGAAAGAATTAGGCCAGGGGAATCACGGGGGGGCCACAATGCAGTGGGCGCGCCCTACCCCCCTGGGCGCGCCCTCCACCCTTGTGGCCGCCTCGTGGCTCCTCCGACTTCATCTGCAAGTCTCCTGGGTGTCTTCTGGTCCAAGAAAAATCATCGCAAAGGTTTTATTCCGTTTGGACTCCGTTCGGTATTCCTTTCCCACAAAGCTAAAAAACAAGGAAAAAAAAGAAACTGACACTGGGCTCTAGGTTAATAGGTTAGTCCCAAAAATAATATAAAATAGCATATTAATGCATATAAAACATCCAAAACAGATAATATAATAGCATGGAACAATCAAAAATTATAGATACGTTGGAGACGTATCAAGCATCCCCAAGCTTAATTCTTGCTCATCCTCGAGTAGGTAAATGATAAAAATAGAATTTTTGATGTGGAATGCTACCTAACATATTTATCTATGTAATTCTCTTTATTGTGGCATGAATGTTCAGATCCATAAGATTCAAAACAAAAGTTTAATATTGACATAAAAACAATAATACTTCAAGCATACTAACAAGGCAATTATGTCTTCTCAAAATAACATGGACGAAGAAAACTTATCCCTACAAAATCATATAGTCTCGCTATGCTCCATCTTCATCACACAAAATATTCAAATCATGCACAACCCCGATGACAAGCCAAGCAATTGTTTCATACTTTTAGTGTTCTCAAACTTTTTCAACTTTCACGCAATACATGAGCGTGAGCCATGGACATATCACTATAGGTGGAATAGAATATGGTGGTTCTCACATCAACTAGGCGTATTAACGGGCTATGGAGATGCCCATCAATAGATATCAATGTGAGTGAGTAGGGATTGCCATGCAACGGATGCACTAGAGCTATAAGTGTATGAAAGCTCAAAAGAAAACTAAGTGGGTGTGCATCCAACTTGCTTGCTCATGAAGACCTAGGGCAATTTGAGGAAGCCCATCGTTGGAATATGCAAGCCAAGTTCTATAATGAAAATTTCCCACTAGTATATGAAAGTGACAAACTAGGAGACTCTCTATCATGAAGATCATGGTGCTACTTTGAAGCACAAGTGTGGAAAAAGGATAGTAGCATTGCCCCTTCTCTCTTTTTCTCTCATTTTTTTTCTTTTATGTTTTTTCTCTTTTTTTTGCTTGGCTTCTTTGGCCTCTCTTTTTTATTTCCTCATATGGGACAATGCTCTAATAATGAAGATCATCACACTTTTATTTACTTACAACTCAAGAATTACAACTCGATACTTAGAACAAAATATGACTCTATATGAATGCCTCCCGCGGTGTACCGGGATGTGCAATGAATCAAGAGTGACATGTATGAAAGAAATATGAAAGGTGGCTTTGCCACAAATACGATGTCAACTACATGATCATGCAAAGCAATATGACAATGTTGAAGCGTGTCATAATAAAACGGAATGGTGGAAAGTTGCATGGCAATATATCTCGGAATGGCTATGGAAATGCCATAATAGGTAGGTATGGTGGCTGTTTTGAGGAAGGTATATGGTGGGTGTATGGTACCGGCGAAAGTTGCGCGGCACTAGAGAGGCTAGCAAAGGTGGATGGGTGAGAGTGCGTATAATCCATGGACTCAACATTAGTCATAAAGAACTCACATACTTATTGCAAAAATCTATTAGTCAATGAAACAAAGTACTACGTGCATGCTCCTAGGGGGATAGATTGGTAGGAAAATACCATCGCTCGTCCCCGACCGCCACTCATAAGGAAGACAATCAAAAAAATATCTCATGCTCCAACTTCGTTACATAACGGTTCACCATACGTGCATGCTACGGGACTCACAAAACTTAACACAAGTATTTCTCCAATTCACAATTACTCACTAGCAAGACTCTAATATCACCATCTTTATATCGCAAAACAATCATAAGGAATCAAACTTCTCATAGTATTCAATGCACTTTATATGAAAGTTTTTATTATATCCCTCTTGGATGTCTATCATATTAGGACTAAATTCATAACCAAAGCAAATTACCATGCTGTTTAGAGACTCTCAAAATAATATAAGTGAAGCATCAGAGTTCAATAATTTCTATAAAATAAAACCACCGCCGTGCTCTAAAAAGATATAAGTGAAGCACTAGAGCAAAATTGCCTAGCTCAAAAGATATAAGTGAAGCACATAGAGTATTCTAATAAATCACGATTCATGTGTGTCCCTATCAAAAGGTGTGTACAGAAAGGATTATTGTGGCAAACTAAAAAGCAAAGACTCAAATCATACAAGACGCTCCAAGCAAAACACATATCATGTGGTGAATAAAAATATAGCCTCAAGTAAAGTTACCGATAGACGAAGACGAAAGAGGGTATGCCTTCCGGGGCATCCCCAAGCTTAGGCTCTTGGTTATCCTTGAATATTACCTTGGGGTGCCTTGGGAATTCCCAAGATTAGGCTCTTGCCACTCCTTATTCCATAGTCCATCAAATCCTTACCCAAAACTTGAAAACTTCACAACACAAAACTCAACAGAAAATCTCATAAGCTCCGTTAGTATAAGAAAATAAATCACCACTTTTGGTACTGTTGTGAACTCATTATTTATTTATATTGGTGTAATATATACTGTATTCCAACTTCTCCATGGTTCATACCCCCCGATACTACCCATAGATTCATCAAAATAAGGAAACAACACAAAGAAAAACAGAATCTGTCAAAAACAGAACAGTCTGCGAAGATCCGAATTGTCCTAATACTTATGTAACTCCAAATATGCTGAAAAGCTATAATAACAGAGGCAATTTGTATATCAATCTCATGTAAAAAATTCAGGGTTTTTCAACGCTCCAGTGAATTATTAAAATTCTGTTACTGGACATAAAAGTTTCTGTTTTTCAGCAAGATCAAATCAACTATCACCGTAAGCCATCCCAAAGGTTTTACTTGGCACAAACACTAATTAAAACACAAAACCACATCTAACCAGAGGCTGGATGAATATTCAAAGCAAAACAGGAACAAAAAGCAAAAACAAAAATAAAATTGGGTTGCCTCTCAACAAGCATTATTGAGAATCAAAGAGAGAGAACAAGCCATCTAGCTACTAGCTATGGACCCGTAGGTCTGAGGTAAACTACTCACGCTTCATCGGAAGGGCAATAGAGTTGATGTAGAAGACCTTCGTGATCGAATCCCTCTTTGTCATGGTGCCGGAAAAGGTCCCTAGATGGGATCTCACGGGTACAGAAGGTTGTGGTGGTGGAAAAGTCTTTTCGTGGATGCTTCTGGTGGTTTGGGAACATATGTGAATATATAGGTGAAAGAATTAGGCCAGGGGAGTCACGGGGGGCCCACAACGTAGTGGGCGTGCCCTACCCCCTTGGGTGCGCCCTGCACCCTTGTGGCCGCCTCGTGGCTCCTCCGACTTCATCTGCAAGTCTCCTGGGTGTCTTCTGGTCCAAGAAAAATCATCGCGAAGGTTTTATTCCGTTTGGACTCCGTTTGGTATTCCTTTCCCACGAAGCTAAAAAACAAGGAAAAAAAAAGAAACTGACACTAGGCTCTAGGTTAATAGGTTAGTCCCAAAAATAATATAAAATAGTATATTAATGCATATAAAACATCCAAAACAGATAATATAATAGCATGGAACAATCAAAAATTATAGATACATTGGAGACGTATCAGTGGTGGAAGTAGCTCATGCCACCGACGGTCGATCGCTCCAGCGGTCGTGATGGTCGCGGGGAGCGTGGGGTGCTGAGCTCCGTGGCCGGTAGGCGCTGCCTGAGTGGCTCTGGCAGCCCAATGTTCGGCGTAAGCTTGGGGACCTTCCTCCATGAAGGCGGCGGGGGCGGAAACGGGGCAAAGGTCGGAGAAGATCCTCGACACGCCCCTACCTGGCGTGCCAAATGTCGGATTCAGGGCTCCGCTGACCCAAGAAAGGTTCGAACTCTTGGGCGTGTGCGAAGAACTCAACCTCTCCAGCCAACCGATTCGTCGCTCCCACGGCCTAGCTTGATGAACAGGAAAGGAAGGAGACACGGCAGTTTACCCAGGTTCGGGCCACCTTGCGGTGTAAGACCCTACTCCTGCTTTTGGGTGGATTAGCCTTGTGAGGAGCTGAGGATGAACTAGTACAGAGGAAGAACAACCTCACAAGGTCTGTTCTTGTGTGGGTTTGAGCTGAGGATTCCATCCCCTTCCTACGGTGGTGGCTAACCTATATATAGTGGCCTTTGTCCTCTTCCTCCAAAATGAAGGCGGGAAGGGATCCCACAACGGCCAATTTTGAAGGGGGACAAGTAGTACATCTTATCCCAAAGAAAGGTGGTCTTCGCCTACAAAGCTTCTGGTCGTGACGTCATGGTGGGCTCGGCGATGACATCCGTCCTGCCGTCCTGGCGGTCTTGGTCTTGTTGCACGGGAATGGAAACCTTTGGGTGATTCCTCGGGACTCCGCGCCTGCGCTTGCCTCCTTAGCACAAAAGAGGAAACCTGCTACACTACACCCGCTGGCGCCCGCCTGGCCTTGGTCGTCATAGCTTGCATCACCCAAACCTCATGAGATGGGTGCTTGCATAGGAATCTCCGCTCCTCAGGAGCCAGCCTAGGAAGGCTGCTCCCTCCGGAGGTCTTAGCGTCATCCGCCTCGCGAGGGTCTTGTCTTGCTGATGCTGAAGATGGGCCGTACCAGGCCGTCGATGGAGCCACGCAGTGGGCTGCAGGCAGGCAAGTCTGGGTACCCTGGTTCCCAGAACACCGACACCTGCCCCTATCAAGACCTATTGAAATCGAGCCGACTTGTGTTGCATGTCAAGGACATGCAGTAATTTCCATCTCCCATATTTTGGTTTCGGGCGGTTACTGCGAGTTTGGCCGCTTCGTTCAAATTTTTGAGAAAAAGCTTGCACGTTTACCGTGCCAACTCAATTCCAATCCATTTTGTTTTCTTTTTTTTCGGGCATGATCTATTTTCGATTCGAACAAAATTTTGTATACATCATTTTTTATATATACTTTCAAAAGCACAACAAAGAATTCTGCTCCTTTATATATAATATGATTTACAAATACAATGATCTCAAAATCATAAGGTTGAATTCAAGAAATTTAAACCAAATTATGTTCTACTCAAATGAATGGATCAGTAATATCTAGATATTAAATAACATAGATGCGCGTGAATTCATATGTGTATGCATGTTTGATAAATCAATTTTGGTTCGAGTATGAATTACATGTATCATCATCTCGAATTCAAATATTTGAATCCCTTTTATGTTGACATTTTCTATACACGCAACTAAATATTTGAATCTCCTTTCACGCCCATCTCTCTCGCATGCTCCTTCATGTAGCTATCACTCTCTTTTCTCCAGCTCACCCGCACGCTCACTTCATGTTTCTCCTATTTTCGCAAACATGGTCTCTCACCGCCTCCCTTGAGAAGTGTCACACTCTCCCTATCATTATACATTACACGGTTTTCATTATCTCTCACGTCTCTATCGTTCTCTGGTATCACAAGGTACCTAAGCTTTCTTTTTCACCGCCACACACACACTCTCACTCGTCTTTCACTTTGTCTTTCTCTCTAGGGTTCTCTCATGCACCCTATATCTTTCTAGATATGACTCCTACCACTAGAATTACTCTCTCCCGCACACACAACGTTTGTTGGGGTCTCCTTTCCGTCTTCATCTCAGTTATAAAACTGACATTATTCATCTGTTTACCGATCAGACAAACTCTCCCCCTTTCCCTCTCTCTCTCTCTCTCTCTCTCTCACACAACTCCTGCTTCCACTCCCCCTCCCGACTACCGTCTCTCTCACATACACACAAAACTCTCGCTTTCGCACCCCGACTCGTATTTCTCTCACAAACATTGATCGACCAGCCTCTAGATAGGTTTATACATCCGCACACTCTTGCTTCCACTATCTCGTACATGTCTCTCTCGCGCTCCTTGTATCTATGTAGATTTTTCGTCCCTTCTTGAGACACGCCCTCTCGATCGTGCACACACACACTATCGCCTCATTTTATGGTGATACCTCTCGCACACACACTCTTTGTGTCTTTGTCACACACGCACTCCCTCCTCCTCCTCTCTCCCTCTCTCTCACACACACACCACACACACACACACATGGGCTTTTTGCAACAATATACCACTTCTCGAATCTTGAAACCAACCACATTCCTCCCTTATCTCATCAAAACCGCCAAAGGAATATATTTTGAGTGAAACATAACATATTTTTAGTGATATACGTATTTCAAAACTAGACTCTTTTCTATCAAATCGGTGAATATGTATTAATCTACTTTGAACGTGTGGCAACGCATTGGCACATTGCTAGTTATTACTGTATAATTTTTTGGACACCAGAAAAATAGTGGAGTACATATACGAAGAGAAGAGGCGCACGCACGCAGTCGGTCTCTCACTGTCTCGCACACATGAGAGTTACGTAAAGGCACCGTAAATAAATAAACCCTAGGTGCACGATTACTGCATGCACGGGTACCGGGTACGTGGTGGAGCGCACCTTTGTAGGAATAGTCAGCTCGCGTGATAATTTGATCCGTAGGAGTTGATGGTCGGGACCACAGGTAAACGACCTGGAGGCAGTGGCTCACCAGTAGCCACTGATCGAGTAGCCACGTTTAAAATATCATTTTTAGTGGGGTAAGAGTTCCGATTTTCAATGGCGTGTTATACTCCCTCCATTTTTATTTACTCCACATATTAGAGTTGACTGAAGTCAAACTTCGTAAAGTTTGACCAAGTTTATAGAAAAGAATATAAATATTTACCATAACAAATATATATGATGCAAAAGTACATTCAATAACGAATCTAATGGTATTGATTTGTTATTGTACATGTCAATATTTTTGTCTATAAACTTTGTCAAAGTTTACAAATCTTGACTTTGACCAAAGCTAATATGCGGAGTAAATAAAAACGGAGGGAGTACTAGTTTTTAGAACGATTGGTATGGAGCGAAAATGCAATTCATAACTACTACCTCCGTCCTGGTTTACTAGTCCCCATCGTATTTTTGGACAAAGTTTGTCCACGAATTTTACTTGTAAAATGTGAATGGAAAATGATATTTTGTTACACCCAAACAAAAAAGGACAGGAGGGAGTGATTGCTCTGACACGGACGCGACCTCTCATAGCGCAGACATTGAACCGGCGCGCCGGCCAAGAGGGCCCCACTCGCTGCAGGCCAGGCTAAACACGCCTCCTCGCCGCATGCAACCGGCTTCAGACTGCCCCGCCTGCCTCCATTGAATCCGCGTGTGTGCCGGCAACACGTCCTTCCGCGAGCCGGCCGGCATTTTAGAACACAACGCCGGTTGGCTCCTCTCGTCCGCCCGCTATTTAAATGAGGCCAGACGCCTGACAAGAACCGCACCACACCGCCGCTCCCCATATCCACCTTGCACCATTTTCTCCACACTCTCCATAGCATCCGATGAGCAGGAAGACGAGTTCTCCGGCATAAAAGCCAGCTGGGTGCCCCGACGAGCCAGGCAACTCGCTGCCCCACCTCCCTCCCCGCCCCAGGCCATCAGTACCATGGGCGAGGCTGCAGGCGAGCAAGTGGAGGAGCAAGCCGCCGCTCCAAGCTGGCCCCTGGTGCATCAACTCGACGCTCCAAGCCTGCTCGCAGAGGAGTGGCCAATTGCTGCACGCCGGCACACGGGGGACCACGGCATCCAGTGCACCATGGTTGCCCGTGCCATCCGAGGCAAACATTGGTGGAACCGCGGCTTGCTAGCGGAGGTGGCTAACACATCCCCGGCCACCGCCGATACCGAGGAATAGTAGACCACAGGAGCCGCCGCCGCTCCGAATCCATGAGTGCTACGACCACCGCGTCACCAGCATAGACACACGGTGTGTTGCCCAGTTTGTCTCAAAACATCATGGACCCCAGCGGCCGACATTAGAAATTATACCTGCTTCCAGAAGTTATTCGCATTTAGTCAAAAAATGTCCAAAATATAATTAATTACGTATGGTCTTGACTTGTTGTGCTCACACTGGTAGTAGGAACTAGAGATTTTTCTTTATTTATAACTCTCCTCACATTTTTTTTGGCTTTGAAGTGAATCATGGTTGTGGACATTATCTATGAATGTGCAGATATCTGTGAACTTGAGTTTGATGTGGAAGTTGAACTTGGAATGTTGGGCTTGCGTGTGAACTATACCATGTCCAGTGGTTCATGTGTTATTGTTTGGAAAGTAATGGCTGTTATTACATGACCCCAAAAAAAATATTTTGTGCCACATCAGTAGATGCACGGACATCACAACAGGCATGCTGACTGGATAAACATTTGAACCTAGCTATTATGAAGGAAAATTTGTATTGACAACAGTTTTAGATAGCAGGAGATGCCTAGCCTGCTCTGCCTCTGCTAGCTTCTTTCTGGCTTCTTCCATCTCTTCTTTGGCTTGGGTGAAGAGAGCATCTGATTGCTCTTTTCGCTTCTTCAGGAACTCAGCTACATTCTCAAGGGCTGCTGCACGCTTTCTTTTAGCCTTTACTAGAGCCATGAGGACACGAACAGTTGATGACTCCACCTGGCTTGTGTGTAATCGAGCATCATCTGGGAATTTTGCACCTTGTGTCTAATCTAGCATCATTAGGGAACGGGCACATTGTGCGTAATCCAGCCTCATTTTGGAAACATGATCTCGAGGTTGACCATACTTCCCTCCTCGTAGGAACTACATCCTGACATGAAGTTACTTCTTTTTTAGATCAATAGTCAGAGCTACCCAGATCCATTAAGTAGAAGCCAGATAAACAGGACTCGGAGAAGTGAATTCAAAAGGAGAAATATAAAAACAGACTCCAAGGTGAGAACACCCACTTCCTACATCAAGCTAAAAACGAAAGCATTAGGATGATTAAGACTCTTCTTATTACACATCAAAGAACACGAGGCTAAGAGAAATAGAAACTACAACATATATACATCGAAGCACACGAGGCTAAACGAAAGTAATTGAAAGGGTGTTACTTACCAAAGCTTGTTTTACAGGTTCAGTGCATATCCTCTTTAACTTGCCACATTCCTTGAAGATGTCCCCAATATCCCGTGTTTGGTCTTCATTGCTCCTCTGAATGTTCGCATTCGTAATTTTAAAATCTCAACAAGGCAAGAAAAATATAGTAATACTCACGCATCTTGTGGGAGACATTAAAGCACTCATCAGCCATGTTAGAGCATCTCCAACAGAAGCGCAACGCGCAGTGCGTTAAAAAGCGTTTACAGTGCCGGAATAGCTAGTTTTTGCGGGCCGCGGAGTGCTGGCTCCAGCGGCCGCTGCAAAAAATTGTGCGCGCGCGCCGCTCCAGCAGACGCACTATATTTTTTTCTCCGTTCTACTCTGACTTGATACACATTCGACTCCGAGTCGATGCTGGCATAGATTTATACATAGATAGTTCTCAGCATAGATATAGCATAGATAGATAAAAAATAGATAGTTCAACTACTCCTCATTGTCCGAGTCCGCCTCGGTGATGTCCTGCTTCGACGTCTCAATGTAGGCATCAAGATACAGATCATCGTCGGAGTCCCAAGGCGACACTGCTCCTAGCTTGATGTTGAATTGAGCGACCGCCTTCCGCATACGCATGTCCTCATGATAGGCGTTTCACTCCGCCCTCCTCTTCTCCCTCTCCGCCTTCCTTTGCGCGTAGAACTCGTGCTCGTTGATGATGTCCTGCGGGAAGTGTTGGCGCCACAGCGCCATGGCTTCCTCGTCCATCTCGGCGATGCCGAGACGGTGCTCCCACCTCCGGTTGTCGCGATGATCCTCGTCGATGATAAGCCGCGGGGGAGGCGCGAGCTCCTGCGCCCGCTCTCGCGTCGGCACGTTGGGGAAGTTCATGTCCCTACGAGGCCGCCGGAGGCGCCACGCCGCCGTGTCATACGCGCGGGCGGCCTCGTGGGCTGTGTCGAAAGTGCCGAGGCCGAGGCGCATCTCGCCGAACCGGATCTCGGCGGAAAAGCCACCGGAGGGGCGCGCGCGGATGCCGCGGTAGCCCCAAGTTTCCCGGCGGCACAGCGGCATGGTGGCGCGGTGGTGGTGAGGCGAGAAAGAGCGGGGAGAGAGTGGTGGTGAGGCACAGAGCAATGGGAGGGCGCGGGAGGGCGTTGGATTTTATAAAGCGTGCCGGACACCTCGCACCAAAACTAGCGCGCGCCCCGCCACTTTTTCCCGCACGCGCGCGATCCTTTCCCGATGTCCCTGCTATCTCTACTCTTATATATATATATGTATTATATTATATATTTATTTTATATTTATATTTATCTCTACTCTTATAAAAAACAGAGTTGGTGATGATGGTGTGCCTGCCATCTTGCAATATAGGCCATCTGATTTATATCTGACGGATAGGAAGGAGACTATGGCAATTTTGCAAAAAGATACCCACACCCCTCTCCACATTATAAGGCCTTCCCTCGTTCATCCTTTTCTCCCACAAGATAAACTACTCATGCAAATGCATCTTGATGTTCTGTGCAACGCATGGGCATCTTGCTAGTTCTAAAAAACTTTCCATCATTTGCCACACTACTGGTTGCAGATGAAGAACCTACCCAAGCACAACGCAATACAGGAGCGACGCACAATTACAAGGTGATATTCTGTTGGACAATGCAAGCTATAACCAATTACTTATACCGGAACAATAGCAACCAGGAAATTTGAAGGGTAGGTATGAACAAAATTGGAACTGCACATGTACTGCTAAGAGATTCTACACATTACCAATCGAGGAGGAGTACGATGGTCGCGGTGGCGTCTGTTCATCATGGTCGGCAACGGGAGTCAGTTCATTGTCCATGACGGTGGTGCTTCTGCGCTTGGCGTTGGCTTCCGGGAAGCAGATCCGAGACCGTGGAAGACGGTGCCGGGGAAGAGGCTCCGTGTACGACGACGATGGTGGACCGGCTCCAGTGCGGTGTACGACGTCGTCGATGAGGCAGATGCGCTACGGTGGATGAGTGCGCTGATGTAGAAGGGGAGGAGCATGAAGGCTATGGTGCCGTGCAGAAGTCTATTTTGCGGTGGGGATAGAAAATGGGAGTATTCTGGTGTACTACTCCGGGTGCCGGGTGGGGTTGGCTAGGTAGGGTGAACCTGAAGTTACCAAAACAGCCCCCTACCCACCAGCATCCGTAGGCCTGTTCCGAAGGGTATGATGGTAACTTCGCACTGCTCGAATCAGGGTCGCGGGAGATTTTCCCGCCGACCTCAAAATTTTGTAACACTGAACTCCCCGTCTGGCGTGTTGGGTGATTGGGCTAAGCAACTAGCGACTAGTACTAGTAACTACTAGTACTCCCTCCGTTTTTATTAACTTTGCATATTAGGTTTGACCAAAGTCAAACTTCCTAAAGTTTGACCAAGTTTATAGAAAAATATAAACATTTACCATAACAAATATGTATGATGTGAAAGTACATTCAATAATGAATCTAATGGTATTTATTTGTTATTGTATATGTTAATATTTTTTGTTATAAACTTTGTGAGAGTTTACAAAACTTGACTTTGACGAATGCTAATACGCGGAAAAATGGAGGGAGTACACATTTGTTTTCTTAGTTTGTAGTGGAATTAATCATTTGTTGTAATCGTGAAATAATTATATTAAGCTACTGACTTCGAATGTAATGGTTTATACAATTCAATAGTTAGAATCATTGTTGAATTCCAAGATATATACCAGGTCTATAGTACTTCACAATATGCTCAAACTCACATAATCCCAATCAAATGAAAATCTAAATGCATTTCATAGTTATTACTTTGCATAGGATGCAACAAAACCAACCATAACTCTACATGATCCATTATAAAGCAACATTTTGAACACATCCCAATGTGTGAATGAAACATGTAGAGAGAGCTTGTGAAGATGGAGAAAATAGGGCGGGAAATATTTTATGTATGTGGGCGAGAGAGTAGGAGACAAACCTCACGAGAGAGAGAGAGAGAGAGAGAGAGAGAGAGAGGAAGAAGTTAGGTCTGTGAGAAAGATGGAGACATGTAATATACGTGAGATGCGTGTGCATCCGGATTTTGTACATGTGGAAGGAGAAGAGACAACAGGTTTGATGAGAGAGCTGGAAAAACGTGGACAAGAGGGGAAGGATCTCGTGGGTTGAGGGACTGATAATTTTGTGCGGGAGAGAGAGGGGGGGGGGGGAGTCAGTCAGTCATCATCACATCATCCTGCTTCCAAATGGCTCCGCATTCTCTAGTGCAGTGTGGTCGCCGTCTTCGATCTCCTCGATGCCCTCTTTGAAGATTGAGGTGGTGTGCATGCTGGGGTGCAGAGAAGCACAAGCGAGAGTGGTCGCCATATAACCTTGGATGGGGATGAATTGTGTGCTCGGGGGAGGGGGGAGTTTGTGTGCAGTGTGTGTGTGTGTGTGTGTCAGATATTGAGAGAAATCAAACCTATGGAGAGAATGTGTGTGTATGTGACGGGAAGCTACATGTGAAATAGGGTTTTCACGAAGAGATTGTGCGTGCAAGATAGAGAGCGATGTGTGGGCCTTGAGGCGGGCAGGGGCCGGGTGAGGGTGTCAAAATGTGTGCGTTGATGCATGTGTTACATGCAATCGTGCGAGCGATGGACGAATCGAGAGAGATGGTTGTTGTGTTACGGATGCTCCTCTCTCTCTCTCTCTCTCTCTCTCTCGCACACACACAAGTACAAAAAGAAGACCGTTCTCTCATGTATACACAACATATCGGCATCTCTCTATGTCTCACTAATGCATGATCATTTGCACATTCACACCTCTCGATGTCTCTATCACACGCACACCGTCTCCACATTGCCCTTCCGCCACACAACACATATGGACACATACACGCGTTCTCTCTCAGTCACACACACAGAATCAGTATTAAAAAAATGTCTAGGGCGCACCTAAAACGTCCAAATCCAAATAAGCACGAACTGAAGCTAAATTCAAATATATAAAAATATTGTAGCGTGAAGAAATTTTCCAGGAAAAAAAGTAGAGTAATATTTGGGGATTGTTTTCACACACACAAAAAGGTTCGGTGGATGTCCTTCGAGTGCGACACGGTGACGCACCGTTCGATCGACCGCGCGGCCGCAGTGCACGCGCTTGTATAGGATTCTGTATCGATGCTGTGCTAACTAATGTGGTAGTATAAGCGCTGCCTCAGTCTAATGTTTACGTGTACTAGTACAGTGTTCTTTTAAGTTTGACCAACCCTATATAAAACTAAACTAAGCTCCCATATGCGCACTCATCAATATGCCGCCGCCGTTGCGCATGCCAGCGCCCGCCTGCTCCGGTCGACCATTTCTCGCCCATCACCGCCGTGTCCCCGCCGTCCCTGTGCCATGAAGCCGAAGGTTCGCCCGCTCACATCGTCTGCAGTCCCTCCTCGCGATGCCACCACGCTGCCAAGCACGCGAGCAGGTGGAGCCACGTCTATGCCCGCAGCGTATGAAGAGGAGGACGAGCGCGTGCTCTAGCACGCCGGCGAGGAGGAGCTAGCGTGTCATTGTCGTCTCCGCTCACGCAGAGCCTGCAAACCGGGTGCGGACATGGAATCTACCTTCGAGACCTTGAATGCCACGTGGATCCTGCAATCTGAAGGAACAATTTGGGTCAGTCGACTCTTGTGAGCCGTTGGATGCAACATGGACGGCCAGAAGGGCTTCTTCAACCTCCGAAAATGATGCACTGTTCAACTTCTCTCTAAGGCATTGAGACGCCAGCC
The DNA here is from genome assembly GCA_011799875.1 of Thinopyrum elongatum. Lineage (NCBI taxonomy): Eukaryota > Viridiplantae > Streptophyta > Magnoliopsida > Poales > Poaceae > Thinopyrum > Thinopyrum elongatum. The sequence continues at coordinate 219,892,841 of CM022300.1, read as the reverse complement.
CGCCACAGGCCTAACCGCCTGCCGCCGCTGCCCCGCCCTCCCGTAAACTGCCTGCCACCGCGATGCTCCCCCCCAACCCCGCCATCCGTTTAACCCCGGGCACGATCCATTTTTTCCAGCGAACTGCATTCCACACCCAACACTCATAAGACAGATCATGGGCACCCTGCTACCCTAATATAGATACTGGGGTAGCTTCTCTGCCGTCTTCTTCCTTCGCTCCGTCGAACTTATTTCACAAATCGACTGACCCAAATTATACTACTAGTATGTATTAAGTATAGTAGGAACGCGAAGATACGAGTAGTAGTACCAACTACAAGAAGAACAGTAGTAAGACATACTAGTACTACTGTACGTACTAAAGAGTTCAAATAACGAGAAAGAACATAACATAGTTCTGCTGGGGGCTCAGCACAACACACCCCTGAAATAAAACTAAGCAACTAGTCCGCTTGACACTGCAGTACAACCGGCATGAGCAACGGCACTGCCACCTTACTCGGAGTCCGAGTCCACGTCCTCGTCCCTCTTCCTCTTCCTCTTCGCCGACACTTCTTTGCTTGAACCAGACACTGGGCTCTGCTTCTTCATCCAACCCTTGTAGATATTTAAACAAAGGTAGGCATCCGTTGCTGCGTACACGATGTGATCTTCATCTATTGTCTTCGACTCCCATGCATGATGAAACTCCGGGTGAGGTTTCTTCAGTTGAGCGTATGAATGATCAATCATGGCTGCTGCCAAGGTCAGCATTGAAGGCTGAGAGGAGGACACCAGGCTTTCCTTCTAGAGATCGAGGGGCTGGCCTACAACAAGGCCTATCCGATCCAGGACTCTCCTGTCATTCGTAAAGTCTACAGTAACGAATTTCACTCTTTTGTCCTTGAGGAAGAACTCAAAATCCTGGCACCTAACGTTGGCATGGCATATGTGGTAGACCAAGCACACGTTATGTACGCAAACCTAGATCACGGCGGGCTTGTTCATCTCTGCCACCTTTAGAAGCTTCTCCTTTTCCAGGACTGTGGTGTACTCAACATCTAGCCCAGCGACCCACTCATCCTTTGAACTTTTGAACATGTGTAGGAAGCGACCAAGGCATGCTTCCACCGTCACGGATCTATGGGTGTAGATGACAATGAACTCATCGCCGGTGATGGTTCAAACCTTGTACTCACCACCGATCATGGAGATTTGGGAGGCCATGGATTTTGGAGGCGGGTTAGGAGAAGTGGAACTGGTGTAATGTGAAATGATGGGACGACTGGGAGCGAACTATTTTAAGGTAGAAGATGGGATGAGTAGGGCGTGCGAATGGCGTGGGGTGGTGGCTTGCCTGGTGGATAAATGGCTGCATGCCCCCAAAGAGTTCTCGAGTACTACGCGGGACCCACTAGATGTCATGTCTACTAGACCCACATCGTAGGCCTGACGGTATAGCTTCTGCATGTTTGCACGCCATGCCGGCGCGTGCATGTAACTTCACTTAATTCCGTCAACTGTCGCGCCTCCCATGACCTTCGCCTCCCTCGCGCGGTCGCGCCCTTTGAGACTTCGGACGACTATAAATGAGCAAAAAAATTTGCCTACTCCGCATGCATGATACTCCCTCTAGTTTAAAGGGCTCGATTCAAAATTTTCACCTACTCTTACAAAGATAGAGGCAGTGGAATAGTTTTTGTAGTCTGCAAAAGTACTCAATTAATGCTCTCGTTCTTCACAAAAAAATGTGTTTACCAATGCATTATCGCATGGCATGCATGCATGAACACTAGTAAATGACAAATATTTTTACATGCATTAGTCAATATTCTCTTTAGGCTACTCATAGTGGAAAGTATCATATACTAGTATCATGTGCATGATACTAGTGTATGACACGGGACTACCTTTATAGTGCCATGCATGACATAAAGTAGCATAGTATTTAACATGATACGGTATCTACCTATGTTACTCTAACCCCCCTCTCTTCTTTAATTCTTTGCCACATCAGCATGTTTGCTATTCCCGTGTGCATGATACCAGCTAAGATACCACCACTATGGCCAGCCTTAATCATCGCATGCAATAATTTAGTGCACCTTGAAATCTGAACATGTGTGTGGCGTGTATGTTTTTAATGACTTGAGACTATACCTAGCCCGGCATGCAATGGTCAGTTCATTGCATGTAAGATGACTTATTATGCATGGTTCCCCATACCTGCAGGAAGCCCGTTCATCTCCAAATCTTTTCCTCTCCATGTGTGAAAACAATCTGCCTGCTTGACTCTCCTTCTCCCTCCGGCAGTCCCACCACTCCACCCCGTGTGAAAAAAAATCTGCATGCATGACTCTCCTCCCCCTGCGCTCGTCCAATCCGTTGTGACCAGCAATATTTCCACCCCTTCCCTCCCCCGTAATTTACTCCAACAAATATGCCCACCTAGCTGTTACATTAATCACACAACATATCTTACGTAGGTGTGCCATTGCTCGCTATAAATACTGCGCCTCCCACGGCATTCGGAAGAACGCTCACGTTCATCTCTATCTCCTCCCCGTCCCTCTCACGTCGACCACCATGGCATTGCCCCTCCCAAGCCCTAGGCGCCCCTCGCTGCCCCGCGCGGAGCGTCACGCATCACGGTTCTGTTCCTCGCCGCCACTAGTCGAGGAGGATGCGTCGGTGTTCCGCTCCTCACCGCGACGCGTCGAGGTGGACGCGTTGGTGTTTCGCTCCTCGCCGCGACACATCGAGGTGGACGTGTCGGTGTTCCCAGTCTCACCAGCACACACGTCGGAGGACGCGTCGGCTCCCTGCTACGAGGAGAGCGTCGCGCCCGCCGAGCCCCCTAGCCTTGAGGAGCTTTGGAAAGAAATGGAGGTCGCCTTGTGGGAGGCTTTGCCTCCGGCAGAGCACGCCAAAATAGAGGCGGAGAAGAAGGCTGAGGAAGAGAAGTGCGCCGCGAGGCATGCTGCTTGGCAGGCCTATGTCGCGTCCGAGAGAGTCAGGCAATTGGCTCTTTGGCAGAAGGCTCATGCGAGGGCCGTGAGGGTGGCGGAGGACGCCCGTGCCAAAGCCCTGAGTGCAGTCGGGCCCAAGTCCCTCATCTACGCTTGGCGGTACGTGGACCGGGTGCATGCTTCCAGCGAGGAGAAGTACCTGTTGGCACCGGATCACCAGACCGGTGAGATCGCGCTCGCCCGCCGGCAAGCCGCCAATCAGCACCTTGCGAGTTGCGAGGCTGAGGAAGAGGCGTTGTGTCACCGCGCTGGGAAACGGCCGCGCACCAGGGCACTCGTGGCGCGCCGCAAGCGCTCCTGCGAGCGCCGTGGCTTTTATTAGGAATAAACTAGCAATGTGCCCGTGCATTGCAACGGATCCAAAGTAGAATAGTACTTGTTCGCAAACTTGAAAGAAAACATTCTTGTTTTGATATACATATATACCACTAAAAATATATTACTTTTCACTCAAAATATATTTCTCAGGTTGTTTTGATGAGGTGAGGGAGGGATGTGGTTGCTTATAAGATAATAAGGGGTTTTCTGCAAATTGCAGCAGAGAAGCGGGCTATTGTTGCAAAAATGCCACAACTTACCTCATAACCGTTAGATGCAGATCTAATGGTCAGAAATGATGGATGGCAGACACACCATCATCACTAACTGAGTCTTTTATAGGAGTAGAGATTTAGTTTCGTAAGGCGATCTCATTAGTTTTGGGACGGAAATGATAAATCCCGAATGTTCAGGAATTATTAGCGTCCTTAATTAAGTATGTAAAAGGAAAAGTTTGGAAACCTTGTGTATCCGTACGCATTTTGTAAGTACGTGCATATAGCACAAACTTAACTATATATCACACTACACGTCTCTCTCTATATATGCTTGCAGACTGTGCTACTACTATTACTATGTACGTGCAAATGCACGTTTTAACATTACGATGCGGTTTTTGTAAAAGTAGTAAAACAACACTAGTCAAGCTTGTGAAACGATTCAATGCAAAAGAAATGCAAAAATGCTCGTTTGATTGTTTACTTTTAGCTTCCTTCTCTGTGGTTATTTCTCTATCGTACTTTGTATGGAGTATCTCACTAGTCGGGAAGGCATGCAAATTCCCAAACCGCTTTGTACACCCTGTATCGAATTTTTTGCCTAACAAGTTATGCCGTGCAATTGGAATTCCAACTTGAGTACTACTACTAGGAGTACCAGGATTCTAGATTAGTATTCCCTCCGTCCTTGAAAGAGTGTACTTCCAACTTTGTTGGAGGGTCAAACTATCTCAAAGTTTGACCGAGTTTGTGCAAAAATATATCAATGCTTGTGAAACCAAATAGCTATATGACGAAAATATATTTTATCATGAATCTAATGCTACTAATTTGATGGCATAAATGTTGGTCTAGTATTGTATAAATACGGTCAAACATAAAAAAGTTTGACTTTCCAACAAAGTTGGAAGTACACTCTTTCAAGGACGGAGGGAGTAATCCCATAACTACTACCTCCGTCCTGGTTTATTGGTCCCCATTGTAATATGTGTCAAATTTTGACCATAAATTTAACTAATGAAATGTTTATGCATGTCACCAAAAATTATATCATTGGAAACTATGTTCAAATATGAATCCAACAATATAACTTTTGTTGACATGCACTAACATTTTATCAGTTAAATCTTTGGTCAAAATTTAACACAAATTACAATGGTGACTAATAAACCCGGATGGAGGTAGTAGTTTAGAAGCCCAAATGAATGAGTGAGGCGCCTTATGGGAAAAGCTGGGGAAGAGACGACTTATTTTTTAAGCCGCCAAAAGAACTGGCCCTAGGAGTAGTAGCTAGGGATCGAATGTGCGAGATGAACCGGACAAAGTAAATGCAGAGAGATGAAATGCAAAAAAGACAGAGGGATGTGATGGTTGCTTGTCCGTTTATTTTACCAGGCCACTGATTACTGGGAGTGGTGGGGTTCTGTGATATGACGGCTTTACTGCCGCGCCACGAGCGGGGTGAGACTCCCATGCAGCGCCGCCCTCTACACTAGTACTACCTCCATCGTGGTTTATTAGTCCCCCATATAATTTGACTGAAGATTTAACTGACAAAATGTTAGTGCATGTCAACAAAAACTATATTGTTGGATTCGTATTTGAACATAGTTTTCAATGATATATTTTTTGGTGACATTCATGAGCATTTATCGTACTATATATAATGTTAGTTAAATTTATGGTTGTACTATATATAGTAAGGTGCCCGTGCATTGCACGGAACAGTGAAATGCATTGATCGGGGAGTTGTTTATTTTGACAAAGTATGTGGGGGTCATCTCAAGTGTAACAAGTATCGATAGGTTTCTAAGGATATTATTTCTTATCTAGAGCTCACAAGCATCCGGATGAATAGTAAATGTAGGCTAAATAGATAAAAACGTATATTTTGCAAACAAAAGCGTTCAAGTGTTCAACTTGCATCCAAAACTTTTGAAGAAATAACACTTATTGTGCTTTGCAAGAAATGATCTTTAAGAATTATTTTTTGAGTATCGATTTTGTTTATCAAGATGACTTGGAAGGGGGCAGAGGAGATGTAAGAAATGGTTCATCTTAAGTCTTTCACCGTTACTGCAGTAAAAATTCACAATTAATCTCATAAATGGAAAGCGAGAACTCTAATGGAGCAAAAGCATACATGGAAGATTCTAGACTAAACCATAAATGGATACACTTTTATTCAAGCGCGATACTCTAATAGAGCAAGATCATGCATGGAAGGTTCTATAATATATAAATAAGAAGTCTCCACATGCTTAGACAGCGGCTTACATTGAGTGAAGACTAATGATGAACAGTTGACTTGGTAATGCATATGACCAAGTGAACCTCCTTGGAGTCCCCGTGCATCATCTTGGGGTGAAAATCATACCAGGCGTCTTCCATGTCCACATTGCCGGGAACGGAGCAGCTCAGCACAGTCCCATTCAGCATGATGGAGGCGGCATGGGTGCCCTCGTACTTTGGAGGGGCAGTAACAGTGAGCACGCACTGGTACAACGGCCTCGTGTCAGCGTCAGCGGCGTTGCCCCTGACGCACACTACAGAGACGGGGCGGCGGCCTAAGCGGGTTTTGGCGATGCCCATGGCCAAGAGGAGGACGCTGCCATCCTCCTCCATGACTAGCAGGCGGCGGTGATCCTCCAGCGAGTCCGGCATGGCGAATGGGTAGCACGTCTCGTACTTGATGTTCACCGCCGCGGGCCAGTAGTGATTGACGGACGGTGCCGTGAGGTGATGCACGAGGCTCGCCGGCGAGCCCTCAAATGGCAGCGTGCACTCATAGCAGTAGCAGGGTGTGTGCGCACATCTGGAACTATGCTCCACGAGCGAGTGCTGGTTGACGTACCTCTCGCAGCCGAAACTCTTGTAGACGTAGGGCACCTTGCAGGCATCGACCAGGCAGTCCATGAAACGGGAGTGGCTATAGGGGACGTTGCGCCCGCCGAATAGAGCGCAGGAGTAGCACATGAAGCAGTAGATGGTGTCCTTACTAGTACTCCCCCCATTTCTCTACTCTCTACTTTCTCTACTTCTCTACTTTCTCTTATAAAAAAACCCGAGTTGGTGAAGATGGTGTGCCTGCCATCTTGCAATATAGACCGTCCGATCCATATCTGACGGATAGAAAGCAAACTATGGCAATTTTGCAAAAAGATACCCGCACCTCTCTCCACGTTTGCCGATAAGGCCTTCCCTCGTTCGTCCTTATCTCCCACAACCTCATTGTTGAGCAATTAAAAAAGGAAGTCTCTGGAACAATCTGGCATGGTGGCCGCTGCTGGCGCCGTCCATCCCCATGCCTCCGCCCAGTCCGACCACCAGTCACCACCACGCCCCACTCCTCCTCACCTTCTCTCTCATCTTTCTCGAGATATCATTTTTTTTATAAAATTCTCGAGATACCATTTTTCCGATGAAATTCTCGAGATATCATTAGTTTTTACACATGGGATTACTCCTGCATGGGTCAATCACAACAGGTGTTTTGTAAAAAAATGCATCTTGATGTTCCATGTAATGCACGGGCATCTTGCTAGTTTGCATATAATTCCAAACACCACGTAGACACGCTCTTTGACCATTTTACAACTATGTTAGTATCATTGTTAGTGGTCAGCCGGTGCAAGTTATAGCCCCGGGTGTTTTAACCTTTTTTTTGTAATGATATCTGGCGATTGTTCGCCGCGAGCCCAATCCTGGCGAATCCCACATAACCGTTGGATTTCCATCAGATGGTGGCCTGTTTTTAAGCCATAGTATTTGACAAAACCGCCACCCTTACGCACGTACTGTAACTGCGTCGTGGGTGTTTGCAACTGCCATGTCTCCTAGCGAACGTTTACTGGGGGTTGGAGTTAGCACTGATGGCGGTTTGTAGTCATTCCACGCTCGGGCATTGAAGTTTGTAACTATTTTACAATATACTACTCCTCCGGTGCTAGTAGTAGAGCAGAGTCCTACTCCACTATATGCAAACTAGGGCATAGTAGTAGGTACTGTAGTTTATTGTACTAGTACTGTGATCACTCAAGCAAGTTGTCTGGCATCGATATGACCCTACACTGCTGGGATGCGTCTCGTAAGTCAAGCGGCGTGCTGCTGCTACATTGTCATCATCACCTGTCCACTTCCCACAGCACATATTTGCGCCTCCCCCCTCTTCCGAAACCCAAGCACTAACAATGGCAGAACCGAGCAGCGTCCGCTGAAAGAGTGGCTGGAATTCGCTCCCCACAGAGGTAATCAAGCTCATTGTTTCACGTGTGGACAATCTCAGTACCATGCCGTTCGCCGCGTGCTCGTCGGGGCTATACGGTTTACTCAAAGCCCTCAGGCCAGAGCTTTTTAAGCTAGCTCCCTGCTTGCTGATGCTGCCTGATCTTCAGAAACGGCATGTCACGCAGCATAACGATCGCAGGGTGGCGAGCATCAACCCCCTCGACTATGATCTGATCCCCGTCACCCTCAACTACATTAACGATATGTACTGGGTCGGCATGAACACGTCTTGGATGGTGCTCGTCGACGGTCACGACAGCTGGATGCTCGTGGAGGTCTACACCCGGCGATTGATCCCCCTTTCTTCGATTAACACTGCACTGCTTTGGTACCGCGGCCCAGAATACTCGGAATCTTACAGTAGCCAACATGATACCAAGTTTGATTTGCTCAAGGTTGTAATCTGCCAAGTGCCCACAAGATCTGCGAATTATAAAGACTTCAGGCTAATTGCATTCTTCAACCGCAGTCTCGCCTATCTGATAGGTCACTGTGGTAAGTGGATAAATTTGCACGTCCATCGTAGGATCATACATCCTCCATGGTTCTCTGATGCCATTGAACACAAGGGCTTCATTTACGCTGTGGACTCCTTCTATGGCTGGATATATTGCTAGCCTACTCCAGTCATCGCTACAAATGGTTGTTACAGCAGTATGTTACTTTCCTATGATATCATGATGGCTTGCTTATATTACTGTCAGCATTTACTGAAAAAATATTCATGCTCATAACATGCTGTTATTAAGATTAACTACAGTACGAGCCCTTTTTTATTTGACTCCAACTTGATATGATGTTGTAGGCCGCCTGGTGTCCCTACCCTTCCTAATCCCAGAACCTTTCAAAGAAAAGTGGCATGGCAGTTGCGGGTGGTTCCTGGCTCGATCAGACGATGGCGAACGATTGATGATCATTTGCACATACTGGACGTGTTGTTTCGCGGAATACAATCACAGTCACTGCAAGGTCTTTGAGCAGGATCCCAGCTTCTCTGGGCCTTCAGGAATTTTTGACTGGATGCTGGTAAGTAGCCTTGGTACACGCTCTCTGTTTATCGTACTAAATTATCTGATTAACAGGAGATAACCGACGGCAAGGATCATGATGGCAGCGCGGTTTCGTTCATCAGGCAAAACTGTGTGTACACAGCGTACCATGCGTCTCTCCATGCACCATACCCTGATATGTGCCGCCATGCTCTACAGCCCAAAGTAGGAGAGAGGGTCGCAAGTATCAGACTTTGACCTGCTGGCTGGAGTTTCCCCCATCAGGCACCCATCTGGTTCAAGCCGTCAGCCAATCTCCATAGCTTAATAAATAGTAACATCTAACTGAGCTAGTTAGTTAGATGCGTACACTTGGTGTAGTAGGATCTTTATTTAGTTTGATGCATACACTTGTTCTTTTTTGGTAGCCCTTTTGTAATGATGGCTGATGTTTGGTTTGGAAGAGAGAGCTGCGTCTTTACTCTTCTGGCCTTCTTACTACTTCTGTTGCACCCCCAGCCCTGGTTGCTGCTGCTGCTGTTGTTTTCAATGTACAATCAGTAGTATATTTCGTCTATTGGTTGAATAAATGTGTTGTTAGAATGACAAGCACAATGTTTTGGAAGTCGTTGCATGGTCCGATCCTTTAGTGCCCCGTATGTAGCGCATACTATTTTTGGTATGGAACACATTTTCCACTTGTCGATAACATGCAGCCCAGGGATGAAGGCCCAATAGAGGAGCCCATAATTAACTGGAAGGGAGGCTCTCACATGAATCCGGCCCAGGTACATTCTCATGATCCCCTAAACATAAATAAGTAAGTAAATAAATAAAAAAAGCTAAATGCTCATGCACCAGTTCTTTAAATTTACAATTTGAAAAGTCAAATTTTAACAGGAGGATATTATTTCCTATGAGAGCGTTGTTACATTCAGTCGATATTATTCTTAGGAAAAGATAGCGACCAGTCTTTTTTCTCCCACCATTTTCTTCCTGCAACCAGCGGACCCATGCAAATCGTAGCCAACGTCGTAAATAGTTCCGGTCCATTATTATTTTTCGATAAGAATGCCCAACCCAGCCCAACACATTGGCAACACCACTTTATCCTAGGGCTTCTGAATGTGCCCGGCTTGACACCTCAAGAAGGAAATGTTCTCAAAAAAAAACCTCAAGAAGAAAAAGGTGCTCTGCAGCATTTTACAATAAGTTTTAGCCATATAAAATTAATTCTTATAATCCAGCATAATGAGTTTGTCGATCTGACCGGTCCAGCCGCCAAAACCAAACCTGCGCCGGCAGGAGCGCCTGTTCCCGCCTTCTACGGCTGGTTGCACTACTGTGCACGCATTGCCGCCCGTTGTACCTTGAAATGCTGGCCAGGCCATCCCTTTACTCCCCATGACATCCTATTCTTCTCAAGTGATGGCAGCCTACCCCGCACCAGAACCAGTGAACCCTCATACTCCCCTCCGCCTACGGCCATATTGCCGCATGTTCCCTAGCTCCTGTTCATTCCCGTCCGAGGCCTCGCCGTTGTCCTCCGCCTTGGTACGCTCGTAGCGGCGCCGCTGTCCGGCCCTGTCAACATAGTGAATCGGGAGAGGACTATAGTTGTGAGTATGACAGTACGGACCCACCAGGTCCACTCCCGAACACAAGCGAGCGCCTCTTTACTACTCAGATGCACCCCTCATTTTTTACTCTAATCCACCCTGCTGATATCTGGGGCCCACATCATTGTCAATGTATAGTCAATTAACGACAGAATTGCACAACGTTTTTTTAGGATTTGTTCAGAGGAGCAGGCTATAAACTGGGTTGTGCGATCTCTGTGGCCCGTCTAACAACATGACCATCCCAGCAGTTTTTTTCTTTGGGAAAATAGGTAGCCCGCTATTTCTTTTTGAAGAATATCCAAGCTGGGCTGCAAATCTTTCAAGACGAGGAGGGATGCATTCCGGCCTGGCCAAAAAGTATGGGCAGTAAATCTTAAAAGTAATATGAAAGGGGTTGCAAATTCCAAAAAATATATAGCAAATGGGCAATTAGTTTCGTTTTTGTTTTTGTTCTTCACTGATATTTTGTATTTCATTGGATTTTAACATAACATAGTACTACTTTATTTTTCAATTTGTTTTAGTATGGCTACTAATTTTTGGATTAAGAATATTTTGTTCCCCAGCAAAAATATGCGAATTTTTAAAATTTTGCATATTTTTTAGTTCAAATTTTTAACACTGGCACCGACCAGAAAATGGGCAGCAATTCTATAAATGGAATATGGGCTGCAATAAATTCCATATGAATTAGCAAATGGGCTGTAAATTATGAAAATAATAGCAAATGGGCTGTACACGCCACAGATTTCTTGGCTGACTTATTTATGCAAGGCTTTGTCAGTCAACACATTATTCTAGCAGCAGTGACTGTTGGATGTCCATCCAACGACCAACGTGCTTCTTCAATCTCTGATATTCCTGCTCCAGCTGCCTAAACTAGCGCCGGCGGGACTGCTTGGTCCCTCCTCTTGTGGCCGGCTGTGATGCCGCGCAGGCTTCACCGCGCCACCCTACTCCCTCCGCTGGCCTGGCCATCCATCTACCCACCTGCACCTCCTGTTATTCTCTGGTGACGACAGCGTCATGCCGTAGCCGAACCAGTCAACCATCATACTCTCCTCAGCATGGGCATCCACTTCTGTGTCTTCGCCGGCTGCGGGTCATTCCATTCCTAGGCCTCACCATCGTCCACCGCGTTGGTGCTCTAGGCGCGGCATGCTCAACATTCAACAAACGACAGCCATCGGAATAGGGATGTACATGGAGAGGCTGACAGTAGGGACCCCCTTGGTCCATGGCCGCACGCAAGCAATTGCCTCCTTATTACGCGAAAAAAATGATTCCTCCCACTGACATCTGGGGCGCACCGGTTCGGAGGCTGACCTGTGGGCCTACTAAGTTGACGCGTACGCATGGCTTTGTCAACTTAGTCAACAAATGGTTCTAGCAGCAGTGACAGTTGGATTTTAATCGAACGGTCCTGCTGCTTCTTCAATCGCTGATCTTCTTGCACCAGCTGCTCAAACCAGCGCCGGCGAGACCGCCTGCTCCTGCCTCCAGTGGCCGGCTGTGCTGCCGCGCAAGCCTCACTGCCCCACCCTACTCCCACCGCTGGCCAGGCCATCCCTCTACTCACCCACAATCCGTGTTATTCTGTGGCGACGGCAGCCTCACACCGCAGCCGAACCAGTCAACCCTTGTACTCCTCTCCACGTGGGCATCCACTGCCGCGTCTTCCCCGGCTCCGCATCGTCCCCTTCCTAGGCCTCGCCATCGTCCACCGCCTTGGTGCACTCGGCGCGGCGTGGTCAACGTGGTCAAGGAACAACTTCCATCGGAAGAGGACTGTACGTGGAGAGGCTGACAGCTAGGTCCACGGCCGCGGCAAGGAAGTGCCTCCTTATTACGCGTAAAATAGTTATTCCTCCACCTGACAGCGGGGACCCACCGGAAGGGACTCTATATTTTGTGAAAAAAAAATTCCCCCCTGACAGCCGGGACCTACCAGCTACATCTTCGCACACAAGGAAGTGCGTCCCTATTACTGGCAAAAAAATGATTCTCCCCCCTGACCGCTGGGACCCACCATCAATAACTTCGCACGCAAGGAAGTGCCTCCTTATCTGCCCTAACAGTCGGGACCCACTTGGTCGAAGCGTACGTAGCGTTGTCATTCTGGTCGCGAACGTGTACGTACATACTGGTCAATAGGTCTCTTTGCAACGATGAACCGTGGCCGAGCAAGCAGCGGCACATGTAGTAGTAGAGCCACCGACGTAGCAGTTCAGGCAGTCCAGTCAAAACCATTTACACCTACGTACAGCCAGATGCCAAAAAATACGGCCACATACATACATACGGGCGGGGTCTCGAATGCCTACTCGCGCATTTGTACGACCAGGGCTCATGTACATGAGAGGCAACGGATGGCAGCAACGGCGTCCTGTTCATCGGCAGCCAACCGGCTGGGTCGGAACGGAGAAACAGCGTCCTGTTGATCGGGAGGCAACAGACTGGGTCGGAATGGGTCGTGTTCAACGGGAGCCAACTGGCTTGGACGGAACAGCTGGAATGGGGTCTGGCGTACCGCTAAACGGAGGAAAACGGCCTTCTGTTCGACCGCGTATGGTCGAAACAGGGTCCTGTTCATCGGGAAGGGTCTGGCGTACCACAAAACAGAGGAAATGGACTTGTGTTCGAGTGCCTACGCTCGAAACAGGGTCCTGTTGATTGGGAGGGGTGTGGCGTACAGCAAAACGGAGGAAACAGACTTGTGTTGGAGCGCCTAGGGTCGAAACGGGGTCCTGTTCATCGAGAGGGGTGTGGCGTACCGCAAAACGGGACTCCACGGGCTACTGTTCATCCACCGTCGACTTCCTCCAGCCTCCACCTGTTACTGTTCATCCACAGTCGACTTCCTCCAGCCTCCACCAGCTACTGTTCACCACGGGGTCCTGTTCATCCAGCCTCCACCGGCTACTGTTCAACGAGCCCTCTCCATGGGGTCCTGTTCAACCAGCCCTCCACGGGGTCCTGTTCATCCACCCCCAACCGGCTCGGGTGTGTGGCGGCCTCCTCTCGATCGGGGTCCTGTTCATCCAGCGGCAATGGCCTCTACTACCACGGGGTCCTGTTAATCCAACCCCCACCAGGAACTGTTCATCCAACCCCAAACCATGTACGTCTTGACTTGTTCAACCAACCCCCATGTTCGTTGTTCATCAAGAGGTAGCAGGTTCAATCGGCTTCAGCAAACAGCAGCAGCAGCAGCGATCGATTGCTCGGGTTCAGTTAGCAGCAGTAGCGAAGGAATCGCTCGGGTTCAGCTAACAACCAGGGATCGATCGCTCGGGTTCAGTAACATAGCTAGTGCAATCGCTCAAGTTCAGTTAGAGCCCAATGCCTCGCTCTGGTTCAGTTAGAGCCCAACGCCTCGCACACACGCGCGTACGTCTACGAGAGAAACACGCAAACCTCCGTGCATCGCTCAGCCCCGACCACCCAACGTAACCGGGAACTCCCTAAAATTTTCCACGCCCTCGCTTCTACCATGATTTTTTCCATCATGGACGGCCCAAAGAATGTCATGCAGGTGCGTCCCCGGCCCGCCCAGGACGAAAAGCCCATTTTCTGTCATGATATTTTGTCATAGAAGTAGGAGCCCACCACATCTATGATGATACATGCTTTTGTCACAATTATCGTCATAGAAGTGTCATAAGCATGACAAATTTTTTTTCGTTCGGCCCAAAATGTCATGGATGTGTATTTTTTTGTAGTGAGTGACAGAAGCTTAAACCCTAGTTTATGCGCTACTTCGCAAGGGACCGATTTGGATCCAAAAGTTTAATGCTATGGTTAGATTTTATCTTAATACTTTTCTCGTAGTTGCGGATGCTTGCGAGGGGGTTAATCATAAGTAGGAGGTTTGTTCAAGTAAGAACATCACCTAAGCACCAATCCACCCACATATCAATTTATCAAAGTAGAGAACACGAATCAAACCAACATGATGAAAGTGACATGGTGAAATTCCCGTGTACCCTCAAGAACGCTTTGCTTATCATAAGATTCCATTTTGGCCTGTCCTTTGCCACAAAAGGATTGGGCTATCTTGCTGCACTTTATTTATCATTACCGTTACTTGTCCGTTACAAATTATCTTGCTATCAAACTACTTGTTGCCGACTATTTCAGTGCTTGCAGAAAATACCTTGCTGATAACCACTTGTCATTTCCTTCTGCTCCTCGTTGGGTTCGACACTCTTACTTATTGAAAGGACTACAATTGATCCCCTATACTTGTGAGTCATCAAGACTCTTTTCTGGCCCCGTTGCCGGGGAGTGAAGCGCTCTTGGTAAGTGGAAATCGGTAAGGGAAAATTATTACTACGTGCTGAAATTTATTGTCACTTGTTACTGTCGAGAACCATCCTTTGAGGGGTTTGTTTGGGGTATCTTCACCTCGACCGTAAGCACAATTAGTTGCCCCTCAACCTACTGCACCTACTGAAAATATTGGTTATGAAATTCCTTCGGGTATGATAGAACAACTGCTAGCTAATCCTTATTCAGGAGATGGAACTGAACATCCTGATATGCACTTGATATTGAAATTTGTGGATTATTTAAGCTTGCAGGTTTATCCGGAGATGAAGCTAAGAAGAAGGTTTTCCCTTTATCTTTGAAGGGAAAAGCATTGACATGGTATAGGCTATGCGATGATATTGGATCTTGGAACTGGAATCGATTGAAATTGGAATTTCACCAAAAAAAAATTATAATATGCATCTAGTTCATCGTGATCGGAATTACATATATAATTTTTGGCCTCGTGAAGGAGAAATTATCGCTCTAGCTTGGGGGAGGCTTAAGTTAATGATATATTCATGCCCCAATCATGAGCTCTCTAGAGAAATTATTATTCAGAATTTCTATGCTCGGCTTTCTCATGATGATCGATCCATGCTCGATACTTCTTGTACTGGTTCTTTTATGAAGAAGACTATTGAATTAAGGTGGGATATTTTAGAAAGAATTAAATGCAACTCTGAAGATTGGGAACTCGACGAAGGTAAAGAGTCAGGTATTAAGCTCGAATTTGATTGTGGTAAATCTTTTATGAATACCAATGCTTTTCACAAGTTTAGCACTAAATATGGACTTGACTCTGAGATAGTATCCTCTTTTTGTGAATCTTTTGCTACTCATGTTGATCTTCGAAGGAGAAGTGGTTTAAATATCATCCCCCTATTAAAGAAAAAATTAAAGAACCAGTCATAGTTAAAGATGAAACTATTATTTACAATGTTGATCCAGTGGTGCCTACTGCTTATATTGAAAAACCACCTTTCCCTGTTAGGATAAAGGAACATGCTAAGGTTTCAACAGTGGTTCACAAAAGTAATATTAGAGCACCTAAACCTGCTGAACAAATTAAAGTAGAACCTAGTGTTGCTATGGTTAAAGATCTCCTGGTAGAAAATATTTATGGGCATGTTATTTACTTCTGCGATGATGCTGCTGGAATTGCCAAACCCGATGAAAAAGATAAACATAGACCTGTTGTTGGCATGCCTGTTGTCTCAGTTAAAATAGGAGATCATTGTTATCATGGTTTATGTGACTTAGGTGCTAGCGTGAGTGCTATTCCTTTTACCTTATACCAAGAAATTATGAATGACATAGCACCCGCTGAAATAGAAGACATAGATGTTACTATTAAACTTGCTAATAGAGACACAATCACGCCACTTGGGATTGTTAGAGATGTTGAAGTCTTGTGTGGGAAAATAAAATACCGTACTATTAAAAACAAACTGTCGGTGTTAGATTTTGTAATGAGTATCATGAGTTTAATTTCTCCAAGTTTAGTAGATAACCACATAAGAAAGAATTACCTAGTAAGGATGAAATAATTGGTCTTGCATCTATTGCCGTGCCTCCTACTGATCCACTAGAACAATATTTGCTAGACAATGAAAATGATATGCATATGCATGAAAGAAATGAAATAGATAAAAATTTCTTTGAACAACGACCTCTGCTCAAACACAATTTTCCTATTGAAACTCTAGGAGGTCCTCCTCCACCTAAAGGTGATCCTGTGTTTGAATTAAGGCAATTTACTGATACTTTGAAATATGCTTATCTTGATGAGAAAAAGATATATCCTATTATTATTAGTGTTAACCTTTTAGAACATGAAGAAGAAAGATTATTGAAAATTTTGAAGAAGCACCGTGCTGCCATTGGATATACTCTTGATGATCTTAAGGGCATTAGTCCCACTCTCTGTCAGCACAAGATTAATATGGAACCTGATGCTAAAGCCTTTGTTGATCATCAACGACGTTTGAATCCTAAGATGGAAGAAGTGGTAAGAACTAAAATATTAAATCTTCTAGAAGTAGGTATAATCTATCCCATAGCTGATAGTAGATGGGTAAGTCTCATTCATTGTGTCCCTAAGAAGGGAGGTATTGCTGTTGTTCCTAATGATAAAAATGAACTTATTCCACAAAGAATTGTTACTGGCTATAGAATGGTAATTGATTTTAGAAAATTAAATAAAGCAACTAGAAAAGATCATTACCCTTTGCCTTTTATTGATCAAATGTTGGAAAGATTATCTAAGCACACACACTTTTGTTTTTTGGATGGATATTCTGGTTTTCTCAAATACCTGTTTCACAACCTGATCAAGAGAAAACTACCTTTACTTGCCCATTTGGAACTTATGCTTATAGACATATGCCTTTTGGTTTATGCAATGCACATGCTACCTTTCAAAGATGTATGACTGCTATATTCTCTAATTTTTGTGAAAAGATTGTTGAGGTTTTCATGGATGATTTTTCTGTTTATGGAACTTCTTTTGATGATTTCTTAAGCAACCTTGATCGAGTTTTTGCAGAGATGGGAGCAAACTAACCTTGTCTTGAATTGGGAGAAGTGCCACTTTATGGTTAATGAAGGTATTGTCTTGGGGCATAAAATTTCCGAATGAGGTATTGAGGTGGATAAAGCTAAAGTTGATGCAATTGAGAAAATGCCATGTCCTAAAGATATTAAAGGTATTCTTAGTTTCCTTGGTCATGCTGGTTTCTACAGGAGGATTATTAAAGACTTCTCTAAAATTTCTAGGCCTCTTACAAATCTTTTACAAAAGGATGTTCCATTTGTTTTTGATGATGATTGTGTAGAAGCCTTCGAAACACTTAAGAAAGCCTTAACTTCTGCACCTATCATTCAACCACCTGATTAGAACTTGCCTTTTGAAATTATGTGTGATGCCAGTGATTATGCTGTTGGTGCTGTTCTAGGACAAAGAGTTGCTAAGAAACTAAATGTTATCCATTATGCTAGCAAAACTCTAGACAGTGCCCAAAGAAATTATGCTACTACTGAAAAAGAAATTTTAGCAGTTGTGTTTGCTTGTGACAAATTCAGATCTTACATTGTTTATTCCAAAGTAATTGTTCACATTGATCATGCTGCTATTAAATATCTTATGGAAAAGAAAGATGCTAAACCTAGACTCATTAGATGGGTTCTTTTGCTACAAGAATTTGATTTACATATTACTGATAGAAAAGGAGCGGAGAACCTCGTAGCTGATAACTTGTCTAGGTTAGAGAATATTCTTGATGACCCACTACCTATTGATGATAGCTTTCCTGATGAATAACTAGCTGCAATTAATGTTTCTCATAACGCTCCTTGGTATGCTGACTATGCTAATTATATTGTTGCTAAATACATACCACCTAGTTATACATAACAACAAAAGAAAAAATTCTTCTATGATTTAAGACGTTACTCTTCGGATGACCCACATCTTTATGAAGAAGGAGTAGATGGTATTATTAGACATTGTGTACCTGAGCATGAATAGGAACAAATCCTATGGAAGTGTCACTCTGAAGCTTATGGAGGGCATCATGCGGGAGATAGAGCTGCTCATAAGGTATTGCAATCTGGTTTTTCTTGGCCTACTCTCTTCAAGGATGCCCGTAAGTTTGTTTTATCTTGTGATGAATGTAAAAGAATTGGTAATATCAGTAAGCATCAAGAAATGCCTATGAATTATTCACTTGCTGTTGAGCCATTTGATGTTTGGGGTTTTGATTATATGGGACCTTTTCCTTCCTCTAACGGGTATACACATATTTTGGTTGTTGATGATTATGTTACTAAGTGGGTAGAAGCGATTCCAACTAGTAGTGCTGATCATAACACTTCCATTAAAATGCTTAAAGAAGTCATTTTCCCAAGGTTTGGAGTCCCTAGATATTTAATGACTGATGGAGGTTCACACTTTATTCATGGTGCTTTCCATAAAATGCTTGCTAAATATGATGTTAACCATAGAATTACATCACCCTATCATCCACAATCTAGTGGTCAAGTTGAACTTAGCAATAAAGAAATAAAACTAATATTACAAAAAACTGTTAATAGGTCCCGAAAGAATTGGTCTATGAAATTGGATGATGCACTTTGGGCCTACAGAACAGCATATAAAAATCCTATGGGTATGTCTCCTTATAAAATGGTTTATGGAAAAGCTTGTCATTTGCCTCTAGAGTTAGAACATAAAGCTTATTGGGCAATTAAAGAACTCAACTATGATTTCAAACTTGCCGGTGAAAAGAGGTTATTTGACATTAGCTCATTAGATGAATGGAGAACCCAAGCCTATGAAAATGCCAAATTATTTAAAGAAAGAGTTAAAAGATGGCATGACAAAAGAATCCAAAAGCGGGAATTCAAAGTTGGAGAATATGTTCTTTTTTTACAACTCTCGTTTTAGATTCTTTGCAGGAAAACTTCTCTCTAAATATGAAGGACCATATATTATCGAGGAGGTTTATCGCTCTAGAGCTATCAAGATTAATAATGCCGAAGGTACTAACCCGAAGGTGGTCAATGGGCAAAGAATTAAACACTATATCTCAGGTACGCCTAATAATGTTGAAAGCAATATTATTCAAACCATGACACCGGAGGAACACATAAAAGAAACCTTCCGGAACACTCCAGAATACTAAAAAAGAGGAGGTACGTGATACGGTAAGTAAACGGACTCCAAAAAATCCGCAAAAAATATTTTTTGTCAGTTTTGGAATATTACAAAAATTAGGAAAATAAGAAACAACCAGAAAGACAACCGAGGAGGGCACAAGACACCAGGGCGCACCTGGCTTGCCTGGTGCGCCCAGGTGGGTTGTGCCCACCTCGGGAACCTTGCCGACTCCGTTTTCCTCTCGTTTGCTTGTTTCCCAAGATAAAAAATCTTTATATACCCCCCGAATGTATTAACCATCGTATCACCGAGATATCTTATGTTCGTCTTTCATGCTATTTTTCTAGCAGACCTAAAAATATGTCATCTCAAGATTCAGAGGAAGAGTGCCCTGTTTCTTACCAACCTCTGGACTCAAATATCTTCAAGGATACTTTTCCCTATGTGTGGTTCACATATGAGGAGGATGAAGCTGAATCTATCCCTCCTCGTTTCCTGCAGGAGAGCAAGGAAGCATTATGCAAGAAGATATTAAAGCTCCAGCTGGAGAATGAGGATTTGAGGGAAAACAACTTTAGCCTTTGACGCAAGCTGGACAAACTTACTACCTCATCACCACCACCATCATCATCTTCCCCACCAAAGGAGACTTGAGTTCATGGTATGGGCACTTCCCTTGGCTTGTGCCAAGCTTGGGGGAGGTGCCCCGGTATCGTATCACCACCCCTATCTCTGCCTTTATCTATTTTAGTTCGATCTTTAGTTATCCTATGATTTAGTTGAATAAAACTTTAGTTCAATCTATTTTGGGTGCTTGCTTAGTGATCTATCCATCTATGTAATCATGTGCGAGATATATAATAAAGAGTAGTTTGAGTTTTGCTTCTTTACTCTTTTGTTTCAATAAAAAGAAAGGAAAATAAATGAAAAGGATCATATGCTAATCTTGTGGTAAGTAATGACATCACATAAGGAAAAGTATAAGTGGTAAAATTTATTGGAGATTGACAGACATAGCATTGGTCAATGATGCAATTCATGAAAGAATTAATAAGGGAAGAGAAGATTCACATGCAAGTACACTATCTTGAACATCTTTTATGATTGTGAGCACCCATTAAATATTATATGTCAAAATTGTTGACGTTGGACAAGGAAGACAACGTAATGATTTATGTTTGTTCATATTCACATAGAAGTTATATTGTCATAGATCCTTCAACATGTGGTGCTTGCTCAATATCTTTGCTAGCCAAAAACTCTGCACTAAGTAGAGATACTACTTGTGCATCCAAAAAACCCTTAAACCCAAAATCTTATTTTGAGAGTCCACCATATCTACCTATGGATTGAGTAAGATCCTTCAAGTAAGTTATCATCGGTGCAATAAGGCAATAAAAATTGCTTCTAAATGTGTTGGATCATTTAGTGTAAGAGAAAATTGAGCATTGTACGAACTTGTGACGGCAAAGTAATAAAAGTCACAGACTGCATCATAAAGATTGCTATCATAAGGGGCAATATAACGTGACGTTATTTTGCATTAAGGGATTTGGCATACAAACAAAAAGCGCATGGCAACCTCTCCCTCCCTCTATGAAGGGCCTATCTTTTACTTTTATGTATTTACTTTTATGCAAGAGTCAAAGTATTCTCCCCTATTCCTTTTATTTTTCTCTTTTTGCAAGCATCATGTGGTGAGGAAAGATCTAGGCACATATATCCAGTTGGATATGAGTGAGCATGAGTTATTATTGTTGACATCACTCCTGAGGTGAATAAGTTCGGAGGCGAAACTATAAGCCCCTATCTTTCTATGTGTCCGGTTGAAAAAATTTGTTCATGGGTATGCTGTGAGTGTTAGCAATCACAGAAGGTTAAATGATGGTTGAGTATGTGGACTTGCCTAAAGGCTGCGATACATGACCCTTCCTGAAAATATGATGAATTGTAGTTGCAGAGTTGACTAAGAACATCTTTTGTTGGTTTTCAATATGGTTTATGCTTTATACTTCAATGTTGTGATGAATTGTTACTTGTTAATGAGAAGTTATATGATAATAGTTGTGTGATAAAGTTTTATGTTAAAGTTCTTTGCTGTTATAATAATAAGCATGATGCTTCTATGTCCGTATTTTGTTTTTATCGACACCTCTCTATCTAAGCATGTGGGCATGTTTTTCGATTTCGGTTTTTCGCTTGAGGACAAGCGAGGTCTAAGCTTGGGGGAGTTGATACATCCATCTTGTATCATGTTTTCTGACTGTTATTTATAATGTTTTTATGCATAGTAATGCTTATTGGAGTAATTCTAATGCCTTTTCTCTCATAATATGCAAGGTTTACACAAAGAGGGGGAATGCCGGTAGCTAGAATTCTGGACCTGAAAAAGCTACGTCAGAGTTACCTATTCTGCACATCTCCAAATGAGCTGAAAATTTACAGGGAAATATTTTGGAATATATAAAAAATACTGGAGCAAATAACTACCGGAGGGGGGCCACCTGGTGAGCACAAGACACCAGGGCGCGCCTGGGCTCCCAGGCACGTCCTGGTGGGTTGTGCCCAGCACGACCCACCTCCGGTGCCCATCTTCTGGTATATAGGTCATTTTGACCTAGAAAAAAATCAAGGGGGGACTTTCGGGATGAAGCGCCTCTGTCTCGAGGCGGAACTTGGGCAGGAGCACTTTTGCCCTCCGGCGGAGCTATTCCGTCGGGGGAACTTCCCTCCCGGAGGGGGAAATCATCGCCATCGTCATCACCAACAACCCTCTCATCTTTGGTAGGACAATATCCATCAACATCTTCAACAGCACCATCTCCTCTCAAATCCTAGTTCATCTCTTGTGTTCAATCTTTGTACCGGAACCTCAGATTGGTACTTGTGGGTGACTAGTAGTGTTGATTACATCTTGTAGTTGATTACTATATGGTTAATTTGGTGGAAGATTATATGTTCAGATCCATTATGCTATTTAATACCCCTCTGATCTTGAGCATTATTATCATTTGAGAGTTGTTACTTTTGTTCTTGAGGTCACGGGAGAAGTCATGTTGCAAGTAATCATGTGAACTTGATATGTGTTCGATATTTTGATGATATGCATGTTGTGATTCCCTTAGTGGTGTCATGTGAACATCGACTACATGGCACTTCACCATATTTGGGCCTAAGGGAATGCATTATGGAGTAGTTATCAGATGATGGGTTTCTAGAGTGACAGAAGCTTAAACCCTAGTTTATGCGCTGCTTCGTAAGGGACCGATTTGGATCAAAAAGTTTAATGTTATGGTTAGATTTTATCTTAATACTTTTCTCGTAGTTGCGGATGCTTGCGATGGATTTAATCATAAGTAGGAGGTTTGTTCAAGTAAGAACAACACCTAAGCACCGATCCACCCACATATCAAATTATCAAAGTAGCGAACACGAATCAAACCAACATGATGAAAGTGACATGGTGAAATTCCCGTGTACCCTCAAGAACGCTTTGCTTATCATAAGAGACCGTTTTGGTCTATCCTTTGCCACAAAAGGATTGGGCTATCTTGCTGCACTTTATTTATCGTTACCATAACTTGTCCGTTACAAATTATCTTGCTATCAAACTACTTGTTACCGACTATTTCAGTGCTTGCAGAAAATACCTTGCTGAAAACCACTTGTCATTTCCTTCCGCTCCTCATTTGGTTCGACACTCTTACTTATCAAAAGGACTACGATTGATCCCCTATACTTGTGGGTCATCAATGACTTGGCCTGGTTTAACATTTCTTGCATGTCAGAGTGACCAAGTCAGAAATATTAGTAGAAGTCCTGAGCTGCCGCTAGCCAATGACCCCGCACTTGGGGGATACATCGGTTAGATCCATTACCCAACTTATATTAAAGTTCCATGCAGTTGCAAGCATTCAACATGGCACTTGGGAGCTAATGCATTATCGTTTTTATCCTAATATACTAGAAGACCCGGCCCATCACATGTTGATGAGCCGGCCCTTGGGGGGCTGCCAGTTGCTCGAATTCTTCTACAAATGTTTTTAAGTCCCAGTTCATTATTACATAATGAGCAGGCCCTTGGGGGCTACACCTGAGTACAACCACACCACATATAATACGGGGGGGGGGGGGTCAAGGTTGTTACTCGGATTTTCATCAGAGATTCTTTATTCATGCAAGTTGATACGTCTCCGTCGTATCTATAATTTTTTTATTGTTTCAAGCCAATTTTCTACAACTTCCATATACTTTTGGCAACATTTTATATTATTTTTGGGACTAACATATTGATCAAGTGCCCAGTGCCAGTTCCTGTTTGTTGCATGTTTTTTGTTTCACAGAAAATCCATATCAAACAAAGTCCAAACACGATAAACTTTTTACGAAGAATTAGTTTGGAATATATGTGATTTTTCGGAAGCGGAATCAATGTGAGACGATGCCCAAGGGGCTCACAAGCTCAAGGGGCGCGGCCCCCTACCCAGGGCGCGCCCGGCAAGCTTGTGGCCACCCCGTAAGTCGGTTGGAGGTATCCTTCGGCCACAAGGAAGCTTATATCCAGATAAAAATCGTGTCAAAATTTCATCCCATTCAGATTTACGGATCTTCGGATATTTAAGTAACGGTGAAAGGCCAGAAAAGGGGGTCATGAAACAGAAGAGAAACAGAGAGAGAGAGATCCAATCTCGGAGGGGCTCTCGCCCCTCCGCCGCCATGGAGGCCATGGACCAGAGGGGAAACCCTCCTCCCATCTAGGAGGGAGGTCAAGGAAGAAGAAGAAGGAGGGGGCTCTCTCCCCCTCTTTCCCGGTGGCGCCGAAACACCGCCGGGGCAATCAACGTGACGGCGATCTACACCAACAACTTCGCCGCCATCATCACCAACTCTCTCCCCCTCTATGCAGCGGTGTAGCACCTCTTCTCCCTGCTGTAATCTCTACTTAATCATGGTGTCAACACTATATATTATTATCTAATTATATGTGGTTATCCTATGATGTTTGAGTAGATCCGTTTTGTCCTATGGGTTGATTGATTATCGTGATTGGTGTCGGGGATATCATGCGACATATGCCAGGGGTGGCTTATCATGGATGGGGACAAGAGTACGTCGCCGGGCTCTAGAAGCGGGAGTGAGCGAGACCGCATACGCCTGCGAATCTTACCCAGGTTCGGGGCTCTCCTCGGAGATAACACCCCTAGTCCTGCTCTACGGGGTCTCCGCATGATGACTATGATCAACAAAGCAGCTACAAGCTTGCTCCTTGAGCTGTTTCGGCTAGAGGAGGGAGAAGGGCAAGGCTAGCTCTACTCCTCTCTCTACGTGTATGTGTGAATGGCGTGGGTGCTGAACCCTTTGCATGGGTGAGCCTGGGGGGTTTATATAGGCCTACCCCCAGGGGTATAATGGTAATCCGGCCAGGCGTAGGACCCGGCCGTCAGCGTCTCTGGTCACCGGCTTCTCCGCCGACCGCTGGGGCCCGCCGCCTGTGGGCCATGTTGACTGCTTTATACTATAGCCTCGCCCCTAATGACGAAGGCTTTGTCAAGGGGAGCAAGGCTACAGTCCCGCCGCCTGACGGGCGCTCACTATAGCCATACCCCGTCTCATCTGGTTGATGGCGCACAGACTTCAAGGTGGAGAGGGCCGCCTGCTAGGAGTTGGCCCTCCCTTGTTGCCGCCTGCATGAGGTTTTCCGCCTTCGGGTGGCTCGTGGACAGGTAGGGCCCGCCGCCTACGGGCCGTACTGACAGCCCGTCGTGGGAGCGTGGCTCCCTCTGGCGCTAGTGATGTCACGGACTGCGTGGCTACAGTGTCGCGCTGGGCGGGGAGTGTTCGCCTAGTACACAGCTCTGCGGCCAAGTCCCATCCTGGGTTCGGGGGTGGCAGGCCATACTATAGCCATGCCTTGTCTTGTCGTGGTAATGTGGTGCTGACTTCGAGGGGGCGAGGGGCCGTCTGCCAGGAGTCGGCCCCCTTGCGGCCGCCTTCCATGGTCTTGCCGCTTTCTAGCAGCCGGCACTTTGGACCAGCCGGCCCAAGAAGGCGGTCGTGCTTCCGGAGGGCGTGAGGGGCGCGGTCGGCCCCGATGTCTTGAAATACCATGGGGGACTGATGTGGCTACTCGTGGTCATTTACTCCAACAGTAGTCCCCGAAGCTGGTGGGGCACTGCGGCTGAAAAACAAGGAGCCTCAGCAGCTTCCTACTCTGAGTGGTCTGGTAGTTGGGCTTTGTCCATCTTCTAGAGAGGCCGGTTGCCAGGAGCCGGCTAAAGGCCAGGCCGGCCGCCTGGCGAGTTTGAATCGTCGTGGCGGAGGCTGGATAGAGTGCCAGCCGGACGACAGGTTTGCCGCCCGTGGCTCGCCCGCCACGTGGCGCCAGCAGGCCAGGCCGCCCTGCCAGCCCGCGTGCGCGACGAGACTTCGCCGCAGGCCTGGGCCCGCCACTATAGGGCCTCGGCAGGCGTGCGGATCCGCTGCGGCCGAGGCGGGCGGTTGCGCTTCCCACGTGCGATTAATACACGCCATTACGGCGCTATAACTGCGGGGTCGTGGGGGGAGTAGGCGCAATTAATCTTGCGCCCCCCACGTCTTGCCCCCTTGGCTCCGCCGCCAGAGGGCTATAAGTAGAGGGAGGAGGGGGGCGGCAAAACGCACGCGCGCCCTCCTCTCCCTTCTCTTTGCTTTTCTTCTTCCTCTTCTTCTTGCTGTTGCCGTGGCCTCTCCTCTCGCCGGAGTGCTGCCGCAGCCTACCGTCGCCGGACCTCCTCGCGCCGCAGCCGCCTTGCGCCGTCGCCGAGCACGGAGCCCATGGCGCAAAGCAGCCGTGCCGGTGACTGAGACGGCTCCAATGTCCTCGACGGGCACTTGGAGTTCCTTCGCCAGACGTGGCGGCTCCCCCATGCATCGAACGTCAAGGTGCGTGTCCCCCCTGAAAGGGAGATCTCGCCGGCGCCGGAAGGCGGCGAGCGCGTCGTCTTCCAGTCTCATTTCCTTCGCGTCTTCGGCCTTACGGCGAGCGGATTCATTCGCTCTTTTTTGGATTTCTACGGAGTGCAGCCCCACCATCTCACTCCGAATACGGTGGTGCTGCTCTCCGCCTTCGTCATCCTGTGCGAGGGCTACCTCGGCATGCTCCCCACACTCGAGCTGTGGGGAGAGCTCTTCTATCTCAAACTCGGCACCGCCGCCAAGAACGAGGCGGCCCAGTGCGGAGCCTGCATCGCGGTGCGGCGCACAGGATCCGGGGTCTGCTTCCCGGCTCTCGCCCTGCTGCAGTCGGCCAAACTGTGGCAGAAGTCATACTTCTACGTCGAGAATATCCACTCGACGCGGGACTATGTCAACCTGCCGGCCTACGCAGCCGGCCCGCCTGTTGAGCCTCGCACCAACTGGAAGTTCTGGCCGAGAACCCTGTCGGCCGCGTGCTCCACCGCGCTCCTCCAGCTCCAGGAGATGATAGCGTCGGAGGGCCTCAAGGCCTCAGACCTACTGGCCGCGTTCGTGAAGCGCCGAGTGCTGCCCCTCCAAGCCCGGCCTCACTTGATCAGCGACATGAGTGGGCGCCGGGACCCATGCCGGATGTCCACCAAGGTTATGCCGGACGTGAAGGTGGTCCGCATGGTGAACTTCTTCTCCGACTGCAAGCTGTCAGAGACGGAGTGGCAATTCGGCAAGCCGCCGTACAGCCGGGCCAACCCGCTGCCTCCGGTACGTCTCCTTATTCTTTTTTCCTTTATTCGTCCGGGTTCTTTCTTGCCGCCTGACCAGTCGGCCTTGGTGCAGTGCTTCCCAGGCCAGACGGCCACTGACACGCCGGCCCCGGGTCACCAGTACATGGCGGACCGGTCGGTGAGTGACGTGGACGACCCCGACTTGGGGGCGGCCGCTCAGGAGGAGGACGACGCCACTGGCGGTGGCGGCGAGGGAGCAGGTGGCTCCTTAGGAGGCGGCCTCGGGGATTGGCCGGATGACGACGAGGAGGACGAGTAGCCGCACCGTGCCCATGGCGCCGACAGGGCGGGCGCCAGCTCCTCGACCGCGCCGACCGCAGCAGCCGGCGCACCGAAGCGCCGGGCCAACGCCGGGTTGTTCGGCAGCCGGCCCAAGAAGGCCAGGACCTCGGCCGCCGTGACCAAGCGGCAAGAGGCTGCCGCGAAGGCGGCCCTCTTCCAAAAAGCCCCAAAGCAGCTCCTGCTGGTGTCCGCATAAGTGCCTTGTCCTTTCTTGCGTCTTGCTTTGCGTTTGCTTTTCTTCTATCTTTGCGATCTTTTTACTCTCTTCCTCCCTTGGCGCGCAGCGCCCCACTTTCCTTGTCGCGAGCCCCGTCCGGCTTGGTGATCGGGGCAGCGGACGACATCGCGGGCCCCCACCGCATGGATCCGCTCGCCGCCCTCCAGGAGGCGATGGAAAAGAACGCGCGGGAGGCACGAGAGGAGCGGGAAGCTGCGGCCCGGGAGAAGGCGGAGGCCGATGCGGTGGCCAAGGAGCAGGAGGACGCGGCCGCCAAGGCGCAGGCGGAGGAGGCGTCCCGCAGCCGGGCTCCGGAGTCCACCGGTCTGCAATCTGCGGAGCCTGTGGTGCTGGAGGTCTAGGCTCTGACTGGAGGGGCCGGCGATGACCAGCCGGTCCAAGAGAGGCGAGGGGACCCTGTTATCCCGGAGGCGGAGGTGCCCCTGTGCACGCCGGCTGCCGACGCCCAGGGCAGTCGTCCTGACGCGTCGCTGGTGCCGCCAGCCAGCAGTGAGTTGATGGTCGGTCCAACTCCTGCAACCCGTATCCCGGCGCGTCGGCGTGCGGAGAGGGCGGCCTCAGCACCGCGGCTGTTGGAGGTCGGGGCCGCTAGCTCGTCGGCCCCCGATGCCGAGGCTACCAGCGCCGCCCCACCAGATTGGACGTCTGGGGGTGGTACGGTTGTTTTGAACGCGGCCTCGCAGGAAGTCCTGGCCCGGTTCAACGCCCAAGGCGCCGCTCTCCAGCAGTACACGCAGGAGTTCCTGGCGACGCGGGCGGCCGGGCTGGTATATTTCTTTTTTTTTGTTTCTTTGTAATCTTCCATGGGGGCGCGCCGGCGCACCCACTGGGTGTAGCCCCCGAGTTCCGGGCCGGCTGCTGAGGAGGCGGCTCGGAACTTTAGGTCGAGCTCCAAGTACTAACTCGTTACCTTCTTCTGTTGTCTTTGTTGCAGGATTACCACAACATCCATGCGGCTGCCTACAACTCTCAGCTCCAAGAGCTGACCAAGCGGACCGCCGATCTGACGGAGAGCCGAAGTAAGTACTTGGTCTTCCTCCTTGCGGGGGCACGTCAGCGCACCCGCTGGGTGTAGTCCCCGAGATTCAGGCCGACTGCTGAGCGGTCAGGCCGGATCTCCCGGCAACTACTTTCCATTGGTGTTGATGGTTTTCTTTTTTCTCCGTTTTGGCAGAGGCCGCCGCAGATCTGCGGCAGCGCCTGGGTGAGGCCAAGTCCGCGCTCCATACCAAGGACCAGGAGCGCAGCCAGGCGGCCCAGGAATGCGACCGCCTGGCCAAGGAGCTGGCGGACTAGGCGGAGCGGCACAAGGAGGAGCTCCAGAAAGCTGAAGGAGGAGGAAGACTCCCTCAAGGCTGAGTTCGAGAGTCAATGCTCGAACTGGGCCGAGAAGGAGAGACTCCTGACCGACGGCTACGGCGAGATCGAGGACATGATTGATGGTATGTTACTTCTTCCTTTGAACAGCCGTCAACTACAGTAGGAGTCGGCCTCTGGCTTCTAATCTTTGATCTTCTTTTTGTGCAGAATACTTTCCCGGTCACTCCGTCGCCGTCAGCCAGGACATCGAGGCGCGTCGCGACATGCGGAGGAAAGCGGGCGCGAACATTGCGCCCAACGTGCCCCGGAATCTCGGCGAGCAGCTTCTGGCCGTCAAGACGCGCCTGCAGCCGGCTCACAGGATGCTTCATCGCCTGCAGCGCGCCGGGGCTCAGGTGTTGGCCGCCTTTTGGCCCGATGCTCAAATTCCACGCACCCCCAGTCGGACGGCCGACTGGCTGGAGATAGCGGTCGGCCGCTTTGAGGCTTGGAAGGGCGCCGCGGCTCAGGCGGGTGCGCGGACGGCCTTGGAGTTTGCTAAGGCGTGGTATCCTAGGCTGGACCTGGCCCAGCTGGCCACCTTCCGGCAGGAGGCCAGACCGGAGCTGGCGGCGGTGGGCCCTGCGCTTACTCAACACGCGGCAGCGATCGCTGAGTACGCCGACACCACCATTTTCATCCCTGAGCTGGACGAGGAAGGCGCTGAGGTGCCGCCCGACTGGTTCGGGCTGAACCCGGGGGATGCAGGGGACTCGGCGGAAGAGATCGCCTCCAGCGACGAGGGCGAGGACGAAGAGGACGAGGATGGCGAAGACGACGCACCGGACGACGGAGCGGACATCCGGCCTCAGCCCGACCAAGCCTCGACCAACGAGCCGCGTGCTACCGCACCGACTGCTGCCAGGGGCGATCAGGCCGAGACCCTTCAGTCGTCCGCTCCACTATCCGGCGCCGCTGCCTCTGCCAACCCGTCGGACCTGCCTGCTGCTCCCTTGGCCTAGATGGCCACTTTATCTTATCTTTCCTGTTCTTATAATCTTTTGAACAAGTATGTTAAATTCATGCAATTCCACCCGCTGGGGGTGTATTCAAACTTTGTTGAATGCTGGCTATGAGCTCTGCTATGTAAATTAACTTTATTCGCACAAGTTGTGCTCTGTTGGGTTCTGACTTTGCCTTGTTTTTCTGCTCTTTTTTGGCTTTTTCCTTTGCCGCCTTCCTTTGGCTACCGCCCTGCCAGCCGGACAGCCGCTCTGCGGTCTGTGGCTGGGTCCGGTGCTTGGCCGTTTAGGAAGACAAGTACTTTGGCCGTTTTAGAATGTAGCAAGTCAAGTGAGAAGCCGGCCGGCCGGCTGCTCTGCAGCCGGATGGCGAGGCGAGGAGCCTGGTTTGGCCTATGTTGATGTTTTTTTCCTTAGTTATTTTTCATGTGGACACCATTTCCTGCCTTTAGCTCTTGCCAGACGGAGAGTCGCTCAGCGAGCTGTGGCTTAAGGCAAGAGAGGGCTTAGATGTCGGCACACTACTTGTCCGACTGCAGGTGGCACCAACATAGGACAAGGCGGCGAGCCCCCGGGCCGACTGGTCGGAACCCGGTGCCAGGCGGAGGAATGAAACAACACATTCTCAGGCATAAACTTATTGTACAGATAAAAAAGGGTAGTCCCCGAGTGCTCCTCGAGGGACCCGATGCCTTCACTCTTAATACGAAAGGTAGCATGGTACATACTGCATTAGCTGTAAAATCTTCGGAGGAGTTTTGCGTTCCATGGGCGCTCTGTTTCCTTGCCGGAATCGTCCCTCTTGCGTGCCCTGGGCTTCTGCGCGTCGATGAGGTAGTAGGAGTCGTTGCCCAAGGCTTTGCTGATGATGAAGGGTCCTTCCCATGGGGCCAAGAGCTTGTGCTGGCCGGCTGTTCACTGGATCAGCCGGAGCACAAGGTCCCCCTCTTGGAAAGATCGTGGCTTGACCTTCCGGCTGTGGTAGTGGCGTAGGGCCTGCTGGTAGATGGCGGACCGGCTGAGTGCCAGCAGCCAGCCTTCTTCCAGTAGGTCGATGCCGTCTTCTCGCGCCTCCTTTGCCTCCGCCTCTGTGTACATGGTGACGCGAGGCGAATCAAACTCGATGTCAGTTGGGATGACAGCCTCGGCCCCGTACATGAGGAAGAAGGGAGTGAAGCCGGTCGATTTGTTCGGCGTGGTCTGGAGACTCCAGAGGACGGCCGGTAGCTCCTCGATCCAGCAGCTAGCCGAGCGCTCCAGCGGCTCGACCAGTCGGGGCTTGATGCCGGACAAGATGAGGCCGTTTGCTCGCTCGACTTGGCCGTTTGACTGCGGATGGGCAACGGACGCTAAGTCCAGTTGGATGCCCTGTGTCGCGCAGAAACGGGCCAAGGCGCCTTTGGCAAAGTTTGTGCCATTGTCGATGATGATGCTGTGTGGTATGCCGTACCAGACGGTGATATCTGTGATGAAGGTCACCGCAGTCAGACCGTTCAGCTTCTTAATTGGCTTTGCTTCAATCCACTTGGTGAATTTATCCACGGCGACCAGCAGATGAGTCATGCCACCGCGTGCTGTTTTGAACGGGCCCACCATGTCCAGCCCCCAGACGGCAAATGGCCAAGTGAGGGGGATGGTCTTGAGTGCAGAAGCCGGCAGGTGTTGTTTGGAGCCAAATTTCTGGCACCCTTTGCACTTCTTGACCAGGTCCTTGGCATCGTCCAAAGCAGTCGGCCAGAAGAATCCATGGCAGAAAGCTTTGGCAACAAGGGATCTGGAGGCCGCGTGGTGGGCGCATTCGCCTTGATGGATGTCTCTGAGGATTGCCTTGCCTTTTTTTGGCTCAACGCAGCGCTGGAAGACGCCAGTCACGCTGCGTCTGACAAGCTCTCTGTTCACTATCGTGTATGCTACTACCCGGCGTTGCACTTTGCGGGCCAGGGTCTCGTCGGTTGGTAGCTCTCCGTTTACCAGGAAGTTGAGGATGGGCTGCGCCCAAGATGGTGCTTCGACCACTATCATCATGGCCACTAGGACCGGGGCGGTTGGGTTGGGAGGAGGCGGGTTGGAGTCGGCCACCGCTTGTTGTGTCGCTAAAGTCCCCGGGCCGACTGCTGCAGCCCCCAGGCCAGGTTCTGAAGTCCCCGAGCCTGGTGCGACTGCAGCAGTCCCCAAGCCGCCTGCTGACGTCCCTGGGCCGACTACCGCAGCCCTCGGGCCGGGTTCTGAAGTCCCCAGGCCAGGTGGGACTGCTGTAGTCTCCGAGCCGCCTGCCGAAGTCCCCAGGCCGGCTATTGCAGCCCCCGAGTCGGATCCGACTGCTCCGGGAGCAGCCGGCACAAAGATGGACTCTGATTCCGGCGAAGGCTTGATAGACGGCTTGCGGAGGCATTGAAGGGAGACGCCGGCTGGTATCACTTGGCGGGTGGAGCCAATCCGTGCCAGGGCATCAGCTTGCTCGTTCTCGGCTCGTGGCACGTGAAGGAACTCGCACCCCATCAAAGTATCCACTGATCAGCTGGATGGGGAAGTGGTAGCTCACCATGTTTGCATCCTTGGCGTCCCAGTCGCCAGACGACTGCTGGACTGCCAAGTCCGAGTCGCCGTAGCATAGAATCTGGCGGATGCCAATTTCTTTGGCCAGTCGGAGTCCGTGTACGAGCGCCTCGTACTCGGCCACGTTGTTGGAGGCGGCAAAGTGAATTTGCAACGTGTACTAGAGCTTGTCACCTTTGGTAGAGGTGAGGATGATGCCTGCTCCCAGACCGGTGCGCATTTTTGAGCCATCAAAGTGCATTCGCCAATGGGTGGAATCTGGCGCCGGCGGAAGGTACTGGGTCTCGGCCCAGTCGACGAGGAAGTCGGCCAGCGCTTGGGACTTGATAGCGGTGCGGGGTTGGTAGAGGATGGTGTGGGGAGCTAGCTCGATGGCCCACTTGGCCACCCGGCCTGATGCGTCTCTGTTGCCTATGATCTCGGCAAGTGGGGCAGTGCAGACAACCGTGATGGAGTGCTCTTGAAAGTACTGCTTGAGGTTCTTGGCGGCAAAGTATACGCCATAGCACATCTTCTGGTAGTGGGGGTAATTCTGCTTGGAGGCCGATAGCACTTCACTCAGGTAGTAGACGGGCCTCTGGACCGGCTGTGCCTTGCCATCCTCCGGGCGCTCGACCACAATGACAGTGCTGACCACCCGGCTGGTGGCGGCGATGTAGAGGAACATGGGCTCCTTAGCAGCCGGAGCCGCCAGGACAGGCGGCGTAGTCAGCATTTTCTTGAGCTGGAGGAAGGCCTCGTCCGCCTTGTCGTTCCACTCGAAGTGAGTGGTTTTCTTCATTAGCTGGTACAGGGGAAGAGCCTTCTCGCCCAGCCGACTGATGAAACAGCTGAGGGATGCCAAGCACACGGTGAACTTCTGGATGTCTCGCAGCTAGGTGGGCCTCTCCATCAGCTCGATGGCCTTGATCTTCATAGGGTTGCACTCGATGCCGCGTTCTGAGACAAGGAAACCAAGGAGCTGGCCGGCTGGGACTCCGAAGACACACTTTTCTGGGTTTAGCTTGACTTGAAAACGGCGCAGATTATCGAAGGTCTCCTTGAGATCCTCCAGGAGGGTGCCATGCTTCTCCGTCTTCACCACAATGTCGTCTGCATAGACGTGGGCATTTCTGCCAAGTTGCTTGAGGAGGCACTTCTGCATGCAACGCTGAAACGTGGCACCGACATTTCTCAGGCCGAATGTCATGGTCAGGTAGCAGAAGGATCCGAATGGTGTGATGAAGGCGGTCTTCAGCCGATCGGCCGGGTTCAGCTTGATCTGGTGGTAGCCAGAGTAGGCATCCAAAAAACTCAACAACTCGCATCCGGCTGTGGGGTCAATCACTTGGTCTATCCGAGGCAGAGCAAACGGATCTTTGGGGCAAGCTTTGTTGAGGCTGGTGTAATCAATGCACATGTGCCACTTGTTGTTCTTCTTCAGTACAAGGACTGGGTTGGCAAGCCATTCTAGAAAGAACACTTCCATGATGAAGCCGGCCGCCAGAAGCCGGGCAATCTCTTCGCCAACAATTCTTCTCTTCTCTTCTGACAGGCGGCGGAGGGGTTGCTTAACTGGTTTTGCATCTGATCTGACATGTAGCTTGTGCTCGGCGAAATCCATCAGAACATCCGGCATGTCCTTGGGAGACCATGCGAAGTTGTCCTGATTCTCACGGAGGAAATCGATGAGCTCGCTTTCCTATTTACTGTTGAGGTGGGTCCCCACGACAGTGAACCTCTCCGGGTGCTCAGGATCCAAGGGAATCTTCTTGGTTTCTTTGGCCGGCTAGAAGGAGCCTTGGGCCTCTGACTCCTTGGGATCCGGTGACAGGTCCGGCTGCTTGCTGGCCATGGCCACAACTCGGTCAAGGAGCCGCCTTTCTGCAGCAATGACAAGGGACTCGGCCAGCTGACTGCTGGCAACAGCACACGTGGCCGACTTCTGGTAGTCGCCGGCTACGGTGATAATGCCCTTGGTACCCGGCATCTTCATCTTGAGGTAAGCGTAGTGTGGCACCGCCATGAACTTGGCCAGAGCAGGCCGGCCAAGGAGCGCGTGGTAGGGGCTCTCCAGGTCCACCACCTCGAACCAGATTGGCTCGCGGCGGAAGTGATCTTTGTCTCCGAAGAGGACATCTATATTGATCTTGCCGATTGGAGAGTAGGAAAGGCCAGGTACAATGCCATGGAAGACAGTCCGGCTGGGTTGGAGCTGCTTCTCCTTGACGCACAGCTTCTCCAGGGTGTCACGGTAGAGGATGTTGATGCTGCTACCGCTGTCTATCAGAACTCGGGAGAAGCGACAGGCTCGCCGCTCCGTTGAAAAGGTGGCATCCAGCACCAGGGCGTAGGAATCCGAAGAAGGCATCACCTCCGGGTGGTCAGCGCGGCTCCAGCTGATGGGTCTCTCGGACCAGTGCATGAACTCTGGGACCTCAGAAGCGACCGTGTTCACCTCGCGGTGCTGCTGACGCCGGATGTGCCTGTCGTCGGCCACATTGGTGAAGACGACATAGGCTTCGTGTTCTTTGGGGAATTCATCTTGGATTGCGCCAACGGGGCGGGCCACCGGCTGCTGAGGAGGCTGAGCCGGCGAGCCAGCAGGCGGAGGGGGCAGTCCTTCGCCTTTGGCAATGCGGGTGAGCCAGTGGCACTTCCGGGTGGTGTGGTTGGACGGCTTCGCGCCGCTGTGGAACTTGCAGGGAGCATCAAGGGTTTGCTCGAAGGAGAAAGCGGGTAACCAAGCAGGCTTGCCGCCTTTTTGATGCTTGGGGCTGGGCTGCCCTTCCGGCTGTTGGTCTTCAACTGCTGCCACCTGCCGACTGGTGGAGGCCGGCTGCTGGGTCTTGCGTTTGTTGTCGTTCGACTGCTGGCGCCGACTGGAGTCGCCAGCAGGCGTCTGAGGGGCCGGAGGGAGCATTTTTCCAGACGCGTCCACTCGGAGCTCCGACTTCATGGAGGAGTCGGCGGTGGCGTACTTGTCCGCTATTATTAGCAGCTCGTCGAGTGTGGCCGGCTCATCGCAGGGGAGTCGGTGCTTGAGTAAGGTGCCCTCTCGGCACCCGGTAGTGAAGTACTCTATGGCTTGCACCTCATGCACCCCTTCGCAGGAGTTGCGCAGTTCGGCCCACCGCGTCAAGTACTCGCGGGTGGACTCGGTTGGGCCTTGGACGCACAGGGAGAGCTGGCGAGGCTTGGGCGGCCGCTTGTAGGTGCTGGTGAAGTTGCGGATAAAAACTTCAGTAAAGTCCAACCAGCTATTGACACTGTAGTGCTTGAGGCTGTTCAGCCATGTCCGGGCCGTGCCCTGGAGCATGAGCGGAACGTACTTCACGGCAACGCGCTTGTTGCCGTTTGCTATGCTGACGGTGGTGGAGTAGTCAACCAGCCAATCATCAGGCTTCACGGAACCGTTGTACTTGGGAGTGTCTCGAGGAAGCGAGAACCCTTTGGGGAAGGGCTCGTCGTGAATGCTGGGGCCGAAACAAGGCGGGCCGATCGCATCTTCTTCTTCTAACGCCAGGGATCGAGCCAAGCGGTTGATCCGGAGGCGGGCGTCATTCTCTCCGACTCCTTCATGGGGTCGCAGTCGGTTTCCGAGAATCGGATGCTCAACAGGCGGGGGGAGGGGGGGCGGAGGCGCGCCTCTCCCTGCATGGGGGAGGCGGTCGATCTTCCCGCCGTTCCACTGCTCGTGGGCGGCCGTCTTGGTCGCGCTCGATGGTGATGCGTGTGCGGCCGTGGCTAACAGCCGGCTCTAGATCTCCTCGGTCGCGGGCGTCGGCTGTCGGCGTCCGGGAGGTCGTGCCATGCTATCGACAAGGGGGAAGGTTCTCGTCCTGCAAGCCGGGTTCCACCATGCGGTGGCCGGCCTCTTGCTGCGTGGCGGCCGCGTCGATGAGCTTCTGGACGCGCTCCGTCATGCAGCGGTGCTCGTCGCCCTCCAGGCGATCCAGCTCATCTGCTGCCGCCTGGGCGGCGCGTAAGTTCTCCATTGGCATGGCGTAGACCGAGCGGTCGGCCCCCAGCATGCTGGCGATGGCTGCGCCGCGCTGCCGGACCGTGCCCACGCGGCTGGGTTCGCCGGCAGCCGGCGTGCCACAGACGGCGCGATCGATCTCGCGCTGGTAGGCCTCGATGAGGCGTCTCATGGCTGCCAACTTGTTCGCGCTGTCGAGGAGTGCAACGCGGCACGCTTCCAGCGTTTCGCCTTTCGCACCGGGCGCTATGGGCGCGGACAGGTCCCGCATTGCCGCCTGCAACGGGTCCCGGCTGGCCTCCTTGGAGGCTCCATCGTGGCTGATGACTAGCATCTCGGTGACGGTGCTGGTGCTGGCGCTGCTGTCTGCAGTAGGAAGCAGGTTGTCGAAGATCACCACGTCACCGGGGAAGGCATCAGAAGGCGCGGCGTCGGCGTCGATGACCATGTCGACGGGCGGGTCGGTGGAGCCAACGGACTCCAGGTCAGAGGCTGGCTCGTTGGCGATGTGAAGCTTGCCGAGGAGGTCGACAAGGCAGCTCTCGGAGCTGGCAGCGCCCGCGTCGGGTGCGGGCTCATCGGGGAGGCGGATCCCGCCGATGAGATCAGCGAGGCAGCTCGTGGCACAGGCAGCTTCCGCGCCATGCAGCGTGTCGGCGCTAACATCGTTAGGCATGCTGGGCTGGCTACGCTCGCCAGGAAGGAAGAGGGTTCCCATCTAGAACGTGTTTCCGGACGACGCTGCACCTTGCCCCACGGTGGGCGCCAAATGTCGGGGATATCATGCGACATATGCCAGGGGGTGGCTTATCATGGATGGGGACAAGAGTACGTCGCCGGGCTCTAGAAGCGGGAGTGAGCGAGACCGCATACGCCAGCAAATCTTACCCAGGTTCGGGGCTCTCCTCAGAGATAACACCCCTAGTCCTGCTCTGTGGGGTCTCCGCATGATGACTATGATCAACCAAGCAGCTACAAGCTTGCTCCTTGAGCTGTTTCGGGTAGAGGAGGGAGAAGGGCAAGGCTAGCTCTACTCCTCTCTCTACGTGTATGTGTGAATGGCGTGGGTGCTGAACCCCTTGCATGGGTGAGCCTGGGGGGTTTATATAGGCCTAACCCCAGGGGTATAATGGTAATCCGGCCGGGCGTAGGACCCGGCCGTCAGCGTCTCTGGTTGCCGGCTTCTCTGCCGACCGCTAGGGCCCGCCGCCTGCGGGCCATGTTGAATGCTTTATACTGTAGCCTCGCCCCTGATGACGAAGGCTTTGTCGAGGGGAGCATGGCTACAGTCCCGCCGCCTGACGGGCGCTCACTGTAGCCATACCCTGTCTCATCTAGTTGATGGCGCACAGACTTCAAGGGGGAGAAGGGCCGCCTGCTAGGAGTCGGCCCTCCCTTGTTGCCGCCTGCATGAGGTTTGCCGCCTTCGGGTGGCTCGCGGACAGGTAGGTCCCGTCATCTGCGGGCCGTACTAACCGCCCATCGTGGGAGCGTGGCTCCCTCCGGCGCTAGTGATGTCACGGAGTGCGTGGCTACAGTGTCGCGCTGGGCGGGGAGTGTCCGCCCAGTACATAGCTCTGCGGCCAAGTCCCATCCTGGGTTCGGGAGTGGCAGGCCGTACTGTAGCCATGCCTTGTCTTGTCGTGGTAATGTGGTGCTGACTTCGAGGGGGCGAGGGGCCATCTGCCAGGAGTCGGCCCCCTTGCGGCCGCCTTCCATGGTCTTGCCGCTTTCTAGCAGCCGGCCCTTTGGACCTGCCGGCCCAAGAAGGCGGTCGTGCTTCCGGAGGGCGTGAGGGGCGCGGCCGGCCCCGATGTCTTGAAATACCATGGGGGACTGATGTGGCTACCCGTGGTCATTTACTCCGACAATTGGTTTGAGTTGTATGTTTTATTTTGGTGCTGTCCTATGGTGCCCTTCGTGTCGTGCAAGCGTGAGGGATTCCTGCTGTAGAGTGTTGCAATAAGTTCATGATTCGTTTATGGTGGGTGGCTAGAGTGACAGAAGCTTACACCCGACTAAGGGGGTTGTTGCGTATGGGAGTAAAGAGGACTTGATACTTAATGCTATGGTTGGGTTTTACCTTAATGATCTTTAGTAGTTGCGGATGCTTGCTAGAGTTCCAATCATAAGTGCATATGATCCAAGTAGAAAAAGTATGATAGCTCATGCGTCTCGCTCATATAAAATTGCAATACTGATTACCGGTCTAGTTATCGATTCCCTAGGGACAAATAACTTTCTTGTGACAAAAAGCTCTCTACTAAAACTAACTTAATTCTTTCTTTATCTAAATAGCCCCTAGATTTTATAATTGTTCTAGGTAAAGCAAACATTAAGCATGCGTAGAGTTGTATCGATGGTTGATAGAACTTGAAGGGAATATAAATCCTACCTTTAGCTCCTCTTTGGGTTCGACACTCTTATTTATCGAAAAATCTACAATTAATCCCCTACACTTGTGGGTTATCAAGACCTTTTTCGGCGCGGTTGCCGGGGAGAATTAGCGTGGGGTGAATATTCTCGTGTGTGCTTGTTTGCTTTATCACTAAGTAAATTTTATTTTCTGTTCTAAGTTGTTCTCTATCTTTAGTTATGGATATGGAACACGAAATACCAAAAAAATAGGTGTACTTGCTACTCATGGAGATGGGGAACCTCCTAAAACCCTCGATGCTCGTTATGTGAAAAATATTAAACACTACTTTGATAATCCTGAGAAAACCCCATTCAACTTGATAATGGGAGACACGTTGGATCAACATGAATACTTTAGGGATTATCGCTTGACTCAAAAAGGGAAACTCTTATGGGATCAAATTGAAATGTTGCATAGGTATGCTTGGGATCTATGCTTGAGATATGATTATACTTGTTGCTCTAGGATGAAGACTCCACACCTTCCCATTTCATGTGAATTTAATGATAATGAAACCTTGGTTTCTTGTGCTAATGGTATATATGATTACTATGATGTGGAATGAATTGAAGAAATTGCCACTTTTAAGGGTCCTTATGAAATTGAATCTTTGTTTGAAAAGTGCGAAAATTATGACGATGATGTTTACAGACCTGAAAATTATGCTATACTTAAATATTGATATGAGAATTATGAATATAATGCCGATATTAATGAGTTTATTGAGAAAGTCTCCGCTGTCCAAGAAGAGACTAATATTTTGCAGGAAATTATGGCAGAAGAAACTAATGACACTAAAGATGATGAGGAGAGCGAAGAACAAAAAGAGGAAGAGCGGATTAGCTACCCTTGCCCACCTTCTAATGAGAGTAACTCTTGAACTCATACATTGTTTAATTTCCCTTCATGCTTATCGAAGGATGAATGCTATGATGATTGCTATGATCCCTTGGATTCATTTGAAATATCCCTTTTTGATGAAAATGATGCTTGCTATGCTTGTGGACATGATGCCAATATGAATTATACTTATGGAGATGAACTTGCTATAGTTCCTTATGTTAAAAATGAAATTGTTACTATTGCGCCCACACATGATAGTCCCTATTATCTTTTTGAATTCTCCCAACTACACTATATCGAAGAAGTTTGCTCTTATTAAGGATTCTACTGAAGGGTTCCATTTTACCATTACACATGAAGATTTTGATAGATATAATATGCATGTGCTTGCTACTCCTACTGGAAATTATTATGAGAGAGGAACTACATCTCCACCTCTCTATGTTTCCAATATGATAAAATTGTGAGGATTTCTTTATACTATGCATTGGCCTTTACTTTGTGTGCATGAATTGTTCTTTTATGACATGCCAATGCAAAGGAAGAGAGTTATACTTCGTTGTTGCATGATATATATTAATTTGTGATCAATACTAAAATACAAATCATTGTTAAAATTGGCTTTGATATACCTTGGGATCCGGGTGGATCAATTACTTGAGCACTTTATGCCTAGCTTAATGGCTTTAAAGAAAGAGCTACCAGGGAGACAACCCGGAAGTCTTAGAGAGTAATTTTATTCTGTTGGGTGTTTTTAAAAAGTTTGAAAACAAAAAAATATAGAGGGGAACCTAAAACTTTTCAAAAAAGAAAGTGAAAGTAAGAAAGACCAGCACCGTTGAAGTGCGGGAGCTCCTTGAACTTTGTTCATGCCCAAGGAAACTTTGTAAATCTTGAATTATAGAAACTTTTCAACAAAAATAATTATCCCCTTGTACAAATCCATTGTATTATAAAAATAATGTGCCAATATTTGCCTTTAGGATGATTAGATTGCTTGTTTGGTATGTGCAGTGCAAAAAATAGAAACTTTTGCTGTAGTGCATGAATTTACATTTTTTACTCAAATATGCAAAAATTCCAAAAAAATTACACGATACTGCTATGCAATTTTTTTATTTTTTACTAATGTTTCAGAATTTTGTGAGTTACAGAAGTATATGTACTATCTGCATCTTTACAGATTGTCCTGTTTTCACAGATTGTTGTTATAGTTTCATTATTTGCGTACATTTGAAATCTTGTTGAGCCTCCTTTGACTTGGGGCCATAGATTGTGATAGAATACAGTTGGTAATGATTGATTATAATTATAAAATAATGTTACACCAGTACATGATGGGATTTGATATTATCTGTACTAACCTCGCTAATTAAAAGTTCGGTTAAGTTTTGTGTGGATGAAGTGTTCGAAGATCGAGGAGGTATCGATATGAGGAGAATAAGGAGAGGCAAGAGTTCAAGCTTGGGGATGCCCAAGGCACCCCAAGTAAATATTCAAGGATACTCAAGCGTCTAAGCTTGGGGATGCCCCGGAAGGCATCCCATCTTTCTTCAACAATTATCGGTATGTTTCAATTTTTGTTTTGTTCACATGATATGCATAAATTCTTGGAGCGTCTTTTGTGTTTATTTTTTCCTTTTCTTTTATGTACCATGCTGGTATGAGATAGTCCTTGGTTGAGTTCTAGAATGCTCTTTGCACTTCACTTATATCTTTTGAGTATGGCTTTTTAGAATGCTTCATGTGATTCACTTATATCA
The DNA here is from genome assembly GCA_011799875.1 of Thinopyrum elongatum. Taxonomy (NCBI): domain Eukaryota; kingdom Viridiplantae; phylum Streptophyta; class Magnoliopsida; order Poales; family Poaceae; genus Thinopyrum; species Thinopyrum elongatum. Next base: position 219,851,306 of record CM022300.1, on the reverse strand, counting down.
TTCGAAGTTTGGATTGCCTGTTTCTCTACACATAGAAAACCGCCATTTGTAGAATGCTCTTTTGCTTCACTTATATTTATTAGAGCATGGGCAAATCTTTTGTAGAAAGATTAAACTCTCTTGCTTCACTTATATCTATTTAGAGAGTCAACACGAATTGGTCATTCAGATGGTTAGTCATAAAATCCTACACAAAACTTGTAGATCACTGAATATGATATGTTTGATTCCTTGCAATAGGTTTGCGATATAGAGATGATAATATGTGGGAGGTACTAGTGAATGATTGTGTTTTAGTAAGAATATTGGTGTTAAGGTTTGTGATTCCCGAAGCATGCACGCATAGTCTCTCATACGCAGTCTTACCTTTCCGCAATTTGCTAGCCTCTTCGGTACCATGCATTTCCCTTTCACACCTCGAGAGTCGGTGCAAACTTCGCCGGTGCATTAAAACCCCGTGATATGATACGCACTATCACACATAAGCCTCCCTATATCTTCCTCAAAACATCCACCATACCTACCTATTATGGCATTTCCATAGCCATTCCGAGATATATTGCCATGCAACTTCCATCGTCATCATATACATGACTTGAGCATTCATTGTTATATTGCTTTGCATGATCGTAGGATAGCTAGCATGATATTTTCACGGCTTGTCCGGTTTTTGATATCTTTGCCATGCTAGATCATTGCACATCCTGGTACACCGCTAGAGGCATTCATATAGAGTCATATTTTGTTCTAGTATCGAGATTTTATTTTGAGTTGTAAGTAAATAGAAGTGTGATGATCATCATATTCATTATTAGAGCATTGTCCTAGCGAGGAAAGGATGATGGAGACCATGATTCCCCCACAAGTCGGGATGAGATTCCGGATGAAAATAAAAAAAGAGGCCGAAAAGAGCCCAACAAAAAAAATAAAAAAGAAGAAAAAACAGAAAATGAGAGAAAAAGAGAGAAGGAGCAATGTTACTATCCTTTTCCACACTTGTGCCATGTTTTTCATATAGAGAGTCCCGTATGTTGTCACTTTCATATACTAGTGGGAATTTTTCATTATAGAACTTGGCTTGTATATTCCAATAACAGGCTTCCTCAAATGCCCGAGGTCTTCATGAGCAAGCAAGTTGGATGCACACCCACTTAGTTTTCAGTTTGAGCTTTCATACACTTATAGATCTTAGTGCATCCGTTGAATGGCAATCCCTACTCCTCGCATTGACATCAATTGATGGGCATCTCCATAGCCCGTTGATTAGCCTCATCGATGTGAGACTTTATCTCTTTTGTCTTCTCCATATTAATCTCTACCACCGTATTCTATTCCACTCATAGTGCTATATCCATGGCTTGCACTCATGTATTGCATGGGGGTTGAAAAAGCTGAACCGCGTTAAAAAGTATGAACCAATTGCTTGGCTTGTCATCGGGGTTGTGCATGATAAATACTTTGTGTTAAGAAGATGGAGCATGACAAGGCTATATGATTTTGTAGGGATAACATTCTTTAGCATTGATAGTTTGAAAGACATGATAGTTTGTTGGGATGCCTGAGTATTGATGTCTTTATATCAAATTATAGACATTGCTTTGATTCACTCGTGCCTTAATATTCATGCCATGATTAGATTATATGATCAAGATTATGCTAGGTAGTATTCCACATCAAAAATTATCTTTTTTTATCATTTACCTACTCAAGGATGAGTAGGAATTAAGCTTGGGGATGCTGATACGTCCCCGTCGTATCTATAAATTTTTATTGTTTCAAGCCAATCTACAACTTCCATATACTTTTGGCAACATTTTATATTATCTTTGGGACTAACATATTGATCCAGTGCCCAGTGCCAGTTCCTATTTTTTGCATTTTTTCTTTCACAGAAAATTCATATCGAACGAAGTCCAAATGCGATAAAATTTTACGAAGAATTATTTTGGAATATATGTGATTTTTGGGAAGCGGAATCAACGCGAGACAATGCCCGAGGGGCCCACAAGTTCAAGGGGCGCACCCCCTACCCGGGGCACGCCTGGAAAGTTTGTGGCCACCCCGTAGGTCGGTTGGAGGTGTCCTTCAGCAGCAAGGAAGCTTATATCCGGATAAAAATCTTGTTGAAATTTCATCCCAATCGGAGTTACGGATCTCCGGATATTCACTACAAAAAAAGGACACATCCGTGACATTTTGGCCCGAACGAAAACTTTTTGTCATGGTTATGACACTTCTATGGCGATAATTGTGACAAAACCATGTATCATCAGAGATGTCGTGGGCTCCTACTTATATAACAAAAAATCATGACAGTAAATGGGATTTTCGTCCTGGGCGGGCCGAGGATGCACCTGCATGACATTCTTTGGGCCGTCCATGACGGAAAAAATCATGGTAGAAGCGAGGAAGAGGAAAATTTTGGGGAGTTCCCGATTACGGTGGGTGGTTAGGGCCGAGCGATGCACTCTGGTTTGCGCGTTTCTCTCTCGTACGCGCGTGTGTGCGAGGCATTGGGCTCTAATTGAACCCGAGTGATCGCACTAGCTACGTTACTGAACCCGAGCGATCGATCGACCCCTTGGCTATTAAGTAAACCCGAGCGATTCATTCGCTGCTGACTGAACCTAAGCGGTTCCTTCATTGCTGCTGCAAACTAAACCCGAGCGATCGATCACTGTTGCTGCTTTACTGAAGCCGATCGAGCCCCCGTGCGAGACGTAGCCAGCCGGTGTTGGGTTGCCTCTCGATGAACAGTGACTGTTGCTACCGTGCGTGCGGTACGTAGAACTAGTTGGGACGTTGTGAGTCGAGCCAGTTGGTTGGTTGTGGATGAACAGTTCCCGGTGGGTGTTGGATTAACAGGATCTCGTGGTAGTAGGCCGTTGCCGCTGGATGAACAGGACCCTGAGGAGGCTGCCACACCCAAGCCGGTTGGGGTGGATGAACAGGACCCCGTGGAGCGTTGATTGAACAGTAGCCGGTGGAGGCTGGATGAATAGTAGCATGTGGATAAACAGTAGCTGGTGGAGGCAGGAGGAAGACGCGGTGGATGAACAGTAGCAGGTGGAGGCTGGAGGAAGTCGACGATGGTTGAACAGTAGCCCGTGGAGGCTGGAGCGAGGCAGTAGACGATGGATTAATAGTACCCTGTGGAGTCCCGTTTTGCGGTACGCCACACCCCTCCCGATGAACAGGGCCCCATTTTGACCGTAGGTGCTCCAACACAAGTCCGTTTCCTCCGTTTTGTGGTATGCCACACCCCACCCAATCAACAGCACCCCGTTTCGACCGCAGGAGCTCAAACACAAGTCCGTTTCCTCTGTTCTGCTGTACGCCAGGCCTCGTTTCGGCTGTTCCATCCAAGCCGGTTGGCTCCCGATGAACACGACGCATTTCGTTTCCTCCCGATGAACACGACGTAGTTTCTCCGCTTCGACCCAGCTGGTTGGCTGCCGATGAACAAGACACCATTGCTGTCGTCCGCTGCCTCTCCATGTACACGAGCCTTGGCCGTACATATGCTCGAGTAGGCGTTCGAGACCCCGACCGTATGTACGTACGTGGCCGTATTTTTGGCATCTGGCTGTACGTACTTGTACACGGTTTGGACTGGACTGCCTGAACTGCTACATCGGGGGCTCTACTACCACACGTGTCACTGCTTTCTCGGCCACGGGTCATTGTTGCAGAGACACCGATCGGCCAGTATGTACATATACATTGGCGACCAGCCAAACAACGCTACATACGCTTCGACCGGGTGGGTCCCAGCAGTCAGGGAGGATAAGGAGGCACTTCTTTGCGTGCGAAGCTATAGCTGGTGGGTCCTAGCTGTCAGTGGGAGGAATCATTTTTTTGCGCGTAATATGGAGGCACTTCCTTGCGTCCAAAGATGTAGCAAGTGGGTCCAGCTCTCAGTGTCACCACGTATAGTCGTCTTTCGATGGCTGTTATTCGTTGACCACGTTGACCGTGCCGCACTGAGAGCACCAAGGCAGTGGAAGACGGCGAGACCTTGGAAGGGAACGACGTGGAGCCAGGGAAGACGCGGCAGTGGATGCCCACGCGGAGGGGAGTACGAGCAAGGTTGTCAGAATCACGATTCTATCGTACGATTCTATGACTTTACGATCCAAACTAACCCCTCTGATTCTATGATTTTGGTCTCTAGAATCTACGTTTCTACGATCCTCATAGTGAAGATTCTATGATTTGCGATCCTACCATCGGAGCTCCGATCCGATTCAGGATCACGATTCTGACAACCTTGAGTACGAGGGTTGACTGCTTCGGCTGCGGTGTGAGGCTGCCATCGCCACAGAATAACAGGGGTTGTGGGTGAGTAGAGGGATGGCCTGGCCAGTGGTTCGAGTAGGAGGGGGAGGTGATGCCTAGGCGGCAGCATAGCCAGCCACGGGAGGCAGGAGTACGCAGTCCCACCGGTGCTGGTTTGGGCGGCTGCATCAAGAAAATCAGAGGTTGAAGAAGCAGAACAACCGTTGGATGTTTGGATTAACATCCAACAGTCACTGCTGATAGAATCATTTGTCGACTAAGTTGACAAACCCTGTGTACGCGTCAACTGAGTAGGGCCACAAGTCAGCCTCCAAATATGATGGACCCCATTTGTCAAGGGGAGCAATCGTTATTTTTCACTTAATAAGGAGGCACTTCCTTGCGTGCGAAGATATAGCTGGTGGGTCCCAGCTATCAGGGGGGATTCATTTTTTTGAGTAATAAGGTGGCATTTGCTTGCATGCGGCCATGGACCATGTGGGTCCCTACTGTCAGGATCTCCACTTACATCCCTCTTCCGATGGCTGTCGTTTGTTGACCACATTGACCATGCCGCGTTGAGAGCATCAACGCGGTGCACGACGGCGGGCCCGAGAAGGGAAAGACCCGGAGCCGGCGAAGCCACAGTAGTGGATGCCCACGCTGAGGAGAGTATGAGGGTTGTGACTGGTTCGGCTGCGGGGTGAGGCTGGCGTCGCCAGAAAATAGCTGGAGGTGCGGGTGGGTAGAGGGATGGCCTAGCTAGTGGTGGCAGTAGGGTCGACCGGTGAGGCCTGCACGGCAGCACAGCCGGCCACGGGAGGAGGGAACAGACAGTCCCACCAGCGCTGACTTGGGCGGCTGGAGCAGGAAGATCAGAGATTGTAGAAGCACGATGGCTGTTGGATGGACATCCAACAGTCAGTACTCTCTTGTGTTGACTAAGTTGGCACAGCCTTGCGTACACGTCAACCTTTTTTAGGAAAGCGTACGCGTCAACCTATAGTAGGCGCACAAGTCAGCCTCAAATCTGTGGAAAACAACATACATCCCATCTGCCATTATTTCTAATAATTTACATCCCATTTGCTAATTCTTAAGGATTTTTTTGGAGCCCATATTCTTTTTGTTAGCATCACAGCCCATACTGTGGCCACGGTTAAAACATTCTACAAAATTTTGCATATTTCGGTGCGGTCCGAACTGTTTTTAATCCCGAAATTTTGAGTCACATTCAAACTAATTTGAAAAATAAATTTAAATCAATATAAAATCCAAATAATTGTCCACGCATAAAAATCAATGGAATTTAAAATCTCGCAATAAAAAAAAAGAAATTTGAAACTAATTACCGGTTTGTTGTGTTTAAAAAATGTACAACCCATTTCTCATTACTGATAGCCCATTTTCTGGGCAAGCCCAATGAAACTCTCCTCGTCTTGAAATATTTGCAGCCCAGTAGGGCTGACAAAAGCAAATAGGCCTCGGTTGGGTATTCTGCAAAAGAATAAAAAAACTGGGCTAGCCATTTTCAGAAAGAAAAAAACTACTGGGCTGGTCTTGTGGTAAACATAAAATAAAAGGCTGGCTAGACAGGCCAGAGTGCCCCGCACAGCCCAGTTGACACCCTGCTCTGTCTAAAAAACAAAAAGAACTGGGTGAGCTGCTGGGTCCCTGGTGTCAGCCGCTCGTTGTGCAATTCTCTCGTTTATTGACTACATTGACAATGGCATGGGACCCAGATGTCAGAAATCCATTAGGAGGAACCATTTTTTTTGGCTTGAAATAAGGAGGCACTTGCTTGCGTACTGCCATAACCCTGGTGGGTCCCTGCTGTCATCCTCTCCATGCATAATCATCTCTTGATTGTGTACGCGTCAACCTAGTAGGCCCACAAGTCAGCCTCTAAACCCGTGGCGGACAAATACAGCCCATTTAAAAAAATAACAACCCATTCCAGACATTCAAACGGAAAGTTCAACATTCAGAGCAAAGTAATAGGTCTGATCCAGATATAGAGTACTGAACTTCCACGTTGACAACCATCATAACCAAGTTAACTATCTACTCCCACTAATACTGTAGTGTACAAGTACTAACTTACTCTTAGCTAACTAGACAATGCCGGCCGCCATCTATGATACACGCTAAAGGCCGGCACTAACGTCCTCCTCCTCGCCTTGGACTTGCCAGAGGTGCGATAGGGTTAGTTGCTTGCGCGCATTGGCCCTTTCCATGCCGGCATGGTCCACCGAAGCTTCGGCTTCTAAGAGGGAAACCCACTTGATGAGCTGGTAGTAAAATTCAGCATCGCGAACACATGCGTGCCTGACAGCATCCAGGGCTATTTGCCGGGCGTCGGCCTCCACGTAGTTGGCCCAGTTGTGGGCGCCCTGCTTGTGACTCAGAGCGTCGATGCACTACTACTCCATGCCCCGCTGGCGGCGCAAACCAGCAATACCCTGATCCTCCGCCAGGCCATCGCGCTCCAACAAGTCCTTATACTCCGCATTGCCATCTAAAGACCAACAAAATGCCTCCTCCCTCGGTCTGCCTTCCGATGAGAAACCGAACACTAGTTCCGGCGGTGACCGCCTCCGACGTCGCCTATTGCGGATGGGCGGGGGCATGACGGACGTGGCGAGAGCGAGGGCAAGTGGCGAGCGACGTCGGGCCGGTGGGGGCTTATGAGGATAGGGCGAGTTGGGTGATGGTGCCACCGGAGAACGCCGGGAACCAGTAATTATAGGCGGAAGGTAGGTGAACCAGCATGTCGCGGGAAACGTGACGGTCATCGAAATTCAATGCATAACAAGGCATGGCTTAGCGCGCCAACTTGCCGTGGAAAACTAGAAAAACTGAAATTATGACTGTGCCGTCCCGTCCCGTCCTGTCAGTGGTGCGTCCTGTCCATGCTGGGTCACGCATTGGCATGATGGTCAAACGAGTGCACTCAATTCATCCAGATGAGGTACGTGCGTGATCCGCTGGTTATTCGCGTAGGATCGAGTCGGTCGGATAGTATAGGTGTATAGGATCGCAATAACTGATGAACGTTCGCTGGGAGATAAGGCATTTGCGAACATTTTTGCTGGCAGTTTCTTCAGATTCGCATGGCATTTTCTTCAGAACAGCATGTCAGTTTCTTCAGAGGTAGGCATTTTTACTCAAAAAACTGCCACCTTGAGATCTTGCGTCACAACTAACCCTACTAGGAGCATATTAGTACGCTAGCTAGCGATCAATCAATAACTTGTAAACACTGAGCGAACGAAAATAAGGAACTGCTAGTAACTTGTAAACACTGAGCACACAGAAATAAGGATCATCCTGTGCACAGTAGTAAGAGCCGATCCATTCGAAATATTCACATGAGACTCACAGGCCTGGCATTGTAGTATGTTCACATTAGTAGCTCAAATTCACAACCAACTAGTACGATTCCCATACATAAGATCAACATGTTAATGCATCTCAATGATTCACAGATCATATACAAATATGTAGCTCCTAAAGCAAAGATCTAGAAAAAACTTCTTTTCTTGCTACTAACATGGATGCTTCTCTGGGCCAACATTCAGTACAGAGTGAAAGACAAATTTGTTTGTGAAGTCTACATTTCCTCTTGTAAACATAAGTGGTTTCACCAACAGGTGGAACCATGAGAATGAACCACACATGATGGAGGAATATCCACTGCAATATGAATTGGTCTTCTCTCGATCACACGGCGAGACTATTTTTGGAATACAAACTTTAACTTAGGCAAAAATGATGCCCATTGTATAATCAGACCAAAGCAATGAAGCACCTAGTGTTGGCCAATAAATAGTATAGTACTACTTTTTTGCAGTCCATGAAGTGACTATCCAATCTTTCTGTGTCTATTTTCAAATGGCACTGCATGCAGTGACTATACTATTCTCTTGTGCAGTTCCACCAAAATTGAGATCACTTTGTTTGTTTGCCAAATAGCAACGGGCAGACATCTGTTTGCACAAATATCAAGCAGCTAGTAAACATATACCCCACCTTGTATTTTACGTTTAAACACATCTCTGCTAGTCATTTCCGCTTAGCATCTGTCATGTTTTGCATTGGACAATTTGATACTGTCATGTTTTGCACTGGACAATTTTGTACTGAATTGATTTGCTAGTATAGAGCAGAAATATAGCGCCTATTCTTCATCAGACCAAGGATATCCATGTTCACAGTGATGGAAGAGGTGAAATCAAAACAACCGAAATTGAGCATCCAATCATTGAATCATGTCCTGCACCTCCAATGTAGGTCCACCTTGCCAATAAATTCACATGCAAACCACTAATATTACTATCTAATAACAGTACAAAAAGAGTAGCAAGATAGTAGCAAACCATGTACCTTTGTAATGAACAGCTCATAGTGCCACCAATTGGATATAACGGTTTGGAAGAAAACATGCTCATAATGTTGAACAATTTGGACTTCTTGTGCAGTTCCACTAAAATCGAGCATCCCTGTTTGCACAGATATTGAAAGTGTGATTATTATAAAAGTGACACTAATTGAAGCATAGACTCACAAATATAAGCATTCCAATTTCTTAATGGGAAAAGGTAGCAAGACTTTTTCTAACCACCTGTTTGATGGAATAAATAAGGCAATAACGGCTGATGTCAGGAAGGCATACATAGTATTTTCTGAAGATTGAACCATTCCTGACCTTTCCTCTTCTTTTAAGCATATTTTGTGCAGTTCAACTAAAATAAAGTGCCATCACCGCCTTGACAATTCAGCGACACTGTACAAAAAGAAATGACTTACCATTACATCATGATGTCAGGTATGTAATTTACAGGCATTAGAGACAAACATGCAGACCTCCTCCGATAACATAATGAACATTAATTTTAACAAATGTGTGACTAGCTTTACCGACATAATTTGAGTGAACTCTACACCCTCTGTTCCTTAATATAAGACTTTTCGCAGTTCAATTTAAAGTACCCAAACGTCTAGTATTTAGAAAAGCAGGTAGTAGTTTTCTTGAGCACATATCTGGGAAAGCTTGCCACACCTTATATATGTCCATACGCTAATGCAACACCATTCGAATAGTACAAATATACACTAATCCAGTGGGTAGTGCAACAGTAGAGTAGTTTTTTTATTACGGGGTACAGTATAATGGTTTTACTGAACATATTTCCATCAGCTAGCACTGGAAGATTTCTATAAGCATTAACTATACAAAATGTAAAGGTAACAAGTTTCAGCATTGGTATACTAGTTGTGCAACAACATTAAAACAAATACAAAAGTCTGAAGGTAACTAGCATTATTAACTAATGATAGTATAATTTTTTTTGCAAACCATGTACCTTCAAGGTAAATATCATTTCGAACTCGAGAGGACCTAAAAATTGCTATCCCAATCTTGATAATCGATCAAACATAAAAACATGATCAAACGAATCAAGAAAACAGCCGGAGGAGGAGGTGCCCACTCTTGACCTTTCCTCTTCTCTTCATAATTTTTTGTACAGTTTAACCGAAATAAAATGACATCAGCGCCTTGGCATTTGGTGACATTGTACAAAAAAATTGACTTATCTCATGAAAGTGAGGTATGTAATCTATAAGCATTAACAGTGCAAAAATTTGAAGGTAGGAACAAGTTTCATCATTGTATACTGGCTGTGCAACAACATTAGTATGCCTTAGCTGAAAAATCTTTAATACATCCACAATCAAAAGCTAACCCTGAAATAATCCAGTGACATTAAATGGCATTGTTTAAATTTATCAGTGGCATTAGACTGACTGCGGCATTAGTTAAATGTGGCATCACTTTAGCAGTAGCATTGCTTGACTTTATCGGTGGCATTATACTAACAGCAAACAAGTGGCAATAAGAGCATGGAAGGCCCATTCAGACAGCGGGCGCACTAGTACGATGTACATCCACGGACGCATAGAATGGTGAGGGAGGGATGGTTGCCCAGAGCAACAAATATCCAGGCAGCATGTGTGGATTACGTCCCATTTTTGTTCTCTTTAGCCACCTTTTTCCTATGTGAGGACAACAAACCGATCGACCTGGTCATTCACTATTGTGTTGTCATGCCTTTCTACCCCTTTTCAACCAAGAAACACGAGACTCGTTCCTTAGCTACTGATTTTCTCCTTTTCAACCTAGATGCGGGTTCGATACCTAGTCTCTTCGATAGTACTTTCTCCCTTCCTTTCCTTATTCAACCCAGACATGGATTAGTCTGCATGAAGTAGGGTTTCCTTTAATAGTGCAAATTAAGGTTTTCGTTTGCGTGACCAACAAAGCAGAGGATAGCAAATTGGGGAGATGGTGGAATGGAAAAAGATCCACATGCAGCGACATGGCAGATGGGGAAATAGAACAAGGTATGGTTCGAAAAGAGGTAGCATACCTGAGGGTCGGCGGGAAGTGGCTTCACTCGTGGTCGTCGTCCTCCGCACACACCACGTCAGCGAGCTTGGGGATGGAGGCCATCTGTGCGGGTGCTAGGTCTGAGAGGACGGCCTTGTCGTCAGTGTGTGACCTCGCTCGCCGATGACAAGTGCGTCAACGCTGCACGTCCTTTTCTTCCTTAGCGGACGGGATCCTGGTGGATCTCTGACCACCGGTGAGGAGGGAGAGAGAGGGGCCACTGCCATATTTTTTATATCTGGAGAGAGGGTGATAGTGTGAGAAGCAAGTGGGCAGCCCTTAGCAAGCAAGCGCTGAAGCTCCAGCCTATATATCTTTTTTGATACTAGTACTAAAGGTGGAGTAGTGGTAGAGTAGTTTATATTTTCTCTGCACACAGTACCAATTAGTTGTGCTTCAAAACTGAACAGCACGCCATTAAAAAAATAAAGTCAAGAAATAATGCGGCACCTCGGGCCAACGCGGCCAGATCGCATTTTGCACGAGAAATGACACACCATGTTTCGTTGACATGTGGTCCCGTTCCAACATGTCAGTGAGACAACGGCGAGTCCTTTTGTACAATTTCCGAACGGACGTCTATGTAGGCCAGGGCCCCTCTTCCTGTACCATGGCAACCGTCCACTGCCTCTTCGCCTTTCCCTCTTGATTTGGAACTGCTATTGCACGCTCTTCCTCCCTCCATTTGCCTTCACCATTCCTTCTGCCATTGTTCGATCGTCTTCTCCATGGAGGGAACAGGCCGGAAACGACCCCGTTATTCTTGCCCCGATCTAAAAGATGACGTGGTGGAGGAACTCATTAATCGGTACGATGTCATCACCTCGGCTAGCATGGCAGGTTCATTCAAGACCATTCTTGACTCAACAAATAACATCATTACAAAGAACCCAAGGGTTCAGGAGCAGTTTGATCTCCCCTATGTTCTTCGCCATGACCCTGCTCGCTGGAGCTGGGATAACAGAAGCCTCGCCTTGTGCAAGTTGATGCCGCTTGATAATGATACATGTGATGTTAAGATGCCATTGCTTAAGGGTAAGGCCTGGGTAGGCGCAAATGGAGATTGGGTTGTTTATATTGGGTACAACTGCGAGTGGGAACTTGTGAATGTGTACACTCATCACCGGGTTCCACTTCGAAAAATCTCAGAGTGCCCTGAGGTTGAGCACAGAGATGATCTACATACGTTCAAATACGATCATGGTGACTGTTGTCTACAGTAGATAGCAATTTGTCGAGTTCCCAACCGCTCTTCGGATACACGAACTATCATGTTGTTGCTATCTTCGACAAGCTTGTTGCCGTCCTTACTTCCACGCCTTGATGGATATTGCTCAAAAATCAATTTCTATACACGGATGAGTACTGTGATGCAATTCAATACGAGCGTCTTGTGTTTGCTGCCACCACTCGTGGCACTGTTTTTGCATGGAATCCTTATTGTTTCGGTATGTTTGTCTTCCACCGTAATTAGAATTGTTTCATCCACGTGCATGCGAGTTAGTATCCCCGTACTAATTAACCTTCTTGTGTTTCTAAGGTCCTGTGAACATTCCACCACCTATACTTGAAAAAAATTATAATGAAGGGGGAGATGACGATGGTGATGATCACGAGCATGAGGACGAGCAGGACCTACATACTCAGTGGCGCCTGGCAACTTATTCCGACGGATCACCTCTTCTTGTATGTATACAGGGCACTGCTGATGCTACAAAGGAAGTACGTGTTGTCTCCCATGGTCGCACTCTCCGGACCTATTCCAACATCCATTGTAGGGTATTTGGGATGGATACTAGTGTGCTAGCGCCAGCACCTTCTTCCTGGTTCTGTATTGATAGTCTTGGAGAAAACTCGTTCTTCCTTGGAAAAAACTATCCAATGATGGTGAAAGGCGATCCAGCTGCTGTTGGCACAACATTACTACCATTTATGAGAAGCAACTGTGTCTATACCTCGGACATTCCTATGGTTCCCTACCCTAGCTATGACAATATGCGTCCTGATATAGGCCGCTTCAACCTGGATGATGAGTCCTGCGTTGGTCTCGATATTGACAATAGCTGACCCTTCCCAGAGGCTTACTTATGGTTCAAAGAAAGCGTTTCCAACGCCAAGGATTGGTTGAGCTGAAGTTCATTTCATTGCTTGTTATTTGTTGTTTGATAAAAACTTTAGTATTTACTAGAATGTTTTGTTGGAAATAATCTATAATCCAACATGTATCCTCGTTGTCATTGTGTGTTGATGACTTGTTGTATGTAATGAATGGTACATTTGCATATGCATGTGATAAACTCAATTTATGAATGGTTTTCGAGTCACTTCTTGGAGTGTGAGTACCGTAGTAGTATAGCCAACATCCGGTTATATGAAGTTGCCACATCACATAGAGCCAGTAGTAGTATGCTAGTACAATAGTTAGTCCTAGTAGTAGTATACCATCAACTTGAGCTAGGTGTTGCATGGAGGCCAAGAAATATGGTGATAGCGTGAGGTGGGCTTGTACGTATGATGTACGCACAAGGCTTGCCATGTTTTCTACTCCTCCGGTCTAAATGTGGAGAAGATTTAGTCGAGTTCTTCCTCCTTTTGCCGACACGTGGGACATCCAGCATGTCGTGTCATGCAAGAAAATGGAGTGCTAGTTGAAGGCACGTGTTGTGCATCTTGGGTTAAACTGTAAATAGAATCTACTCTACTCTTGAGTAACTCCAAAAGCGGCCACCGAAGATCTTTATTGGATTTGTTTTTCATCACCAGCATGTCGAGGTGAAAGATGTGCAGGTTCAGTGGGTCGTCTTGCGTTTTCACTGACATGTGGGACCGAATGTGAGCAAACAGACGATGGGCACACTCCGTGCGTCTGCTGGCTGGCTGAGAAGAGAGAGAGGAGGGCTGAGCACGGACTCCAGGAAATTTCGTGACAATGTCAATAGTACTAGTGGTGTACCGTACTACTGGAGTGATAATGTGTTCGCTCTACGTAACCAGCACCTCGATATAGTGGGGTGGCATGGGCCATAACTAGCATTCACATCTAGCAGTACAGCACACGCCACCCACACGAGTCCCATCTGACACAAATTTTCTTGGAGTCCGTGCTACAGCTATATCTTCTCCCTCCTGTTTTCTCTAACTCAGCCATCACGCGCTGGGCGGGGTGGGGGTTTGCCGATAGTCGGTTTGCTCAACTACGGTCCCACTTGGAAGTGAAAATGCAACACAGCATGGATTCCCCCTTGAGCGGCATGCCTGACCAACCGTGTGGGGGTGCGACGCGAAGACGGCAGACTTTTCCTTTTGAACTTGTAACTTGTAAAATTTGGTTCTACTCCTTGGCGCGACCGATAGATAGTAATGAGAAGTTGATGCCAAAAAAGGGAAGTTTGGTTCTGGCGCAGTTCATGCATGGTACATACAAAAATTATGAAGTTGATGTGAAAGGTAAGATAACTACAATATACTACTACATGGAATTAACGAAAAGATAAAGATACATACGGATCCATCAACGACATCCTCACGCCCTAGTGCACCGGGTCACCAACCGACATGTGAGGAGCCGCGACGTTGGCGGCGAGCTTAACATGCTTCTGAACAATGCCATCCAAGGTTGCCCTGCGGTCCAAGAAGGCCAGCATCCTATCGTCCTCCTCTTGCACATAGCAGTCCTTGTGGACGATTTGCTCATAGATGTGGGTGATTATGTCGATGGTGTCTTGCTGCACTAAACGCTGCGCGGCGAGCGCGACCTCGAGGTGGACATTCTCCGGCGCGACGGCGGGCAGTCGCAGGGCCACCAGTGTGTCGAAAAGGTTGTCACCATAGAGGCCGTTGAGGGTGGTGGGCATCGCAGAGCCTGGGCGCATGGGCTGGAGGCATACGTCAAGGTCATCCGTGAGCTTCTTGACGACGGTAAACTTGTTGAGGAAGCCGATGAGGACCTCGTCGAACAAGGAGACGAAGCTGTCGTCCAAGAGGCCTCTCGCCCTGGCGGCCTGAAGCACGACCTGGAGACATTCCTCAGTGCCGGGCTGCAGGTCGGCGTCATGGACCATCTGGCACAGCCGTCTCATGCTCGCGCTCATCGCCTCCATGGGTCTAGCTTCTAGTCAACTGATCTTGCAATTGGAGTGATCACACTTGCCCTTGGTTAGGGTGCGTAGGTGCATAGGATTTCATAGATTGGAGTGGTAGGGAGCCTTTATATGAGAATTGCAGACTGCGTTGCATTCACGTGTGTGTTGGCCATCTACTCCTCGGCCCTCCCTTCATACCGGTGCAGTGTAGTAGTCATCTCACCGAGACCAAGTTGGGGCAAAACAAGAGAACTTTGATGTTTACTACTTCCTCCGTCTAGGTGTATAAGTCACCTTATGAAAACCAAATAATCCCAAAACACTTAGGCGTGGTGCATTGACTCCCACCTCGTTTCTTGTTTCTTGACATATCAACCAATAAGAGATGCGTGGCGTGCATGCTTTCAATGACTTGAGACTACCAAACACGACATGCAATGTTTAGTTCATTGCATGCAATGCTATTAATTAGCAAATAAACATTAAGTTCTCTCATTTTCCCGTCTTCCTTGGTCACGGTGCACAACCTAATATGACTTATTCACCTAGACGGAGGGAGTAGTATTTTGTAATTAATGTCATTGCATGCAGAGAATTGAGCACTACATGTTGTGCTAAGTAGTCTCAAGTCATTGAATGCATACGAACCCCATGTCTCCTATTGGCTGATTTCTTTTTTTTTTTGTGGCAAAAAATAGAGAATGAGGTGGGTAGTTAATGCACCGTTCCTAAAAGTTTTGGGATTACTTGGTTTTCGTAACGTGACTAATGCACCAGTATGGAGGGAGTACAATAGTAGTCTGATCGATGAGATTTCAGATTTGAGCCATCTACCGGAAGGGAGAGTGTATAATATCATCGGGAACTACATTCAAAAACGAATAAAACAATACTCCATGTAATTATTTACAGAGGGAGTAGTATATTTTTTGTGACATGCATTACTAGATATTGCTAGTCAAATACTAAATCCAGACGAAGGTGGTAGTAGTACTAAATCCAGACGATGGTGCTAGTACTAGTAGTACTACCAATGTAGTAGTGATGTACTACCCGTTGGTCAAATTATTACGTGCTGCTCCTCATAGTGAAGTGACAAGACCCTGCGCTGGAGATGACACCTGAGTGTAGGTGCCGTGTTCGGCATACCAAAGTCATCCTCACCGTGTGTAGTCACTATCATCATGGCTGTAGAGCTAGCCTGCTTAACTAGCATGTTCGACATAATTTCCTGTGTGTTGCCATGAGTAATAATAAATATTGTACTCGAGTAATGGGTATATCGTTGCTGCACCTATGCATGCGAACATTTATCGTAACATAGTACCTCGTGCTGGATAGTCGTAATATTACAAGTTTCAAACTAATATTACAAATGCTAGGAGTAATGCTGCACCTACGAAGAGGGAATTATTAGGAAGTTTACGTAAGAACTTTTGTTACTTTAGGTGGATGCAGCATTATCGTACAAACTAAAATCGACCGCCCTAACAAGTCACTAATGGGCAAATAAATTTTTGAGTCTCTGGTGACTTGATGTTTCAAAAACAAATTTAGCTTCTGCAGAGCCTTTGTCGTTTATGCTTAGACGCTTGCGGTGATCAGCACGCCATTCATTGTTGCACCAGAGAATGCCAAACCTCATTACCTTGAGCACACTTGCCTTAAGAACAAAGAACCTGGCCAATTTAATCTCAGATCTTGGTAGTCGATCAAATCAATTTCTATAAGATGGAGATCAAGGCATTCGATGAGATTGTTATAGTGCAACACATTTTTCACTTTCGGGTCTTTTTTTATCTGCAAAAGAAGAGAACATATTAGAGCAGCTGGCTGTAAAAGATTGCCGTGTGATCAAGAGGTACCAATATCATTCGCTCATACAATAGGGTTGGCTCTAAGGCTAGTGATATTTTTTCACTCTCTCTCTCTCTTTCTCTTTCCTCTCATTTACCTAGGAGCACTTGAAGAGCTTGGGCATTTGTTGCCTTCCACTATGTGGCCGATGCCATATTTCTCAAAAGTATGCCACATACAATACGCATCGATGTCAAATCAAAAGATTTTGGCACCGCTCTAGCAATGTGAGAGAGTTGGCACCACTGTGCACACAGATCCACATGTACAAACAAATCAATCAAACCAACTACACCAGCCTCTCCCTCTCCCAAACTAGTGTTTTTTTATTGCCTCAGTCCTCTCCCTCTCCCACACAAGTGTTTTTCATTGCGTGAGTTAATTTGGCACCAAAGCAAAGTAGGTGATCCAGATTGGGGCACCAGGTGAGCAATGGAGGGCATCAATGCCAAATGCATCATAAGTGAATTTGGCACGTGTTTTGGCCTACATAGTGGAGGGCCGTTATAGCCCACTTTTGTACTACCTCGTATTTAGTGTAAAATTTTGACCATACATTTACCTAAGAAAATGCCAATGCATGTCACCAAAAATTATACCATTTGAAATTATGTTCAAATATGAATCCAACGATATAATTTTTGGTGACATGCATTAACATTTTGTCAATTAAATCAATGGCAAATTTTGATACTACAAAATACGTACGAAGAGTAAACCAGGACGGAGGTTGTACTTGCTCTTAGGCTAACCATAGAGTTACTAGTCTAAGTTACTTGCCACTATGACTAGCCTAGGCTACTAGTACAACAAAAAAGATGCAGGTGATCACGTGAGAAAAAATACTAAAAACATTTCTTTCGATGCAGTGCGTAGATGCAGTTTTGAACACTACACTTGTCATCGTAATTTGGGAAAATTATGAAAAAATTAAGCTACGTTATGCTTACCGTTTACTAATCAGAAATAAGTTTCACCTTGATGAATAGCTTCTCTGTGCACGGAAAGCATGTAAGGAATCCGACAACTTGATCCAGATTGGGGCTAATAGATTTTATTGCCAAGAACTTCACTGTGCGCACAGACTGGGTCAAGCTTGTGGGAATCATTTTCTGGATGACAGTCGTAAATACATCAAGAAGAAATTTAAAAATGTGATTTTCAAGAAGACGGAGAAGAAGATGAGCGTTGTACCTGAATGATTACGGATCCAATAAAGTGTTCGGAGAATTTGGCAGACGACTACACCAACGCTGTCAATTTCGGCGTGTCAATGACTTTGATTTTTGTTGGACCTTCTAGATCAGATACAAGTAATCTCTTAAGGAAAGGCGCATTCTCAATGACCATAACATGGAACAGCTCGAGTGATCTCTTCCCAATTGATGTCTTGTTGCGGGGCCAGCAAGACACATAAATCCATCGGAGATTCGTCGAGGCGATGTGGAGGCTAATGAACCCATGGATCTACCGAAGACGAAGGTACTAGAGCGTAGTACAGCTGCGGAGTAGGTGCTCCACAGCCTTCTTTGAGATGCCAACATCGAAGAGGTCGAGCTGCTTGAGTTGAAGGAGAAGAAGGGCGGGCGCAACATTAATCTGGGGAAAATAGCAGGAGCTGAAGTTGGCACGGTGCAGCGTTGGCGTGAGGCGGAGCATGGACGGCGGCAGAGAGCGACATCATCCAGCTTCAAACCTGAGCTCCTCGAGCTGATCTAGGGCAGGGGATAAGAACCACTCGTCGAACTTGGCTTGGACCTTGCAGTTGGTTCTCAACATGCGGATGTCAAGGCGTCTAGCTAGCCCAGGGTGCGATGCAAGGATCTTGGAGACTGCGGCCATGCGTTTGCAATCCCCGTCGCAGAGGCAGCTGTCGACAGTGAGGTTGAGGGGGACGCGGTGCCAGAGGTGTGCTGGGTGTGCGCGAGTGCGTCCTTGTGTGCATGCCGCCGCACAGTGGTGTAGTGTGCGCGAGTGCGTCCTTCACGCGGAAGAAGTGTGTCGGGGTACACAAATAGGGGTGTATGTTTCCCCTGACTGGTGCATGGACAGTGAGCCTCCAACCCCGGCAGCCAAAGCTCGACAAGGAAGCAAACTTCACCAAGCATCCAAGTCGAAACCAAGCCAAATAAAAAGCTCTTTGAGGGATCAAAGGGCGGATCAAGAAGACCAAGACAAGCCAAAACAACAAGACATCACCAAGGGAAAG
Source organism: Thinopyrum elongatum (assembly GCA_011799875.1). Taxonomy (NCBI): domain Eukaryota; kingdom Viridiplantae; phylum Streptophyta; class Magnoliopsida; order Poales; family Poaceae; genus Thinopyrum; species Thinopyrum elongatum. Next base: position 219,832,429 of record CM022300.1, on the reverse strand, counting down.
CCTCCCTTAACGGCCAGGCGAGCCTGGTCAGGTCGAGGCTGCCCCAAGGACAAATCCAATGCTTCCCCGGCAGGCTTGCCAGGGCCGCTAAAGGCAAACCTCCCCGCCAAGACTCCACCGCTCCACCGCACCACAACGCAAGTCATCTATCAGTGCTGTGTCGAGCTCCCAGGTCATTAAGCGGCTGTCATTTGGCACGTGGTAGCCATTTGGAAGGAAGATTACCTCTATATGACACCTGTCTAGAGGCGTGTCATGCAGATAGGTAGAAGATGGCTAAGCGACGCGACAGGCTTGCCGGGCTGCATCCTCAGCATGACACCTAGCAGTGCATTTAATGCAGTTTGTCCTAACTGCCAGAGTTAGGCATGATAGAACTGTTGGCTATCTAATCACTAGATAATGACTGTTTTGCCACTGTGGTTACCCCTTAGCCTATAAAAGGAGGGCCATGGCAAGCTAAAAAAGGATTCAGACCCTTGTATACTCATACGCGCGTAGCTACTCTCTCCGAGGCAACCTTGCCGAGCTTGAGCATTGCGTGTTCATCACGGTCCTTCCCTCAATCCACCAAAGCAGGAGTATGGTTTTACGCTTCCTAGCGGCCCGAACCTGGGTAAAAACCACCAGCGTCACCTCTGCCGTGCTATTCCATAGCTTCTGCTCTTTGTGCAACGTGACCTTCCCCCTTGCCGAACCACAAGGGGCTGATGGCCCCATAGGTGATCGCGTTCCACTGCGACATCTTTGGCGCGCCAGGTAGGGGGATGCGCTTGCGCAAACCCGATGTTGTGGGCAACACGTCAGGCTACATCATCATGTCCGTGAATCCCCTCTTTGTCAGTGGCTACGGATAAGAAGGACGACATTGCTTCCTCGCTTGGCCCTATCCAAATTCTGTCGCCCATCGCCGCCACAACCGTGATGGTGATGGAAGCGGAAGGCGATGGAGATGCGACGACCACAGGCAGCTCGAGTGGTGTACCCACCCCGCTACCTGCATCCAGAAACAGAAGCAAGGCGAGCGGCAACGTTGCCCTCCTTGTGAACTCACAACTGGCATATCCGATGCCGAAAGGTATCGTTTGGGCAAAGGAGAGGAATGGTATGCGGACGGCCCCTTCTTCCCTTCCCACTCGTCGATGGTCGAGCCATGCAGCAGTGGCATCGTCAGTGTCGATGAGCCCACGAGGAACTCGGTGTAGCATTTATCCCGCCAAGGGTAAATCCTGAGTGGAACATTGGTGTGAATCCATTGGTCGACGCCCCGGCAAAGCGCGCTCCGGCAAAAGGCCTTTCGCATCAACGTGGCCTTTTGTACTCACTACCATGGGATCATTGACAAATGTGAGGAAGGGGAGAGAGGAGCCGACCCTTCTTTTCTACCATACCTCGTTGGCTGCAAGCATTTAAATAAGCCCCACTGGCTCTTGCCGGGGGCGGGTGCATAGCTAATAAAAACGCCATGTCTACCCCTTGTGCGCCTCCTCGTTCATTTTTTTTCAGAACAAGGGTGGATACCCGAACGGGAGGAACAATCGCAAGTGGAGAAGAAAGTGATGTACATTACAAAATGTACAACTGATGAAGGAGAGAAGCATGAACAAAAGCTAAGTCAACGCGCTCATCGGCTTTTTCTTCAGAGTTTTTATGTCGTTATCCCTTGGACCCCTAGGAGTTTCATATGACAAGCCTTTTTGTATGATGGTACCTCGCTGTATTTTACTGCACCCCTTTGTTTCAAGCCTGCTAAACAAGGTAGGCGGCTGCATCGAAGACAGATAAGGAAAAACCTGCCGGGGCATATCCTCGCCAGCTGAATGCTAAGGACCTGCTCCTCGCAGCAATCGCGACAGTATTCTCCTGGCAGGCAACAGAAGTACGTAAATGAAACTAACCATGTGAACGTTAATGGGTAAACAAAAAAGGGGTAGCGTGCGTTGACATATTTAAACATCAGTTCAACGAGTGCGAAATGAGAAATAATACAGGGCCTAAGCACATGACACATGATTGTTTTTGCCGCAGGGCACCATGGCAATGAAAATAGTTTAAGGCTGAGCTTGTTGGACTCTAGGAACCCTGGGGACAGAGAGAACCTTGTCGGCGAAGGGACCAGCTTTCTCCTGAGCGGCAGAAACGTCGGCACCCGGCGGCAGCCTCCTGAAGCCATCGGCAAGGTTGAGGTCTGGGTGACGATAAGCAAAGTTGCTCAAAACCATGAAGAGAGCATCACGGGCAAGCTTCTGAGACTCGTTTGCAAAACAAGCGGTCCTTTCGTCCTCATACGTCTTCAGCCCTTCGATCAAGCCTTCAAAGAAGAGCGACAACTTGACGCTTGGAACTTCGTGGTTATTGATAGAGAAAGCCCAGCTCTTCATGTCCATCTGCGAGATTTGGGCAGTGAGGCGCTCAGCGATATCAACCAAGCTCTTGATCCAGAGATCGTGCTCCTCAACTTGGTTTTGCAATTTGTCCTCCACATCTTTCCGGAGGGCTCTCGCATTATCCAAGTCCTTCACCAACTGCTGCTCATGAGCTCCGGTAGACTCAAGCCTACTCTCTAAGGTGCCAAGCCTTGCCTTCATGTTAGGAATGGTACCATTGGCAGTGTCGAGGTCCTGGATCTTGGAGGAAAGCTGTGATTGCACCTCCTTCAGAAGGGTTTCTGCTTTTTGCACTTCCTCTTTGAGAGCCACGATTTCCTTGGCGCTCCCGGCAAGGTCCTCGGTCAGCTTGGCCACCTATTGATCAAGATCATCCTTGGTAGTAGATGCAGCGGCAATCTTCTTCAGGTGGGCAGCAGAGTTGAGAGTGAGTGTGTCAAGAGTTGCCTTGTTCTTGTCCTCCAGGTCTTTGTTGCGCTGCTGGACAAGTGCCTCCAGTTCTCTGTCCTTAATGTGGAGGGTGGCCTCAAGGTTCCCTTCTCGGGAAGAGATGTTTTTCTCCTTGGCGTTCAGAAGCGCTTCGCCCTCCGCCAGGCGGACCTCCCGGGCAGCGATATCCTCCTTGGCCATGGTTATCGCCTCCTGTTGCCGCTGAAGGAAATCAAATTGTTTGCTGTGCCACTCATGCAGTTCGCTTCCCTTGTCCCTTAGCTTCTGATCCATGAGACTCGCAGAGTTGCCCTGCTTCTTGATCACCTGGCACTTCAAGTTGTATCTGCTCTGCATATCCTTGATACATGTTGCCACGGACTCCAGGAAGGACAAGTCCATGGCTATGCCGGTAGAATCATCAGTCTCTTCAGCTTGCTGGGACAATGGTGCCAAGAGGCGCTGGATTTCTTCATCAAAGTCCTCGCCCGCTGCAACGGATGAACCAGGGGCTCCAAGCCCAGGACTGGCAATGGCCATCGCCATCTTGCTTGAGGACGGCTGTGGGGCTGTGGCTGATGTACCAAACGGAGGGAGGGGCCCCATGGTTTGCAGAGGAATCTTCTCCTCCACGACTGTGTCCTGGCCAGGTGTGCTTCCCTGAGCTTTCTCCGCCCCACCGGGAAATTCTTGTATGGCCCCAGCAGGCTGATCTTGGCCTTCCGCGGCAGCAATCCTGGTGGCCTCCTCGGCGGCGTCTTTCCCAATGCTGGCCACTTCTTCCAGTAGCTCAGGTTCCTCAGCCAACGAAGCTGCAAGCAGATTTGACAAACAATGATAAGGAGATGCTACGATCCGCTGAGTCGCAAAACTTGGAAGTAAAGCGGTTCAAACAAAAAGACACAAGGACAAGAAGATTACGTGGTGTTGTTTGCTGCGGGAGGATATCAGTTTCCCCGGCAACATCGGTTGCCGGGATGCGGCCCGTATCCGCTCCCCCAGTGGCCATCTCCTCGGTGTGGGTCGACCCCTCAGTAGAGACCCTTGCTGATGACTTCTCCGCTTGGACTTGGGGCGGGGTGGACCCCTCATGGTGGGGCCCACCCTGGTAGGTCTCCTCTCCTTCCCTGGCGGGGGATGAAGCATGTTCTGCCGCGTCCCTCTTGGCGGGCGAAACTTGCTCCATGCTATCGCGCTGGGGGCTAGGCCGGGGGCTAGGCACAGGATCTTCTGTGCTATCTCCCGCCAGGCCCATGCCCGCCAAAGGCTTCGGCGACGCCACCTGTTTGGTTCGCTTGGCTCGGTGGATGAGGGGTTCTTCGTCTCTGACAAATCAGCAAGCAAGATTGAGATAAGCAAGAGTCAAGTACATATTTTTCTCAAGCAAGAAAAGTCAGTAATATCCCTACTCTGGATCGATGAGCATGGAGCCCAGCATGTATCCCATGGGTGGCGGGGTTGCCCTGCTCCTCTTCAGGGTCGGAGGAATAGAACTTCCCGGCAACTTCGAGCCCTTAGGTGGAACCAGGGGCTCCACTGGGGTTGAACTGCGCGAGGAAGCTGAATTTGACTGGGGGCTGGGATCAACCCCAGTGACCGTTCGTCACTTGACAGGAGGGGTTTTTGCCTCCAAAAGATGGGAGGAATGGCGACATACCACATCTGGCTTGTCATTCTTGGAGGCAATCTTCTTCACCCTCTTGGTGGGAGGCACAGGACCAGGGGCCACTACCCCCCGGCTGGCCCGCCTACGAGGTCGCTGGTCTAGGTCAGACTCTGGAGCTTGCGGGCCCGCGGCAAGCCATTCCTCCTCAGGTTGCTCTGCTTCTTCGGCCCCGCCTCCTCCTTGGGCCTCTGCTGCCGCGGCCTGAAGAATTTCGGCCCAGGCAGCATCGATCCCGGTGACCTCTTCTGCGGCGTGCTCTTCACTCTTTTCATATGAAGAGCCTTCGCCTTCGGCCTCCACTTCTTCTTCCTCCTCCTCCTCTTCTCTAGGCCCCCCTTCCCGGCAGCCCGGAGCACTTTGTCTTCTTCAATTCGCCTCCTAATAAATTCTGCCTCTACTATAGAGGTGCGCTTGAACACATTACCCTCCACCCTTGTAGCCCTTTCTTCTAGGCTGGAGACCCACTCAATCTCTGCATCCAACTCAGGCATTTGCCAATCGGCCTCAACCCCGTAAGCATTGCAGTGAGGCATCCACTTCAGAATCTGGTCCCTAGCAGAATTGATGTGCAGTGGGACGACCCTTCCCGGCAGGCAGAATGGCCCAAGGCTGCCGAACAGCTGCTCGCACAGCCAGCCATGGCCGTATACCAATAGGTTGTTGGAGAGGCCTGGGTACAGGCGCATCCTGTCAGTAGCATCTCTGTACTCCCAAGCACACCTGTCTTTCTTCTGCAATGGTGCGATACGGCGCAGGAGGAAATCTGCCCCCACCTGTTCGATGGTCAGCACGACAGCTTTGAGATGGGCGATCCTGTTCAGCGCCGGGCGAAGCCTATCATCGGTGAGGCCTGGTTTGCCCCATTCGCTGCCGAGCACGACGCACTCCGTCCGTGCCCTGCAGTACTCCGGGGCATCCGCGTCCTAGATCCAGCACCAGTCTGCCCTCCACTCCTGCCATCTACCGCGCTTCTGGCCGGGGAGGTAATCCCAGATCTCCTTCTTCCCTCGAGGAATCCAACTTATATTCCCCGAGCGATGGGTTTTATCTTCAACTTGCGAGACAAAGAAGTGCCTGAACAAATCCACATTGGGGGCCACTCCGACGAAATTCTCGCACAAATGAGCGAAGATCGCCATGCACGCCGTTGCATTGGGCGTGAAATCCAGAAGGTGGAATATGTACACCACCATCATTGCCTTGAAGAAATCTAAGAAGGGGGAGGAGAGGCTGCAGAGGAAATACGTGCAGAAGAAGCGGTACGAGTCCAGCGGAGCCTCGTCTCCCTCCGGCAGGACCACGGGCGCTCCATGCCCCTTCGGGACTTCCCTCCCCCACATGTATGCATACTTCACGACCAAGGCATTCCTGTCCAAGCTCGATGGGAAGAAGACCACGTCTTCTTGCCGCTTCTTGTCCAGCTCCACAGCCTTCTTCTTCTTCCCCTCTGCTGTGGTCTCCTTTGCGGTGGTCGCCCGCTTTCCCCTCGTGGCGGCGGCTTTCTTCCCCATCCTTCAGGATCGGTTGAAGAACGGAAGGGTTGGCGGAGCAATGGAGCCGGGTGTTGGTTTGGGAGCAGTTGCTTGGCTTTAGGAAGAAGATGATGGAGAGGGGGAAAGATGCAAATGAGCAGCGCCCCTTCGTGTTTTCTCTTTTATTTGAGGAACAGATGTGGGGTGGGGGGTGGCTCTTCACTATCCTTCTCTCAGGAAGTTACCATTTTCAGGCGCACTACCCATTAACTGCTACAGTCCCATGACCTGTGGTAATTACGCGGAGTGGACATTGGATTGACTATTCATCATGAAAACCGTTGCATGTGCAGTACTTTTTTAACATGTGTCCGTGCACTGTTTGGGGCCTAACCAAACGTGCCCGGCGACACGTCTGGCTCAGGCCCGGGGGTTTCTGTCGGGGTACACAAACAGGGGTGTATGTTTCCCCTGACTGGTGCATGGACAGTGAGCCTCCAACCCCGGCAGCCAAAGCTTGACAAGGAAGCAAACTTCACCAAGCATCCAAGTCGAAACCAAGCCAGATAAAAAGCTCTTTGAGGGATCAAAGGGCGGATCAAGAAGACCAAGACAAGCCAAAATAGGAAGACGTCACCAAGGGAAAGCCACCCTTACCGGGCAGGTGAGCCTGGTCAGGTCGAGGCGGCCCCAAGGACGAATCCAATGATAAATAGAGAGTGAGTGAAAAAAGTGTGTGTGCGTGTGTGAAAGAGACATGGACACCACACGATAAATAGAGAAAAAACGTGTGTGTCTTATGCAAACATATCACACATGCATCTTCGATAGCGGAAGCAAGGTGAGGAGATAGTGTGTGGTTGTTTGCAACCAACGGAGAAATACCCCTAGCACGTGGCCAAGAGATGTTTGACAAACAAGGGAGAGAGGTCGAGAGAGACGTATGGATAAAATGCACGCATGGGGAGGAGAGAGTGTGTGTTTGTGACAGAGAGATCCCCTAGAGGTCGTGATGGGACTACATGGGTGGGAGATCGAGTGACATGGTGTGTGCGCGATAGAAGATACCCTGAGAGATATCGAGATAAACGTATGAATGGAAGGAGACAATATGCGTGTTCCTGATGGATAGTGAGAGATAGTCATACTTAGGGGGGAGTGTGTGCCTATGACGGAGTGAGAGATTATGGTACTTAGGGGGGTACGTGTCACATAGAGAGAGAACAAGGGTAGAGATTTTTAGATGGGTCTACGTAGCATGAGCGAGATATGTGTATGTGTGTACCAGGGAGATATAAAGTTTAAGAGAGATAGAGGAGCCCCGATACGGCTGAGTGGTGCGTTAGATAGCTGAGAGGGGGAAAGAGATACTCCATCCGTTCGATAATGCAGCGCATATAAATTTTTTAGAAGTCAAACTTTGGAAACTTTGAACAGGTTTACGCAAATATTATTTATATCTACAATACCAAAGATACATCATATGAAACTACATCTCATGATGAATCTAATGATATATGTTTGCAGTTCTAGATGTAAATGTTTTTCTCCACGTACCTAGTCAAACTTTGTGAAGTTTGACTTTTCAATAAATCTATATGCTATGGACCGAAGAGAGTACCTAAGTCGAGAGAGATCAAGTGCGTGTGAAGGAGAAGAGTGAGTGTACAAAAGAGTGTGTGTGTGAAAGAGAAAAGGACAACAAACGATAAAATAGAGAGAGAGTGTGTTCGTTACTTATGCAAACATATCACACATGCATCTCTGAGATAGAAAAGCGAGGTGAGGAGATACACGAAGATAGCTAGTGCGTGATTGTTTGCAATGGAGAGAGACACCCCTATAACACATGTCCAATAGAGGTCTGGCCAACAAGGGACAGAGGTCGAGAGGGACGCATGGAGAAGATGGATGCATGGGGAGGGAGAGAGGCTGTGTTTGTGATAGAGAGATCCCCTCGAGATCGTGAGGGGACTATATGGGTGGGAGATCGAGGGATGAGGTGTGTGTGCGATAGAAAGATGCCCCGAGAGAAATCGAGATGGACCAAGTGAGGGAAAGAGACAATGCATATGTTTGTGATGGAGACTGAGAAATAGTCATATACATAGGGGGGACTCCTTGTGCCTACAATTGAGTGAGAGATAGTCATACTTAGCTAGGCGTGAGATTGTGTGTCTGTGCGTGTGAGATGGAGAGAGAATGAGGGAGAGAGAGAGATAGTTTTAGATGGGTATATCGAGTGCGAGTGAGATATGCATGTGCATGTGTGACCCAGGGAGATGGAGAGTTCAAGAGAGAGAGAGAGGGAAGAGCTCCGAGATGGCAGAGTGGTCCGTGAGAAAGTTATAGACAACGAGCTATGGAATTTGTGTGCGTACGATGAGTGCACCCCAGATATTTAGCTTGGACTATAGAATCATACATTGTGTGCTAGAGAGACATGTACATGGAGTGTGCATGCGAACTAGAAAGACCAACACACACACACACACACACAGAGTGATAGAGAGATAGAGGGAAAGGGACCGACAAGGTTTGTGTTTGGATGCGTGCGATAGAAACGAAGATTGTCAGCGAGAGAGAGAACAGGAGTCCGGGAGAGGGGGAGGTCGCGTTTATGCATCAAAGGCTGATATAAACCATGTATCAATATAAATTTGCATTCAAATATTTGAATTGGAGAACATGTTGTCTGCAATCCACACATGAACGGAGATATGTGTATCAAACAAGTTCATTAATTTGACTTTCAGCATGTTCATGGAGTACCATAATACAACATGCTACTCAAGTGAGGTGTTCAATTTTGAATTTAGTTCACTATTTTGACCCGGTGAACGAGCTATTTCATTGAATCGAGATATTTCATTTTGGGTTTGATTCTTGTTTTTGAGTGGCTCAACTATTTGTCATATAGTAAATCGTTAGCAACGAGCATGTAGAAACACATTAGTCCCGAGCATCATCTCACCATCTAAAAAAGAAGTGGCAAGCTAATATTTCAAAATTTGCTTCGAATCGACTTGGTAAGGTAGACGTGGATGCTTGTGCTCCCAAAATTTGAACGAACCGCTAAACACCCTCTGCTCGGTGGAATTCGCCCGAGCAAATAAATGGGAGACGCGAAATTACCGGCCTATGTGGGACACGCATCAATTGGCCCGTTGTACATTGAGGGCAGGTTCGTAACTTCATCCAAGCGCACCTTCTCCTCGGCCGAAATGACAGGTGCCGAATAATTCATAAACCATGGGCGGCAAAACACCCTCTCCTCGGCCGAAATGGCAGGCGCCGAATAATTCATAAACCATGGGTGGCAAAACAACCTCTCCTTGGCCGAAATCGCTTGCGCCCACTATTTCAAAACACGCCCTCCTCGCCCGAAATCGCTCGCGCCCACTATTTCAAAACACGACCTCCTCGCCCGACATCGCTCGCGCCCACTATTTGGGAGAAGCAAAGTTACTCTACTATCCCTGACCCTCAAGACACAGACCCAAGCCCAGAAGCCTAAAGGCAGGGGTAGAACTGTAACTTCCCCCCACATTTCAGACAAATGCGTCCGTAAGACATGGTTCCCCCTCCCAATTCCCCATTCATACGTCATGGGCGCCAAATCACCTTCTCCCCGGAAGCTCCCTTTTCCCCAACCGCGAAACCTCAGCCCCTCCTCCATGGCACCCCACCGCACCAAATTCCATGCCACCCTCATCCCCAATACCGGAGCCGTTGTCCGTTTGTCATCATGCACTGGGCCGTGCGCCTCTTACTCCGTGCTGCCAGAGCTGCCTCGATGACGACCGCGTGAACTGTACTGGAGCTGATTCACTCGCGCCGTTGTGCACTGCGCCGGAGTGTCTCCAACTTCGGATGCGTCCAGGGCCCCGGCGCTGCTTCCCCGTAGACATCGACCGTGATGACATATCTGCTTTCCTGCCGCCAGGAGCCACCGCAACCATGCCGGCCTCACCGACTCGGCAGCTGGAGCTGCCTACTTCACCGGGCTGCAAGATAGGTCGTACACTCATCTTAAATCACTTTATTTAGGCGCCAGTCATCTGAATTTTTATTCTGGGCCAGTCGATTCCCAATGGGAAGCAGCACCCCTCAAGGCGGCAGAGCTCCTAGGCTGCCGGTTGGCTGGTGTCTATCGTAAGGGTGTGGGGGCGCAATTTTGCCACGGAAGTAGCGCTTAGGTGGCTACCTTAGAGTTGCGTGGGTTGAAGGTACTGCCGCTGCCAGATCTGGATGACGGCGAGTCTTTGTGGATTGGCCGGGGGCAGCGCAACCATGGCAGTGCGGTGGGGCGGGGAGCAGGATTTTGGTCGAAGCTCTCGCGGCCAGGGACGGCGGAGGCAGGCTGCTCTGTCGGTGGTCGCTGGCTCTTTGGGGAAGATTCTGAACTGTGTCAGCCGGGAGGCACAAGACGGCCATCAAGCCATCCGGCGTAGATCGGACAGTACCAAAATAAAATAAAATTGTGTGACCCCAATTTAGTTTTCAGTCAACAGACGTGTGACCACTCTTGTACCTTACTGTTGATCTCTTAGGGTATTTCTTCAGATCAAAGATATGTGTCGTTCTTAGCATTATGCGTTTTCTGCATCTTTAGCCACACAGTCTTCCTTCTCACCGCAGCTGCTCCAACAAGGGAAGCATACACCAGAAGGGAGCTATAGTCCCCACTCAACAGTTCCCTGCATCGAATGTGCGTCCCCGACATGGATAGCCACAACAACTGCATGGCCATTGACAAGTCAGCACATGATGCTCACTCCTATGGATGGCGGCCAGATAGGTTGTACCCTCATCTTACTTGTGTGCAACATTTATGGCTTTCTTATTCATCTAAGCATGGAAAATATATTATCACATTTCACTATATATTCATGCTGATCTCTTAAGAGTCTTGTTCAGGAGTTAACGATGTTCCATAGTTCAGATATGAGACTTGTTCTTTAGGTAATGCTGTTCCATAGTTATCATCCATCAGCCAATGCTATCCCACAGGCTGGTGATTATACCACTTCTAGTATTACCTATGTTGTTCTTTAATACTTTTTTGTGTCATCTAGTTAATCAAGAGTACAAATGATACATATTCTGTAGCTTTCATCCGTGTTCTCCCTTTAGTTTTTAGACCTGTTGGTGCTAATTTAGCCCAGTCCTACTATTTATGTCGTCTCCTAGAGGCACTCATTACATAAATCTAAGTACTAGTTGTCTTCCATTCATGTCAGATATAATTGCACACACTGATATATCCACAAGAACCTCACAGAGCAATGTAACGGCCAAAAAACTTGACATCAATGATACCCAATATGATGGAACATGTAAAGGCAGTTCTACAGAAGACTTGCAGAAAGATGATGAATCCTATTCACCCCACAAGGTCCTTGCTCTAACTTGGCCCGTGATATGGGTACAACATTCATATAATGTCCTGGAGTGCATCTACTCTGTCGCAATGCCATGTGCTTTGCCTGCTGATCATGCATGTAAATATGTCATGCCTTCCTATTTTTCAGTACCTATTCCATTCATGATAACATGTTTTCAAATTCAAGTACTGTCATTCTACGCTATCGCAATGCCATCTGCTTAGTTTGGACATCATGCTTCTGAATATCTTATGCATTGTTATTCATCAGTATGTACTCCATCTGTCTACCATACCATGTTTTTTTACATTGAAGTGCTATTCTAGTGGTCTGTTGCAATGCCATCTTAGTTTCCCAATCATACATGCATATGTTTCCTTAGTGTTTTTTTGTATGTATTCCGCTATCATACAGTTTTACATTCAACTAGTGTTTTTTTACTCTGTTGTCCTATCATATCCCTAGCTCTTACATCATACTCCTTCTCTCCGGATTACATGTCGCAGAAATGGAAAAAAATGGATGTATCTAGAGCTGAAATACGCCTAGACACATCCATTTATTTCTGGATGGAGGGAATACATGTCAATATGCCATGCCTTTCTATTCTTCAGTACCTATTCCATCTCTCTGTCGTAGCATGTTTTATAACTGAAGCACCATTCTTCTATATAAGGCATGCAAGGGGAAGATGGCTATGTTAGAATCTGAAGGGTTACAAACAAGGTCTTTGCAAAAGATCCAAACACTAGGAGATAGTGAACCAACTTCAGTGTTCATAGATACAGCTCCAGCACAGAGAAACCCAACTCCTACTGATAATAAGCAGATTCAAGTGGCCAACGAACTAGTCCACTCCAGTCCAGCAAAAATATGTCAACTCCGTTCTAAAAAGCATGTGCGTATCCTCACATCATGAAATTTTATAGTGTTCAGATCATATTTTCTACATGTTTCTTACCCATCTCTCTTTTAGAAAATAAGCTTAATGGATAGAAGACTTTCTAAACTGGGATCGTGTTCGAGGAAAGTATCTTGCAGGAATTCTCTGTGCTCCAATGCTGATGTAAGTACCAATTGTATATCACTATATTTTTACATCAGCATGTACTTTGTTAATCGGCGTGAATCCAACCTTTATCTGATCTAAATTTACTTGTAGCAAAATGTATAATTAAAGGGAACAATGTTGATTTTTGTAAGGAAAACTGCCTGGTAGTTTTGCATACTGAGCTGCATGAGTGTACTATCTCATATCATGCACATTACTAAATTGTAGTGTTGTTCTGGTTGCCCAATCATTCATTGTCTCAATGTTGCTTTCTTATTTCCTTACCTGGCTGATGATAGCTGTGCCATCACTACTGCAGGTTGGTCCAAACGCGACAGTCCAATCAGAGACCCTTCGACAAAACTGTGTGCGATGCATTAATCACAAACGGTGATGTAATAAAACCATCAAAAAAGATACAAAACGTTTGCAATGGCGGTGACATCAAACATGTTTTAGATTAGAGTTGCGTGTGCGATATGTGGCATACGGTTAATCCAGCAGAACTGTTTGCGATGAGGCAGAAAAACAGAAATGGGCAACCATATGAGGGTGTGTGCGATATACGGCATACAGTTCACTAGGATGCACTGTCTGTGATTAGCCAACACAATAGAAACAGTCAGCTAGATCAAGGTGTGTGCGATGGAGGGCATACAGTTCACTCGGATGAACTGTTAGCGATGAGCCAAGACAACAAAAACAGTTCCACTGAACAAGATGTGTGTGATACGCGGCAAATAGGTCCGTAATCAGAAATGTGTGCGAAGACCAATAATAACACAGACGATTACTGTAATGAGCCGTGTGATTTGCTCTATCTAGAGAAGAATAACATATATATAACTGAAATAAACATCCAATTACATCAGTGACTATACAGATCATTCGCACACACCTCAATAAACAATTGCATGCATTCTAAACTAGGAGAAACGATCGTCTAGTCATCTACTTCTTGTGACGCTCCCGCCACTGCTCTGTGGCTCGATCCTTCGTCTGGGGAAGGAAGAAGACATTTCCTCATGTCAACGATCCGCCTGTACATCTCGTAGCTTGTGTACGCATCCTTGGCCGCGTACTTGACGTGTTGTTCATCCAGTCTCTGATGCCAGACACTGTGCCAGGCATTCTTGTCCTTCTTGCTCTCATCCTTCATTTTCATGTAGTAGCGGTCGGTGATGGCCGAGGCGAGGTCAACCAGGGAGTTCTGTTTGTTGTTGTCGCTGCCCCAGACCTTGTAGTGGTCCTGGATGTTGACAAGATTCTCGCATTTCAAGCCCAAAACCTTGAGCGCTTTTAGATTGTTGGTGGTGTCCACCGTAGTGAAACTGTAGTCGGAGCTGTTGATAAACCTGGAGAAACGCTCGCAAGGCCTTGTGGCTAGGTGGTAGTGGTAGACGAGGATGTCATGTCGCATGCACAACCGGGCGACGAAAACCTTCTGATCGTGCCCGGCACGACCGATGGTGTACTCGAGGTCGAAGCCGACCACTTGGTACTTGTCCTCAGGAAGCAACTGCTCCATAGTTTGGATGGAGCTCTCCATCGAGACCGGCTCGTTCGTGTACACCACCGAGGTGTCCACTACGTGATGCGTGATGAATGGCCCCCCGTTGTCGTTGTCGGCCCCTGGGAGCGTCATTGGAACCACTGGATGTCCTCTTTGTATGTGTCATCGTGGGTGTGCTTATTGTGTCATGTGGCACGAGAGATGAAGGTAAATGGCCGCAGGAATAAATGGGGGCCGGGCGGCCTGGATTCTCGGTGCGTCCGCATGGCAATTTTTGCAGCGGGTAACTGCATCGGGGCGTCGCGCTCGGCGCAACCGCATGCATATTGGCAGCACGAATGTACATGATCATGCGCCGGCCCCAAACACTGGCAGCGCGCATGGAGGGACGAGGACAGAGCGCCCGGAGGGACACGAGAGCACAGTGCGCGCGGCGGGACACGAGCAGAGCGTGCCACGGCTGCCTCAACCACGATCAACCACACGCATAGAGCAGTTGAACACGCAGGGAATGGTCATCTACAAGCCGGCCGGCAGTTGCGACGCTGCGTAGAGAGCGGCCGTGTGCTACTACCTCCGTCTTCGTCTATTAGTCCCCTTTATATTATGTGCCATATTGTGACCTTAAATTTAACCAACAAAATGTTGATGCATGTTATCAAAATTATATAATTCGAAACTATGTTCAAATACGAATCCAACGATATAATCTTTGCCAACATGCATTCGTATTTTATTAGTTAAATCACTTGTCAAAATTTGGCCCAAAAATACATAGACGACTTATAAACCAGGACGGGGGTAGTAGGTAATTAAATCGCAAATGTTTTTTTATTAACCATATGTGTACATGTCCTTTCGTCCTCCTCTCACACGTCTTGTCACCCCGCTGCCGCAGACGGCTTACAGCGCAAGCTTGCGCAGCGCGGGGGGGCGTTCTTTTGGCCAAATGGTGGCTCGAAGTGGCACCAATGAATCGTCGGTGTGCCCATTCCCGTGGAACCTCGCAGGTTCCCGCGCAAGCTTCCCGCCCAACTCGGTGAAATCCCCCAAAATCCCAATGCTTACCGGCCTGCTATATAAACCCTCACGGCCGGCGAGTCCTGTGTCGCATATTCCCCTCCCTCCCTGTAGCTTATCTCGTCTTCTTCTCCCACAATCGCCAATGGCACCGGTCCGTCGTCGTCGCTCAGCCACTCCGCCGTCATCCGAGGACAGCTCCAGCTGGGAGGCTACACCACGGTGGCGGCTCAGTCCCCGCCATAGTGTAGTGCACGTGGCGTCCCTGTTGGGTGTTCGCGGAACACCCACCACACGCTCCACCGCCGCTACCCGTCGGCAGCTGTTGCCGGCCGCCATGGCCACCACACCACCATCGAAAGCCAGGGCCATCGCCCGCTCCGCCGCCGTGGCCCGAAGGCGGGAGGTGGCCGTCATGGCCGCCACCCCACTGGCGGCCACCATGGCCATCACCCACTCTGCCACCGCGGCCTGAAGGCGGGAGGTGGTGATCATGGCTGCCACCCCATCGTCGGCAGTCATGGCCGCTAGCCCATCGTTGACCGCCGGGGTCATCACCCGCTCTGCCACTGTCGCCCGAAGGCAGGAGGCGGAGGTGGAGGCCCGCACGTGCGTCAGCGACCCTACATGCTACATCGAGTTCCTACGGGAGGAGGAGGAGCGCCTCGTTGAGCATGCAAAGAGCCTTACCGCCGCCGTGGCCGCAGCACACGCCGCCACAGAGGCGAGGAATCAGGAGATCTACGAGGAGAACCACCGCTTCGAGAGGGGTCGTCTGGAGTGGCAGAGGGCGTTCGAGGTGAGCGTCGCTGAAGGTGCAGCAGGGGCAGGCACCGTATTGTAGTTGTCCAGCTCGTCGGTAGGCTCCTCCTCCTCTACCTCTTACTGAGCGCGCTCGGCGGAGGAGAGGCTACCGGAAGTAGTGCAAAGCCCATCCGTAGTAGTGTATTTAGGGGCTATTTTGTTCAGTTCATCTTACTATAGATGTGGTGGAACTGTACAACGTACTTAAAATTAGCTAGTATATATAGTTGAACTAGCTATTTCAGTACGTTGTTGGCAACAATTGGGGAAAAGTTTGGTTGGTTCAGCTAGCAAGTTGAACTATTTGTATAAAAGAACGACTACTTAATCTATGAATGAAATCTATGATTAATTACTGAATTTTAGTTGCAAAAATTAGATAGTGCTAGTGATTTTGAGCTGCATATTTTGACAAATGGCAGTGTTAGAAGCTTGACAAATGACAATGTTACTAGATCAACAAATGTCAATCTTTCCAGTTTGACAAATGGCAATATACCCAATATGACGGATGCAAATCTTACCAAATTGTCTGTACGTGCTTGCACATGGGTCATCCAGAACAACCGTTTGCGTTGAATGGATGTACAAATCCTGCTCGGCACATTTTCTCTTGGCTTAGCGCCGAAGTTTGGATTTGCATACCGTATTCAATCTGAGCCATTTGCGTTGAAGAGATGCACAAATCCTGCACTGCGAATTTTCCCTTGGCTTACTGGGGAAGACCATAGCTCTCACTTTGCATGCGGGTGTTCTATCTAAAATGTTTGCGATCAAGAGCTGCACAAATCCTGCTCGGCACATTTTCCCTTGGCTTCCTGGGGAAGCTTTTCAGTTTGCATACGGGTGTTCTATCTAAAACATTTGCGATGAGTGTTATATATTAAAAAGCATTTCTGTTGTTTTTAAAGAAAATCGTTTGATAAGTCTGTACATTCAGAGAGAAAAACGCAAGTTCGTTCAAACCATATCTTTCATTCAGTCACACTGCGAATTTATATTCATATGATCGAGATACACTGATACAGTATTAAACCCCCCAAACAAAACTAATTCCGGCAGCGGCGGAGGCCGCGTGCCGCATCGGCATTGTCATCCTCCGGGACACCATCGTTGAAGTCTTCAAGGCAGCACAGAATGTTCTTCACTTGGAAATCAAACATCATGTCGTCGCGCGATCGACGGGTGGGGCGCGGGAGGACGGCAACTCACGGCGCTGAAAGGTAGCAGTCGATGGTGTCGTCCCATGCCGCTGAGGGGGGCACGTGCAGGGGCATGGGCCCGGCGGGTGCAGGCAAATGCACAGGGACCGGCGACGTGGTGGGTGCATGGGCGCGCACGGGCACTGGCGCTGGCATGTACACGAGCTCACGCGGGTCCGTGGAGACCTCGCTGACGCCAGCGGCTTCTTGCTTTGCGATAGTGCTCGGTGACCAGCCCGTCAATGCTACAGGGATGGTTGCTGGCGCGGGCGCGGGGATGGGAGCTGGGATGGGCGCGGGGGCATCAACCACCGCGACCAGCTCATTCAGGGGCATGTCCATGAGGCCCCATTCCTCCTTATTTTCTATCTCCTCCGGCTCGGAGTCGACTTCACCAAACTGGAAGACTAGTGGCCGATGATCCTTCTACGCCATGGCGTTGGTGGAGGTCTGCAGGAGGGAGGGGAATGGGAGGCGAACAGTAAGACCGCCCGTATTAAATAGCGGCTCGGGCGCAGCCATTAATGGAGAGGATGCGAGCAAGTCAGGCGGCCATGGAAGTCAAAGGGCTCGCTTCCCAGTGAGCCTGCGCAGCATAAAGCTTGCATGCTTCCCTGTGAGCCTGCGCATTGGAGGACAACTTGCACGCCTCTCGGTCAGCCTGCACACCGGACTGCGCTCGCTCGCCTCCCATTCAGTCAAGCAGCTGTCCGCACGGCACCACCTATAGCCATTAAAAGAGAGACATGTGGCATCACATGAATGGTTAATAGAACACACATGATTTAAATTATACAAACGTTTGACATGTTGAAGTGGCAGCTATTTGTTTCAAAATGCCTTTATTGGCTGTTATTCGAGTGCGCCTTCTCTCAAAATGGACACAAAAAATACCACAGCATGTCGGGTGCCATTCCATGATAGCATGCCAAGTTTCATGAATTTCAGACGAGTTTTGGATTTACTAGAATTTAAAAACAAAGTATCTTAACGTTTTGCCGGCAATCAACAGTGCCCTGGTGTTTGAAATTCATTCCCATTTCTTGCATGGGACCTAAGCATGCACCCAATGACACACATTTGATATGTCAACCCATTTTCTACACTGGAGCTTGTGCATGTAGTTCAAATTTTAATTATGCACATAAAATGCCTAGAAAACCCAGTTAATGTATAAAAATGTGCAAGCGAACCCCGAAAAATCCCAAAAATTGGCACAACACTCCTGTTATTCTATGTTGATACTAGAAAAATTTTGAAAGCAAGAAGAGGCAACGGATATAATTTTGTCCCCAAAGGTGGCACGTTCCCTACCGAAACCATCAGGCTTGTTGTGAGAAGCTCTGGTTTACGAGAAGCTTATACCCAAACCTGCCCCAAATGGGACAATTTTTTTACCACAGCATGTTAATGCCGCTCCATGATAGCATGTCAAGTTTCATGAACTACAAACGAGTTTTGGATTTACTAGAATTTAAAAACCATGTATCTCAATGTTCGCGGTCGAGCGACGGTGGCAAGGTGTTTGACATTCATTCCCATTTCTTGCATGGGACCTAAGCATGCAACCAAGGACATAAATTTGATTTTTCAACCAATTTACATGCATTGGAGCATGTGCCTGTAGTTCAAATTTGAATTATGCACATAAATGCATAGAAAACTCAGTTAATGTATAAAAATGTCCAAACGAAGAACCCCAAAAAATTCCTAAATTTAACACAATACTCCTGTTGTTCTATGTTGACACTAGAAAAAAATTGAAATCAAGAAGAGGCAATGGATATCGTTTCGTCCAGAAAGGTGAAACGTTCCCTACCGTAACCATGAGGCTTGTTGTGAGAAGCTCTGGTTTGTGAGAAGCTTATACCCCAACCTGCCCCAAATGGGACAATATTTTTACCATGGCATGTTGATGCCGTTCCATGCTAGCTTGTCAAGTTTCATAAATTTCAGACGCGTTTTTGATTTTTCTAGAATTTAAAAACCATGTATCTCAATGTTAGTGGCCGAGCGACGGTGGCAAGGTCTTTGACATTCATTCTCATTTCTTCCATGGGACTTAAGCATGCAACCAAGGACACACATTTCAATTTTGAACCCATTTATATGCACTGGAGCATGTGCATGTAGTTCAAATTTGAATTATGCACATAAATGCATAGAAAACTTAGTTAATGTATAAAATGTCCAAGCGAACACTGAAAAATCCAAAAAATTGATACAACACTCCTGTTGTTCTATGTTGACACAAGAAAAATTTTGAAAGTAAGAAGAGGCAACGGATATCGTTTCTTCCCCCAAGGTGGCACGTTCCCTACTGAAACCATCAGGCTTGTTGTGAGAAGCTCTGGTTTGCGAGAAGCTTATACCCAAACCTACCCCAAATGGGACAATATTTTTACCACGGCATGTCGATGTCGTTCCATGATAACATGTCAAGTATCATGAATTTCAGGCGAGTTTTTGATTTACTAGAATTTTAAAACCATGTATCTCAATGTTAATGGCCAAGCGACAGTGTCAAGGTGTTTGACATTCATTCTCATTTCTTTCATATGACCTAATCTTGCAACCAAGGATACACATTTGATTTTTAAACCCATTTTTATGCACTGGAGCATGTGCATGTAGTTCAATTTTGAATTATGCACATAAATGCCTAGAAAACTCAGTTAACGCATAAAAATGTCCAAACGATCCCCAAAAAATTCCAAAATTTAACATGACACTCCTGTTGTTCTATGTTGACACCAGAAAAAAAAATTGAAAGCAAGAAGAGGCGACGAATATCGCTTTGTCCACAAAGGTGACACGTTTCCCTAACGGAACCATGAGGCTTCTTGTGAGAAGCTCTGGTTTGTGAGAAGCTTATACCATAACCTGCCCCAAATGGGACAATATTTTTTACCCCAGCATGTTGATGCCATTCCATGATAGCATGCCAAGGTTCATGAATTTCAGACGGGTTTTGGATTTACTAGAATTACAAAAGCAAGTACCTCAACATTTGCCGGAGAGCCACGGTGCCGTGGTGTTCGAAATTCATCCCCATTTCTTGCATGGGACATAAGCATAAACCCATGGACACATATATGATTTTACAACCCATTTTGGTGCACCGGAGCATGTGCATGTAGTTTAATTTTGAATTGTGCACCTGAAATGGCTAGAAAACCAAGTTAATGTATAAAAATGTCGAAGTGAACCTGAATAATTCCAATTTTTTGACGACACACCTATAGTTGTATGTTCACTCCAGATAAAAGTTCTAGCAATTCAAACACCCTCCTTTGCTGCTGTGACCCCATTATGTAATTCAAATCAAGATGAAAAATCAAGTAAATCGCACACAGTTTATTATCACCAACCGTGTGAGATGCAGGAAAAAATATCTTGGAGTACCGTCAGAGTATAGTAGGCCTATGGCTTACGCGAGAAGGTGCGTCAGCTACAGTCCACAGCCGGCATGTCAAGCACACTAGATCACTCCCCAAATATCATTTCACTGTTCAATCGTCGTCGGTGAAAGATGGGGACGTGGACCCGCGTCGTGAGGGCAACTTCGGCAGCCCACTCCGGCGAGAGCGCGGCCGCAGCCGCCATCCGCGTGCTAACAAGCAGCATGAGCGCGGCCGCAATCTGCGACCGGGCGGCCAAGGTAGCCCAAACGGCCGCTGTTGCTTCTCAGGTGGCGGCAGCAACATCTGCCTCGGGGATAGCAACTGGCAAGAGCGGCACAATAGCTGTCCATTCCACAGCGGCTGCCTTATCCCTGATGGAGGCCACCCACGACCATGTCAAGGCCGCCCATGCCTAGCTCATGGAGGTCACCGCACAAATCGAACGAAGGTTCTACGACAACGGCTGGCAACCCACGGCCGAAGAGTTGGCAATCACCGAGAGCGTTCGAGCAGCCGTCTGTTCCTCCGCGGCATACCTTGCCATGACGGAGCCCGTTCAAGCCCAGATTGCGGCCGCCCACACCTAGCTCATGGCGGCCTTTTCCAAAGAGATGGCGGACGCGGATGGCGAGATGCTTGCCTAGTATGGTGCGATGGATGCCATGGAGCCCCTTCCCTAGGAGATCGTCGGGCGCGAGCTGGACATGGAATAGGCGGCGGAGATCGACGAGCACCAGCCATAGTAGTACTCTTTGTTTTGTTTAATTAAGAGCGCCGATCTTTAATTTGTTAGAGTAATGTTTAGGTCAGCTAGCTCTGTTTAATTGATGAACTTGCTCGATTAAGAAGTGTGGGTGTGCTGTAGTCTCCTTTGTGTACCCAAATTATGCAATGACGTGGATGACCACTGTAACCAGGGAAATTCGAATAAAATTATTGACGTTCAAACTCATCACACACGGGTTAAGCTATATGAATCGTTTGTGATGTTCACATATCGTACATAGTGCTGAATAAGGGACCGTGTCTGATGACACTTTGCGCGCCAGTTTTTTCGCTGCACCGATTTAAAAATTTCGGCCTTCGCGGAAATATCTACCTCCCCGCCCCTCCCCCTTACCAAAATCCACATTTCCCCTATTTCCGCCTTCCTTTCCAAGTTGAAACCTTCACTCCTTGCTTGCAGCGCCGCCTCCTCGCCGGCGACCCTCCTTCACGCTGCTCGGCCTCGTCGATCCAGGCAGGTAATCCACACCCGACCCCCATCCTCCGCCTCCTTCCACATCCCACATGCCCCGACCACTGACGCGAAACCTTCAACCCAAATCACCGACCCCTCCCCCAAATAAGCACCGCCCTAAGCCATGGTGCACACAGTATAGCCAGGAGCTCAAGGAGCATTTGGCAGCGGAGAAGCAAATAGCGGCCGCACGCGCGGATGAGGTCGCGATGGCTGCCATTCGTGCCGACCCCCAGATCTTGGAGGAGCACCTCGCCATCAAGGCCACCGTCGATGCCTCGCGCGCCGACGCCACGACGCGGTTGGCTGCTTTAAATGACAGTTTATGGTGTTTCCTCGAGGCCACCATCGGTGCCTTCGACGAAGACTACGAGGTGTTTTCTCATCGTGCCCGTGCTTACCTCAACTCGAGAGGCAGCAGGTTGGTGCCCGGAGCAGCTCAGGCAACTCACCACTATGACGAGGGCATGCATGATGTGGAGGCCTCGCCCTCTTCCATGTCCATGGAGCCAATCATCATCGATATCTCTGACGATGAGGAGTAGCTTGTCTTATTAGCTCACTATAAGGACCTATGTTCAGTTTGCTAGCTACGCCAGTTAAGCATGCTCGGTTTACCCGTTGCATGTGCTGCTCCTGCCTTTCCTTAACAAATTCTAGTGAATTGTCCAATCTACTTTTACCATGCAATCTGTTGCTCTAGTGTATATGTTCTATATGTCGTGCAATGTGGTGCTCACTTATTAACTATTTGGTTAATTAGTTGTCGTCTTCAGTTAACTGTTTGGTTCAATTCTGCAAATGTGATGTTCAATTCTTCAGGGTGCAATTTTGTATTATCTTCCATGTTAGAAATAAATCGAATTTATCTTTACAAAATACATGAGAAACAAATACAATTGCTATATTTCCAAGTTGTCAAGCATGCTTGGTTTGGTTAACTGTCTGATCTTCTAGTATGTTATACATTGTGAAATGTGGTGCTCAGTTAACGTTTGGTTCATTTGTTATGGTGTTTAGTTAACTGTTTGGTTCAATTCTGCAATGCGATGTTCAATTGTTGTGGGTGCACCCTGTTATTGTATACCATGTGAGAAATAAATCAAATTTGGCTGTACTAAATACATGAGAAACAAATACAATTGCTATAATTCCAAGTTGTTAAGCATGCTTGGTTTGGTTAACTGTCCGATCTTCCATTAGGAGTATGTTATATTGTGCAATGTGGTGCTCAGTTAATGTTTGGTTCATTTGTTGTGGTGTTTAGTTAACTGCTTGGTTCAATTCTGCAATGCGATGTCCAATTGTCGTGGGTAGAATTTTGTATTGTTGTGCATGTGAGGAATAAATCAAATTTGGCTGCACTTAATACATGAGAAACATATACAATTGCTATAGTTCCTAGTTCTTAATCATGCTTGGTTTGGATAAATGGGTTTTCCATGTGGCTTGAATTAATCTGATGAATCTGTAATGTGCTTATTTTTCATCAACATATTTTACTGATAGCATGCGAACCCTCACTTAACCTGATCACTAACTACCTTATATGTGTTGTAGGGAAACAATGGAAGTACTGAGGTTTACAATCGAGGTTTGCACATGCATGGTCCTTTGTCTAATAGCACATTATTGTGCAATTGCAGGAACCATTCTAATATTTAGGTTTTTAACAATTTGGTCTTGCACAAGTAGGTCCTGCTGTCAGAGGTTTTGACCCACTGTTCGACCCTTTTGCATATGGGGAAATGAGTTGTCCATGAATATCAGTCAAGTCAAGAAACTCAGAAAGATTGTTAGGATAAAGAAATTAGTGACAAAAAACAACAAGATCTTTGTCTGCACAATGAAGAAGACATCAGTTCACTACAGGATGGTACTAACTATTATACCTTGCCTTTTTATTCCTTTGCCCCATTTCCAATATAGAGAAGATATTTATGCGCATCCTTGTTTTCAGGCCTTTCCAAAGCAGTTCACTGATGATTACCTCTCAAACCTCCTGTATGGTCAGGAGGCGAGGAAGGTATTCATACAACACCCACTGTTCAATATTGAATTGTTCCTGAAGAGGACGAAGGATGGACGGTCAATCATCCATAGGCATTGGCCTAAAGTTGCAAAGACCTTCAACATCAATGAAGGCTCAATATTCGCCTTCCACTTCAGCAGTTTTCCTGATGAGATTCATCTGTCTATGTACCGTCTATGATTCTAATTTCGAAAGGTTATAGATGTTGCATGTGAAACTTGGTGCTGGTGCAGTTGTGTAATGGGGTAGCTGAGTGCTGAAGTGCTATGATGCTGTACTCTGATGTATTTCAATTATGAAATCCTGCTTCCTTAATATGAAAATGAAATATATTGTGTGCTTAATATGAAATGCCAATTAGATTAATAAATGGATTATTAATAATAGGACAATTAGCCTGCTAATTGGGTTTTTCTATTACAAATGGTTATTGAGAAAACACCGTGGGCGATGACCTCGGGCAACGCACATAGTTTCTAGGAATAAACCGTGTTGGATCAATGAATAATCACACACGACATCCTCTTGAAAACTGTTTGCGTTAGGCCACCTTCCGCAAACATTTACCACATAAATAGTGAGTGTGATGGACAGCCTTTGCCACACAGTTTCTTCTATGCACCGTGTGTGATGCATTCAATAACACAAACGATAAAATTGTTAATATCGTCTGGAATGGCAACCTATTACAAATGATTTGATGGGGAAAATTGTGTGTGATGTACCTGCGAACAGAAACATTTTCCTTGGAGTGACTGTGTGGGATGTATATATGAACGGAAACGTACTTCTTGGATTAACTGTGTGGGATGTACATACTAACGGAAACGTATTCCTTGGATTGACTGTGTGGAATGTACATACGAACGGAACCGTTTAGCCAAGACTGACTGTGTGGGATGTACTTACGACCGGAAATAATTTGGCATGTATAATTGTATTTTTTAGCACAACTGTACGTATAACCGTATTTGATCGCTCGCCCGTCGCACATGACCTCATTTTGCCGAGCGTGTGTGCTAGGAGGGCCTATCCCCGACGGTTTCTGGGTCGTGTGGGAAGGACCCCCCCCAATACCAGTGCATATTGTGTTAATTTGGTGTTGGCTGGTGTGGTCTGGTTGCCCAAACGTTTGTTGTGTCAATGTTGCTTTCCTATTTATCTGCCCTGGCCAATGATAGCAATGCTAGTGTGTTAATTTGGTGCAGGCTGCTGAAGATAAGGTTGATGCCAATGAATCAATTAAAGCATTATATGTTTCCATGGATGAAAGTAAGAAGAGAACCGCTATGCTTAGAGCTAAAAGAGAATTTTCAGAAACAGCGTTTTCTACCGATTGCTTTCATAATAATGATGAAGATGTTAAGATGATTGGTGTTTCTTCTATTGATTCCTTGTTTAGTAATATTAAACTTGATGATAAGGGGATTGAAGAAGAGTCAACTTTAGCCAGAAGGCGTCCCCATAATTCGGTGAAAATCTTGTTGAAAATTTTCATAAAAGTGGGTTTGGAGAGGTCAAAACTTTAACTAGCGATGTGCCCACTCTTTTGGATTACAAAGACTTTAATTATGATAGTTGTTCTTTGATTGAGTGTATTTCTTTGTTGCAATCCATGCTAAATTCACCCAGTGCCAATGAACAAAATAAAGCATTTACTAAACATATTGTGGATGCCATGCTAAAAGCCTTAGAAGAAAAGTTGGAGTTAGATATTTCAATTCCTAGAAAATTATATGATGAATGGGAACCCACCATTAAAGTCAAGATAAAAAATTATGAGTGCAATGCTTTATGAGATTTAGGTGCTAGTGTTTCTACAATTCCGAAATCTCTATGTGATGTGCTTGGTTTTACCCATCTTGAAGAGTGTTCTCTTAATATGCACTTGGCGGATTCTACTATAAAAAGCCTATGGGAAGAATTAATGATGTTCTTATTATTGCAAATATGAGTTATCTGACCATAGACTTTATTGTGCTTGACATTAATTGCAATCCGTCTTGTCCCATAATAGTTGGTAGACCGTTTTTACGAACTATATGTGCCGTGATTGATATGAAAGAAGGGAATATTAAATTTCAGTTTCATTTAAAGAAGGATATGGAACACTTACCTATAACTAAAATTAAGCCACCATATGAATCAATCATGAGGGCATCCTATGGAACAAACACCAAAGATGACAATACTTGGATCTATGCATTAAGCCTAGCCAGGGGCATAAAACGATAGCGCTTGTTGGGAGGCAACCCAATGAACAAAATATTTTTTCTTTTTGTTTCTGTTTTTGAGTGCTCACACAATTATGCCTATGTTATGATTGTGTTTTTTATGTTTTATTTAGTGTTTGTGACAAGTAATGCCTTTAGGATCGCTTGGGTGATAGTTGATTTGATCTTGTTGAAAAACAGAGACTTTTACGTCCAGTAGCAGAATCGTTAAAAATCACTGGAGCGACAATTTTTTTTGCATATTTTACAGAAGATTGATATATGAATTGCCTATGTTGTCCTAATGTTTCAGAGTTTTTTGAGTTACATAAGTATGAGTAAACTTCAAGTCTTTACAGACTGTTCTTTTTTTGGCAGATTCTCTTTTTGTTGCATTATGTGCTTATTTTGATGAATCTATGGACTATACCGGGGGGTTTTAGCCATGGTAAAGTTAGAATGTAGTAGGTATAATGCAATAAAAAATATGAATGTGTTTGCAACAATACTTAAAGCAAAGATTGGTTTTCTTATACTAATGGATCTCATGAAGGTTTTTGTTGAGTTTTGTGTGATTGAAGTTTTCAAGTTTTGGATGAGATCACAATGGATGAAGGAATAAGGAGTCAAAAGAGCCTATGCTTGGGGATGGCCATGGCACCCCAAGGTAATATTCAAGGAGAACCAAGCAACTAAGCTTGGGGATGCCCTGGAAGGCATCCCCTCTTTCTTCTAACAACCATCGGTAATTTTACTTGGAGCTATATTTTTATTCGTCACATATCATGAGTTTCGCTTGGAGTGTCTTGTATTATATGAGTCTTTGCTTGTTTTGCTTTTTAGTTTGCCACAATCATCCTTTTTGGACACACCTATTTGAGAGAGCCATAATTATTCCATGACTTATTAGAATTGCTCTATGTGCTTTACTTGAAAAAATTGAGCTATGGAATTGCTCTGGTGCTTCACTTGTATCTTTTGGAGCACGGTGGTGCTTCAATTTTTGAAGAAATACTCTCATGCTTCACATAGATTATTTTGAGAGTTAGTAAAATTTTAAAGAAATATCATCTCATTGCTTCACTTATATTATTTTGAGAGATGAAAATTGTTTTGAAGAAATATGTACTCTCATGCTTCACTTAAATTTACTTGAGAGCTTTGTTAGTAGCAATGGTAATATTTGAAATTAGTCCCAAAGTGATAGATAGTCAAGAGGGATATAATAAAAACTTTCATGAATATCATTGGATATTATAAACTTGATTCCTTGTAATAGTTTTGAGTTATGAAGATAATAATATGTGAGTCATGTTGGTGAGTAATCGTGCTTTAATAAGAATATTGGTGTTAAGGTTTGTGATTCCCTATGCAAGCATGAAAGTCAATAGTTATGCAATGAAATTACATCCTACTTGTGGTTCGTTATTCGGTGTTAGTTATGTTTAATGCTCTTTTATGATCATTTTTGTTTCTTGGTTGGTCACTTCACAATCTATTTGCTAGCCTCCATTTCTACTAAGTAGGAATACTACTTGTGCATCCAAATTCCTTAAACCAAGTTGTGCCTAATGAGTCCACCATACCTACCTATATGAGGTATTTCCATGCCATTCCAAGTAAATTTGTATGTGCCAACACTAATTTTCAAAATGAATTTCCTTTTGGTGTGCCCGTACCGCACATGAAGCGGCAGAGGGTGGCCAATATTTTCCATGCTAGATACTTTATTCTCAAGATGAGTGTTTATTCACTTGTCATTCCACGAGAGTGTGGCAAGGTAATAGGGATGCCCAGTCCCGAAATGAAAAAAAATTATGTTGTTCAATAATAAATTCCTTGGAAAGTGTTGGTATAGAAGGCACCCGTGGATACGGCTAGCCATGGATTGTGAAAGAATGGTGGAAAAAGGAATAAACTTTATTTTCTGTTTGGGAACCGCCTATGATTTATCTAGCATGGAATGTATTGGGAATTCTCGGTCATTTTCGTTGACAGGAAAAGCATGCCTCTCAAATCAATTTTATCTCTCAATTTAAGCTTTGGCACCTCTACAAATCCCTGGTTCCCTCTGTGAAGGGCCTATCTATTTACTTTTATGCAATTTTTATTTTTTGAGTCTCCATCCTCTCTTATAAAGCACCAACTAGGGAACACTATTATCATACTTGTGCATTGGGCATAGTTAATGTTTGAGTGTGTTTCATGAATGGATCAATGATTGAGCATAATGGGCCAGGGATAGCTTTCTTTAGTGTTGATATTTTGAAAGACATGGTTGCTTGTTGATATGCTTGAGCATTAATGTTCTCATGTCAAATATAGACTATTGCTTTGAATCATCTAAAAGTCCAAATATCCATGCTACAAATGAAAAGATTATGAGATGAACATGTTAGGCAACATTGCACATCAAAAATTCTATTTTTATCATTTACCTACTCAAGGACGAGCAGGAATTAAGCTTGGGGATGCTGATACATCTCCAACGTATCTATAATTTTTTATTATTCCATGTTGTTATATTATCAATCTTGGATGTATTATATTCATTTTATAGCAACTTTATATCATTTTTTGGGACTAACCTATTGACATAGTGCCCAGTGCCAGTTGTTATTTTTTGCTTGTTTTTTACTTCGTAGAATATCCATATGAAACAAAGTCCAATTGCAGCAAAACTTTTTGGAGATTTTTTTCTGCCCAGAAGACAACCAGGAGGCCCAAGAGGTGCACCAGAGGGCCCCTGTGGGGCCCACTAGGCACCAGGGCGTGTCAAAGGCCCCTTCGCGCCCTGGTGGGTAGTGGGACCCACAGGCACCCCCTCAACCGTTTCTTAGCTCTATAAATACTCTAATATTCCAGAAACCCTAGAGGAGGAGAAAGAAAATAGTTTCCGCTGCCGCAAGTTCCAGAACCACGAGATCCAATCTAGAGGCCTTTTCCGGCACTCTGGCTGAGGGGTCAACAATCACAGAGGGGTTCTTCATCAACACCCTTGCTTCTCTGATGACGCGTGAGTAGTTTACCACAGACCTACGGGTCCATAGGCAGTAGCTAGATGGATTCTTCTCTCTTTTTGATCTTCAATACATTGTTCTCCTGGATGTTCTTGGAGATCTATTTGATATAATGACTTTTTGCGGTGTGTGTCGGTGTCGAAATCGGCGGATCTCCGGTAGGGGATCCCGAACTATGGATTTTGGATCGATGGGGAACATGGGACGTGGGACACGATATTTACCCAGGTTCTGACCCTCTCTAAGAGGTAATACTCTACGTCCTGCTTGATTATATTGCTTGTGTATATGGGGATTACAGAGTTGATCTACAACGAGATCGGATGAACTAAACCCTAAACTAGTAGGATGGTGATTGTTCTCTAGCCTCTACGGACTAAATCCCCTGGTTTATATAGACACCAGGGGTATTAGGGTTACACATAGTCGGTTTACAACAGGCGAACAAGCATGCCGAATCTTCTATCTTGACTTGGAGTACACACCAAGGCACAAAACGTCTCCCGTCCGGATACAATGTCGCTCCATAGTTCGTTCCACTAGTAGTCATAGTGCGGCCCAGCTATCCGGCCCATGTGAGATAGGCCGGCATCCCGAGGACCCCCTAGTCCAGGACTCCCTCAGTAGCCCCTGAACTATCCTCCAATGCCGGCTTCTCGTAACTTACACATCTGCAGACTCCGACTTGTAGCCGAGTTCCTCCTATGTATTCAAAATAATCTTTTCCAGCCGAGCCTTTAGAGGGTATCCGGCCCATACGCACAGTCGAGATGAATCCGGTGTTTGAACTATCGATTTTACTTAACCTTGAAGGCCAACCGCTAAAATATACGCAGTACCTTCAACTGACAACTTTTGGTGAAGGGTCGCGGCAGGTCATAAACATGAGAACTCGATGCGCGGCTTGAGGCAGCCCCTCCAATGGCACGTCCCATCGAGGTGGAGATCGTGTCCCGCTTTTAAGGGATTTGATCAGTGATTCCCAGTGTCACGAGTATATCGGGAAGTGGCGAGGCCAGCAGTGCATTTAAAGGACTCTTGGTATCACGACCGCTTATAAAAAGAGACCAGCCGCAGTCGTACCTTCACGCCTTCTTCTTCCTTTCGCCACAGCCTTCCACAAAGCACCAGTGTCCCAACTCAACTCCCCTCAAAAGATCCCCCTTCCACGTGCTCGTCCATGGCTGGATCCGAAGCGAAGGGCAAGTGGGAGGCCTCAAGCGTCTCCAACAACGACATCAAGGACCTGAAGCGAGCGGGCTACCTCTCCCCCAACATTGCTCATCGGGCCCCCGAGGAGGGCCAGGTCATGCCGACGCCCCGTGCCAGCGAGCGGGTGGTGTTCATTCCCCACTTTATTCGGGGACTGGGTTTCCCACTCCACTCGTTCGTTCGAGGGTTGATGTTGTACTACGGGCTCGACTTCCATGACCTGGCTCCGAATTCTTTTCTCCACATCTCGGCCTTCATCACCATCTGCGAGGCCTTCCTTAGGGTCCAGCCACACTTTGGCCTATGGCTGAAGGTATTCAATGTCAAGCCGAAGATCGTCGATGGCCAGCACGCGGATTGTGGGGGTGCTATGGTGAGCAGGCTCACCCGACTCGGCTGGCCGGTGGGTGTGTTCATAGACACGGTCAAGATCTGGCAAAAAGAATGGTTCTACATCACAGAGCCCCATGACGCCACCTGGGCAGCTGCTCCAGAATTTAGATCCAGGCCCCCTGTGAGGTTAACCTCGTGGACCAAGAAAGGCCTTGATTGTGGGTCTACAACCGAGGTGGAGGTGCTACAAAAGCGTGTCTCCAATATGATAAAGGCAGGGGCCATGCTGACCAACATGGTCCAGATCATGCTCCGTTGCCATCTCATGCCTTGCCAACTTCGGGACGCCCCTATGTGTCCTGGAAGCCTGAAGACCCCCCCACCGTGCAGTACTTCTATGGCACCGCCCACGAGAAGTTGTGGAAGGCGCTATTCAAGCCATAGAAGACGTGGCCGGCTAAGAAGGAGGACATCATCCTCGATGCCAAGAATCCCCCAAAGGAGGTAATGTAGTATTATTCACTTTATGTTTGGATATTCGCATACCCACTATGATTCGTAACTCCTTCTTCATGTTTCCACAAGGCTGTCTTAAGAGGACCCTGCAGATGAACAGTCTGGCCCCGCTTCCCGAACACCCTAGGTCGGCTCAGCTAGAGGAGATGCTGACTGTGGCACCTTACAAGGTGCCAGAGAAAAAGGAGAAAAAGAAGAACAACCCCACGAGGGAGGCCAGGGAGGGCCTCCGCTCACGAGTCCCTCCAGACACCAAGTCCCGGGACACCCACGCCCCCTCTGCACATGAGGGGGGGACAAAGAAGAAGAGGAGGAGGAGAGCGACTCCTTGCGCACCAGGAAGAGAGTGGCGTGGACCGAAGCCGAAGAAGGGCACC
Source organism: Thinopyrum elongatum (assembly GCA_011799875.1). Taxonomy (NCBI): domain Eukaryota; kingdom Viridiplantae; phylum Streptophyta; class Magnoliopsida; order Poales; family Poaceae; genus Thinopyrum; species Thinopyrum elongatum. The sequence goes on along the minus strand of CM022300.1, from coordinate 219,801,151 downwards.
CTTCCCCGGCTCCAAAGAAGATGAGCAAGGGAAAATTGGCCCGGCTTGATGATAGTTCGGACTCTGATGAGGAGTCCGCAGCCTCCGAGAAGGTCCCGGAAAGGATTCCCAGGGTCAAGCCCCGTGCTGAAAGGTGAGGACCCGAAGATTGTCCGGGTGCCGGTTTTACTAGCCCATTACTAAAAGAGTATACTCTCTCGTGTTGCAGCCCACCACGCGACCTCCCAATAGACCAGATCTCAGAGGGCACTTCTCCACCAACCGATCTGGCGAAGAGCGGAGGCGCATCACATTCTGCACTTGCTCCGATCATCGGGGAGATTGGGGAGGTGCTGTCCCAAAGGACCCCACCCGTGCTGAACACGAGGGGCGATGGTGACATCGACATGGCCGAGGCTAACGCTTCGGCCGCCGAAGACCAGGAGAAGGAGCTCGGGCAAGCCGAGGCCTCTCAGAAGACGATTATGGGGCCCTCACAGCCTTCCAAAGCATCACAGCCACACTCCACCAGAGGGGGAGCTGGGGCCTCGCCGCCGGTGTTGAACACCAGGGACCGGGCCGTGGTAGAGTGGCTGGACACAATGGAGGAGGCTGTGAACAGCTCCTCCATAGTCGCGGAACACCGCGCCCTGATGGGTGCGGTTTTTGCAAAGCGTTCGGTCCATTAACAGTGGACTGAAAGAAGCTTTTGGTGGCGTCCTAATAGGCTTTGAGGTAAACAAAGTAATGCTTTCTTTTCATAAAAATACATTATGTGGACAAGATTTAAGCAGTCCTTATATGTAGCAGCCCCCGAGGCTCTGGCAGGTTTTGGAAAAAACATGTCTGAGGCTCGAAAACCTTCGAAACACTAGTCTAAATGTGAGGCTTGGTTCATTTTTGTAGGCCTCAGCGTTGGCAGCTGCCGCCAATGCCGCGGAGCTGGCCAAGATGAATCGGAAGCTCGAGAGCTCCGATGAGGAGCTCGACCTCGTCAACAAGCGGTTTGACGAAGCGTAGGGTTAGTATGTTCGAAACGTAGTTCCTTGATTTTCTTTGTCAAGAAAAGTATTCGGAGTTATCCCTAGGCAAGATGTGATTTGCAGCTGCCACCGCAAAGGTCGAGGGTCTCAAGGCCGAGCTGCAGAAGGCCAAAGCGGAAGCAGCCGAACAAAAGGCCATGGCCTAACGAGCGGCCGCTGAGCTCACGTCGGTGAAAACCGACTATGAGAAGCATGAGGCCTGGGTGGACGAGGTGCAACAAGAGCTCAAGGATGCGATCACTAAATGTGAGGACCTTGAGCAGAAGAATAAGGATCATGCCACTGAGCTGGCAAAGATGAAGATGGAGGTCCAGGAGGCGCGATCGGAGGCGCGAGGTGCTCGGGAAGAGCTCCGACAAGTAAAACAAATTGCGAATGGTAAGAAGTACTTACTGCAGAGTGTCTTCGGCGGCCAAAGATTCGCATTGCTTACCCGGGTCTGGCGTTCCGCAGGCGCTTTTGCGGAGCTCCCGAGGAGTGCGGCAGATGTGTTAAGGCACTATGCGGCTCGGGAGGGTGACACCGAGCTGAAGCTGTTTTGGGCGCAGTTTCAAGCGCCCGAGCACCCTCCCCTCCTTGTTAATCAAATGAAACAATTGATGGAGCTGCACCAGACGGCGGAGCTAGCCATGAAGGACCTCTATGTCCGGCTATGGCCCTCCGAGCCCATACCGAGCAGCTATTTTGGCCTATTGGTGAAGCTGTGTGATGCTGCCACCCAAGTTGATGTCGTGAAGAGCTCAGTGTGCATTGAGGGGGCTCGGAATGGCGTTACCAAAGACCATGGTGCATTGGCCGAAGCTTAAACCCGTCGAGATGGCCACCAAACCTCCCCAACTGGAAAGGAGCATAGGCGCCCAGAGCAATACTTCTCCACTGTCATGGACGGTGCACGGGCTGTAGAGGCACTGTGTTCAAAGTATTTACTCCTTGAGTAGTTGTGCCATTTATGTATTAAACTGTGGCTAAACCTTTATGCTTTATAATGCGGTTGTGTTTTGTATGGATTATCATACTTGCATATGTTTATGTTAATTTTGACTCCGGTGCTGCCGTTTCAGTCTGGAAGTTACCAGTCGTCGGCTTTAGTCCCCACATAGATACTACAAGGGGTGTTCCATTGTCTGCACTGTAACCCTTAGCCGAAGTCTCGGTGCCCGGAGGCGGTAGTGTAGGAGGGGAACAATGCAATCGGACTATGCGTCTTTATTACTTCCACTTAGCCATAGGAGCTTGACTGCGGGGGCTGGTTATCAACCCCACGTGTGGTGAGCTGTTCGGCAAACCCGAGGGTCAGGCATCTATCACTTGATTTGTTCAAAGAGAAACCCTTCGTGTTACATGGCATAATCGCCAACGATTTTGGGGTTAGCCCCTGTCATCAGATCGCCGATCAATTCTCGCCTATTTTGACAGTCAGTTTTCAGCTTTCTCCACTGAGGTACTTGACCAAACTAGGAGGAAGTACGATTGTAGTGGTTCTCCCTTTACCTTCTTAGCCGAACATGCGGAATGTAAGAAGGTAAGCATAGGAGCGGGGCAACCCAACTATTGACACAAGACATTGTCGGCGTAATGAGAACCAGGGTCTCATCAACCTTCTTAGCATGGGTCATACCCATCTAGGACCGTTGCCTGACAACCCCGGCAAAGGCCACGTTTCCCGGCAAAGAACCAACCTTGCCGGCAAGCAAGACATCAAGCAAACATCTTGACGCAGATCACAAAGAAGGAACCAGGCCAAGCTACGAAGAAGAGCGCGGCTTGGGATACAAGACGAAGACAGCGCTCGCCAGCAAGGCACGAGCCGGCAAGCCAAGGGCCCGGCAAGGCTTGCCGGAGGACAGTTGGGCATAAATGCAAGACTACCTAAGAAGGCATTCGAACTAGTGACTAGAAGACAGAAGCCCAAAGGCCGGATCCCTGGCAAGATCCTTGCCGGGATGGCTTGCGAAGACCCGGCAAGACTTGCAGCCAGCAAGATCACGCCACCCTGCCACCTCTCCAGCGCAGCGACCAGCCTGTCATTTGGGTTTTGTCCTCCTGGATGCGTGTCATGGCACTAGTGGTGGACAAGCTTAAGCGGTGCTGATGGGACAGGCCCTTTTTCCGTCCCGAAGAAAGTAAGGGACACCTAAACGGAGCATTTAATGCGTTTGTCCTAAATCGTTAGTGATAAGCATGTAAACACTATAGCAACTTTACACCTCTTGTATGTACTATACGCCACTGTTGGTGACCCCTTGGACATATATAAGGAGGCCCAAGGCGTAGCTACAGGGGGGAGGACCCTATAGCCCATTCTGCATGCGTAGCTGCTGCTCGAACATATTGTTCATCGCAAGCGCTCCTGAAGCTTGGGCTTAATCACCCACAATAAACTAAAGCAGGAGTAGGGGATTACGCCTCTGGGCGGCCCGAACCTGGGTAAAAATCCCCTCGCGTTGATCATTGGATCTGCTCTTTGTGTACATCTCTCTCCCTGACGAACCGTAAAAGGGATCCACGCGATCCCATAGGTGTCGTACGCCGACATCTTTGGCGCGCCAGGTAGGGGTCGAACCAACATCTTTGACATCTTCCGGCAAGCATGGGTCATCTTGATTAATTTTTCGTCCTTGTACATCAACTTGCAAGCGAAGGAACATTGTCGTGGTTAGCCCACGCTCTGGTTTCACCTTGAGTCCGCTCGGCAAGCTTAGTAGTTGCGTTCTGGCCCGGCAAGTCGCTTTGCCGGCGGCAACGTTTCCAGTAGGCTGCTAAGGACCTGTTCCTCAAAGTGCTCGCGGCAAGCGTGCGCACCGACAAGATTTCCAAATAGCGTAGAGTATAAGATATATGCAAGGACGAAATTAATCAAGGGGGAAGCAAACGTTTATTTAGCATAAAGAAACATGTCTTGCATACATAAAGATTGGCCTGACTAACATAAATTGTTTCTTTACATGTGCCATTGCAGCAATAGGTATGCAAAAAGTCTTCAGGTCCGGCGGCTGCTTTGTTCTTGCCAGCGCACTGCAGCCAAGGAGGACAGCACCGGCAACAATCAAGCATTTGCTGTTAAGCCGTAGGCTTTGCAAAATTATCAAATATTGTCGTTGAGCCATGCGCTCCAGCAAGGAGACTTTTCGCTCTTGTCATCGAGCCAAGCGCTCTGACGAGGGCGGAAGCATAGCGAGAATCTTGTCATTGAGCCATGCGCTCCTACAAGGGGGCTTTTTGCTCTTGTCATTGAGCCAAGCGCTCTAACGACGGTAGAAGCATATAAAATCTTGCGCATGGCAGTCATGACCCATGCCGAATTTGGCCCCACCTCCAGCATCGAGGTCTTAGAGTTCTCTGCTGTAGGCGGGCCCGGGGGCTCCTGTCGGTGTAATGAGAACCAGGGTCTCATCAACCTTCTTAGCATGGGTCATACCCGTCTAGGACCTTTGCCCGACAACCCCGGCAAAGGCCATGTTTCCCGGCAAAGAACCAACATTGCCGGCAAGCAAGACATCTGGCAAACATCTTGATGTAGATCACGAAGAAAGAACCAGGCCAAGCTACGAAGAAGAACGCGGCTTGGGATACAAGACGAAGATGGCGCTCGCCGGCAAGGCATGAGCCAGCAAGCCAAGGGCCCGACAAGGCTTGCCGGAGGACAGTTGGGCATAAATGCAAGACTACCGAAGAAGGCATTCAAACCAATGACTAGAAGACAGAAGCCCAAAGGCCGGATCCCCAGCAAGATCCTTGCCGGGATGGCTTGCGAAGACCCGGCAAGACTTGCACCCAGCAAGATCATGCCACCCTGCCACCGCTCCAGCGCAGCGACCGACCTATCATTTGGGTTTTGTCCTCCTGGATGCGTGTCATGGCACTAGTGGTGGACGAGCTTAGGCGGTGCTGATGGGATGGGCCCTTTTTTCGTCGCCAAGAAAGTAAGGGACACCTAAACGGAGCATTTAATGCGTTTGTCCTAAATCGTCAGTGATAAGCATGTAAACACTGTAGCAACTTTACACCTCTTGTATGTACTGTACGCCACTGTTGATGACCCCTTGGACATATAAAAGGAGGCCCAAGGCGTAGCTACAGGGGGGAGGACACTTTAGCCCATTCTACATGCGTAGCTGCTGCTCGAACATACTGTTCATCGCAAGCGCTCCTGAAGCTTGGGCTTAATCACCCATAATAAACTAAAGCAGGAGTAGGGTATTACGCCTCTGGGCAGTCTGAACCTGGGTAAAAATCCCCTCGCGTTGATCGTTGGATCTGCTCTTTGTGTACACCTCTCTCCCTGCCGGACCATAAAAGGGATCCACGCGATCACATAGGTGTCGTACGCCGACATCTTTGGCGTGCCAGGTAGGGAGAGAAGGTTGCACGAAGCTGATCTAGCGATCAGCGCGTCAGTTCTTCATCATCTTTGTCGCTATGGCTCCCAAGAAGAAGGGCACCACGGCAGCCGGTCCGTCTCCATCCAAGCTTCCGATGCCTGCGCACACAAGTGGCGACGGAGGTGGCAGCGAAAGAAGCGGTGGCGGCTGAAATTCTTTGCCATGCACGATGTCCTCTTCGTCAACATCATGCTTTGCAGAAAGCTAAGTTCTAAAACTTTGATTGCTTTCTGCTATTTAGCCTTATCCTTGATGGTATTTTTTGTACATAACCTGTGCGTGAAGGAGCACTTTTGAAACATTCTACGCCCCTGATTGTTCTGGGTCCACCCAGCAACACGGATGCGGCTGCGATTGTTTCTAAAGCGTTAAGCTCCCAAAGAGGCGGTGTTCTCGATAGGCTGCAAGACAGGACCCGATCCTAAGCGCCATCAACTAGAACGTGCGCATTCGGGGGGCATTTCGGCAAGCGTAGGGACTCATTGTACAAAAATGCAATCATTTAAGGAAAGGGCTTAGCAAGTTTTATTCTAAGGTTTCTGCAACCCATACGCTAAGGAGTCTTTTTTCGGGCCCAGTTGCGCTCCTAGTTGCCTCGAGTCCGCTCGGCAACGTGAGTAGCTGCACAAAGGCCGACAAGTGTTACAGATATACGAGTGGAAGGAGGGCTCGGGGGCTGACAGCACCCCAGAGAATAACCTTCTTGAGAGTTGCCGGTCATCACCACGAGCACAACCACGCTATGCGAGATGAACGGCAGGAAAAGCTAAGTTACAAAGATTGGTGACAATTACATTTCTCTTGTTGTTCTCACTTGCTTCTTACACCTACACGCGAAAGAGCCTTCCCGAGGCCTATAGCGCCCCTAATTGTCTCGAGTCTGCTCGACAACTTAGACGGCTGCACAGGCACCGGGAAGGTAAACCTTTTCGGGAGGCGGCATTCCCGGCAAGCTGCTAAGGATCCGTTCCTCAAGCGCTGCTGACTGGAGCGTGCGCACCGAAAAGCTTTCCAGCAAGCGTGGGTCGTCTTGATTAATTTTTCGTCCTTGTACATCAACTTGCACGCGAAGGAACCTTGTCGTGGTTAGCCCGCGCTCTGGTTTCGCCTTGAGTCTGCTCGGCAAGCTTAGCAGCTGCATTCTGGCCCGGCAAGTCGCTTTGCCGGTGGTGGCCTTTCCAGCAGGCTGCTAAGGACCTGTTCCTCAAAGCGCTCGCGGCAAGCGTGCGCATCGGCAAGGTTTCCAAACAGCGTAGAGTATAAGATATATGCAAGGACGGAATTAATCAAAGTGGAAGCAAACATTTATTTAGCATAAAGAAACATGTCTTGCATACATAAAGATTGGCCTGACTAAGATAAATTGTTTCTTTACATGTGCTATTGCAGCAACAGGTATGCAAAAAGTACTTCAGATCCGGCGGCTGCTTTGTTCTTGGCGGCGCACTGCAGCCAAGGAGGACAGCACCGACAACAATCAAGCATTTGTTGTTAAGCCGTAGGCTTTGGCAAATTATCAAATCTTGTCGTTGAGCCATGCGCTCCGGCAAGGAGCCACTTCGCTCTTGTCATCGAGCCAAGCGCTCTGACGAGGGCGGAAGCATAGCGAGAATCTTGTTGTTGAGCCATGCGCTCCTACAAGGGGGCTTTTTGCTCTTGTCGTTGAGCAAATCGCTCTGACGAGGGTAGAAGCATATAAAATCATGGGCATGGCAGTCATGACCCATGCCAAATTTGGCCCCACCTGCAGCATCGAGGTCTTAGAGTTCTCTGCTGTAGGCGGGCCCGGGGGCTCCTATCGGTGTAATGAGAACCAGGGTCTCATCAACCTTCTTAGCATCAGTCATACCCGTCTAGGACCGTTGCCCGACAACCCCGGCAAAGGCCACGTTTCTCGGCAAAGAACCAACCTTGCCGGCAAGCAAGACATCCGGCAAACATCTTGACGCAGATCACGAAGAAGGAACCAGGCCAAGCTACGAAGAAGAGCACGGCTTTGGATACAAGACGAAGACAGCGCTCGCCGGCAAGGCACGAGCCGGCAAGCCAAGGGCCCGGCCAGGCTTGCCGGAGGACAGTTGGGCATAAATGCAAGACTACCGAAGAAGGCATTCAAACCAGTGAGTAGAAGATAGAAGCCCAAAGGCCGGATCCCCGGCAAGATCCTTGCCGGGATGGCTTCCGAAGACCCGGCAAGACTTGCACCCAGCAAGATCACGCCACCCTGCCACCGCTCCAGCGCAGCGACCAGCCTGTCATTTGGGTTTTGTCCTCCTGGATGCATGTCATGGCACTAGTGGTGGACGAGCTTAAGCGGTGCTGATGGGACGGGCCCTTTTTCCGTCCCCAAGAAATTAAGGGACACCTAAACGAAGCATTTAATGCGTTTGTCCTAAATCATCAGTGATAAGCATGTAAACACTGTAGCAACTTTACACCTCTTGTATGTACTGCACGCCACTGTTGGTGACCCCTTGGACGTATAAAAGGAGGCCCAAGGCGTAGCTACAGGGGGGAGGACACTATAGCCCATTCTGCATGCGTAGCTGCTGCTCGAACATACTATTCATCGCAAGCACTCCTGAAGCTTGGACTTAATGACCCACAATGAACTAAAGAAGGAGTAGGTTATTACGCCTCTGGGCGGCCCGAACCTGGGTAAAAATCCCCTCGCATTGATCGTTGGATCTGCTCTTTGTGTACACCTCTCTCCCTGCCGAACCGTAAAAGGGATCCATGCGATCCCATAGGTGTCGTACGCCGACAGACATAATTCGTAACCGATGCATATAATGCAATATCCGAGACGTCGGACACATTGGAAAATGGGGTGCCGGACTTTATTACGTGGGGCGAGCATTACAGTCGAGCCCCCGGTCTATTAGCTGATTTGTATTTTAGAGTGAATATGTGCCATACAGGCTTAAGGCAAGATCGAAGAGTGGGAAAAAAAGAGTGCGGTATGGATAACTGTAGACGGACCTCAAAAGGTTTGCTTTATTTCCCATGATCTCATGACATTTAGTCATACAATTTGAACTTCCAAACAAAGCTTCGAATAGGGATACGTTGTAAAAAAGAAAAAGAGAAATTTACAGATGAAAGGTTTACGTAGGGCCTTAATGTATGGGTTCAAACCCTAACTATGCCCTACTGCACGTCTATGCCTTTGCTTCTATTTGGAAGGAACAAATCCATGGGGAAGGTGGCTGTCCGATGATGGGTCCATAACGAGGATCTTCGAGAGGTCACCGCACTGGTGGGGCTTGATGCCGGATAGGTCCTAGATGGTACATGTTCGTCGTCCAAAGACGCGTTATTCCGTGGTACGGTTGAACCGAACTCTTGGTGCTTAAGCCCCACAGCTGCCCATGGTATTTTGAGTGCGAAGTTGTGATGTCGGGGCACGTAATGTGCCACTAGGGTGGGCATGCTATGGGGCGTATCCCTATGCATGTCGAACGCTAGGAGGCCCCTTGTCTGGAGATAAGGCCCGCGCTCGCTTTCTTGCCTCTCGTGCCTTGATGGCGAGCTGGCACTTTGGCCCTTCGTATTCGGCCGCCAAGGCTGCAGTGTGTTACTCAGTCCGGAGAGAGTGCTCCATGTTGCCATTAACTATGATGACGCCTCTTGGTCCGGGCATCTTCAGTTTGAGGTAGGCATAATGGGGGACGGTGTTGAAGCGAGCGAACGCCGTTTGGCCTAGGAGGGCGTGATAGCCGCTGAGAAAGGGGGCGATGTTGAAGATCAAGTCTTCGCTCGGGAAGTTATCCGGAGAGCCGAATACTACTTCCAAAGTGAGGGTGCCCAAAAAGCGGGCTTCAATGCCGGGGATGACCCCCTTGAAGTTGGTGCTACTTGGTTTGATCTTTGACGGGTCAATTCCCATTTTCCTTACTGTATCTTCATAGATCAGGTTGAGGTGGCTACCGCCGTCCATGAGGACTCTGGTAAGGTGGTATCCATCAATAATGGGATCTAGGACCAAAGCCACCGATCCTCCATGACGAATACTGGTCGGGTGGTCCTTGCGGTCGAAGGTGATCGGACATGCCGACCATGGAATTAATTTCAGGGCTACATGCTCTATGGCGTAGATGTCCTGAAGTGCATGCTTCCTCTCCTTCTTGGATATATTGACTGGCATAGATCATATTGACTGTTTTGACCTCAGGAGCGAATTGTTTTTGGCCTCCATTGTTTGGCCTACGAGGTTCCTCATCATCCTCGCTACGAGGGCTTTTGCCCGTGTCCTCGGTTGTTAGTTTGCCGGCCTGCTTGATTACCCAACAATTATGGTTGGTGTGGTTAGCAGGCTTGTCCGAGGTGCCATGGATTTGGCAAGGCCTGTCCTGGATGACATCCAACTTGGTGGGTCCATCCTGGTTTCCTTTAGATGGCTTTTTGCGTGGCCCTGACTTGGAATTGCGGGATTCGTCATTTACTGCTGTATTGTCGGCCTCGGCGCCATTGTGTTGACGCTTATTTTTATTGCGCTGTGGCTTTCCGTTGCCATCCCGGACTTTTGAAGTGCCAGGATCTTTTGGGTTGGTGCTTCTACGAGCCAACCAGCTATCTTCGCCCGTGCAAAAGCGGGTCATAATGGAGGTAAGAGCCGCCATTGTCTTCGGCTTATTCTAGCCGAGCTGGCATGTGAGCCATTCGTCCCAGATACTGTGTCTAAACGCGGATATGGCTTCGGCGTCTGGGCAACCGACTATCTGATTCTTTTTGGTTAAAAACTGATTCCAGAATTGTCGGGCCGACTCACCGGGCTATTGGACCACGTGGCTCAGGTCATCGGCATCCGGAGGCCGGACATAGGTGCCTTGAAAGTTGGCTTGGAAAGCATCTTCGAGCTCTTCCCAGCTCCCTATGGAGTCTTTGGGGAGGTTGTTCAACCAATGCCGGGATGGTCCTTTGAGCTTTAATGGCAAATATTTGATGGTGTGGAGGTCGTCTCCCCGTGCCATACGAATGTGGAGAAGGAAATCCATAATCCACACGGCTGGGTTTGTAGTTCCATTGTATGGATTGATGTTTACGGTTTTAAACCCTTCTGGGAATTGGTGCTGCATCTGTAGGCGTTCTGGGAACCAGGGTACCCAAACTTGCCTGCCTGCAGCCCACGGCGTGGCACCAACGACGGCCTGGTACGGCCCAGTTTCGACACCAACAAGACAAGACCCTCGCGGGGGGCCAAGCCTCGCGAGGCAGACGGCGCCAAGACCTCCTAAGGGAGCGGCCACCCCTGGGCTGCTCCTGAGGAGCGGAGTTTCCTATGCTGGTGCCCAACCTCATGAGGTTGCGGTGACGTAAGCCATGACGACCAAGGCCAGGTAGGCGCCAGCGGGCAAAGAGGAGCAGGTTTCCTCTTTGGTGCTAAGGAGGCAAGCGCAGGCGCGGGGTCCCGAGGAATCAGCCAAAGGTTTCCATTCCCATGCAACGAGACCAAGACCGCCAGGACGGATGTCATCACTGAGCCCATCGCAGCGTCATGACCAAAAGCTTTGCAGGCGAAGACCACCTTTTGTCAGGATAAGACGTACTACTTGTCCCCTTTCAAATTGGCCATTGTGGAATCCCTTCCCGCCTACATTTTCGGGGAAGAGGACCGAGGCCACTATAAGTATAAGCTAGCCACCACAGTAGGGGGGAGGCTGATCCGATCCGATTCGGACAGATCCGACCATAGAGATCCTTTCCACCCACACCAGAGCAAGCCCCGTGAGCTTGTTCATCATCTGTACTAGTTCATCCTCAGCCCCTCATGAGGCCAATCCACCACAAAACAGGAGTAGGGTCTTACACCGCAAGGTGGCCCGAACCTGGGTAAACTGTCGTGTTCATCTTCTTCCTTGTTCATCGAGCTAGGCTGTAGGGCAACGGCTTGGTTGGCTGGAGAGGTTGAGTTCTTCGCACACGCCCCAGAGTTCGAACCTTTCTTGGGTCTGCGGAGCCCTGAATCCGACATTTGGCGCGCCAGGTAGGGGCGTGTCGAAGCTTCTCTCCCACCACTCACTCCACCGCCGTTCCACCGTTCCAATGGCCGACACTCGCCGTGTTCGGGCCGAGCACCGGGCCACTCGTGTCGCCAAACGGCACCCACAGGCAACGGTGCCCCCCACCCGTTCTGCCTCCCCGGTGGCTAACACCGCCACCGACCCTGCTGCCCGCGAACAGCAGGACTCGTCGCTGCCACCGTCCGTGCAGCGCGATGGCCGCACCGTGACTCCATCACCCACTCCAGCCACGGCATCATCTTCTCATGGACATCGTGGGCCGGCGAACGCGTAGTCTGCGCTGCTCATGGTGCGCGAGCTTTTGCGCTATCGTCCGGCCAACGACCTCTACGACGACTGGCTCGCCCGCATTGCCGAATTCATCAACGCCGCTGGCGAGGCCCCTGCGCCTTCTCGTTCGCTTCGCCTACCGCCATCCCTGGCGGGCGACGTAGCTCATGGCGCGCCTCCTCCTCATCCTCTGCATGGCGTGGGTCTCGAGCCCAGGCATGAAGTACCCCAGCGCAACCCACCGCGCAGGGCACCGGTGCGCGATGAAGAAAGCTGCCAGGTGGTGCAGTTGCCCAAAGGAGTAACGCGTGCGCTTCCAGCACCGCCATGTCAAGAATGCGTACCGCCAGAGGCAGCGGCGCACGGGCGTCGAGATCAGGCTCCTCCCCAGCGACAGGCCCCTGTGAGTGCAGTCGGGTGCCGTGCTTTCACCCCGGAGCTGCGTCGTGTCGTCTGGCCCGGCAAGTTCATGTCGGATCTGCCTCCGTGCTACGACGGCACCCCCGACCCCGCTGAGTTCCTCCAGCTCTACGAGCTGAGCATTGAGGTGGCAAATGGCAATGACAAGGTCATGGCGAACTGGTTTCCCATGGCCCTCAAGGATGGCGCGCGTTCTTGGCTCCTGAACCTCCTGGTGGGATCGATATCCTCCTGGGACGAGCTACGCGAGCGCTTCATCGCCAACTTCCAGGGCACTCGGCGGCGGTCAAGAACTCAGATGGCGAGGGTGCCATCCTGCCTCATGAGGCCGTCCCCAAGAAGAAGAAGCAGCTCCTCCCAAAGGGCCGTCAGGAGGCTGGGCACCCGACGGTCGTGCCTCAGGCCCCGAGCCCTCTGTTGGGGCATATCTCCCACTCGCATAGGAAGGCGCGCCCGGCGCCCCTATCGGGACGGGCTCGGGGGCTCTCATCTGGAGGGCCTCTGACCTCACCAGTGTCACGAGGGAGGCATTTGGGCACCACGTGGGGGCGTGCTTCGATGCGCGCCTTCATGAGCAAGGCGTAAGGCGTGGGGCGCCAGGCGCTCAGGAGTTCATCACCAAGGCAATCGAGGAGATTTGGGAGGCGTGAGCCATGCGTGGCGAGCGTCGCCCCGTGCCATCCAGTGCAGCTACCACCCATGACATGGGTGGCGAACTGCGCATCTGCATCAACATCCTAGACCTCAACAGGGCTACTTCACGGGACCTCTTCTGGCCGTCCCACGTCGGCCGGAGCAGGGGCTACCCCTGCAGCTACGTCCGCATGCCATTCGGCCTGCTGAACGTGGCCGCCTCGTACCAGCGCCTCATGCAGGGAGCCTTGGCGGCTCACAAGGCCTGGTGCCAAACGGTCCTGATCGAGGAGGTGACGGACCCTCGCGAGCCCCCCGGACCTCCGGAGCGTCCCAGGACTCAGGAGCCGGTCGGCTCGTGAGGAGCGCTCTCTACAGTATGCGTCTTCAGCTACTCCAACGCTTCTACAACGATGGTGCCAGGTGACTTTTTGGTTTGTTCAACTGAGGGCGCCCCTTGGGCCGCATCATCCTCAGGCAGAACTGGCTTTGCCATCATGAGTTTCCTAAGTATCTCAACTACCTGTCCGGTGCTTCGTCACTATGATGTCGCTGCGCCCTCACGAATCCGCCCATGACCGCCTCATGATTAAGGACTGGCACGGCATCTGTGCTCGGGTCCGTCCCTGCAGCGTCGCTAAACCCAAGTGGCTGAGCTCTGTCTTGCGGGCTAGCTCCCATGCACGACACCTCCCATGGTCCTTGGTGCCTTGTTCTCGCATGAGCTAATTGAGAGTGGATGAGTTAGGGTTCGCGACCCGGCGCCTCACTGCCGCGGGAGCCACGCGCCGGTTGTTTTTCTTTAGGATTGTTGCATGAGAAGACTGGGCACAGCGTCTGTGCTCGGGTCCGTCCCTGCATCGTTGATAGACCCAATGGCTGAGCTCTGTCTGGCGGGCCAGCCCCGTTCACGTCACCTCCTGGGGTCGTTTGTGCTTGGCCTTCTCATGCGATGTCCTCCGGAGATTCACTCGGCACAAGCCACCCCAACATCTCTCATGATTTTTACAGGCACCCCGTAACAAAATTCAGGTGCAACCCCGCCTTGAGGTAGGGCCTCGTGAGTCCCGCGTTGGCTCACGGGTGCCCATATACACCTCCTCCATTCCGGCCGTGCAAGCCACGTGTCCGAACGGGGCTATACACACCCCGGAGTCTCACCCCAGAGGGAACTCCCACCCACGTACCAGTGGAAGCCCCATGCTCCGCGCTGGCGAACGACACGGTCGAGGAGCGGCTATGCCCACACTAAAGTGGAAGCACCATGCTCCGCGCTGGTGAATAAACAACTGAGGGTGGCCCCCGTGGCCGCATCAACCTCAGGATAGCCTCTCGGCTCTATGATCGGCAACACCCCACAGCTTCCCCCTCAGAAGGATCGCATGAGGGGGCTGGACACGGAGGCTATGCTCAGGCCCCGCCTGGCACACGCTACCCTACCAGGTCCGGGTACCTGGTCTTCTCGTGTTCCCCCCAGGTGAAAGCTGGTGGTCAAAGGTATGAGGGTTGCTCGCACGTCAAGGGGGACCTCCTGAGCATCGCGACTCAGGGGCCTCACTAGTCACGTAGCCCCTCGCCCCTTGGTGTCGTCCAGGTGATCCGGACGCCCCAACGGCGGTTGAGGTATGCACGGGGCTGGGCCCTGCCGACACAGAGCATGAAGTCCTACACACCGGCGTCCATGTTTCCTTCATGAGGGCTGCTCGCACGTCAAGGGGGACCTCCTGAGCATCGCAACTCAGGGGCCTCACTAGTCACGTAGCCCCTCGCACCTTGGTATCGTCTTGGTGATCCGGACACCCCAACGGCGGTCGAGGTATGCGCGGGGCTGGGCCCTGCCGACGCAGAGCACAAAAGCAAGCACGAAGGAAACTTGGCGCAATAAGGAAACCACGGGGTCCTAATAATTATTACAACCATAGATTGTTCCACAAGCTTAAACAGAAGTCTTACGCCTCCACGAGGCATGGTAAATGTTGCAGGGTAAACCTAAGAAGGAACACCACTGCCGCCACCTGCCCCGCTCATTGGAAGCCCCTCGTCGACAACGCTGCCACCGTCCTCACCGGTTTCGACTTCTGCTGCTGGAGCCTCAGAGATGGGAACCTCTGGAGGCAGGATCATGCGCAGCTTCGCCAACACCTCACCACCACGGAAGGATACCGCACTACGTGCCATGGGGCGCAATCCCTCCTAGGTACCCCCTCGGAGCCAACCACTCTTTTCTCGCGCAAGTCGCTTGCACGTTAAAGGGGGGGCCCTTGAGCACCGCGCCTCAGGGGCTCCTACCGGCCCTCGAGCCCTCACGCTCTGGCCTTGACCACGGCATCATGACCTCGAATACCAGCAGTGGCCGAGCCTCGCTCGACAGCCGGGTCCCGAGGACGTAGACCACCCTAACGAGCGGGAGAGATGGAGTCGGTAGGAGCCCTGCGGGGGGGGGGGTGCCCTCGGGAGAAGGGCGCAGCCTAACGTCGCACAAGAAGCTCGCCCTCGCGACAAGGAAACCACCACAGGCTCGCCAAGATAAGTCGCTTCACACACCCGGGCACGAACCCCATAATCGGTGTTTCATCTCTCGTGATTTCGCTCGGGCAAGGGAACTCCCCGTTCAGTCCTTCGGGAGCCGCTTGCACGCCAAAGGGGACCTTCTGAGCATCACGCCTCGGGGGCTCTTACCGTACCTCGGGCCGCTCACCTCCTGGCCTTGACCACGGCATCGTGACCTGGCATACCAGCGATGGCCGAAGCTTGCCTGGGGACTGGGTCCTGTCGGCGTAGAGCACTAAGCTACCGCTATAATAAAAATGGGGAACCGTGCCCAAGCAAGAGACGCAAACACAACATAAGTTGGGGACGCTAACATTAAGGGAAAAGTGTCACGATCTTTACACACCCCCGCGGGGCCCTTCATGACTTTTGCGCAGGAATGAAATGAAAGGAAAGGACCTCCTGAGGAACGCGACCCAGGCGGTGTCGCCCATGACGCCTGGCCGGCGCCATTCCTCCCTCAAGCCCAAGCGCGGTGGTGCGGCGGCTCGTACATGTCGTCGTCGCTTAAGCTTGGTTCGGAGGAGGCGTCGCTACTGCTGGAGGAATCGCGGACAAGGCCAAGGGCAAGTTCACCGCGAGGGGCCTCGCCGATTTGCCGGCATGTGAGGGGGCTGCCGTCTCAATCACCTCCCCTGGGGCAGCACTCCAGACGTCGGCCGTCCTCTCCCAAGACCTTGAAGAAGAGCATCAACGCCCTATAAAGCGCCACGCGTAAGCTTGGCCCGCGGGCAATTGGGGCCCGCGGCGCTTTGCCCTTGCCCTTTGGCTTCGCCTCGAAGCCAAGTCCGAGCGCGCCTTGGGCCCGGGGGCTACTGTCGGCGTTCTGGGAAACAGGGTACCCAGACTTGCCTGCCTGCGGCCCACGGCATGGCTCCATCGACGGCCTGGTACGGCCAAGTTTCGACACCAACAAGACAAGACCCTCGCGGGGCCAAGCCTCACGAGGCAGACGGCGCCAAGACCTCCTAAGGGAGTGGCCACCCTTGGGCTGCTCCTGAGGAGCGGAGTTTCCTATGCAGGTGCCCAACCTCATGAGGTTACGGTGATGTAAGCCATGACGACCAAGGCCAGGCGGGCGCCAGCGGGCGCAGAGGAGCAGGTTTCCTCTTTGGTGCTAAGGAAGCAAGCACAGGCGCGGGGTCCCGAGGAATCAGCCAAAGGTTTCCATTCCTATGCAACGTGACCAAGACCGCCAGGACGGCAGGACGGATGTCATCGCCGAGCCCACCACAACGTCACGACCAGAAGCTTTGCAGGCAAAGACCACCTTTAGTTAGGATAAGATGTACTACTTGTCCCCTTTCAAATTGGCCGTTGTGGAATCTCTTCCCGCCTACATTTTCGGGGAAGAGGACCAAGGCCACTATAAGTATAAGCTAGCCACCACAGTAGGGGGGAGGCCGATCCGATCCGATCCGACCGTAGAGATCCTTTCCACCCACACCAGAGCAAGCCCCGCGAGCTTATTCATCATCTGTACTTGTTCATCCTCAGCCCCTCGTGAGGCCAATCCACCACAAAGCAGGAGTAGGATCTTACACCGTAAGGTGGCCTAAACCTGGGTAAACTGCCATGTTCATCGGTTGGTTGGCTGGAGAGGTTGAGTTCTTCGCACACGCCCCAGAGTTTGAACCTTTCTTGGGTCTACAGAGCCCTGAATCCGACAGCATCACCTCATAGGTGAAGCACATTGGGTGAGCGGCGCCCCTAATTCGGGCCATGTCGCGTCGAACCTCGGATTCCATCCTGGCCTGGTGTTGATCCCGAACTCTGTCGTTTTGGTCGAGCCATGCTTGGTATCCATCTCTTCTATTGGGAGGGTAACCTCTTGATCCATAAATGGACCTTGACTGACCTGCTCTAGCGGCCAGGTCGTGTCGAAGATCATATTGATATTTTGGCTATGCCGCCTCCTTGCCTTTACGGTGAGGGGGGCAGGCGGGTATTCAGCCTCGCCAGTCGGCCTGTCCCTTCCTCGAGGGGGCGGGCGGGCTGGTCGCCTTGCGTTCGCCTTGGCGGCGTGGGCTCAAAGGCCTCGTCATTGAATTGCGCCAACAATTTGCGCTTGGGGTAGCTCTTTGTTTGCCATTCATAGCCGTACCCTTCTTTGACTGCTAGGACTTTCGTCCATCTGTCGTTGAGGGTGTCTTGTTCAGCTTTTATCTGTTGTTGCTTCTTCTTCAAGCTTCACACGGTGGCTATGAGCTGTTGCTTGAACCACTCTAGTTCCAATGGATCTTCTGGGACGATAAAATCTTCAGCTCCAAGGCTGACCTCCTCTTCGGAGAGAGGCATGTAGTTGCTATCTTCGGAATCATTAGGGTCCTTGGGGTTATAGTGACCCTCATGCACCTCTAAGCCGTCTGACTGGTGCTCGGGGGCGGGATCGTAGAGATCTTCTGCGTTGTCCGGGGTGTTGCCTTCTTCGGTGCCTGTGTTGCTTTCCCTGCCTCGTCGCCCTTTGGATCGTCGGTGTTGTCTCCGGAATTTGGGGGGCTCCTCTCCAAGCTTGTTACTACACCTTCTAGGGGTGCCATCCCCATCAGTGCCATCGCCGTCATCCTTGGGGGTGTCCACCATGTATATGTTATAGGTGGATGTGGCCATCCATCGGCCGGTGACGGGAGGGGCGGCGTCCGTGTGGGCCGTGGCTTCGTTGTCATCGTCCATGTCATCGGCCTCCTCGAAGGCATAGTCAAGCATGTCGCTTAGGTCTTAGACAGTGGCTATTAAGTGGGTGGTGGGTGGGACGTAAAATTCCCTGTGGCCTGCCTGAAGGTTCCGCTGAGTGTGAGCCGAGGACGCACCATCGACAATAGTCATCATCTGGATCTGATCGAGCGCCTCGTTTAACAAGGTGAGGCTGGCCGGATTGGCATATGAGGTTTCTTTGGAGGTGACCTCCATCGTCACGGTGGGGTGAGGCATGAATCCGGCCAGGGCGAAACCCTAGTCTTCGGACATCGTACTTGCGTCAAGGCTCAAAGCCAAGTCTGTAGTGAGGAGGGCAAGTCCGGCTGGGGTTGACTCCCCTTCTTCAGATGCCGAACTCCCGTTAGGGCTCGAAACCGGATCCACGGTAAGGAGGAATGGTCTAGACGAAGTTGATTCCTGATCTTCGGACGTAAGAGTTGCTCCCGATCTCGAAGCCCATAGTGCGATAAGGGCCGATCCAGAGATCAGATCAGGGAGAGGCCCCGAAGTTAATGCTTCAGAGGCCGTGGTTGTTCCAGGTAAGGCTAAGAAGCTAGTGACGATCAGATCACCCCAAGTGTAGGTGACGTACTCAAAGTTACCAAACCTGATCTGATACTCATGGGCGAAACTATCGACCTAGTTGAGATGACCGGTCGAGTCGGCATGCAGGACAATGCTGCCGAACGCAAAAAGTTACCCGGGGACAAAGATGTCCCCGGTGTTAATACCGTCTCTGATGATTAGGCGAGCCATTGATCCCTCGGCGATCCAACAGAGGAACTCTCAATGAAAGCACCAATGTTGGTGTCAAAACAGGTAGATCTCGGGTAGGGGGTCCCGAACTATGGATCTTGGATCGATGGGGAACAAGGGACGTGGGACACGATATTTACCCAGGTTCAAGCCCTCTCTAAGAGGTAATACCCTACGTCATGCTTGATTATATTGCTTGTGTATATGGGGACTACAGAGTTGATCTCCCACAAGATCGGATGAACTAAACCCTAAACTAGTAGGATGGTGATTGTTCTCTAGCCAGTACAGACTAAATCCCATGGTTTATATAGACACCAGGGGTATTAGGGTTACACATAGTCGATTTACAACATGGGAACAAGCATGCCGAATCTTCTATCTTGACTTGGACTACACACTAAGGCACAAAACGTCTCCCGTCCGGATACAATGCCACTCCAAAGTTCGGTCCACCAGTAGTCATAGTGCGGCCCCGCTGTCCGGCCCATATGAGATAGGCCAGCATACCGAGGTCCCCCTAGTCCAGGACTCCCTCAGTGTGTTTGTTGGGATCCAATGAATTACGAGTTTATGATCAGTTCTATCTATGAATATTATTTGAGTCTTCTCTGGACTCTGTTATGCATGATCTTCATAGCCTCGTATTTCTTCTCCGAAACTTTGGTTTGGTTTGGCCAACAAGATTGATTTTTCTTGCCATGGGAAGAGGTGCTTTGTGATGGGTTCGATCTTGCGGTGCTCAATCTCAGTGATAGAAAGAGACATGACACGCATGTATCATTGCCATTAAGGATAAAAAGATGGGGTCTATTCCTACATGAATAGATCTTGTCTACATCATGTCATCATTCTTATTGCATTATTCCGTTTTTCCATGAACTTAATACACTAGATGCATGCTGGATAGCGGTCAATGTGTGGAGTAATAGTAGTAGATGCAGAATCATTTGGGTCTACTAATCTTGGACATGATGCCTATATACATGATCATTGCCTTGGATATCGTCATAATTATTTGCTCTTCGATCAATTGCCCAACAATAATTTGTTTACCCACCGTATGCTATTTTCTTGAGAGAAGCCTCCCAGGTCTATTTCCTATCATATTATTTTCAGATCTATTAATCCAAAATCCAAAAATACCTTGCTGCATTTTTTCTTTATTTATTTTATTTTGTGCTTTTGGTAGATCTATTCAACCAATCTCATACAATTTAATCTATCTCAATACCGAGGAGGGATTGACAACCCCTCTTATGCGTTGGGTTGCAAGTATTTGTTATTTGTGTGCAAGTACTGTTTTCATAGTTTCGGCGGATCCTCCTACTAGATTGATAACCTTGGATTCATAACTAAGGGAAATACTTACCATTGTTGTGCTGCATCATCCTCTCCTCTTCGGGGAAATACCAACATAGATACAAGCAATCACCCCGGTATCATATCACTATCACTTTTATTGCCTTTACCTATCTTAGTTCTATCTTTAGTTGTTTCGTGATTTAGTAGAATAAAAGTTTAGCATGATCTATTTTCGAGTGCTAGTTTCGTGATCTATTTATTTGTGTACTCAAGTGAGAGTTATATAATAAAGTTTAGTTTGAGTTTTTGATTCTTTACCTTTTTGTTTCAATCAAAATAAATAAAATAATGAAAAAGATCACATGCTAATCTTATGGAAAGTAATGACATTACATAAGGAAAAGTATAAGTTGTAAAATTTATTGAAAGTTGACAAACATAGCATTGGTCAATGATGCAATTCATCAAAGAATTAATAAGGGAAGAGAAGATTTACATGCAAATATACTATCTTGGACATCTTTTATGATTGTGAGCCCTCATTAAATATTGGGTTAATTATCCTTTTGCCCTCAGTGGTGTCCATGTGCTCAGTTTTGCCCTCAGTTGCGAATCGTGCTCAGTTTTGCCCCTAGTCTGTCCGCAACTACAATGACGAGGCCAAACGGGCAGTTTTGAGTCCATTCCGTCCGCCGGCGTTAGTGGTAGTGGGTCCGGAGCTTACACGTGGGACCGCGTGGACGTGGGTCCGGAGCTGACATGTGGGACCATGCAACATCATCCACAAATCAATCCAGGGTTCTAACCTGGCCACTCGACGCCCACTCTGTCCCGTCCGCCGGCCGGCCGTCCTGCGCCGCCGCCGCCAGCACCTGCGCCACCACCAGCTGCGCTGCCGCGGCCGCGGCCGTCCTGCTCCACCACTACCTGCTCCACCCGCCACCTTCCTGCGACACCACGGGTGTGGCGCCTGCCACCTGCTCGACCCGTGGCGTGGCCTCCTTCCGTGCGCCCGGCCGGAGCGCTGATAGGTGGGGGGCTGGTGCACACAGAGGAAGTACGAGGGTGAACCCCAGGGCGAAATGGCAAGCGGCGGTGACCCCAGATTATTTGGTGAGGCAGGCATCGGGCTGGAGATCCGCCGCGTCCACGACTGGGTTCCCGAGGGGTAAGTCACGCCTCCTATTTAGATTGAGCTTAGTTGTGCATTTGAATAGTCGGTTCGAATTGGTTTGCCTGGTTAGTGTGCTGATTGCGTCTCTGTTTTTCGTCGGTTAGGATGGAGTTGCGGTTTGCTTTCTTGGTGCACATTAGAAGGGACCGGTACGTGTTGAATGCAAAGAATAAGAAGAAATTCCAAGGAGGTTTCGATTATCTATTGCCAATGGCTTGTAATTGGAGTTTCAGACAATTTGGGGAGGTAATTTGCAGCCAATATCCTTGGGGTTTGCTTGATGAAGTGGAATACAAATACTACGATGGGGAAAAGAAATGGGTGACAATTAGTAATGATAAAGAGCTTGCTACCATGTTTGCTAGGCATAAGGAGAAAGAGAATTTTCATGTGAGGCTGCAAATTGATGTGCTTGAGCAGGCATTTGGACCTAGGATGGCAGGTGCAACTTCTCGGGCAGAACCAAGTCGTCGTAATGGCAGCTCTAGCCAGAACAGTTCAGTTAGTGCATGGCGACGTGGTGGCTCAACAAGCGTGGGTACCGGCAGTAGGGTCCCCCTTGAAGTGGAGCCTGATTCCTACAATTCTGGGGTTGATGAAGAGAAGCTATATTCTGATGTTATTCAGAATTTACGATGGGCACCTCGGGCTGAAAACCAAGATGAGTCTCACAATGCAGTCCATGTGGATGATGACGCGGTGGGTGAGGATGAAGACCTTGCAGCTGTTGAATGGGACCCTTTGAACCCTCATATGGAAGAAGGTACCGTTTTTGCATCCATGAGTAAGTGTAGAAATGCACTTGTGACATACTGCATCAAGGTAGAATGTACTTTCAAAGTTGACAAGAGCGATCAAGTACGTTACAGAGTGCACTGTCCGACTGAGGGTTGTCCATGGAGGATGCTCGCATCTAAAATGCCAAATAGCATGAATGTTCAGGTCAAAGTGAACCCTTTTAAGCACACATGCCAGGAATCAACCCTTAGGAAGGATACAATCAATAGAGCCAAATCAAGATGGGTGGCAGAAGAAGTAAAGAAGTGGGTGAAAGAAAACCAGCAAGTGGGTCCAAAGGAATTGCAGAAGAACATCAAAGACAAGTTCAAGATAGATTTACCATACATGAGGTTGTTCAATGGTAAACAACATGCTATGGATTCTATTTATGGTAACTGGCAGTAAAGTTTTCAATTGTTGTATTCATTCAAAGGTGAAGTGGAGAGGACCAGCCCAGGTAGTATTGTAGATATTGACCACCACACCATGGAGTACACATTCAGGGGAGTGACAAAGACCAAGGAATGCTTTAGGAGGGTTTTTGTCTGCTTTGGAACTTGTCGCCGGGGTTTTTTGGTAGGCTGCAGGCCTTATTTGGCTATTGATGCTACTTTTCTCACAGGGAGGTTTAAAGGACAGTTAGTAGCAGCTTGTGCAGTTGATGCACACAGTTTTGTATTTCCATTTGCGTACGGTGTGCTGGAGACAGAGTCTGAGGAGAGCTGGACTTGGTTTTTGCATAATCTGCGCCGGGCTATTGCACATCCCAATGGGTTGGTAATTCATACAGATGCCTGCAAGGTTTAGAAGTGGCCGTGGACAATGTGTTCCCTGGAGTAGAGCATAGGGAATGCATGCGTCACCTTGCTGCAAATTTTGTGTAGAAATTCAAAGGAAAGGTGTGTACCGACAATTTATGGCCAGCATCTTTGACTTGTAGTGTGAAGAAGCACAACTACCATTTGAGGCAGTTATACATGAATCCCAAATTGAAGGAATACTTGGAAACACACCACTCCAAGTTATGGGCCAGAAGCCAATTCAGTGAAGTGAGCAAAGTTGACTATGTGCACAATAATCTAGCAGAGTCTTTCAACTCAACGATCCGGAAACTAAAGGGTCATTATGTGGTGGATTTGCTTGACAAGATAAGGATAGAATACATGCAGAAATTTCATTATCGTGCAGGAATAGCCGAGGCAAAATTCATGGGCCACATTATCATCCCTGTCGTGATGAATGAACTGAAGCAGAAAACAACAGGCTTGGAAATGAACATGACTCTTTGCTCGGGTACCACAGCAGAGATATCATATTTGGATAAAGAGAAGAGGGAATGGAGATATCCAGTGGATTTAGAAGCTAGAACTTGCAGTTGTAGGCAATGGCAGATAACTGGGTTGCCATGCATTCATGCCTTGTTTTTCATCACTTCTCTCCCAGGTCCAGCAGGGAACATACAACAGTATGTGCATGATTACTACTTTGTTGCAAGGTTCAAAGCCACATATGCGTATGCCTTGCCTGCTATGGAGGGAAAACAACAATGGGACATAGTGGATCCTGGATTCAAGCTTTGCGCTTCAGTTCTGAAGAGAGCAGCACGTAGACCAAGGAAGAGTCGAATCAGACCTCGCAGCGAAGGAGCTGGACTTGGAGCGAGGAAGCGTAAGTGCACAAGGTGTGCTTGGTCTGGTCATTTCGGTAAGTATTGTGATAACATAGTAGATCCAGCGTTCGGAGAGTGTTTCGAGGAAGGCTTGGATGAAGGCTTCGATGAAAATGTTGGTCAGCAGCCGGTTGCCGCAACAGATGATGAAAATGATGGTCAACAGCCGGTTGCATCAGATGAGGATTTTGACGAGGTTCCAAATGATGATGGTCAACAGCCGCATGATTTTGACGATGATCCAAAATATCCTCCAAATGATGATTCAATTGAGGCTCCAAATGGTGACCCAAGTGAGCCTCCAAATGGTGATCCAAGTGAGGCTCCAAATGGTGACCAACCTTCTGTCGTTGTGAGTTCTGCTAGGTATGTAAATCTTGCAAATACTACTGTACATTTATCACTTGACATGATCTCATTACCCTTTATGTTTTGTACAGCTCTGCGGTAGGTTTGAAGAAGACGCGCAAGGTACCGACAACCAAGAGGAGAAGAGAAGGAGCAATGAGCACAAGGTGCACGCGGAGCAAAGTGATGGCAAGAAGCTCAAGGATCAAACAGAAGCCCCAATGCTATTTATGAATAATTATGAAACATTATGAATAATGTTGTATTTCTGTTGAATGATGTTGGACCTATGTTAGAACTATGTTTGAATGATGTTGGACCTATGTTAGAACTTCAAATTTGACATGCTATTTGGATGTTGCAATTCTTTCGAAACTTCGGTAGGGTAAACTTTCCAAACTTTGGCAAGAAACTCACATTCATGAAAAACCTATGTTAGAACTTCAAATTTGACACATATATTCTATATACACAGACTATGTGCGCTGGTTTTTCCTTTTTTTGATTTTTTTGAATTTTATTTTGCTCATTTGAATTCTGGTCAAACCTAACTTTGACCAAGATTTAAACAAGTCTAAAACATCAAAATGAAAAACTAAGCCTGGATCCTTCTTAGTCACTCCAAAATGAAGCTGTGGTGAGGTTTTTGAAATTTTCATGTTCATTTCCCCAAAACACTTCTCTTCACTTCATACAAGAAAGTTTGAGATACTTGAGATATCACATAAGACACATGAACTTTTCGTTTAAATGTATGTAGACCTTGTTTATCAACTTAAATCGTTAGTATATGACATAAGAAGTCTATGTGCGCAGTTTTTTCATTTTTCTGATTTTTATTTAATTTATTATGCTCATTTGAAATCTGGTCAAACCTATCTTTGACTACTTCAAACCCCTGTCCGGGCCTGAGAGCGCTGTTAATGCCCATCTCAGCCTTTCCAGGCCTACATGCATGGGAAGGGCGGCGACGTGGGAATGCATGCGCGGGAGGCGGATGTGCATGCATGCGCGGGAGGCGGACGTGCATGCATGCACGGGAGGCGAGCAAGGCGAGCGACGTGGCCATGCATGTATTGATTCAGATTACGACATTGTTTCAGATTACGGCAGTGATTCAATTACGCAGCGATTCAGATGCATGCGCCCGGTCAAACAACAGCCCTATCGTTTCATTTTTATTTTGTTGCTTTTCTATGTCGTGCGTGCCGTGTCATGTTGTGTCCCTGGACTTATCTATCTATGTAGGGTACCCATCTATGTAAGGGTACGGTGGGTTGCATCTTATCTATCTAAGTTATTATGTGTGTTCAAAAATGTCCGTGCCCAAAGATATCCTTTCTTCCCTAAACCAAGTCATGAACTAACATGCACATTTATTCCCTTTAAACCCTAAACCAAGTGCCACTCTAACCAGAATCATGTGGCAGTGCAAACATATGTTTCCAACCCTCCAAAAGTTCAGTGCAAAACAAAGGAAAACCACTCTCACGCGTGTGCAAACATTCAGTACAAACATGCGTTTTTAAACCCTAAACCAAGTCACGGTCTCACTATGTATAGCTTCCTTCCCTAGCCATGACAAAGTCTTTCCATCCGCCCTAGCGGTTACCAGCGCAGCCCTAAACACCACAAACCCACGCGGTCCTGGGTTCGAGTCCCAGCCGCACCAATTTTTTGTGCAGTTTCCACCCTTCATTTTTTTAGACAAATTATTTTTTTCTCAATGTAATGCCCTTCAAAAATGTTCATTAATTTTGGCACCAGGTGTAAACCTCTACCAGAGCTGAGGCACATTTTCCATGACATTTTGGTCTTTGATTTAAATCATGATGTATTTGAATTGGAGTAATTAAATTGGTATTAAATATTTAACAGCTCCAAAAAAATTCTAAACTTAATTGTTTGGCTCTGGAATAATTCAATTAGCTTCCACAAAAAGCTTCAGCATTAAATAAAATGATTTACTGCCTAAACTAAATCAGAACAGAAAATAGAAAAACACGCAAGAGATCTCATTTTCCCATCCCCGAATGGGCCTAATTGGATGCAGTTGGCCCATTAGTCTAGCCGGCACTTGGCTCTCCGCTCTGAATTTGGCCCACAGAGAAAACTTTTTTTTTACAGAAAGGCAGAGCAGAGAGCTGCATTTCATTAATCAAAGTTTCTGAATTTCTCATTTCTTCTCCCTTATTTCAACATATTTAAAAGTTGGTCATTTCTTCTCCCTTTTTTCAACATTTAAACAACTTTGACCAACATTTAAACAAGGTGAATTTCTCATACAATTTCAAGCTTACAAATTCCTCCATAATTCATGGGGTCCCAATTCATGCCTTTCCATACAATTTCAACATTACACCCAGTGCGATTACCATACCTACAAATGCCCAAAAGTAATTGCAAATGGGTATTTGTGCTTGATCTTCAAGCTTCCTAACCTTCTTCTTCAACATCCTAAGCTCAACAGCTAGCTCTCTGTCATTGCATGCTTCGCCCTCCGTCTCTTCTTCCGGAGCTCGTGCTGCAGCCACTGCCATTCGTGGCAGCATGGGCAACCATTCTTCATGCTCTTCTTGCAGTTCATTCATCAGAGTCTTGGCTAGAGCATCGACCCAAAGGAAGAAACATTTCACCTGCATGAACGCCAAACAAATCAACCCATTTCTCAAAGATCCCGACCACGAAAATGGTGCAATTGTCCTGATTCTTACCCCATTCTCGCTGCACACGTAGAACAGACGATTATGGTTCTTCGGTGTGTGAGAAACCCTCCGATCAACGCCCGCCCGGCACCGCGGACAGACGAAGATCGGCATCTCCACGCGTGCCGGGCTCTGCATCTGCGAGGTGGCACGGGAGCTTGAAGAAGACATCGAGCTCGAAGCCGAAGGGGATCTCAACGCCGCCGTGCCCTCCACAACTATCTTCCCACCGCCGCTCTCTCTGTCGCCGTGGTCACCGCCGCGCTCTTTGTCACCCGCTCTCTCTGTCGCCGTGGTCACCGCCGCTCTCTGTCGCCCGCTTATATCGCACACCCGCAACGGCTCTCTGCTCAACGGCTCTTTGCTGGGTCCCACAAGCCATGCGTGCAACGGTCTGATCGTCTAGCGCGTCTCTGCCGCCTGGTCCCACCTGTAAGGGCCGAGTCAAAACGTTGACCTAACGGAGATGGCAGTGTTCACGGAACGAGTCGGTGCGGATAGACTAGGGGCAAAACTGAGCACGATTCGCAACTGAGGGCAAAACAGAGCACATGAACACCACTGAGGGCAAAAAGATAATTAACCCTTAAATATTTTATGCCAAATTGTTGACGTTGGACAAGAAAACGTAATGATTTATGTTTGTTCATATTCACATAGAAGTTATATTTGCATAGATACTCCAACATGTGGTGCTTGCTCAATATCTTTGCTAGCCAAAAATCCGCACTGAGTAGAGATACTACTTGTGCATCCAAAATCCTTAAACCCAATCTCAATAGAGTCCACCATACCTACCTATGGATTGAATAAGATCCTTCAAGTAAGTTGTCATCGGTGCATAAGGCAATAAAAATTGCCTCTAAATATGTATGATCTTTTAGTGTAAGGGAAAATAAGCGTTGTACGAACTTGTGATGGAAAAGTAATAAAAGTGACAGATTGCATAATAAAGGTTGCTATCATAAGGGGCAATATAACATGACGTTCTTTTGCACTAAGAGCCTGTGCATCCAAAAATAAAAGTTCATGACAACCTCTGCTTCCCTCTACGAAGGGCCTATCTTTTACTTTTATGTATTTACTTTTTATGCAGGAGTCAAAGTGTTCTCCTCTATTCCTTTTTACTTTTCTCTTTTGCAAGCATCATGGGGTGGAGAAAGACCTAGGCACATATATCAAGTTGGATATGAGTGTCGGATTCAGGGCTCCGTGGACCCAAGAAGGTTTGAACTCAGGGGCGTGAACGGAGCATCTCGCTCCACAAGAACGCTAGCTCACCATGCCCATGGCCTGATCTCGCCAAGTGCGCTGGATCGTGCGGAAGGAATCAACACATAGATTTACCCAGGTTCGGGCCATCCTTGCGGTGTAAAACCCTACTCTTGCTTTTGGTGGATTGGCCACACGAGGAGGTAGAGAATGAACTAGTACAGCGGATGAGCGGCCTCGCGAGGGCTCAAGTGGTGAGGGTGGATCGATCAGGATTCGGTCGGGGGGATCCCTTCTATGGTGATGGCTAGCCCATATTTATTGTGGCCTTGGTCCTCTTCCCTCATAGCTTAGGCGGGAAGGGATCCCACAACGGCCAATTTCAGAAGGGGACAAGGAGTACATCGTATCCTGATGAAAGGTGGTCTTCGCCTGCAAAGCATCACGCCATGACGCAACAGTGGGCTCGGTGATAACATCAGTCCTGCCAAGCTCGTGGTCTTGGTGTCGTTGCACCTGCGCCTGCCCTTGCTTCCTTAGCACCGAAGAGGAAACTGTGGATTCTGCGCCCGCTGGCACCCGCCTGGCCTTGGTCCTCATAGCTCACATCATCGCAGCCTCATGAGGCGCGAGGCTTACATAGAGATCTCCGCTCCTCGGGAGGCAGCCATGGAAGGCCACTTCTGTGGAGGTCTTGGCGTCGTTCGCCTCGAGAGGCCTGAGTCCTCGCGAGGGTCTTGTCCTGGGGGTGTTGTAGCTTGGGCCGTACCAGGCCATCGATGAGTCTGCGCCCTGGGTCGCAGGCAGGCAGATCTGGGTACCCCCGATCCCAGAACACCGACAGTAGCCCCCGGGCCCAAGGAGCGCTCGGGCTGGCTTCACGGCGAAGACGAGGAGAGAAGGGCGAAGTGCCGCGGGGCCCAACCTCCTGCGGGCCAGGCTCGATGCATGGTGCATGACAGGGCGCGGACGCCTCCACTTCCCCATGTTGCCTCGGCAATCGCCCCGACTTGACAATGGCCTGACGCACGCTGCAGAGCCGTCATTGCTCGGAATGCGGAGGGGCGCCGGTTAGCCTTCGTTTGCCTACAAGAGCGCGAGGGAGGCAGAGCCCCTAGCCTGTCTTCGTATTCTTGCCTCCCCATTTCGTACTCTTGCTGCAGCATCCATGGTGCCGGTGAGAAGGTTCTCTGCCGCCGAAAAGGGGAAAGTGCCCCAGGAGGGACCAGGCTCGCCGCCGCCCAAGCGGGGGCGCGGCCGTCGCCGCAAGTCCGCCGCAACACCGGCTGCAGTTCCCCAGGGGCACGAGTGCACCCCCATGGGGCTCCGCATTTCCTCTAGCGGCCATGGGAAGGGCCCTCCCGCGGAAGCGGCTGCGTAAGCCGCGGCGGCCGTGGTCGAGGTGGAAAGCTCACGGTGGCCGCCCAGCCTCCGCGCCCGGGATCCCACTCGGCCGACATGGACCAAGAGTTTGTGGTGTGGGCGGAGAGGCCGGCAGGCACCTGGCTCCAGCTCCCGTGCTTCTTTGCAGAGGCGTTGCCGGCCGGAGGTCCCGCTGGCCTATGGCTGTAGGCCAACGGCTGCTGCAACAAGGCCTCGTGGGTGGAGGTCGAGGTTACACCCGCAGGCAATGTGTTCTTAAACCGCGGGTGGCAGACCTTCTCCCGCGCCCGTGTCCTGCAGGGGAGGCGTACCCTCCACTTCAAGTATGAAGGGGTGGCGGCACTATTCATCCTCAGGAGCATGGGCGGCGTCGGAGCCAGGCCTTAGGAGCAGCGGTCCTTGGGAGGCCGCTTTTTGGTTTTTTATTTCTTGCATTAAGAACCATGAAGAGCCCCGCGGGGGCATGTAATGAACTGATTGAAAGGTTCCCGCCCGGCGCAATTAGGATAACTTAGCTTGACGAGCTTGTGACCCTTGGCAGGTTCCTGCGTTGTGGGGGCGCGCTCCTCCGGAGCCTTGATACTAGGTACACTCCTAGGGTCCTGAGGAGGCTCCCTCCTTATCGACCGAATCGCTCCGGGGTCTCGAGGGGCTCGTGGCCCGCAAGGTCCCTGGGGGACCCGCGAGATTACGGGGCCTCCAGAGATGTAAAAAGCACTTGACATAAGATTCCTCAATAATGAGCCGGACCGTGGCTGCTTTTTCTCCAGCAACCCTTCATTAGCGCCCATCTTGAGCCCAGAGCCCCTGAGCGAGGGGCGATCGTTGCTAGTATGCCGGGTCGCAATGCCCGGCAAGGCCAGGAGATAAACGCTCCTTAGGCCAGGGGCCGAAAGCGATACGTGCCCATTGGCTCACTCGAGAGCGTCGCGCGAGCATTCGAATGCCAAGGTGTTGGCGAGGTGTGCATGCGGGCAGACCTGTGGCCGTCGTGGCCTGGGGCTCCAACATCGCTGGGGCTAGCCCGAGCGTAACATTGTGCCCTGCCCCCGCTCGCGGGATGCACGGGAGGGAGCAACGGGCAACCGCCACTTCCTATAAGAATGAAATTCGAGGAGGAAAAAGCACTGCAAGGAGGAAAAAATAATGTCCCACCCTTTTTCGAATAAAGACGCGAGAACTTCAAACTTCATTCCAAGAATTGGCAAATTTGGTTACAGAAAAGGGCAAAAAATAGCCGCGTCCGGTGCCGATACTAGTCTTCCCACCAGCGCGGAGCATGGGGCCTCCACTTGGCATGGGCATAATCGATGTTCGACCGTGTCGTCCGCCAGCGCGAAGCATGGGGCTTCCACTTGGGCGTGGGTGGGAGCCCTGCAGGGCCGTGGGGCCGCGCACCGGGAGACTCCGGGGCGTGTATAGCCCCACTCATTATTATGTGAGAGTGTCACGGGTATAACTTGCGGAGATGCTGGATATTCCAAGCATTCTGGATGGGGACCCCGTCCTGCGTTTCCAAGCGTGCGGCGTCGGGCCTGGAGACACGGGCGATCCTGAATGGGCCCTCCCGCATGGGCGAGAGCTTGTGGAGGCCCTCCCTGGAGAGGACCCGCCTCAGGACGAGGTCTCCAACTTCGAGAGTCTGGGGCGGATGCTGCGGCAATGGTATCGCCACAGTGCCTGTCGGATTCAAGGATTCGCAGACCCAAGAATGGTTCGAACTCTGGGGCGTGTGCGAAGAACTCAACCTATCCAGCCAACCAGCTCATCGCTCTACGGCCTAGCTTAATGCACACGAACTAGGAAGAAGATGAACACGGCAGTTTACCCAGGTTCGGGCCACCTTAAGGTGTAAGACCCTACTCCTGCTTTGTGGTGGATTGGCCTCACGAGTGGCTAAGGATAAGCTAGTACAAAGGATGAACAACCTCGCGAGGTCTATGCGTGAGGGTGGAATCGATCCGATCCAATCCAATCCGATCCGGGGTCTGGGTCCCCTCTATGGTGGTGGCTAACCTATACTTATAGTGGCCTCGGTCCTCTTCCCCCAAATCGTAGGTGGGAAGGGATCCCACAGTGGCCAATTTGAAAGGGTACAAGTAGTACATCTTATCCTGATGAAAGGTGGTCTTCGCCTGCAAAGCCTCTGGTTGTGACGCAGCAGTGGGCTCGACGATGACATCCGTCCTGGTGGTCTTGGTCTTGTTGCACCGGAATGGAAACCTTTGCCAGATTCCTTGGGAATCCGCGCCTGCACTTGCCTCCTTAGCACCAAAGAGGAAACTGCATCTTCTGCGCCTGCCTAGCCTTGGTCGTCATGGCTTGCGTCATGGTAGCCTCACGAGGCTGGGTACCTACATAGAAATCTCCGCTCCTCTGGAGGCCGCCTAGGGAGGCCGCTCCCTCAGGAGGTCTTGGTGTCGTTCGCCTCGCAAGGGTCTTGTCTTGATAGCCTTAGAGGTGGGCCGTACCAGGCCATCAAAGGTGCCACGCCATGGGCCGTAGGCAAGCAAGTCTGGGTACCCTGGTTCCAAGAACGCCGACAGTAGCCCGCGGGCCCAAGGCGCGCTCGAACTTGGCTTCGCGGCAAATCCAAAGGGCAAGGGCGAAGCACCGTAGGGCCCAATCGCCTGCGGGCCAGGCTGACGCATGGCGCTTGATGGGATGTGGGCGTCGACGCTCTTCTTCAAGGTCTTCGGAGGGGACGGCCGACGTCTGGAGTGCTGCCCCAGGGGAGGCGATCGAGACGGTGACCCCCTCACAGGCCGGCAAATCGGCGAGGCCCCTCGCGGTGAACTTGCCCTTGGCCTTGTCCGCGATTCCTCCAGCAGCAGCGACGCCTCTTCCAAACCAAACTTAAACAACAACGATAGCTACGAGCCGCCGCGCCGCTGCACTCGGGCTTGAGCGAGGAATGGCGCCGGCCAGGCGTCATGGGCGACACCGCCTGGGTCGCGATCCTCAGGAGGTCCTTTCCTTTCGTTTCATTCCTACGCAAAAATCATGAAAGGCCCTGTGGGGGTGTGTAAAGATTGTGGCACTTTTTGCCTTAATGTCAGTGTCCCCAACTCATGTTGTGTTTGCGTCTCTTGCTTGGGCACGGTTCCCCCTTTTACTCTCGCGGTAGCTTAATGCTCTACGCCGGCAGGACCCAGTCCCCAGGCAAGCTTCGGCCGTCGCTGGTATGCCAGGTCACGATGCCATGGTCAAGGCCAGGAGGTGAGTGGCCCGAGGTCCGGTAAGAGCCCCCAAGGCGCGATACTTCGGAGGTCCCCTTTAGCGTGCAAGCGGCTCCCGAAGGACTGAAAGGGAAGTTCCCTTGCCCGAGTGAAATCGCAAGAGACAAAAGCGCTAATTATGGGGCTCACGCCTTGGCGTGCGAGGCGACTTATCTTGGTGAGCCTGCGGTGATTTCCTTGCCGCGAGGGCAAACTTCTTGTGTGACGTTAAGTTGCACCTTTCTCCCGACGGTGCCCCCCAGGGCTCCTACCGACTCCATCTCTCCCGCTCGTTAGGGTGCTCTATGTCTTCGGGACCCGACTCTCGAGCGAGGCTCGGCCGCCGCTGGTATGTCAGGCCGTGATGCCATGGTCAAGGCCAGGGGGTGAGGGCTCGAGAGCCGGTAGGAGCCCCTGAGGCGCGATGCTCAAGGGCCCCCCTTTAACGTGCAAGCGACTTGCGCGAGAAAAGAGTGGCTAGCTCTGAGGGGGTACCTAGGAGGGGTTGCGCCCCATGGCACGCAACGCGGTATCCTTCTGCGGTGGCGAAGTGTTGGCGAAGCTGCTCATGATTCTACCTCCGGAGGTTCCTGCAACATTTACCGTGCCTCGTGGAGGCGTAAGACTTCTGTTTAAGCTTGCGGAACAATCTGTGCTTGTAATAATTATTAGGACCCCGTGGTTTCCTTATTGCACCATGTTTCCTTCGTGCTTGCTTTTGTGCTCTGCGTCGGTAGGGCCCAGCCCCATGCATACCTCGACCGCTGTTGGGGTGTCCGGATCACCAGGATGACACAAAGGGGCGAGGGGCTACGTGACTAGTGAGGCCCCTGAGTCGCGATGCTCAGGAGGTCCCCCTTGATGTGCGAGCAGCCCTTATGAAGGAAACGTGGACGCCGGGGTGTAGGACTTCGCGCTCTACGTCGGCAGGGCCCAGCCCCGTGCATACCTTGACCGCCGTTGGGGCGTCCGGATCACCAGGACGACACCAAGGGGCGAGGGGCTACATTACCAGTGAGGCCCCTGAGTCGCGATGCTCAAGAGGTCCCCCTTGACGTGTGAGCAGCCCTCATACCTTTGACCATCAGCTTTCGCCTGGGGGGAACGCTAGAAGACCAGGTACCCGGACCAGGTAGGGTAGCGTGTGCCAGGCGGGGCCTGAGCACAGCCCCTGTGTCCAGCCCCCTCGCGCGATCCTCCCAAGGGGGAAGCTGTGGGGTGTTGCCAGTCGTAGATCCGAGAGGCTATCCTGAGGTTGGTGCGGCCGTGAGGGAGCCCTCAGTTGTTTATTCACCAGCGCAGAGCATGGTGCTTCCACTTTATCGTGGGCATAGTCGCTCCTCGACCGTGTCGTCCGCCAGCTCGGAGCATGGGGCTTCCACTGGTGCGTGGGTGGGAGTTACCGCTGGGGGAGACTCCAGGGCATGTACAGCCCCGCTCGTACACGTGGCTAGCACGGCAGAACTGGAGGAGGTGTATCTGGGCACTCATGAGCCAGCGCGGGACTCGTGAGGCCCTACCTCAAGGCAGGTTGCACCTGATTTTTGCGGCGCGGGGCGCGCATAAGAAACCTGCGGGGGAGCTGCGCCGAATGCCCCTCCGGAGGTTATCGCATGAGAAGGTCGGACACCAATGACCCCAGGAGGTGACATGAACGTGGCCGGCCTGCCAGACAGAGCTCAGCCATTGGTTTTATCGACGCTGCAGGGACGGACCCGAGCACAGACGCCGTGCAAAGTCTTCTTGTGCAACGATCCCACGGAAAGACAGCCGGCACATGGCTCCCTCTGCGGTGAAGCGCCAAACTACGGTTGTACGAACTGGGCCGTGCGCCCGCACTTGCCCACACATGATTAGCTCATGCGAGAACAAGGCACCAAGGACCACGGTAGGTGACGCGCAAGGGAGATGGCTCGCGGGACAGAGCTCGGTCGCTTGGGTTTGTCAACGCTGTAGGGACGAACCCGAGCAAAGACGTCGTGCTAGTCCTTAATCGTGAGGCGGTCACGGGCGGGCTCGTGAGGGCACAATGCCATCATAGTGATGAAGCACCGGATAGGCAGTTGAACAAACCAAAAAGTCACCTGGCACCATTGTTGTGGAAGCGTTAAAGTTGTGGAAGCGTTGAAGTAGCTGAAGATGCGTACTGTAGAGATCGCTCCTCACGAGCCGACTGGCTCCTCAGTCCCGGGAGGCTCCGAAGGTCCAGGGGGCTCACGAGGGTCTGTCACATCCTCGATCAGGACCGCCCGGCGCCTTGCCTCGTGAGCCGCCAAGGCTCCCTGGGTGAGGCGCTGGTACGCGGCGGCCACATTCAGCAGGCCGAACGGCATGCAGACGTAGCTGCGGGGGTAGCCCCCGCTCCGGCCAACGCGGGACGGCCAGAAGAGGTCCTACGAAGTAGCCCTGTTGAGGCCTGGGATGTTGACGCAGACGCACAGCTCGCCACCCATGTCATGGGCGGCAGCTGCACCGGATGGTGCAGGGCGACGCTCGCCACGCATGGCTCGCGCCTCCTGAAGCTCCTCGATTGCCTTGGTGATGAACTCCTAAGCGCCCGGCGCCTCGCGCCTTGCTCACGGAGGCGCGCATCGAAGCACGCCTCCTTGTGGTGCCCGAACATCTCCCTCGTCACGCTGGTCATGTCAGAGGACCTCCAAAGGAGAGCCCTCGAGCCCATCCTGAGGGGGGCGCCGGGCGCGCCTCCCTATGCGAGAGGGAAAGACGCCCCAACAGAGGCCGCGGGGCCTGAGGCACGACCATCGGATGCCCCAGCCTCCTGACGGCCCTTTGGGAGGAGCTGCTTCTTCTTCTTGGGGACGGCCTCAGGAGGCAGGACGGCACCCTCGTCGTCAGAGTTCTCAACCGCCACAGCCTGGTAGGCGCGCTCGAGGGAGCACATCGCATCCTTTTTGTCACAGGCGACCGTGATGATGCCGCCACTTCCTCGCATCTTGAGGACGTTGTAACCGTGGAGGTAGATCCGGCTTGAACTTGCCGGGCCAGACGACGCGGCGCAGCTCCGGGGTGAAAGCACGGCAGCCTGCCACACTCACAGGTACCGGTCGCACGGGGGAGCTTGATCTTGTTGCCCACGCGCCATCACCTCCGGCGGCACGTGGTCTTGACGCGGCGGCGCTAGAAGGGCACGCGCTTCTCCTTGGGGCCGCTGCACCACCACGCAGCTTTCTTAATCGCGCGGCGGGTCGCGTTGGGGTGCCTCTCGCCTGGGCTCGGGGTCCGCGCCGTGCAGAGGAGGAGGAGAAGGTGCGCCATGAGCCACATCGCCCGCCAGGGACGGCGGGGGATCGGGCGAATGGGACGGTGCAGGGGCTTCATCGGTGGCGTTGACGAGCTCAGTGATGCGGCCAAGCCAGCCGTCGTAGAGGTTGTTGGCCGGGCGGTAGCACAGAAGCTCTCGTGCCATGAGCAGCGCAGCCTACACGTTCGCCGGCCCACGACGAACATGAGAAGACGACGCCGTGGCTGGAGTGGGTGATGGAGTTGCGGAGCGGCCATCGCGCCGCACAGACGGCGGCAGCAACGAGTCCTATTGTTCATGAGCAGCAGGGTCAGTGGCAGCGTTAGCCGCCGGGGAGGCAGAGCAGCGAGGAGTGCCATTGCCCACGGGCGCCGTCTGGGCGACGCGAGCGGCCCGGCGCTCGACATGGACACGGCGAGCGTCAGCCATGGGAACAACGGAACGGCGGCAGAGCGAACGGTGGAAGAGAGGCTTCGACACGCCCCTACCTGGCGCTCCAAATTTTGGATTCAGGGCTCCGCAGACCCAAGAAAGGTTCGAATTCTGGGGCGTGTGCCAAGAACTCAACCTATCCAGCCAACCAGCTCGTCGCCCTATGGCCTAGCTCGATGCACACGACCAAGGAAGAAGATGAACATGGCAGTTTACCCAGGTTCGGGCCACCTTACGGTGTAAGACCCTACTCCTGCTTTGTGGTGGATTGCCCTGACGAGGGGCTGAGGATAAGCTAGTACAAAGGATGAACAACCTCGCGAGGTCTATGGGTGAGGGTGGAATCGATCCGATCCGATCCGGGGTCCAGGTGCCCTCTACGATGGTGGCTAACCTATACTTATAGTGGCCTCGGTCCTCTTCCCCCAAATCGTAGGCGGGAAGGGATCCCACAGTGGCCAATTTGAAAGGGGACGAGTAGTACATCTTATCCTTACGAAAGGTGGTCTTCGTCTGCAAAGCCTCTGGTTGTTACGCAGCAGTGGGCTCGACGATGACATCCATCCTGCCGTCCTGGCGGTCTTGGTCGTGTTGCACCGGAATGGAAACCTTTGCCAGATTCGTTGGGAACCTGCGCCTGCGCTTGCCTCCTTAGCACCAAAGAGGAAACTGCCTCTTCTGCGCCCGCTGGCGCCCGCCTAGCCTTGGTCATCATGGCTTGCATCATGGTAGCCTCATGAGGCTGGGTACCTGCATAGAAATCTCCGCTCATCGGGTGGCCGCCTGGGGAGGCCGCTCCCTCGGGAGGTCTTGGTGTCGTCCGCCTCGCGAGGGTCTTGTCTTGATAGCCTTGGAGGTGGGCCGTACCAGGCCATCGAAGGTGCCACGCCATGGGCTGCAGGAAGGCAAGTCTGGGTACCCTGGTTCCCAGAGCATCGACAGCGCATGCTGGTACCTCGCGGCGCGGAGCGAGGCCTGGCGACGGGCCTCCTCCCCGAGCACGAGATCTGTTCCCAGCAAGGCATCCTGATGCGCCTCGTCGAATGCCAAGACTCGCGGGGAGCGATGCTTGACCTCATGCGGTAGGGCCGCCTCAACCCTGTAGACGAGGAAGAATGGGGTCTCACCGGTGGGCTTAGAAGCAGTGGTGCGGATGGACCACAACACAGACTGAAGCTCACCGAGCCAACCCCTGCCGCAGGCCTCAAGCTTCTTATTGAAGCTCCTTGTCTTGAGGCCCCTCAAGACCTCCGCATTTGCACGCTCTCCCTGGCCGTTGCTCCGCGGGTGCGCCACCGAAGCATAGCATATCTACGTTCCAAGGTTAGCACAATATGTCCTGAAGAGGTTGCTTGTGAATTGGGAGCCATTGTCAGTAATGATACGGTTGGGAACACCGAACCGGCTCACGAGGCCCTTAATGAACTTGACGGCCGAGCTGCCAGGGATGGCGTGCACGGGCTCCACCTCTACCCACTTGGTGAACTTGTCGACGGCGACGTAGAGGTAGCGGTAACCGCCGGCCGCCCGATGAAAAGGGACCAGGATATCCAGCCCCCAGACCGCAAAGGGCCTTGAGAGCGGGATAGTCTGGAGACCTTGCACGGGATGATGGATCTGCTTGGCGTGGAACTGGCAGGCCTCGCAGGATCACACCAGTTCGGTGGCGTCATTGTCGGTGTTCTGGAAACCAGGGTGCCCAGACTTGCCTGCCTGCGGCCCACGGCATGGCTACCTTGACGGCCTGGTATGGCCCGGCAGCAATGACTCAAAGACAAGACCCTCGCGAGGGCCCCCTGGCCTCGCGAGGTGGACGACACCAAGACCTCCAGAGGAGCGGCCTCCCCAGGCTGCCTCCCGAGGAGCGGAGTTTTCTATGCAGGTACCCAGCCTCCCTAGATTGTGATGATGTGAGCCATGATGACCAAGGCCAGGCGGGCGCCAGCGGGCGCAGAGGAGGCAGTTTCCCTTTCGGTGCTAAGGGAGCGAGGAAAGGCGTGGGTTCCTAAGGAGCTCTCCAAAGGTTTCCATTCTGGTGCAATGAGACCAAGACCATGAGCTCGGCAGGACAAAAGTCATCACCGAGCCCACCGCATCGTCACGACCAGAAGATTTGCAGGCGAAGACCACCTTTCGTCAGGATAAGATGTACTACTTGTCCCCTTTCGAATTGGCCACTGTGGAATCCCTTCCCGCCTAAGTTTTGACGGAAAAGGACCGAGGCCACTATAAATATAGGTTATCCACCACCGTAGAGGAGGTCTACCAATTCCACCCTCACCACTTGAGCCCTCGCGAGGTCGCTCAAACCACTGTACTAGTTCATCCTCAACCTCCTCGTGAGGCCAATCCACCACAAAGCAGGAGTAGGGTTTTACACCACAAGGTGGCCCGAACCTGGGTAAACTACCGTGTCCATCTTCTTCCCCACTCGAGCGTGTATCCGGAGAGGCTAGGCTGTAGGGCGACGAGCTTGAGGCTTGAGAGGTCAAGATCTTCGCACACGCCCCAGAGTTCGAACCTTCTTGAGTCTGCGGAGCCCTGAATCCGACATTTGGCACGCCAGGTAGGGGCGTGTCGAAGCTCCACCTCCTTGCCAACCGCACTCCGCCCTCGCCTCGTGGTTCCCATGGCGGGCGCCGTCCCACCGACCTGGCCGCTGGGCACCTACGGGGGCGTCACGGGCCATCCGGCCTTCACTCCTAGCCTGCAGCGCAGTGGCCAGAGAGGTTCCGGCCGGCACTGCCCGTGCGGTATGACGGTGCGGCGGACCCCGAGGAGTTCCTCCGGCTGTACGCGCATGCCATCCAGGCGGCGGGTAGCGACGACAAGGCCATGGCAAATTGGCTCCCTATGGCCCTCACGGAGATGCTGTGCTCCTGGCTGCGCAGCCTCCCCGAGGCCTCGGTGTCTTACTGGGAGGAGCTCCACGGCCGATTCAACGCGCGTTTTGTGGCGCCGGTGCCCCACGCAGTCGCGTCCATCATCGGCGGGTCACAGGTGCCCACCTCAAGCCACCACATCAAGCAGCTCTTTCGTCTAGCGAGAGCTGCTTGGACGGGGCATGAGGCCTCTCGAGGTCGCGAGGTGCCTGAGACCAACATAACCTTCGACTCTAGTGATCACCCTGAAACCACAGTCGGCACCGGTGCGCTCCCCATGCTGTGCACGCCCACCATCAGCAACGTCGCGGTCACCAAGACCCTCATTGACGGCGGCGCCGGCCTCAACATCCTCTATGTGGAGTCTTTAGACCTGCTTCAGGTGCCTTACGACCAGCTCGCGCCCATCAAGCCCTTCTCGGGGGTGGTCAAGGGCTCTACCACCCCCTAGGGCAGATACGCCTCACCGTTACCTTCAGCACATGTGACAACTACTGCACCGAGCTCATCGACTTCGACATGGCCCGCATCAGCCGTCCGTACAATGCCATATTGGGCTACCCGGCCCTTGCCAAGTTCATGGCAGCAACCCATCCGGGTTACAACATCATCAAGATGCCGGGCAGCAGCGGCGTCATCACGGTGGTCGGGGATGCGAAGGACGTGGTCCGGACCCTCAGGCTCGCCTACGAAGCTGCGGCATCCACGTGGCCTGGTGCCAAGGACGCCTCGGGGGCCCCGAAGGCCGCGCCCACGAAGAAAAAGTAGTTGTTCTCTTAGGACCGAGCCAAGACGAAGCAGGTGCCTGTCGATAGCAAGGGTGCCGGCCCCACCTTCAGCATAGGTGCCGGCCTACCCCTGGACTAAGAAGAGGTGTTGGTTGACTTCCTGAGGGTCAACAAAGATGTGTTTGCATGGGAGGCATCCGACCTAGTTGGTGTCCTGAGGGAGGTGACTGAGCACCACTTGATGGTGTGCCCCGGTGCACACCGAGTGAAGCAAAAGGCGCGGCGTCAAGCACAAGAGAAGCAAGCACTCATCATCCAGGAGGTTCGCAAGTTGCAAGAGCACGGTGTCATTCAGAAGGTATGACACCCGAATTGGTTAGCAAACCCTGTGATCGTCTCCAAGAAAGGGGGGAAGGAGCGCATGTGCGTCGACTTCACGAGCCTCAACAAGGCTATGGCACCCCGGCTCAGAGAAACCGGAACGCCCCGTATTCCAGCCCAGAGATTGAGGTGAAGTCTTCTGGAATACGGCAATACTTAGCATAGAACAAACCAGCTCTCTATTACAACAATAATATGAATACAAGGTATCCAATATTACAATGAATAACACCGGCATGGCGACGCTATGCCAACCACAGTTGCTCTATGCAAGCAGCATAACAACTCGAGGCAGCGGAACCTCTACTGGCAGCGGAACAACGAACGACGATGATGGACTCCAATCCGTAGGGACTCTGGCTGGAATGTTTATCATAGCTCGTGAACACAGGAACCACACCAAACAAGCAAGCGAACTCGGCACGACCTGCAAACTGGCATGACACACCAGGTCAGTACATTGAATATACTTGCAATCTCACAATAACAAAAAGCAGTCAAAACAAACAACAGCATGGCATTAGCAGGTTAAAGCAATCATGAGCATGATACTAACAGAATAACATGGCATGCACAAGGTGAACATGATACAACTTTAGCATGGCATGAGCATATGAACATGATGATACTACATGCAACAGGTTAACATTCGCATGCACCAACTTACTCTTGCTCGGCGGATACCTCGTAACCATCTCATACATCCACTTACCAACCTCGGTATCCACGATACCGTCGTGATCCTCTCACGATCACATAAAAATCAACCAACTTCGGTATCCATGATACCTCCGTGATCCTCTCTCGATCACAACCAATCTCTTTCTCATCATCAAACCGTGGTTATTGTTAATCAAGTTCTTATTATAGTTGGCTCATAGTGTGACCGACTACGAACTGGGCCCATATCCGCGGGCGTGGCTATCGATAGATTAAACACACACTCTGCAGAGGTTAGTACACTGTACCCACAACACGGAATCCATGGCCTCGTGCTCCCATTCGGGTGGACCAACGGCATTCCGACAAAACCGATATATTGCCATCACACTCTCCCAGCCACTCCGACAAACTCCCCTTTGGGCTAAGTCCTGGGTGGCCCCGATGTCAACCTGTGACATCCAACGGCCACCATCGTGGCAAAACATAAACGGTCCCAAACGGGGACAAGGATCCTTACAACAACAACATGCACACAAGGTTTATGTCCGCCTACCTGATTAGGGTAGCACGCGCCCATAACCTTCCCTCGTTGGAGGCACCGGCAAGAGGCATGACAATAGACTGCATTAGGGCCTTCCCATAAAAGGCAAATGTGGCTGCACTGGTCAGCTCGATTTGGTGGCACCATGACTCAGCCAACAGTTGTTCAAGTTCATTATTATCCGGTTAAACTTGAATCCAATAAGCTGAGCCATATTAAAATAACATGATGCAACTACAATGCATGAGCATGATATCAACATAAGCATGGAGGTGCAACAATATCATCGAGCATAACAGCAATGAAACATTTAGCCAAATGAGCATGGCATACTGACGAGCATAAGTATAACACTACCCATGAGCATAGCATGACTACTAGCATCATAAATAAATACCATGCAAGAACATAACAAGAATACCACCAAGTAAGCATGTGACCACTAGATGCAAAGGAGCATGCATAGCAATGGTACTGGGTAACAGACAGCAATCATGCATCAGGAAGAACATCACTACTACCAGCATGTAATACTACTACCAAGCATAACATGTGAACATGATACTATCAAGTAGTACAAGATAACAAGATGCATCGGAACATAGCATGAAGGTGAACATGAATCCACGAGCATAACCGAAACAACGATAGTAGTAGCAATCAAGCAGTCAGATAATGGGCAAACTTTTATTAAATATTCAAGTAGAAACCATGGCTACTGCATGGCTATCATACAAGTGGCTGCTGTGGCTTGCCTGGGGGTGACGGAGACTCCGGGAAGAAGTGCGGTGAAGCCGCGAAACGATTTGCCGGACGGTTCTCTCTCGGAGGGGGCTGATTAGAAGCAAGGGCAAAATGGTCATTTTCACTATGTGACCACCTAGTGAAAATGTTACCAACAGAAAGATCTCGACGAGACGAAGAAGTGGGTGTTGGTTTCACCTCGATCGGAGTTACGGTTGCGGAGATACGAAGGGTGGAAGTTTAGGGACTAATCTGTAAATTTTTCTCCACAAACAAGTCCCTGAGCTGAAAAACAGAAAGCGTATTTCAGAGGAGTACGCTTTCAGAACAGAGAAAGTGTATTTTGAGCTACATAAGAAAGAAACTACGCTTTCCAGAGGCGAAAGCGTATTTTTGAGAGTACGGTTCCACTTAACGCACCTGGGCCCGGCCGTTGTCTAACTTACACGCAGGCCCCTCGTTGACTTCCTTCTCCTCTCGTCTCCTTCTTCCTCCTCTCGACAGGGCCCGACACAGAACAGAGAGGGGGGGCTGGACAGGCCCGCGGCCGGCGCTGGCCCTGGTGATCCCGGCCACCTCCGGACAAGGCGAGACCACCAGCGAGCTTAGTGCGGAGCACTGCCTCCGTTCAGGGACAGAAGGCGCACCGGGAAGGGGCGGGACGGCGGTTGCTCAAGGAAACAGAGAGCGGGGGCTGGCGGTGATGGTGGAGATGGGCGCGGGGCTTTGGTGGCTCCGTCGGCAAGCTAAGGGGAGGGGGCGAGTCGCCGGAGGATGAGGATGCTGGTGGTGGCGACTAGAGGGAGGGAGGAGGTTGGGATGAGCGAGACAGTGAGGTAACCGAATGGTGGAGGTGGTCGGGCGGTGATGGCTCTCGGCGATGCGGGCAACTACGGTGAGGGGAGAGGGGGCGGGGTGGCTCGCGGAGGTGAGGGGGAGTCGGTGGAGGTGGAGGGGAGGCGAGAGGAGGCCTGAGGCGACCGGGATAGCTCGGACTCCGGTGATGGCCGAGGAGGAGCGGCGAAGAAATGGCGGGATTGGGCAGTTCTGTCGAGCAAATGAGCCGAGGGAGGAGTGAGTGAGGGGCGGAGGACCTCGGGGCAGCTTAAATAGGCGCGGGAGAAGCCTCTAGAGCATCACAGGCGAGCTCGAGTAGTGCTTTAATGGAGGACAGGGGCTGGACGCGGCACGGGCATGGTGTTTGTGGCGCATTCATGGCGAACCAGGAGGGGGCCCAGGCACGGGACGATGCAGTGGCTCCCGGGGGAGCTCCTGGACAAGGTTGGACATCGAGATGACGAGGGAGCGGACGAGAACAGTGGCCGGAACGAGCCAGAGCTTGCCATTAGCATGACGCAAGCGTGATCACCGCGTGCACTGGTGCAAGCGGCGCGCTTTGGCCTGGCCGACCATGTCCAGTAGATGGGCCTTGCTACCCTCAGTCCAAATGAAG
Organism: Thinopyrum elongatum; assembly: GCA_011799875.1. Taxonomy (NCBI): domain Eukaryota; kingdom Viridiplantae; phylum Streptophyta; class Magnoliopsida; order Poales; family Poaceae; genus Thinopyrum; species Thinopyrum elongatum. Next base: position 219,757,518 of record CM022300.1, on the reverse strand, counting down.
AAAGAATTCAGTCCAGGGGCAAAGAAGAGAAATGCACTGAGTGCCAAAGCAGATCAACAGCAAGGTGCTTGATGCCTGTTGTGGTTCACATGAGTGGAGTTAGACTCATAGCTTTGGCACAGCATGATCAATCACTAAGATGATGCTGATTACCAAAAATCAGCTTAAGAGGAGAGGTTTAGAGTGTACTTGCTATAGAAAGCATCATAAGGGCCAGATTAAGAGATGATGAAGTAGCCCTGACATAATTACTGAGAATGAGCTGAAAATTTGGCATGGCATAATGATTTGGAGAAATGAAGATGCTCAAAAAGTTTCATGCCATTTGGATGAACCAAACTAGCACTTGCTTCATGAAGCATCTCCCTGGACAGAAACTTGGAAAAATTGCATAGGGCAAATGGATCAATGAAATGGGACAAAACTTGGTGGAGAGAGTTGATATGGATAGGAGAATGTCCTGGTAAATTTTCAGCTTAAATGAAGGATCATAAAATATGGTTGCTTCACAAACTGAAAATCTGACCAGAAACTAAGATTTGGAGCTGGGTTCACATAGTTGAGTTCCATGAGCTCAAATTTGGTGGAGAGTGATGATTTGATCATATGAAGGACCTTGAAAAATTTCAACTTATTTTGATATGCATAGCTTGTACTTCCCTCACACAGGCTTCCCTCAGACAGGAACTTTGAAAAATTGCTCAGGAATATTTACTAGGCAAATTGAGTTGAATTTTGGCATGGGGCAATTATATGGATAGGAAAAGGTGTCCAAAAAGTTTGGGGTCAAACAAGCAAAGATAAATGACACTTCCTTTTCAAAAAGCCACTTAGGGCAGAATCAGAAAAGGAATATTTGTGAATTATCTTTGATGATGCCAAGGAAGGATTTTGACATATTTGAGGAAGATATGACCCAAACAATTTATGAGAATTATTTGGGAATTTTGGGAGTGACAGAAATATAGGTTGCTTCACAACCTAGGGTTAAAAAGAATTATTCCTTTAATAGAAAAGGAATATTCCCAAGAAAATGAATATTAGAATTGGGTCAAGGATGAAAATGACATGATCTTGGGATGATGATGAGGATGACAAGCCACTATAAAACCTAGGAAGACATGATCTTCTCAAGTTTCGGAACCACATAGCCACAGAAAAACAATTCAAAACAAGAAATCCAAGAAAATCATCAGAAAAAGAAAAGGGCAAAATCCAGGGTGTTACAAACCTTCCCCCCTTAAAGAAATCTCGTCCTCGAGATTTGGTTGCTCAGGGATAAATAAATATTCTGACTTGAAGAAACTGTTTCCAACTCGGGCTTCTCCAATTTCCTTATATTATGTTCCCACCGAAATGCATCTGACTGACTGCCTTGATTTGGGGTGGTTTGCTTCACCGTATCTGACATACTGATAGGACTTCCCTCATATGTTCCTGTTCATACTGAACCAAATTTTCTTTCATATCTGCTGGCTTAGCTGAGGTCCAAAAAATTATCATTACTTACATACGTGTCCTTCTCGATATTGATCCTTGCTGGAGATATTATTCTCGTATCGAGTACCGAGAATATTCCACAGAGTGGGGAACACATCTTCCCGTGGAACAAAGAATCTCTTCTATCCAGGCATCAGGTTCCTCGAATATATGCATGCCTTCTGGGTTGAACACATTGATGTGAATCATACCTGTTCTTCTAATGGATTCTGACATCTTGCAGGAGTTTCTAACTTATCTTGACTGGATTCACAGTCTTGAGTATCCAATCTGTACCAAAGGTTTGACTATCGCTTGATGTGACTGATAGAAAAATGCACAATCTCTTGATGATAACATTTGCAGACTTGACTGGCGGTGATCCCATTCACGGCAGGCTATTCTTTAATCTATTCCCATATGTGAGAGCACATGCTTTGTGATTTAATACTCTGATTCTTCATTTTCATTTTCTTTATCTGGATCTTTAACTGAAAGAGTGGGCCCTTATATATCCTTGACTATTTTCGCGGCCCGGAGTACTGTCATGCGCAATATCTTGCAATTCATACTTTGGTCTCGAGTCTCGGGATATTTATCTGGTTCACGTGCGATTGTACAGATCTCATTACTGTTGTCGACTATGCCTGGAAGTGACAGGATTAATAACATCACCTTGTCGGATGCGCGGGGCTGATCTTGATATTTACTGCTGAGATGGTGCCTCAATGTTGTCTTTCTTTAAGACTTGTCGATTCTTGCATCACCCACTGGTTTTCCTTCACTTGCATATCTAGTGAGGTTGTCGGATGCGTACCATGAATTCTTGTGCGAGGGACTTGCATGAACTTGACAGCATACTCATTGTATGAAGAACTATCTGATTCTCGAGGCATACCTTTGTTCTAACTGATTCTTGTTTCTGACTTAACTGTTGCAGATCTGCCACTTGGAAACACTGTCATATGCTGACAACTCATAGTTTAATATCTTATACCAGTGCCGTACTGAAGAAGATTGGATTGCTTGCGTTGGAAACCATCGGGATATCGTGCTGAGGAAGATTGGATGGCTTGTGCTCAAAGCCTTCGGCGGATAGCTTGCTGGGGAAGACTGGGTAGCGTACCTTAGAAGCTTCCCCCTTAAAGACTTGCTAGGGAAGACTCGGTACCTTATGCCAGAAGCTTTTACAGTACCTTATCGAGAAGACTGAATATCTTGCACGGGAATCCATTCATACCTTGCTGATGCAGACTGAGGAATCTTGCCTCGTACGCTTTGCTGAGAAATACTGTGATGATTTTCTTGCGAACGGAATGACATATATATATATATCCTTGTCATTCCGGCTGCTGATAACTTGTATGACAAGAATTTTCTGACCATCCTTGCTTAATGAATTCATTGCGTCTTTGGACTGACTTTTGGGTGTCGCCTGTTTTAAATCTGACTCATGGCAAGATCAATCATTGTGTACGGACCATACCTTTGACTTGAAATGCATGTTGGACTTGGATCCAATTTTGTTCTCCTGCTGGTTTAATCATTGCTGCAATAAAGATGTATCTCTGACGGGTGCTTGTTACTGAAAGTCTGAGTAGAATATAACTTGTATTCAGACCGGATGTCTGCAATACAATGCTGTCAGCTAAAAATCTCATTGTTTTTAACTGAGTTCCTTGATGTATATCTTTACTTCTCATGGCTTCTTATGATCTGGTGTCGGTTGATGAGCAATTTTCCATAAGGGGTAACACCGAAGATTCAAATAAAGAAGCACGAGAAAATGATTTATTGCAACAAAGCACATATCAAACAAGCTAAAAAACTACTCCACACAGGCACACACAAGCATGATACTACAGCAGATCCACATGCACCACACGAAGGACTACACCCTACACTTGAGCAAACGCTTGGGAGCTGATGAAGAAGCTAAGGGAGTAGCGAGTGGAACTGCTGACTCTGAAACTCCGAAGGGATGAGGTGAAGGGGTTGGAGAAGCTGGCGGAGACTGAGGTAGGGAAACACCAAGCAATCTCCTGGCTCGAATGGCATCTCGGACTAACTCAAAAATAAGAAGACACTCGGCCATCATGTAACGGGACATGGCGAGGATAGCCGGGTCATCTTGAGGGTTGGCAGAGGGGAACTTGATCCGCTTAGGATTCTCGACGATGGTGGGATAATATTGATAAGCACGGTTCTCTTGCACCATGCTCTCTTGATGACGAAGACCGGTGATTCCTGCCATTGCGGCAAGCTGAACGGCACGCTCGGGAGTAGCGCCGTAACCACCGTGGAAACTGTAGGTGCGCTTACCAACAGGAATTGAGGCTGACAGATGGACATGAGCAACATACTCCAGAATTCTTCCTCCGGCAGAAAACTGGAATACTTGGTAATGGGGTGGATCTCCATGGGGATAAATGCTACGCCACATATCGCCAAGGAGGGTGGCAAAGCTGAGAGGTGCAGGAGTGGGACTGAACGCAATAGGAACAGCATCGGGAGCTCTGGGGAGGGCACTGAACTCATGAAAGCTGACCGCCATCTACGCATGAAACAGGGGTTAGGGGTAACCGAATAAGACTATATGCGGCAAACAAATGCAACAACCAAATGCAGCAAGCAAGGGCAAAAACCAGACCCTATACTACCGTCTTCTAATGTTCCAGCGGACTAGGACGCTCTATAGCCAGACCTGCTCTGATACTAAGCCCTGTGGCACCCCGGCTCAGAGAAACCAGAACGCCATGTATTCCAGCCCAGAGATCGAGGTGAAGTCTTCTGGAATATGGCACTACTTAGCATAGAACAAACCAGCTCTCTATTACAACACGAATATGAATACAAGGTCTCCGATATTACAATGAATAACACCGGCACGGCGACGCTACGCCAACCACAGTTGCTCTATGCAAGCAGCATAACAACTCGAGGCAGCGGAACCTCTACTGGCAGCGGAACAATAAACGACGATGATGGACTCCAATCCGCAGGGACTCTGGCTGGAACATTTATCCTAGCTCACGAACACAGGAACCACACCAAACAAGCAAGCAAACTCGGCACGACCTGCAAACTGGCATGACACACCAGGTCAGTACATTGAATGTATTTGCAAGCTCACAATAACCAAAAGCAGTCAAGACAAAACAACATCATGGCATTAGCAGGTTAAAGCAATCATGAGCATGATACTAACAGAACAACATGGCATGCACAGGGTGAACATGATACAACTTTAGCATGGCATGAGCATATGAACATGATGATACTACATGTAACAAGTTAACATTCACATGCACCAACTTACTCTTGCTCGGCGGATACCTCGTAAACATCTCATACATCTACTTACCAACCTCGGTATCCATGATACCATCGTGATCCTCTCACGATCACATAAAAATCAACCAACTTCGGTATCCACAATACCTCCGTGATCCTCTCTCGATCACAACCAATCTCTTTCTCATCATCGAACCGAGGTTATTATTAATAAAATTATTATTATAGTTGGCTCATAGTGTGACCGACTACGAACTAGGCCCATATCCGCGGGCGCGGCTATTGATAGATTAAACACACACTCTTTAGAGGTTAGTACACTGTACCCACACCACGGAATCCATGGCCTCGTGCTCCCATTCGGGTGGACCAATGGCATTCCGACAAAACCGATATATTGCCATCACACTCTCCCAGCCACTCCGACAAACTCCCCTTTGGGCTAAGTCCTGGGTGGCCCCGATGTCAACCCGTGACATCCAACGGCCACTGTCGTGGCAAAACATAAAGGGTCCCAAACGGGGACAAGGATCCTTACAACAACAACGGGCACACAAGGTTTGTGTCCGCCTACCTGATCAGGGTAGCGTGCGCCCATAACCTTCCCACGTTGGAGGCACCGGCGAGAGGCATGAAAATAGACCGCATTAGGGCCTTCCCATAAAAGGCAAATGTGGTTGCACTGGTCAGCTCGATTTGGTGGCACCATGACTCAGCCAACAGTTGGTCAAGTTCATTATTATCTGGTTAAACTTGAATGCAATAAGCTGAGCCATATTAAAATAACATGATGCAACTACAATGCATGAGCATGATATCAACATAAGCATGGAGGTGCAACAATATCGTCGAGCATAACAGCAATGAAACATTTAACCAAATGAGCATGGCATACTGACGAGCATAAGTATAACACTACCCATGAGCATAGCATGACTACTAGCATCATAAATAAATACCATGCAAGAACATAACAAGAATACTACCAAGTAAGCATGTGACCACTAGATGCAAAGGAACATGCATAGAAATGGTACTGGGTAACAGACGACAAGCATGCATCAGGAAGAACATCACTACTACCAGCATGTAATACTACTACCAAACATAACATGTGAACATGATACTAGCAAGTAGTACAAGATAACAAGATGCATCGGAACATAGCATGAAGGTGAACATGAATCCACGAGCATAACCGAAACAACGACAGTAGTAGCAAACAAGCAGACAAATAACGGGCAAACTTTTATTAAATATTCAAGTAGAAACCATGGCTACTGCATGGCTATCATGCAGGTGGTTGTTGTGTCTTGCCTGGGGGTGACAGAGACTCCGGGAAGAAGTGCGATGAAGCCGCGGAACAATTTGCCGGACGGTTCTCTCTCGGAGGGGGCTGATTAGAAGCAAGGGCAAAATGGTCATTTTCACTATGGGACCACCTAGTGAAAATGTTACCAGCAGAAAGATCTCGATTAGACGAAGAAGTGGGCGTTGGTTTCACCTCGATCGGAGTTACGGTTGCGGAGATACGAAGGGTGGAAGTTTAGGGACTAATCTGTAAAATTTCTCCACAAACAAGTCCCTGAGCTGAAAAACAGAAAGCGTATTTCAGAGGAGTGCGCTTTCAGAATAGAGAAAGCGTATTTTGAGCTGCAGAAGAAAGAAACTACGCTTTCAAGTGGCGAAAGCGTATTTTCAAGAGTACGCTTCCACTTAACGCACCTGGGCCCGGCCGTTGTCTCACTTACACGCGAGCCCCGCGTTGACTTCCTTCTCCTCTCGTCTCCTTCTTCCTCCTCTCGACAGGGCCCGACGCAGAACAGAGAGGGGGGGGCTGGACAAGGGCGCGGCCGGCGCTGGCCCTGGCGATCCCGGCCACCTCCGGCCAAGGCGAGGCCACCGGCGAGATCAGGGCGGAGCATCGCCTCTGTTCAGGGACAGAAGGCGCGCCGGGGAGGGGTGGGACAGCGGTTGCTCAAGGAAACAGACAGCGGGGGCTGGCGGTGATGGTGGAGATGGGCGCGGGCCTTTGGTGGCTCCGGCAGCGAGCTAAGGGGAGGGGGCGAGTCGCCGGAGGATGAGGATGCTGGTGGTGGCAACTAGAGGGAGGGAGGAGGTCGGGATGAGCGAGACGGAGAGGTAACCGAACGGCGGAGGCAGTCGGGCGGTGATGGCTCTCGGCGATGTGGGCAACTCCGGCGAGGGGAGAGGGGGTGGGGTGGCTCGCGGAGGTGAGGGGGAGTCGGTGGAGGTGGAGGGGAGGCAAGAGGAGGCCTGAGGCGACCGGGATAGCTCGGACTCTGGTGATGGCCGAGGAGGAGCGGTGAAGAAACGGCGGGATTGGGCACTTCCGGTGAGCAAATGAGGCGAGGGATGAGTGAGTGAGGGGCGGAGGACCTTGGGGCAGCTTAAATAGGCACGGGAGAAGCCTCTAGAGCATCACGGGCGAGCTCGAGTAGTGCTCTAATGAAGGATAGGGGCTGGACGCGGCACGGGCATGGCGTTTGCGGCGCATTCATGGCGAACCAGGAGGGGGCCTAGGCACGGTACGATGCAGTGGCTCACTGGGGAGCTCCTGGACAAGGTTGGACGTCGAGACGATGAGGGAGCAAACGAGAACAGTGGCCGGAACGAGCCAGAGCTTGCCATTAGCGTGACGCAAGCGTGATCACCACATGCACTGGTGCAAGCGGCGCGCTTTGGCCTGGCCGACCATGTCCAGTAGATGAACCTTGCTACCCTTAGTCCAAATGAAGAAAGAATTCAGTCCAGGGGCAAAGAAGAGAAATGCACTGAGTGCCAAAGCAGATCAACAGCAAGGTGCTTGATGCCTGCTATGGTTCACATGAGTGGAGTTAGACTCAGAGCTTTGTCACAGCATGATCAATCACTAAGATGATGCTGATTACCAAGAATAAGCTTAAGAGGAGAGGTTTAGAGGGTACTTGCTGTAGAAAGCATCATAAGGGCCAGATTAAGAGATGATGAAGTAGCACTCACATAAGTGCTGGGAATGAGCTGAAAATGTGGCATGGCATAATGATTTGGAGAAATGAAGATGCTCAAAAAGTTTCATGCCATTTGGATGAACCAAACTAGCACTTGCTTCATAAAGCATCTCCCTGGACAGAAACTTGGAAAAATTGCACAGGGCAAATGGATCAAAGAAATGGGCCAAAACTTTGTGGAGAGAGTTGATATGGATAGGAGAATGTCCTGGTAAATTTTCAGCTTAAATGAAGAAATATAAAATATGGTTGCTTCAAAACTAAAAATATGAACAGAAACCAAGATTTGGAGCTGGGCTCACATAGATGAGTTACATGAGCTCAAATTTGGTGGAGAGTGATGATTTGATCATATGAAGGACCTTGCAAAATTTCAACTCATTTGGATATGCCTAGCTTGTACTTCCTTCACACATGCTTCCCTCACACAGGAACTTTGAAAAATTTCTCAGGAATATTTACTAGGCAAATTGAGTTGAATTTTGGCATGGGGCAATTATATGGACAGGAAAAGGTGTCCAAAAAGTTTGGGGTCAAACAAGCAAAGATAATTGACACTTCCTTTTCAAAAAGCCACTTAGGGCAGAATCAGAAAAGGAATATTTGTGAATTATCTTTGATGATGCCAAGGAAGGATTTTGACATATTTGAGGAAGATATGACCCAAACAATTTATGAGAAATATTTGGTAATTTTGGGAGTGACAAAAATATAGGTTGCTTCACAACCTAGGGTTCAAAAGAATTATTCCTTTAATAGAAAAGGAATATTCCCAAGAAAATGAATATTGGAATTGGGTCAAGGATGAAAATGACATGATCTTGGGATGATGATGAGGATGACAAGCCACTATAAAACCTAGGAAGACATGATCTTCCCAAGTTTCAGAACCACATAGCCATAGAAAAACAATTCAAAACAAGAAATCCAAGAAAATCATCTGAAAAAGAAAAGGGCAAAATCCAGGGTGTTACAAAGGCCTGCCCTCAGGACCCTTTCCCGCTCCCGCGCATCGACCAGATCATGGACTCCACCGCCGAGTGCGATCTGCTGTGCTTTTTGGATGCCTTCTCAGGGTAACACCAAATCAAGATGGCGATGGAGGATGTCGAGAAAACAACCTTCATCTCCCCGTGCGGTGTGTACTGCTACACATGCATACCCTTCGGGCTGCGGAACGCCGGAGCGACCTTCCAGAGATTGATGCACATTGAAGGAAATATGCCCTAGAGGCAATAATAAAGTTGTTATTTTATATTTCCTTATTCATGATAAATGTTTATTATTCATGCTAGAATTGTATTAACCGGAAACTTGATACATGTGTGGATACATAGACAAAACATTGTGTCCCTAGTAAGCCTCTACTAGACTAGCTTGTTAATCAAAGATGGTTAAGTTTCCTAACCATAGACATGTGTTGTCATTTGATGAACGGGATCACATCATTAGGAGAATCATGTGATGGACAAGACCCATCCGTTAGCTTAGCATAATGATCATTCAGTTTTATTGCTACTGCTTTCTTCATGTCAAATACATATTCCTTCGACTATGAGATTATGCAACTCCCGGATACCGGAGGAATGCCTTGTGTGCTATCAAACGTCACAATATAACTAGGTGATTATAAAGATGCTCTACAGGTATCTCCGAAGGTGTTTGTTGGGTTAGCATAGATCGAGATTAGGATTTGTCACTCCGAGTATCGGAGAGGTATCTCTGGGCCCTCTCGGTAATACACATCATAAGAAGCCTTGCAAGCAAAGTGACTAATGAGTTAGTTGCGGGATGATGTATTACGGAACGAGTAAAGAGACTTGCCGGTAACGAGATTGAACTAGGTATGAAGATACCGACGATCGAATCTCAGGCAAGTAACATACCGATGACAAAGGGAATAACGTATGTTGTCATTACGGTTCGACCGATAAAGATCTTCATAGAATATGTAGGTGCCAATATGAGCATCCAGGTTCCACTATTGGTTATTGACCGGAGAGGTGTCTCGATCATGTCTACATAGTTCTCGAACCCGTAGGGTCTGCACGCTTAACGTTCGATGACGATTTAGTATTATATGAGTTATGTGATTTGGTGACCGAATGTTGTTCAGAGTCCCGGATGAGATCACGGACATGAAGAGGAGTCTCGAAATGGTCGAGAGGTAACAATTGATATATAGGATGATAGTATTCGGACACAAGAAGTGTTTCGGATTGTATCGGGTAATTATCGGAGTATGGGGGGGGTACCGGAACCCCCCGGGGGAATAATGGGCCTTATGGGCCATAGGAGGGGAGCACACCAGCCCACAAGGGGTGGCGCACCCCCCCCCCAAGGAAGGAGGCCGAATAGGAGAAGGAGGAGGGGGGTCGCCCCCCCCCCTTTCTTTCCTCCCCCCTTTCTTCCCTTTTCCCCCTTCCGGTAATAAGGAAAGGGGGGGCCGAATTGGAATAGGGCCCCAAGTAGGATTCCTCCTACTTGGGGCGCCCCAAGGCAGCTTCCCTCCCCCTCCCACCTATATATACATGGGGAGGGGGCGCCTAGAACACACACCAATAACTGTTAGCCGTGTGCGGCGCCCCCCTCCACAGATTACACCCTCGGTCATATCTTCGTAGTGCTTAGGCAAAGCCCAACGCGGATCACTTCACAATCACCGTCACCACGTCGTTGTGCTGATCGAACTCATCTACTTCCTCGACACTTTGCTGGATCAAGAGTTTGAGGGACGTCATCGAGCTGAACATGTGCAGAACTCGGAGGTGCCGTAAGTTCGATGCTTGATCGGTCAGAACGAGAAGAAGTTCGACTACATCAACCGCGTTGTCAAACGCTTCCGCTTTCGGTCTACGAGGGTACGTAGACATACTCTTCCCCTCTCAATGCTATACATCTCCTAGATAGATCTTGCGTGAGCGTAGGATTTTTTTTTTGAAATTTCATGCTATGTTTCCCAACAGTGGCATCCTAGCCAGGTCTATGTGTAGATGATATGCACGAGTAGAACACAAAGAGTTGTGGGCGGTGATAGTCATACTGCTTACCACCAACGTCTTATTTTGATTCGGCGGTGTTGTTGGATGAAGCGGCCCAGACCAACCTTACATGACCATGTTCATGAGACCGGTTCCACCAACAGACATGCAACTAGTTTTGCATAAAGGTGGCTGGCGGGTGTTTGTTTCTCCTACTTTAGTTGAATCAAATTTGACTGCGGCCGGTCCTTGTTGAAGGTTAAAACAGCAAACTTGATAAATCACCATTGTGGTTTTGATGCGTAGGTAAGACCGGTTCTTGCTAGAAGCCCGTAGCAGCCATGTAAAACTTGCAACAACAATGTAGAGGACGTCTAACTTGTTTTTGCAAGGCATGTTGTGATGTGATATGTTCAAGACATGATGTCATATATGTTGTTGTATGAGATGATCATGTTTTGTAAAAGTTATCGGCAACTGGCAGGAGCCTTATGGTTGTCGCTTTATTGTATGAAATGCAAACGCCATGTAATTGCTTTACTTTATCACTATGCGTTAGCAATAGTTGTAGAAGCAATAGTTGGCGAGACGACCACGATGCAACGATGGAGATCAAGGTGTCGAGCCGGTGACGATGGAGATCATGATGATGCTTTGGAGATGGAGATCAAAAGCACGAGATGATGATGGCCGTATCATGTCACATATTTTGATTGCATGTGATGTTTATCTTTTATGCATCTTATTTGGCTTAGTACGGCGGTAGCATTATAAGATGATCCCTTCACTAAATTTCAAGGTATAAGTGTTCTCCCTGAGTATGCACCGTTGTGACAGTTTGTCGTGTTGAGACACCACGTGATGATCAGGTGTGATAGACTCTATGTTCAAATACAACAGGTGCAAGACAGTTTTGCACATGCGGAATACTCTGGTTAAACTTGACGAGCCTGGCATGTACAGACATGGCCTCGGAACACTGGAGACCGAAAGGTCGAACGTGAATCATATAGTCGATATGATCAACATAGAGATGTTCACCATTGATGACTACCCCATCTCACGTGATGTCGGACATGGGTTAGTTGGTTTGGATCACGTATCACTTAGATGACTTGAGGGATGTCTATTTAAGTGGGAGTTCTTAAGTAATTTGATTAATTGAACTTTAATTTATCATGAACTTAGTCCTAATAGTATTTGCAAATTATGTTGTAGATCAATAGCTCGTGTATAGCTCCCCTGTTTTATTTTGATATGTTCCTAGAGAAAACTAAGTTGAAAGATGATAGTAGCAATGATGCGGACTGGGTCCGTGATCTAAGGATTATCCTCATTGATGCACAGAACAATTATGTCCTTGATGCACCACTAGGTGACTAACCTGTTGCAGGAGCAGATGCAGACGTTATGAACGTTTGGCAAGCTCGATATGATGACTATTTGATAGTTTAGTGCGCCATGCTTTACGGCTTAGAACCGGGACTTCAAAAACGTTTTGAATGCCACAGAGCATATGAGATGTTCCACGAGCTGAAATTGGTATTTCAGACTCATGCCCGTGTCAAGAGGTATGAGACCTCTGAAAAGTAATTTGCCTACAAGATGGAGGAGAATAGCTCAGCAAGTGAGCATGTGTTCAGAATGTCTGAGTACTACAATCGCTTGAATCAAGTGGGAGTTAATCTTCCAGATAAGATAGTGATTGACAAAATTCTCTAGTCACTATCACTAAGCTACTAGAACTTCGTGATGAACTATAATATGCAAGGGATGACAAAAATGATTCCCAAGCTCTTCGCGATGCTAAAATCGGCAAAGGTTGAAATCAAGAAAGAACATCAAGTGTTGATGGTTAGCAAGACCACTAGTTTCAAGAAAAAGGGCAAGGGAAAGAAAGGGGAACTTCAAGAAGAATGGCAAGCAAGTTGTCACTCCCGTGAAGAAGCCCAAAGCTGGACCTAAGCCTGAAACTAAGTGCTTCTACTGCAAAGGAAATAGTCACTGGAAGTGGAACTGCCCCAAATACTTGGCGGATAAGAAGGATGGCAAAGTGAACAAAGGTATATTTGATATACATGTTATTGATGTGTATTTTACTAGTGTTCATAGTAGCCCCTAGGTATTTGATACCGGTTCAGTTGCTAAGATTAGTAACTCGAAACAGGAGTTGCAAAATGAACAGAGACTAGTTAATGACGAGGTGACGATGTGTGTTGGAAGTGATTCCAAGGTTGATAAGATCACCATCGCACACTCCCTCTACCTTCGGGATTAGTGTTGGACCTAAATAAATAAATGTTATTTGGTGTTTGCATTGAGGATGAATATGATTGGATCATGTTTATTGCGATATGGTTATTCATTTAAGTAAGGGAATAATTGTTGTTCTGTTTACATGAATAAAACCTTCTATGGTCATACACTCAATGTAAATGGTTTATTGAATCTCAATCGTAGTGATACACATATTCATAATATTGATGCCAAAAGATGCAAAGTTGATAATGATAGTGCAACATTTTTGTGGCACTGTCGTTTAGGTCATATTGGTGTAAAGCGCATGAAGAAACTCCATGCAGATGGACTTTTGGAATCACTTGATCATGAATCATTTGATACTTGCGAACCATGCCTCATGGGCAAGATGACTAAAACTCCGTTCTCCGGAACAATGGAGCGAGCCAATGACTTATTGGAAATAATACATACCGATGTATGCGGTCCGATGAGTGTTGAGGCACGCGGCGGGTATCGTTATTTTTTGACCTTCACAGATGATTTGAGCAGATATGGGTATATCTACTTATTGAAACACAAGTCTGAAACATTTGAAAAGTTCAAGGAATTTCAGAGTGAAGTGGAGAATCATCGTAACAAGAAAATAAAGTTTCTATGATCTGATTGCGGAGGTGAATATTTGAGTTACGAGTTTGGCCTTCATTTAAAACAATGTGGAATAGTTTCACAACTCACGCCACCTGGAACACCACAGCGTAATGGTGTGTTCGAACGTCGTAACCGTACTTTATTAGATATGGTGCGATCTATGATGTCTCTTACCGATTTACCACTATCATTTTGGGGTTATGCATTAGAGACAACTGCATTCATGTTAAAAAGGGCACCGTCTAAATCCGTTGAGACGACACCGTATGAACTGTGGTTTGGCAAGAAACCTAAGCTGTCGTTTCTTAAAGTTTGGGGTTGCGACACTTATGTCAAAAGGCATCAGCCTGATAAGCTCGAACCCAAAACGGAGAAGTGCATCTTCATAGGATACCCTAAGGAAACAATTGGGTACACCTTCTACCACAGATCCGAAGGCAAGATCTTTGTTGCCAAGAATGGAACCTTTCTAGAGAAGGAGTTTCTCTCGAAAGAAGTGAGTGGGAGGAAAGTAGAACTTGATGAGGTAATTGTACCTTCTCTTGAATTGGAAAGTAGCTCATCACTGGAAACCATTCCCGTGATGCCTACACCAACTAGAGAGGAAGCTGATGATGATGATCACGAAACTTCAGATCAAGTTACTACAGAACTTCGTAGGTCAACCAGAACACGATCCGCCCAGAGTGGTATGGGAATCCTGTACTGGAAGTCATGTTACTAGACCAAGGCGAACCTACGAACTATGAAGAAGCTATGATGAGCCCAGATTCTGACAGATGGCTTGAGGCCATGAAATCTGAGATAGGATCCATGTATGAGAACAAAGTGTGGACTTTGGTGGATTTGCCCGATGATCGGCAAGCCATGTAAAATAAATGGATCTTCAAGAAGAAGACTGACGCTGATGGTAAAGTTACTATCTACAAAGCTCGACTTGTCACGAAATGTTTTTGACAAGTTCAAGGGGTTGACTACGATGAGACTTTCTCACCCGTAGCGATGCTTAAGTCCGTCCGAATCATGTTAGCAATTGCCGCATTTTATGATTATGAAATCTGGCAAATGGACGTCAAAACTGCATTCCTTGATGAATTTCTTAAAGAAGTGTTGTATATGATGCAACCAAAAGGTTTTGTCGATCCTAAAGGTGCTAACAAAGTTTTCAAGCTCCAACGATCCATATATGGACAGGTGCAAGCATCTTGGAGTTGGAATATACGCTTTGATGAGGTGATCAAATCATATGGTTTTATACAGACTTTCGGAGAAGCCTGTATTTACAAGAAAGTGAGTGGGAGCTCTGTAGCATTTCTAATATTATATGTGGATGACATATTGTTGATTGGAAATGATGTAGAATTTCAGGATAGCATAAAAGGATACTTGAATAAGAGTTTTTCAATGAAACACCTCGGTGAAGCTGCTTACGTATTGAGCATTAAGATCTATAGGGATAGATCGAGACGCTTGATAAGACTTTCAATGAGTACATACCTTGACAAGATTTTTGAAGGAGTTCAAAATGGATCAGTCAAAGAAAGGGTTCTTGCCTGTGTTACAAGGTGTGAAGTTGAGTAAGACTCAAAGCCCGATCACAGCAGAAGATAGAGAGAGAATGAAAGTCATTCCCTATGCCTCAGCCATAGGTTCTATAAAGTATGCCATGCTATGTACCAGACCTATTGTGTACCTTGCCATGAGTTTGGCAAGGGGGTACAATAGTGATCCAGGAGTAGATCACTAGACAGCGGTCAAAATTATCCTTAGTTACCTGAGAGGACTAAGGAAATGTTTCTCGGTTATGGAGGTGATAAAGAGTTCGTCGTAAAGAGTTACGTCGATGCAAGCTTTGACACTAATCTAGATGACTCTAAGTCTCAATCTAGATACGTATTGAACGTGGGAGCAATTAGCTAGAGTAGCTCCATGCAGAGCATTATAGACATAGAAATTTGCAAAATACATACGGATCTGAATGTGGCAGACTCGTTGACTAAGCCTCTTCCATGAGCAAAAAATGATCAACACCAAGACTCCATGGGTGTTAGAATCATTACAATGTAATCTAGATTATTGACTCTAGTGCAAGTGGGAGACTGAAGGAAATATGCCCTAGAGGCAATAATAAAGTTCTTATTTATATTTCCTTATTCATGATAAATGTTTATTATTCATGCTAGAATTGTATTAACTGGAAACTTGATACATGTGTGGATACATAGACAAAACAATGTGTCCCTAGTAAGCCTCTACTAGACTAGCTCGCTAATCAAAGATGGTTAAGTTTTCTAACCATAGACATCTGTTGTCATTTGATGAATGGGATCACATCATTAGGAGAATGATGTGATGGACAAGACCCATCCGTTAGCTTAGCATAATGATCGTTCAGTTTTATTGCTACTGCTTTCTTCATGTCAAATACATATTCCTTCGACTATGAGATTATGCAACTCCCAGATACTGGAGGAATGCCTTGTGCGCTATCAAACATTACAACGTAACTGGGTGATTATAAAGATGCTCTACAGGTATCTCCGAAGGTGTTTGTTGGGTTGGCATAGATCGAGATTAGGATTTGTCACTCTGAGTATCGGAGAGGTATCTCTGGGCCCTCTCGGTAATACACATCATAAGAAGCCTTGTAAGCAAAGTGACTAATGAGTTAGTTGCAGGATGATGTATTACGGAATGAGTAAAGAGACTTGCCGGTAACGAGATTGAACTAGGTATGAAGATACCGACGATCGAATCTCGGGCAAGTAATATACCGATGACAAAGGGAATAACGTATGTTGTCATTACAGTTCGACCGATAAAGATCTTCGTAGAATATGTAGGAGCCAATATGAGCATCCAGGTTCCGCTATTGGTTATTGACCGGAGAGGTGTCTCGGTCATGTCTACATAGTTCTCGAACCCGTAGGGTCCGCACGCTTAACGTTCGATGACGATTTAGTATTATATGAGTTATGTGATTTGGTGACCGAATTTTGTTCGGAGTCCCGGATGAGATCACGGACATGACGAGGAGTCTTGAAATGGTCGAGAGGTAAATATTGATATATAGGATGATAGTATTTGGACACCGGAAATGTTTCGGATTGTATCGGGTAATTATCGGAGTACCGGGGGGATTACCGGAACCCCCCGGGGGAATAATGGGCCTTATGGGCCATAGGAGGGGAGCACACCAGCCCACAAGGGGTGGCGCCCCTCCCCTAAGGAAGGAGGCCGAATAGGAGAAGGAGGAGGGGGTTTGCCCCCCCCCCTTTCCTTCCTCCCCCTCTTTTCCCTTTTCCCCCTTCCGGTAATAAGGAAAGGGGGGGGTGGCCGAATTGGACTAGGGCCCCAAGTAGGATTCCTCCTACTTGGGGCGCCCCATGGCAGCTCCCCTCCCCCTCCCACCTATATGTACATGGGGAGGGGGTGCCTAGAACACACACCAATAACTGTTAGCCGTGTGCGGCGCCCCTCTCCACAGATTACACCCTCGGTCATATCTTCATAGTGCTTAGGCGAAGCCCTGCGCGGATCACTTCACCATCACCGTCACCATGCCGTTGTGCTAACGGAACTCATCTACTTCCTCGACACTTTGCTAGATCAAGAGTTCGAGAGACGTCATCGAGCTGAACGTGTGCAGAACTCGGAGGTGTCGTACGTTCGGTGCTTGATCGGTCGAAACGAGAAGAAGTTCGACTACATCAACCGTGTTGTCAAACACTTCCGCTTTCGGTCTACGAGGGTACGTAGACATACTCTTCCCCTCTCATTGCTATACATCTCCTAGATAGATCTTGCGTGAGCGTTGGATTTTTTTTTTAAATTGCATGCTACGTTTCCCAGCACACATAACCCTCGGGACACAGCTGGGGAGAAATGCGGAGGCATACGTTGATGACATCATGGTCAAGTCGTGAAAGGCAAAGACCCTGATCAAAGACCTGGAAGAGACATTCGCCAACCTGCGCAAGGTAAACCTGAGGCTCAACCCGGAGAAGTGCGTGTTTGGAATCCCGTCTGGCAAGCTGCTAGGCTTCCTAGTATCGCACAGAGGGATCGAGGCCAACCCCGAGAAAGTCAAGGCCATAGAGAGGATGAGCCCGCCTTAGACCCTCAAAGAGATGCAGAAGCTCACGGGCTGCATGACCTCCTTGGGGCGCTTCATCTCCAAGCTTGGCGAACGCGCCCTCCCCTTTTTCAAGCTGATGAAGAATAAGGGCCCCTTCGAGTGGACCCCAGAGGCTGAGGCGGCTTTTGAGGACCTCAAGAGATACCTCACGAGCCCACCTGTCATGGTGGCGCCTCACCCTCATGAGCTCTTGCTGCTCTACTTGGTGGCCACCCCCTACTTGGCTAGCGCATCGCTCGTGGCGGTTCAGGAATCACCAGCTTGTGCAGGCTCAAGACAAGGTGGCCCACAGGGAGTCGCGCAGCCTTCACCGCCCCAGGACGGCGCTCCTGAGAATCCCGTCACTCCAGAGGCCGGAGAGGCCCCCGAGTCCCTCACGCCACGCGGAGGACAAGGAGCCGATGATGCCTCGACTCTCGTCGAGCACCCGGTGTACTTCGTCAGCACAGTGCTACGGGATGCGCGCGCGTTACCCCATGTAGCAGAAGCTTCTGCTCGCGCTCCTGGTCGCTTCGAGGAAGCTGCGCCATTATTTCCAGGGCCACCCCATCAAGGTTGTCTCTGGATACCCCTTGGAGAAGGTGCTCCATAGCCCCAACGCCACCGGAAGGGTTGCGGAGTGGAACATCGAGCTACAAGATTTCCAGCTGGAGTTCAGCATGACCAGGGTCACTAAAGGTGCGGCTCTTGCCGATTTTGCAGCAGAATGGACAGACGCTCTAGACTGAGGGTAGGACGAGGACCAATCCCTATTCCCTGGCGATGAGGCACCTGATGGTAGGGCAATGCACTTTGACGGTGCCTTCGCACGGCAGGGCGCGGGGGCTGGAGTCGTACTCATCTCGCCGACCAAGGACAAGCTTTACTATGCTGTGCAGCTCTGTTTTCAGCAAGGTGAAAAGGTCTCCAATAACATCGTGGAGTTCGAGTGCTTGATTGCTGGCCTCAGGGCCGCGGCCGCCCTGGGGGTCAAGCGCCTCACCATCAAGGGCGACTCCCAACTCCTCGTCAACTTCTCCAACAAAGAGTACAAACCTAAGGACGAGCACATGGAGGCTTACATGGAGGAGGTAGGTAAAATTGAAAAGCGTTTCCTGGGCTTGGAATTGCAGCACGTCCCGCGCGGTGCGAACAAGGAAGCAGACGACATCGCCAAGAGGGTGTCTCGCCGTGAGCCCTAGAAGCCCGGCGTCTTCGAGGAAAGGCTCTTCAAGCCATCGGTAGCGCCACCAGTCGTAGGACCGGCGCTACTCCGAGAGGAGCCACCACCGGCCCTGCACTCAGGCGCCCCGCCCTGCGGCTTGACCTCGGGAGCCCACCTACTCCTGGCATTGGAGTCATAGGAAGGCTGCTGGACTTAGGAGTTCAAGGTCTACCTTCTCCGTGGCACCTTACTGGAGAAGGAAGAGGACGCGGAGCGCATGGTTCACCAAGCTACTGCTTATTGCTTGCAGCATGGTGAGTTGTACCGGAAGCGCCCCAACGACGTCTCACTATGATGCATATCCAAGGAGCAAGGGCACGAGCTGTTGGCCGACATCCATGGCGGAGATTGCGGACACCACTCTTCATCGCGCATCCTCATTGGCAAGGTGTTCCGTAGCAGGTTCTACTGGCCCACGGCACTCAACGACGCCGCCGAGCTGGTGCGATCCTGTGAGGCCTGCTAGTTCCATGTCAAGCAGATCCATCAGCCCGTGCAAGGCCTCCAGACCATCTAGCTCTCATGGCCCTTGGCAGTCTGGGGGCTGGATATCTTGGGCCCGTTACCTCGGGCAGCCGGTGGATACCGTTACCTCTACGTCGCCATCGACAAGTTCACCAAGTGGGCGGAGGTGGAGCCTGTGCGCACCATCCCCGCTGGCTCCGCCGTCAAGTTCATCAAGGGCCTCGTGAGCCGT
The DNA here is from genome assembly GCA_011799875.1 of Thinopyrum elongatum. Lineage (NCBI taxonomy): Eukaryota > Viridiplantae > Streptophyta > Magnoliopsida > Poales > Poaceae > Thinopyrum > Thinopyrum elongatum. Next base: position 219,737,825 of record CM022300.1, on the reverse strand, counting down.
TTCAGGGTCCCCAACCATATCATTAATGACAATGGCTCCCAATTCACCAGCAACCTCTTCAGGGCATATTGTGCTAACCTTGGAACGCAGATATGCTATGCTTCGGTGGCGCACCCGTGGAGCAACGGCCAGGCTGAGCGCGCCAACGTGAAGGTCCTAAGGGGCCTAAAGACGAGGAGCTTTAAGAAAAAGCTTGAGCCCTGCGGCAAGGGTTGGCTCGGTGAGCTTCAGTCCGTGTTGTGGTCCATCCGCACCACCATGACTAAGCCCTCCGGTGAGACCCCATTCTTCCTTGTCTACGGGGCTGAGGCGGTCCTCCCATACGAGGTCAGGCATCGCTCCCCGTGGGTCTTGGCATTCGACGAGGCACGTCAGGATGCCTTGCGGGGAATGGACCTCATGCTCGGGAGGAAGCCGGCCGCCAAGCCTCACTCCGCGCCGCGAGGTACCAGCAGGCGCTGCGGCGATACCATTGTCATAGCGTCCGCTATCGGACCCTCGAGGTGGGTGACCTCGTCCTGAGGTGGGTCCTCTCTAGGGAGGGCCTTCACAAGCTCTCGCCCATGTGGGAGGGTCCGTTCAGGATCGCCTGCGTCTCCAGGCCAGGCATCGTGCGCTTGGAGACGCAGGACGGGGTCCCCATCCAGAATGCCTAGAACATCCAGCACCTCCGCAAGTTCTACCCGTGACACTCTCACGTAATAATAAGTGGGGTTGTACACGCCCCGGAGTCTCCCGGTGCGTCGCTCCTCGACCCCGCGGGTGCTCCCACCCACGCCCAAGTGGAAGCCCGATGCTCCGCTCTGGCGAACGACACGGTCTTTCAGCGTCTATGCCCACGCCTAGTGGAAGCCCCATGCTCCGCAATGGCGGGAAGACTAGAAGACTAGTGTAGGCACCGGACACGGCTATTCTTTTGCTTGCCTTTGTAACCAAATTTGCTGTTTCTTGGAATGAAATTTGATGTTTTCGCGTCTTTATTCAAAAAGGGAGGGGATTCTTATTTTTCTTTTCGTTGCTCCCTGCAGTGTTTCCTCTCTTGAATTTCGTTCTTAAGTGGTGTAGTGGTTGCCCGTAGCCCAATCCATCGCGCCTCGTGAGTGGGGACTGGGCATGGTACGCCTGAGCCAGCTTAGGCCGCTCACGTGAACACCTCGCCAAGGCCTTGGCGTCCGAATCCTCGCGCGGCGCTCTCGAGCGAGCTAGCGGGCACACACCGATTTCGGCCCCTCGGCCTCAGGAGTGCTCGCCTCCTGGCCCCGCCGGGCATCGTGCCTTAGCGGGCTAATAATGGCCGGCCCTCGCTTGGGGGCTCCATAGGCCTACGCAAGGCCTCTTCGCCAAGGAACCCCACGCAAATTGCCCCCCGGAGGCCTCGCGGGGGCATGCCATTCAAGGCTCCGGAGCTTGTCGAGGGGCCTCCCTAGGTCGCTCTAGCACTCTAACTACACCGTCACCAGGAGAAGCTCCGAGGAGCGCGCCACCACGACGAAGGGACCCACCAAGGGTCACTAGCGCACCGAGCTAAGTTAATCTAACCACGCCAAGCGGGAACTTCCAATTAATAGCAACATGAGTATTAGAACGCAAACGGGAAATACTGACATAAAGGCGCAAGCGCCGCGGTTCATTACACACCCCACGGGGCTTTTTCATAAGTTGTGATGCAGGAAGCAAAAGAAGGAAAAACTGAAGAGGCGGCATCCAGAGGACCGCTGCTCTTGAGGCCCGGCTTCACCGCCGCCCGCGCTTAGTCGGAGTGCTCCTCCTGCTTGATGGGGGCGTGATGGCGAGGTGGCTCGGCGTCTTCTAGAGCGGGCACGCGGCGGCGTGGTGGCATGCCGTCCTCTTTGGTCTGCGCACGGCGACTAGGCGGCTCATCGTCGTCGTCGTCGCTCAAGCTTTCCCAGGAGGAAGCGCCGCTGCTGGAGGAGCAGCGGCCATCGCCAAGGGCAAGTTCATCGCGGAGGACGCCGCCGCCGCACTGACCATTGTCGTTGGAGGGGTGGTCGCTGCCATCGTCGTCGCCCTCTGGGTAGCACCCCAGGCGGCTATCGTCCTCCCCAAAGACCCTGATGAAGAGCGTTACCGCTCCATCATACTTAAAATGGAGGGTGCGCCTCCCATCCAGACCACGGGCGTGGGCAAACGACTGCCACCCGCGGTTCGAGAACACGTGCCCGATGGAGGAGACCTCGACCTCCACCAACGAAGACCCGTTGCAGCAGCCGTCCGGCTGCAGCAGCAGGCCAACGGGCCCCGCTGCCGGCAGCTGCTCCGTGAAGGAGCTTGGAAGCAAAAGCCAGGTGCCTGGAGGGCCCTCCACTCGTATGACGAACTCGCGTCCCGTGTCACCCGAGCGGGCACGTGGGCATGGTGGTCGGGCAGCCGCGGCGCGCCTTCCCTCTTCGCCGTGGCTGCTGGGGCCCCGCAACCGCCTCCGCGGGAGAGGCCTCTGCCTCGGTTGCTGGAGCTGACACGGGCTGGCAGGGGTGGCCGCCCGCGCCCCCGCGATGGCGCCGTTGATGAAACCGCGCATTTGCGGGGACGGCCGCGTCCCCTCTTGGGCGGCGGCGAGCCCGGCCCCTCCTTTGGGTCATTTCCCTTCTCTTCGGCCGAGAACCTCCTCATTGGCGCCATGGTCACTTCGGCGAGGTGACGGCGCATCAAAAATAGGAGAAGAGGGGATGGCAGGCGAGAGGATGAAGACAGGCTGGGGGCTCCGCCTCCCTCGCCCTCTTATAGGTGGTCGAAGGCCAACCGGCGCCCTTCCACGTTCCGAGTGATGATGGCCCTGTTGCATGCACCAGGCTGCTGTCAACTCAGAGCGATTGCCGAGGTGGCATGGGGAAGTGGAGGCATCTGCGTCCCATCAGGCGCCACGCATCAAGCCTGGCCCGCAGGCGATTGGGGCCTGCGGCGCTTCGCCCTTGCCCCTTGGCTTCACCTCAAAGCCAGCCCGAGCGCGCCTTGGGCCCGGGGGCTACTGTCGGCGTTCTGGGAACCAGGGTGCCCAAACTTGCCTACCTGCGACCAATGGCGTGGCTCCCTTGACAGCCTGGTACGGCCCGGCAGCAAGGACTCCAACACAAGACCCTCGCGAGGGCCCCCTGGCCTCGCGAGGCGGACGACACCAAGACCTCCAGAGGAGCGGCCTTCCCAGGTTGCCTCCCGAGGAGCGGAGATTTCTATGCAGGTACCCAGCCTCTCGAGGCTATGATGACGTGAGCCATGACGACCAAGGCCAGGCGGGCGCCAGCGGGCGCAGAGGAGGCAGTTTCCCTTTCGGTGCTAAGAGAGCGAGGACAAGCGTGGGTTCCCAAGGAGCCCTCCAAAGGTTTCCATTCCAGTGCAATGAGACCAAGACCACGAGCTCGGCAGGACGGATGTCATCACTGAGCCCACCGCTGCATCATGACCAGAAGCTTTGCAGGCGAAGACCACCTTTCGTCAGGATAAGATGTACTACTTGTCCCCTTTCGAATTGGCCACTGTGGAATCCCTTCCCGCCTAAGTTTTGAGGGAAGAGGACCGAGGCCACTATAAATATAGGTTAGCCACCACCGTAGAGGAGGTCGACCGATTCCACCCTCACCACTTGAGCCATTTCAAGGTCGCTCAAACCACTGTACTAGTTCATCCTCAACCTCCTCGTGAGGCCAATCCACCACAAAGCAGGACTAGGGTTTTACACCGCAAGGTGGCCCGAACCTGGGTAAACTGTCGTGTCCATCTTCTTCCCCGCTCAAGCGTGTATCCGGCGAGGCTAGGCTATAGGGTGATGAGCTCGAGGCTTGAGAGGTCGAGATCTTCACACATGCCCCAGAGTTCGAACCTTCTTGGGTCCGCAGAGCCCTGAATCCGATAGTCGTTGAGCCCCGTAGGCCAGTAGAACCCGCTGCGGAACACCTTGCCCACGAGGGTGCGCGATGAGGAATGGTGTCCGCAATCTCCACCATAGATGTCGGCCAACAGCTCGCGTCCCTGCTCCTCGGATATGCACCGCAGCGAGACGTCGTTGGGGCGCCTTCGGTACAGCCCGTCGTCCTGCAAGCAATAAGAAGTGGCCTGGTGAGCCATGCATTCTGCGTCCTCCTCCTTCTTTGGTAAGGTGCCGCGGAGTAAGTACGCCTTGAACTCCTTGGTCCAGCAACCTGCCTGAGGTTCCAACGGCAGCAGTAGGCGGGCTCCCGAGGTCGGACCATGGGCTGGGGCACCCGAGGACGGGGCCGGTGGCGGCTCCTCCCGGAGCAGCATCGGGCCTGAGGCCAGGGGCGCCGCCGACGGCCTGAAGAGCCTTTCCTCGAAGACACCAGGCTTTTGAGGCTCGCAGTGAGATGCCCTCTTGGCGATGTTGTCTGCTTCCTTATTCACGTTGCACAGGACATGCTGCAATTCCAAGCCCAGGAAGCGCTTTTCAATTTTACGTAACTCTTCCAGGTATGCCTCCATGTGTTCGTCCTTCGGTTTGTACTCCTTGTTGGAAAAGTTGACGAGAAGCTGGGAGTCGCCCTTGATGGTGAGGCGCTTGACCCCCAGGGCAGCCGTGGCCAGAGGCCAGCGATCAAGCCCTCGTATTCCGTGATGTTGTTGGAGACCTTCTCGCCATGCTGGAAGCAAAGCTGCACGGCATAGTAGGGCTTGTCCTTGGTCGGCGAGATAAGCACGACTCCAACCCCCATGCCCCGCTGTGCAAAGGCACCGTCGAAGTGCATGACCCAGCCGTCGGGCGCCTCCTCACCAGGCGTGAGGGAGCGGCCTTCCTCCAGCCCCCGGTCGGGAGCGTCCTACCATTCCGCCACGAAATCAGCGAGGGCCGCACCCTTGATGCCCCTGGTCGTGCTGAACTCCAGCTGGAAGGCCTGCAGCTGGATGTTCCACTCTGCAACCCTCCCAGCAGCATTGGGGCTGCACAGCACTTTCTCCAGGGGGTATGCAGAGATGACCTTGATGGGGTGGCCCTGGAAATAATGACGCGGCTTCCTTGAGGCGACGAGGAGTGCAGGAGCTTCTGCTGCATAGGGTAGCGCGCACGCATCCCGCAGCACGGTGCTGATGAAGTACACCGGCTGCTTGACAAGGGGCGAGGTGTCAACGGCGCCCTGCTTCGCGTGGGGTGCGAGGGACTCAGGAGACCCATTGGTTGGTGATGTGATGAGGGCCTCAGGGGCGCCGCCCTGAGGTGGCGAACGTTGCACGACCACTCACGGGTCGCCTTGCTTCGCGCCTGTGCCGACGCGCTCTTCCCGGACCGCCACGAGCGCTGCGCTGGCCGACTGGGTGGTGGCCACCAAGTAGAGCACCAGGGTCTCGTGAGGACAAGGTGCAACCATGACAGGTGGGCTTGTGAGGTACCTCTTGAGGTCCTCAAAGGCCGCCTCAGCCTCCGGAGTCCACTCGAAAGGGCCCTTCCTCTTCATCAGCTTGAAGAAAGGGAGGGCGCACTCACCAAGCTTGGAGATGAAGCGCCCTAGGGAGGCCACGCAGCCTGCGAGCTTTTTCATTTCCTTCAGGGTCTACGGCGGGCGCATCTTTTCAATTGCCTTGATCTTCTTGGGATTAGCCTTGATCCCTCGATGTGATACAAGGAAACCCAGCAGCTTGCCGGACAGGACCCCGAACACGCACTTTTCTGGGTGAGCCTCAGGTTCACTTGGCGCAGGTTGGCGAACATCTCTTCGAGGTCTTCGATTATGGTCCTTGCCTCCCATGACTTGACCACAATGTCATCGATGTATGCCTCCGCATTTCTCCCCAACTGCGGCCCCAGCACAATGTGCATCAGCCGCCGGAAAGTTGCACCGGCGCTCCGCAGCCTGAAGGGCATGTAGGTGTAGCAATATACGCCACATGGGGAGATGAAGGGTGTTTTCTCAACGTCCTCTGTCGCCATCTTGATTTGATGATATCCTGAGAAAGCATCCAAAAAGCACAATAGATCGCACTCGGCGGTGGAGTCCACTATCTAGTCAATGCGCGAAAGCGGGAAGTGGTCCTGAGGGCAAGCCTTGTTGAGGCTCGTGAAGTCGACGCACATGCGCACCTTCCCACCCTTTTGGGGGACAATTAATGGGTTTGCCAGCCAGTCCGGGTGCTGCACTTCTTGAATAACACTGGCTTCTTGCAACTTCCGGACCTCTTGGACGATGAACGCTTGCTTCTCTTGTGCTTGACGTCGCGCCTTTTGCTTCACCGGGCATGCACTGGGGCATACCATCAAGTGGTGCTCGATCACCTCCCTCAGGACACCAACCAAGTCTGACGCTTCCCACGCAAACACGTCCTTGTTCGCCCAAAGGAAGCCAATCAACGCCTCCTCCTGCTCCGGGGGAAGGCCAGCGCCTATGGTGAAGGTGGGGCCTGAGCCCCCACTGTCGACAGGCACCTGCTTCGTCTCGGCCCGGTCCTGAGAGAACAGCTGCTTTTTCTTCACGGGCGCGGCCTCCAGAGCCTCTGAGGCGTCCCCGGTGTCGGGGCAAGAGGCCACCACGGCTCTGTAGGTGAGCTTGAGGGCCCGGACCGCGTCCTTTGTGTCTCCGGCCACCGTGATGACGCCACTGCTGCCAGGCATCTTGATGATGTTGTAGCCCGGATGGGTCGCCGCCATGAAATTGGCGAGGGCCGGATACCCCAGGATGGCGTTGTACAGGAGGCCGATGCGGCCCACGTTGAAATCGATCAGCTCGGTGCGATAATTATCACACTTGCCGAAGGTGACGGGGAGGTGCACCTACCCCAAGGGGATGGTGAAGCCCTTGGTCACCCCTGAGAAGGGCTTGGTGGGCGCGAGCTGGTCATAAGGCACCTGGAGCATGTCAAAGGCCTTCAGGGAGAGCACGTTGAGGCCGGTGCCGCCGTCGATGAGGGTCTTGGTGACCGCAACATTGCTGATGGTGAGTGTGCACAGCATGGGGAGTGCACCGTAGCGACCGCCGTCTTGGGATGATCCCTGAAGTCGAAGGTGATGTCGGCCTCAGGCCTTGCATGGCCCCGCGAAGCCTCATGCTATGGCCGAGTAGTGCTTGCCCGGCGGAAAAACTGCTTGACGTGGCAGCCAGAGGCAGGCGCTTGCGACCCGCCGATGATGCATGCAACTGCGTGGGGCGCCGGTGCCGCGAAGCGCATGATGAACTGGTCACGGAGCTCCTCCCAAGAAGAGATCAAGGCGTCTGGGAGGCCATGAAGCCAAGACCGAGGGGCCTCCGTGAGGTCCAGGGGGAGCTAGTTTGACATGGCCTTGTCGTCGCCGTCCGCTGCTTGGATGGCCTGCACGTACAGCTGGAGGAACTCCTCGGGGCTCGCAGCACTGTCGTACCACGGGGGCAGCGCTGGCCTGAACTTCGCGGGCCACCGCACCCGGTGTATGCCAGGGCTGAAGGCCCGGTAGCCCGCAGTGCTCCCATAGGCTTCGGGCAGTCAGGCCTACGGGACAGTGTCCGCCATGGGAATAACGAGGCGAGGGCAGAGCGTGGTTGGTGAAGAGGCGGAGCTTTGACACGCCCCCTACCTGGCGCAACAAATGTCGGATTCAGGGCTCCGCGGACCCAAGAAGGTTCGAACTCAGGGGCGTGAACAAAGGATCTCGGTCCACAACAATGCTAGCTAACCATGCCCATGGCCTGATATCGCCAAGTGCGCTGGATCGTGCAGAAGGAATCAACATAGAGATTTACCCAAGTCTGGGCCACCTTGCGGTGTAAAACCCTACTCCTGCTTTTGGTGGATTGGCCTCACGAGGAGGTAGAGGATGAACTAGTACAGTGGATGAGCAGCCTCACGAAGGCTCAAGTGGTGAGGGTGGATCGATCCGGATTCAATCGGGGGGGATCCCATCTATGGTGATGGCTAGCCCATATTTATTGTGGCCTTTGTCCTCTTCCCTCATAGCTTAGGCGGGAAGGGATCCCACAACGGCCAATTTTGAAAGGGGACAAGGAGGACATCTTATCCTGATGAAAGGTGGTCTTCGCCTGCAAAGCTTCTGGCCTTGACGCAGAGGTGGGCTCGGCGATGACATCCATCCTGCTGAGCTCGTGGTCTTGGTCTCGTTGCACCGGAATGGAAAGCTTTAGGTCCTTCCTCGGTAACCTGCGCCTGCCCTTGCTCCCTTAGCACCGAAGAGGAAACTGTCCCTTCTGCGTCCGCTGGTGCCCGCCTGGCCTTGGTCGTCATAGCTCACGTCATCGCAGCCTCATGAGGCGCGAGGCTTGCATAGAGATCTCTACTCCTCGGGAGGCAGCCTGGGGAGGCCGCTTCTCTAGAGGTCTTGGCGTCGTTCGCCTCACGAGGCCTGAGTCCTCGTGAGGGTCTTGTCCTGGGGGTGTTGTAGCTTGGGCCGTACTAGGCCGTCGATGAGTCTGCGCCCTGGGCCGCAGGCAGGCAGATCTGGGTACCCCCGATCCCAGAACGCCGACAATGAGTAATCATGAGTTATTATTGTTGACATCACCCTTGACTGAATAAGTTGGGAGGCGGAACTATAAGCCCCTATCTTTCTATGTGTCTGGCTGAAACTTTTTGCTCCATATATATGCTATGAGTGTTGGCAATCATAGAACATTAAATGGTGGCTGAGTATGTGGACTTGCCAAAAGGCTCCGATACGAGACCCTTCCTGAAAATATGATGAATTGCAATTACAAAGTTGACTGAGAACATAGTTTGTTGGTTTTCAATAAAGTTTATGTTTTATACTTCAATGTTGTGATGAATTGTTACTTGCTCATGAGAAGTTTTCTGATAAAGTTTATTGTTGTTATAATAATAAGCACGATGCTACTATGTCTGTATTTTTTTTATCGACACCTCTCTCTCTAAGCATGTGGACATGATTTTCGATATCGGCTTTCGCTTGAGGACAAGCGAGGTCTAAGCTTGGGGGAGTTGATACGTCCATTTTGCATCATGTTTTCCTACTATTATTTATAGTGTTTTTATTCAATATAATACTTTGTGGAGTAATTCTAATGACTTTTCTCTCATAATATGCAAGGTTTACACAAAGTGGGAGAATACTGGCAGCTGGAATTCTGGACCTGAAAAAGCTATGTCAGAGATACCTATCCTGCACATCTCCAAATGAGCTGAAATTTTACGGAGAATTATTTTGGCATATATAAAAAATACTGGAGAAAAGCAATACCGGAGGAGGCCACTCAGGTGCCCACTAGGCACTAGGGCGCACCTACCCCCCCCCCCCCCCGCCCCAGGCATGCCCTGGTGGGTAGTGGGTTCCCTGGCCCACCTCCGGTGCCCATCTTCTGGTACATAAGGTCTTTTGACCTACAAAAAATAAGGAGAGGACTTTCGGGATGGAGCGCCGCCGTCTCGAGGCGGAACTTGGGCAGGAGCACTTTTGCTCTCTGGCGGAGCAATTCCGCAGGGGACACTTCCCTCCGGGAGGGGGAAATCGAAGCCATCATCATCACCAACAACCCTCGCACCTTGGGAGGACCAATCTCCATCAACATCTTCAATAGCACCATCTCATCTCGAAACCCTAATTCATCTGTTGTGTTCATCTTTGTATCAAAACCTCAGATTGGTACATGTGGGTGACTAGTAGTGTTGATTACATCTTGTAGTTGATGCTAGCCGTTTTATTTGGTGGAAGACTATATGTTCAGATCCATTATGATATTTATTACTCCTCTAATCTTGAGCGTGAATATGTTGTGTGAGTAGTTACTTATGTTCTTGAGGACACGGGAGAAGTCATGTTGCAAGTAATCATGTGAATTTGATATTCGTTCGATATTTTGATGATATGCATGTTGTGATTCCCTTAGTGGTGTTATGTGAACATCGACTACATGACACTTCACCATCTTTGGGCTAAATGGAATGCATTATGGAGTAGTTATTAGATGATGGGTTGCTAGAGTGACAGAAGCTTAAACCCTAGATTATGCGCTATTCCGTAAGGGGCTGATTTGGATCCATAGGTTTAATGCTATGGTTAGATTTTATTTTAATTCCTTTTTCATAGTTTTGGATGCTTGCGAGAGGGGTTAATCATAAGTGGGAGGCTTGTTCAAGTAAGAACAACACCCAAGGACCAGTCCACCCACATATCAAATTATCAAAGTAGCGAACGCGAATCAAACCAACAAGATGAAAGTGACTAGATGAAGTTCCCGTGTGTCCTCGAGAATGTTTTACTTACTATCAGAGACTGTTTCGGCCTGTCCTTTGCTACAAAAAGGATTGGGCTACCTTGCTGCACTTATTGTTACTATTGTTACTTGTTACTTGTTTCAAATTATCTTGCTATCAAACTACTTGTTACCGATAATTTCAGTGCTTGCAGAAATTACCTTGCTGAAAACCACTTGTCATTTCCTTCTGCTCCTCGTTGGGTTCGACACTCTTACTTATCGAAAGGACTATGATTGATCCCGTATACTTGTGGGTCATCACTCATTCAGTTTTCCACCATTGGGAGTTCTCCTGGGCAAAGCAATGAGCAAAAATATATGAATAGAATGTGAGAATGGAAAAAGGCAACTCATGGGAGGTGTCGGGTTGCCTGTGAAGAAGGGGGCGAGCCCTACAATCTCAATTGCCTCCCCAGTTTCACCAAGTAATTTGTTGGTGGATTTCAACAAGCCGGCGGGTGATAAATCAACCCGGCTGAAGCGCAGAGCATCTTCCGGCTCTCCTGTATATGTGTGCATGAGCCGGCTCCTCAAACTGAGGAGTTGGATGCGCCAGCTCACCGAGCACCGGGTCAGATCAACCCCGGTAAGTCCATCAGCCGTCAAATAATTGATCTTCGAGTATATGGGTTCCAACTTCTCCCTTTCTGCTTGGGAGGCGACGCTTGGGAAAATAGTTGAAGCATCAAGCCGGTCCAACCTATAACCTAGCAGCTGGCGCAGATTTGCAGGAGAGGTATCCTTGCAATAAAACCATGTTTTGTGCCATCCCTTAGGATGGCTTTCCAGCTTTACTCCAGGGAAGGCTAAGTTCTTCCAACTCTAGATAGTGAACCCTCCAAGTTCTATGCTTGGTCCATTTTTATGCTCTGTCTGATGGTTGAGGTAGAAGAATTCCTAGAAGAAGCTGACAGACAGCTTGATCTAGAGGTATACCTCAGAGAATACTTGAAATTGCCACAGGTTCAATATTGAGTTCGGACCATGGTCATGAAGCCTGATGTTGAAATGATGAAGCATGTCTCGGAAGAATTATGACCCGAGAGGACGGAAGCCTCTGGCCAGGTGGTCGGTGAAAATGATAACTTCGCCTTGAGCCAGCTGAGGATAGATTTCTTCCTCGGGTGCATGCCACTCAATTTCATTTTTAGCCGGCAATAACCCGGAGACCACTAGAGTCTGCAACTTAAGCGCATACAAGGTTGATTTAGCCCAGTTGACTGTTTTGTTGGTTTTAGGAGCCATTGGTTCAGCTGTGGCAAAGTTTCAATTACAAGGTTTAAATAGCAGATATGAGCCAGCAAAGTCATGGAAATATGTCGGGTTGTGGAGTTATTAATTTAAATTACAAACTAGTAAAAGGAGTCGAGTTATGATGGCCAAGATAAGAAAATGCTACAGTATGCACATCACTTGGTCATGGAGTTATAAGCCGGAAGCAGTTCAAGCCGGCACAAGAAGAATGAGTCTAATTCATTATATGGCCAGTGACAAGTACAAGGGTCAATTTAACGCGGTAGAGATGCTATTATGGTGGATGACCCGGCAAGTGTTGTTAAAAGAAATCTGAGTCAAACGCAACTACAAACAGTTGTCATGCAAATTCTACTTCGACATAGATATGAAAAATGATACTTAGGGTAGCAGTATGAACTCTAGTGAGCTACAGTGGATTTCTTTGAGACAGTAAAGGGAATCTATGAAGAAAACATGTGCATTATGGAGGAAGTACATGTCCTTATGGATTCAAATCAAATTTGAGATCTAAATCCGCTACTACGATGAACTATAAAGGGATTCCGAAGAACTCGGGATGAACTATGGAGGTATGAGTGAAAAGAGGAGAACCCACAGATCCATGGAGCGATGTTTGAAGATGGCAAGGGCCACGGAGTGGCCGCGGCATTCCTGGAGAGCTCCAGCGATGTCTGGAGCAGCGAAGAGGTCACTGTCGATGTGGTCGAAGAGCTCGAGGAGGCATGGCAGAGCTTCGATCGTGAAGAATGGAGAGTGCAAGGAAGAAGACGAGTTTGGAAGCAGAGATAGTAAAAGTGAGCCTTGGGGGTCCGTTGCTCTATTTATGAGGGAAGGAGAATCCCAAACGGCAAGCGTGAAACTCCAGGAGGAACAGTAAATTATGGCTAAAAAGACTCCTCAATTCTCGCACCTGACAAACCCACTCAAAGATTCGTTGTGATGTCACGCATGAGTTTCGGAGATCAGTGAAGTGATGTCATGGTATAGAAAGCACAAAAATGATAAGTATGGAACAAGCCGCACGACCTGACAAATAAGTTTGACCCAGCCAGGCACGTCATAAGAGCAGAACAAGAAGCAGTGGAGGGATGAGAAGATGCTGGCTCGAGAAATAAAGTCGGAGCTTAATCCATCATCTTTTTTGTTTCTTCATCTTATTTTCAGGACAAGTTCAATATGGATGAATCCAAATTAAACAGGGGCTAATGTTGGGGATATTCCCCCTGACCATGACCCGGCCCTGAATATGACCCGACTCAGGGCCGAAGGCACTATGGGTCATACAGCTCTACGGGTTAAGGAGGCGCAATCAAGAGAAGGGCTGAAGGCCTGTGGGGTGACCCAGCTAGAGGTCGACTCATAATGAAGTAGGTGGGTTAGCTTAAGAAGAAGGCCCATACAGAAGCACCCAACTTGGGAAGCAAGATAGATAGAAGTTAGAGTAGGATACGGGTTGTTACTACAACCCGGATTCTGTTGTAAATCTGGGGACTCGACCTGTTATATAAAGGGGAGCCCCTAGATCGAAAAGACTAAGTTGCAATCTCTCAAGAGCTAGGTCAGCGAATCCGCGTCCTTGTAATCGAGATCTCCAGCAATATCAATCAAGCAGGAAGTAGGTCTTTACCTCCATCGTGAGGGGCCGAACCTGGGTAAACTCGTGTCATTCGTTCCCAATCAACCCCGTTCAAGCAACCACCTAGTTGTGATGGCCTCCAGACTTAGTACTTTCACGAGGACATCTGTCGTGAAAAAACCATGACAGATTTCCTTATGGACCCCGCTGCCACGGGAGGGTAGGACAAAAGATGTCATGCATGTTCTTATTATAAGCACATATTACTATATAAAAAATACATGCCTACATTACATTGATGAATTGAAGCTATTGTGTATCATTCTAGGTTGTGACTGTTATATGATGAATGTCATCCAACACAAATATCCATCACTGATCCAATGCCTACGCTTTTCGCATATTGATATTTGCTGAGTTACTTTCGCTGTTGCTGCTCTTACAGTCACTACAAAACTGTTACTGCTACTGTTACAACTGCTATCAAACTATCATACTAATGTGCTACTAAACACTTTGATGTTGGTATTTGATTCTCCAGATGTGGTTGAATTGACAACTCAACTACTAATACTTGCAAATATTCTTTGGCTCCCCTTGTGTCGAATCAATAAATTTGGGTGAAATACTACCCTCAAAAATTGTTGCAATTCCCTATACTTGTGGGTTATCATGCATGCTACTAGAGCTCTAGCAGACCTTAAGTAGGCTGCCACTCTTACCATGGCCAAATCCATGTGTGCTGCCAACTCCAAGGCAATGGCGGCCTCACCATCGCGTGCTACACTGGCTGCGTACTCAACCGTGCATTCCACGTACAGAATCACGCATGCCCTCAACAGAGCTGTTGTAGCCGCCGACTCTTTCGCGCTTGCCGCCAAGGCCCTCGCACCCTCATCAACGCATGCCACCGCCATCACTGCCACGGGCTTCGGCGTGCATACGACCTGCGTCAGCCCCGTGCCTTCCTCGATGGAGAGGATGGTTCGAGTTTCTGAGGACATGTGTGATGTTGAGGATTTTGTGGAAGCAAGGACAGAGGAGAGAAGAAAAGCATATTTGGGGGCTGCGAGATGAAAGAGACGATAGAGAGTGAAGAGTGGATATTTATTGCGTCCCTAACCCTTGCACACAGTTGCTACAGTTGTTTCGTGTGTGATTATGTGTGTAGAAAAAACTTTGAAAATGCAAATGAGTTATTTGCGATGCTAGGAGCATCACACACAATGCATGGTGGGAGTACTAGTGTGCGTTGATTTGTAAGTTACACATAAGTTTCCTTATGTTAACACATGTGTGATAACACATGACACCTTATATGGTTGTGTGCTGGGAATTGTGTGCTCCACTTAGTATCCTGCGCAAGGACCAGCCACAGGGGTGAATTGTACATTCCCCAATCCCCTAGCCAGCTGCTAGGTATAAATAACCGCAACAATGGCCTATGGTAGCGACTTGCTACTGATCCACTTGCTAGCTAGTTACCTACACATACCGGCATACCCTCAACAGCTGATGGCAGGATGGAGTTGGGCGACGGCGGAATCGACGGTGCCGGCGCGATGGTCGGCTTGGCGGTCGACGGCCATGCTGTCGCCTATCTCGATGATAGCCAGAGGAGGCAGGAAATGCGTTACAAGCAAGCCACTAGGTTAGCTAGGGTCGTCCTGAAAGCGGCTAGGGATCGCCAGCAGGCGATACTGCGGGCTTGGCATAGAATGTGGCAGATGGTGCGGGCGGCAGAGCAGGAACAATGACGACACAAGGACAACTATGGCAGTGGTGGCCGCCGCACAAGGCACGGGCTTATGCCCCAGATAGAGGAGGGTGCAGTGCCGGACGATGTCGGGGCAGACCTAGGGGCTGTGACAGCAGCCCTGGCAAGAGCCAACATCGTCTCATCGACCGCTGGGACGATGTACGCAGACACTATGGTCACGGCAACCCTGGTGAGCACTGCGCTCGAGGAAGTACCGACGATCACCGATGTCTAGGCTGCCCCAGCCTCGATCGATCAAGGTGTAGGTCATCGACTTGGCGACTTCTTCTCCTCCTGAGCCCAGGATCGACATGATGATGGACAATCGCAGCTGTGCGTGTTGGGTCGGTGTCAGGGGTAGTAGCTCTTTTGTGCGCATGTGGTTTGTTATATTGATGTAAATTAGCGAGCTAATGTTTTGTAAATTACTCCTCAAACTAGGCACTGGACCAATTTAATCATATATATGCTCGATTGATTTGTTCATGCATGTCAAATATGTCAATTGGATGGGTTGGCCTATCTATATATTATCTCATTTTGCAGTATGGACAATTAATATGCAAATGCCTTCTGGACATCAGCACTGATCTCGACGTCAAAAACATGGACATTCTCTACTCTACTGGGAACACGCTTAAACTGAATGAACTATGTGCAATACTAATACTTTCCATGAATATTTAAGAACTTGGCAAACAACATTTGAGTAACATATAGTGGTGACACTATCAACAAAAGGTGGATCTAGGTAATACCGTACTTAACAATTCTGAACTTAACAGTTTTGACAACCATATGGTCCATATATATATCTACATTCTTAACATAGTAACAACTTACACATTTTTAATAAGCAGAGGGCGAGCAACCACAACTATCCGCTAGAAGCAGCTTGATCACGATGAGTCGGCATCTCCTGTGCCTTCGTAGAACATGAGTATAACAGTGTCTCCAATTTTCAAATGTGGATGCATTGCCAGGACAAGCGAGAACCCTATTAATTTGAATGGTTCCATTTGTGCGGGAAATGCAGTATCACGCAATCACTTTGGCATTATTAGCAGGCACAAGTGTAATTCAACCACATCGGGAAATCAATTCAGGAACAGTTGCAGCGGGCAATTTCTGTGGCAATGAAGAATAAAGACCAATTGTAACATATAGTTGAAGCTATATATAGTTTATGAACAAAAACATAAAAAATAAGACTTTGTACCCACATTTTGTGCACACAATTGGTCTTGTCAATGTGTGCACCAGTGATAGATTTATTCCCATCCCAAATCTAGCGTTTATACACTGTGCTATGTCTGTCAGATAATCAACAAATTTTATGACATGCTCCAAGTCTTTCCAGTGAAATTTGGTATGCCGAGTAACATACAGATCGTTAACTATGCATCCAACATATCCTGCTTAAAAGGTGGAAAAGGATTATTTACTCAGAACATGTCAGAAGAATAGTGGGCGTAAATTGGTAATTAGAAATTGTTACTAGCTAGGAACAAAGTCAGAAAATGAAATCTTAATTGGTTGCTTAAATAGTGATCAGTTAGTCAAAACAAATAACCCAATTTTGGTAAGTAATATGCCAACATGGAGAGAGTTGAAAGAACACTAATCTCAGTCAGACTATGATCGACTGATGACATTGGGGAAGTAAACATCCATGTTAATTAGACCAGGTTGAGAATTTTATTGGTAGCTTTCAGTACATCAAACTTAGAAAAATTTCTCCAAAGGTCCGCATCAAAATAGGCGTGACCATCTTTATCAATTTTTACCCTAACTTTCATTGTAAAGCCATGTTGCATCGTCAATATGACATCCATGGAGTCATCAACAAAGTAAATGCCAAGATTTCCTTGTACACGTGTTCTTGCAAAGTAAGGGATGTACTGCTGGAAATGATAATTAAGATCCTTACATATATTGAAATAACAGAGCAACATGCAAATATGGAAGTAATTGAGATAACAGAACAATATATAGCTAAGAGCAAAGTACAAAAATATATAATTAAACAGATAATGTAACCAAGATTTCATGCAAATATGAGAATAACTGAAAAACATTATATACATCATTAGTTTGCCTAATTTAGAAAAAAAATCCTCTTTGACGTCTATGCTGCATGTGGCACCTTTTATCCAAATGTAGCAATATATGGTATATGTTCATAAAATTAGGCCATGCCAAATGTGGTAGGGTGAGATTGAACATACCATGTGCTCCCTGAAGTCATCTGGTATAGTGGGATAGAACTTCGTGTCCGACTGGCCGCGACCACACTGGGCTGATTTGTGCTTGCACTGCGGACACTTGAATGAAAACCCTCGAATCAGTTAGAAGAAAAATGAATCTATGGCGATTTCTGCCGGGTGATTAAAAGGGACAGATGGACTGCGATAAGTGGTGAGCGAATATTTTGCTAAATTAATTACCTTCTCCATGAGAAAAAAAACCCCAGCCCAAGCCTGAGGAAAATCCTACAGAAAACACCAATCGACCAGAGTCGAGAAAGTCAGTGCCGATAGGTGTTGGTGAGGGGAAGAAACAAAATGTCGGGGCGTTTCTTGGTGATAGCTAGCTGCAAGAGGTGCCGTCGATATAAAAGGTTTGGGCAGACCTGGGTCGAGAATGAGCAATGAAGACGTCGGCGCAAGTTGGTGCAGATAGGCGTCGGCAAGCGGCAGAGGCGAAATCCTGTGTTGTTGGGTGTGCAACTGCCGCCCGCCGGCGACAACCATCATGCTAAGGGGTGGCCGCCGTGATAGAAGTTGTCGTCCATAGTTGCAGAGGAGTGCAGTGCGAGTGAAGAGTGGGGATAAAGGGGGAGGATGGTGAGGGTTTTCTGTGCCAAAATAGTGTGTTCGCTGAGGCAACGTTTCATAAATAGGACCCGTGTGTGATTGATATTATCAAGATTGAACGGAATACAAATTACTTCATCACAAGATTTGATTCTTTTGCGCATTTCAAGAGTATTTTGCTATATTTTAGCACTTTATAGCATTTACCTGACATTTAGCGCATATACATCAAACCCTAGCTACAGCTACACGGGTGTGATGAGAGGGATGTGGATTGTCGTTTGATCATGGTGCATCCTACGATGCACACGCGCGATCCGCGTGGCTGGGGTTCTGGCCAATCAGAACGCAACGCACAATAGGGTCAGCGCACATGAATTATGCGCGATAATAAATCACCAAGATTGAAGGGAATCCAAATTTCCTTCGTCATTTGCCCTTGAGTTTTTTCTATGATCAACATACCCCCTCCAATGCACCGTGTTCAAATTTAACACTTTTGCAGGCTCATTTACTATATTTAGGCCATTACGTGCATTTTCTAGGCACTAATGCACATAATTCAAATCCGTACAATCGGTGCCTGAAAAAGTGCACAAAAACAATGTGAAAAATCATGCTTGTGATATTTAGTCAATTTCCATGCCTTTTACGAGGGATGGGGAGAGATTTCAAGGATATGTGTGCCAAGAGTCAACCACAAACATGTCGTTTATTAGCTTTTCAACTATAGAAAATGAAAAACATGCATGAAAAACATGATACCTGGCATGGTGCCATGGTATGAACTCAACATGCTCTGGTAAAAAATTTAGAAGGTTTAGCTAATGTCGTTACACATGCTCATCATAAATCGAACCATCACCGAGGAAGTTTCGTGGTTTCGAGAGGAAAAACAACAAGATTGAAGGGGAATCCAAATTTCCTATGTCGTTTGCCCTTGAGTTTTTTTCTATGATCAACATACCCCCTACAATGCATCATGTTCAAATTTGGCACTTTTTTGGGCTCACTAGTATATTTATGCCATTATGTGCATTTTCTAGTCATTAATGCACATAATTCAAATTTGTACAATCGGTGAATGAAAAGTGCAAAAAATGGTGTGAAAAATCATGCTTGTGGTATTTAGTCAATTTCCATGCCTTCTACGAGAGATGGGAGAGTTTTCAAGGATATGTGTGTCAAGAGTCAACCACAAACGTGTCGTTTGTTGGTTTTTCAACTCTAGAAAAATGAAAAACATGCATGAAAAGCATGATACCTGTCATGCTGCCATGGCATGACCTCACCATGCTCTGGTAAAAATTTGAGAAGGTTTGACTATTGTCGTTACACACGCTCTTCATAAATCGAACCGTCATCGAGGAAGTTTCGTGGTTTCGAGATGGAAATCCCGAAGATTGAAGGGGAATCCAAATTTCCTTCGTCGTTTCCCCTTGAGTTTTTTTTATGATCAACATACCCCTTCCAATGCACCGTGTTCAAATTTCGCACTTTTCTGAGCTCATTTACTATATTTAGGCCATTATGTGCAATTTCTAGGCACTAACGCACACAATTCAAATTCACACGATAGGTGCATAAAAAAGTGCAAAAAACAGTCTGAAAAATCACTTTTACAAGGAATGGGGACAGATTTCAAGGATATGTGTGGCAAGAGTCAACCACAAATGTGTCCGTTATTGGTTTTTCAATTTTAGAAAATGAAAAACGTGACACCTGGCATGGTGCCATGGTATGGCCTCAGTATTTCGTGGTAAAGGAATAGGTAAATTCTGACACAAGTTGTAACAACAACTCCTTGAAAACAAGAGCATCTGACAAGAAGAATCATTATTTCCAAAAGAATAAATGGTAATTTGAACTCGAATTTACGGTAACCATCATTTCACCTCCAAACTATTTACACGATGCACAAGCACAATCAACCGCTAGATTTGATTTTTTTTTTTGCGCATTTTAGGACTCATTTGCTATATTTCAGCACTTTATAGCATTTACCTGACATTTAGCGCATATACATCAAATCCCAGCTACAACTACATGGGTATGATGAGAGATATGTGGATTGTTGTTCGATCGCGGTGCATCCTATGGTGCACACGTGCGATCCGCATGGCTGGGGTTCTGCTCAATTAGAACGCAATGCACAAATAGGGTCAGCGCACACGGTTCTTAGAGGCGACGGAAATGAACCGTGTGCGATAATAAATCACCAAGATTGAAAATGGATCTCGATTGCTCTAAAACACACCGCACTATACAGTTGTCCGGCCACTACGTCCTAGAGCTCTCTCCAAGAGTCGTTCATGCCACCGCATCGCACACTAATTGGTAAGGAAGCGATGGCACTCCACCACGCCGAGTTCCTCACCTCCCGCGCCCCCACACTAACTGGTAAGGAAGCGATGGCTTCCCGCCGCGCCGAGTTCATCGCCACCCGCGACCGCACACCTACGTGGGTGGACTTTGAAGCTGCCAAGGCCGAATGGCGGTGGAGCAAGAGGCGGCCAAAGCCGCACAGAATGAGTGGAAAAGGAAAAAAGCACTCAAGAAAAGAGAGTTCCGTCACCGCAAGAAAGAAGCGGCTGCATGCGCTGATGAGGAGAGTAGGGCGAAGAGCCAAGCATGGCGGGTTACCGCCGACAAGGCTGGGAAGGAGAACGACGGCGTCTGGCCAACATGGGCCGATGCTCCACCTACCAGGATCGTGGCAGTCACTACAAAAAAGACACATTCATGACATTTTGGCCCAAACGAAAAAAAATCTGTCATGCTTATGACACTTCTATGACGATAATTGTGACAAAACCACATATCATTATATATGTGGTGGGCTCCTACTTCTATGACAAAAAATCATGATAGAAAATGGGCTTTTCATCCTGGGCGGGCCGGGGACGCACCTGCATGACATTCTTTGGGCCGTCCATGACAGAAAAACTCGTGGTAGAAGCGAGGGCGAGGAAAATTTCGGGAGTTCCCGGTTACGGTGGGTGGTCTGGGCCGAGCGATGCACGGAAGTTTGCATGTTTCTCTCGTACACATATGCGTGTGTGTGCGAGGCGTTGGGCTCTAACTGAACCCGAGCGAGGCGTTTGCTTACTGAACCTGAGCGATTGCACTAGGTACGTTAATGAACCCGAGCGATCGATCCCTTGGCTATTATCTAAACCCGAGCGATTCCTTCGCTACTGTTGCTAACTGAAGCCGATCGAACCTGCTGCCTCTTGATGAACAGTGACCGTTGTTGGGGGTTGGATGAATAGTTTCCGGTGGGGGTTGGATGAACAGAACCCCGTAGTAGTAGTAGGCCGTTGCCGCTGGATGAACAGGACCCCGATCGAGAGGAGGCCGCCACACACCCGAGCCGGTTGGGGGTGGATGAACAGGACCCCGTGGAGGGCTAGTTTAATAGTAGCCGGTGGAGGCTGGATGAACAGTAGCCCGTTGATGAACAATAGCTGGTGGAGGCTGGAGGAAGTCGACGGTGGATGAACAGTAGCCCGTGGAGGCTGGAGGAAGTCGACGGTGGATGAATAGTACCTCATGGAGACTGGAACGAGGCAGTAGACGGTGGATGAACAGTAGCCCGTGGAGTCCCATTTTGCAGTACGCCACACCCCTCCCGATGAACAGGACCCCGTTTCGACCGTAGGCGCTCCAAAACAAGTCTGTTTCCTCTGTTTTGCGGTATGTCACACCCATCCCGATCAACAGCACCCCGTTTCGATCGTAGGCACTCGAACAGAAGGTTGTTTCCTATGTTTTGTGGTACGCCACACCCTTCCGATGAGCAGGACCCCGTTTTGGCTGTTCCGTCCAAGCCGGTTGGCTCCCGCCGATGAACAGGACGCGTTCCGACCTAGTCAGTTGCCTCCCAATTGATGAACAGGACGTGTTCCGACCCAGTCGGTTGCCTCCCAATGAACATGGCACTATTTATCCGTTTCGACCCAGCCGGTTGGCTTCCAATGAACAGGATGCAGTTGCAGTACACGTTCGAGACCCCGCCCGTATGTACGTACGTGGCCGTATTTTTTGTCGTGTGGCTGTAGGTAAGCGTACACGATTTAGCCGGGACTGCCTGAACTGCTATGTCGGGGGCTCTACTACGAAACGTGCTGCTACTTACTCGGCCATGGTTCATCCTTGCAGAGAGACCGATCAACCAGTATATACATGCACGTTCGCAACCAGACAGACAACCCTGCGTATGGTTCGACTGGGTGGGTCCCAACTATCAGGGAGGATAAGGAGGCACTCCCTTGCGTGCGAAGATATATGTGGTGGGTCCCAGCTGTCAAGGGGAGGAATCATTTTTTGCGTGTATTAAGGAGGCACTTCCTTGCATGCAAAGATGTAGCTAGTGGGTCCAACTGTCAGCCTCACCGTGTACAGTCGTCTTCTTCTTTTTTTGCAGGAAATGTACTGTCGTCTTTCGATGGCTGTCGTTCGTTGACAACATTGACCACGCAGCGCCGAGAGCACCAAGGCAGTGGACGATGGCGAGGCCTGCTAAGGGAACGATGCAGAGCCGAGGAAGACGAGGGAGTGGATGCCCACGCGGAGGGGAGTACGAGGATTCACTGGTTCCGCTGCGATGTGAGGCTGCCGTTGCTGGAGAATAACACGAGGTGTGGGTGAGTAGAGGGAAGGCCTGGCTGGCGGTGGGGTTAGGGTGGGGCGGTGAGGCCTGCGCGGCAGCTCTGCCGCCCATGGGAGGCAAGAGTAGGCGGTCCCACCAGCGCTGGTTTGGGCGGCTGGAGCAAGAAGATCAGAGGTTGAAGAAGCAGCATGTTGTTGGATTAACATCCAATGGTCTAGTTGCTAGAATCATTTGTTGACTAAGTTGACAAAGCCCTGCGAACGCATCAGCTTAGTAGGCCCACAAGTCAGCCACCAAATCTGTCGGGACCCAGCTGTCATCGGGAGGAATAGTTTTTTTTGCATAATAAGGAGGCACTTCATTCCGTGCGAAGATTTTGCTGGTGGGTCCCAGCTGTCAGCAGGAGCAATCATTTTTTCGCGTAATAAGGAGGCACTTGCTTGTGTGGCTCCCTACTGTCAGCCTCTCCACTTACATCCCTGTTCCGATAGCTGTCGTTTGTTGTCACACCCTAGCTAGTTCAGGCATTAGAGTGTTGCATCATGTTTAAGTTTTTCCAGAAACTTGAAATGGGGATGATAGAACCCCCAGCCCCCTTGGAAACAACTAGGGTTTACTAAAATCTTTTTCAATGAACCTGAAATGCCCTTCTAAAATGTCCATCATTTTTGTCTTGGGTTAGAACCTCTGCCAAAACTGGTTCACATTTTTCTAGGTCATCATAAGGTCATTGAATTAAATCATATGTAACCTGCATTTGGGCATTTAAATGCTAGTAAATATTTTAAATGTCCAAATAATCCCAAACTGAAATGTTCCATGTTGGATATACTCTATGCAGTGGGCATGAGCAGTTTGGTGATTTTTGAAAGTGCCTAGGTATTTTTAGAAATGCCACAAACTTGCAGAAATTAGAAAACAGATATAAAAAAAGGAAATAAACTTACCTGGCAAAGTCACCAGCCGGCCCACCTGGCGGCCCAGCACTGTGCTGGCCCATGCCAGCCAGCTGCTTCGTCCCCGCCAGGCAGGCAGGGAGGTGACGCCGGCATGCGCGAGCCCGCCACGGCGCCAGCTGCTTGCCGCTCGAGCCGCTGGACGCCTGGACGTCCTCCACGTCGTCGCCTCGACCCCCTGGACACCTCATTCCCCCCCTGCGCCTCTCTCTCGCTCTCTCCCCACCATGGCCGACGCAGCCGCAGCCGCGCCACCATGAAACCCGCGTCCACCGTCGTCCCCGAGCCGCGCTGCCGTGTCCACGAGCTCCGTCGTCGTCCTCTCCATCGAGCAGACCGAGCCCCGAGCGCTTGTTCGCCTCGGAACCACCGCAACAGCCCCGCCCGACCTCGCCGTCGCCGGAGATCCCTTTCGCCGTCACCACTGCAGCAGCTCGTCCCCGACCTCGCCGTCTGCTCCGTCGTGACCGCCGTGAGCTCAGCTACCTCCCCATCCTTTCCGTTCTCGCTCTCGAGCCCTGCATCGACTGCACCGAGCTCGGCCGCACCCGCCGCCGCCTCAGCACGTCGCCGTCGTGGCCACAACCACGTTGGCTCGATTCCGAGCACGCCATCATCTTCGCCGCACTCGCAGGAGTCCACAGAACCACTCCACGCACCTCGTCGTGCCCCCTAGCGACGAGCCCAAGCTCGCCCGAACTCCGGCAGCCGCACAGCTCGTCGCCGGCGTCGTTTCCGGCCACGCCGGCTCCACCCATTGCCACCACTCGACGCGGCTCACTCCCCGCATCACGTAGATGTGCTCCGCCGTCGTTTTGGTCGCCGGAGCACGAATCCCGCACTGCGCCGCCGTGTCTGGCCTCGCCGGCGGCTAAACGCCGGCGGGTTTGACCCCGCTGACCCAGTTTGACCCCCCTGGGTCTATGACAGGTGGGACCCGCCTGCTAATTAACTTAGGATTAGGACTAACTAAAAATTAGTTAGACTAATGACACTGACACGCGGGACCCACTGGCCAGGTTTGACCTAGACCGGCCCCATTGACCGCTGACGTCATCCTGACGCAATGCTGACGCAATAAGTATTTCTCTGGATTTATTTTTATTCAGGAAATTCCAGAAAATACTACAAACTTCAAAAATTCATAGAAATTAATCTGTAGCTCCAAATCAAACAAATTATATATGAATTTGGATCATAAAAATCCAATCTTTCCATCTGTACTGGTTTCATGCATGTCAGAACACTTTAACCTTGCTGATTAGATGAAACAAGTTAATTCACTAATATGACCTCTTATTTTGGGTTTGCATTTGAATCCTTGATTCAAATGAACTCAAACCAACCTGTTCTAAGACGCATTAGCCAAAACACACTCATTTTGCCATGTCATAGCATGCATCATATTGTTGCATATTGCCATGTGATGATTGTGTTTCGATGTGTTCTTCGTGGTAGGTTCTGCCTCCGAGGATATTCACGAGTATCCAACTGAAGGGCAGTATTCCACTACCACTCTGTCAGGCAAGCAACCCCATTGATCATTTCGATACCAACCCATCTTCTCGCTTCTGCTCTCGTTTACTGCATTAAGACAACGTGTTTCAAACTGCTGTGTGTTGCGGTAGTTGAACCCATATCCTGTGCATGACCTGTCATTGCCACAGTAACTAGATGAAACCCACTAGCATGTGTAGGAGTTGATTGAGCCATGTCTGTGTTTCCTACCATGCTATGCCTGCTATGCTTAGAGTTGTGTCAGGTCTGGCTCATCAGGGTGATGAACTAGAGTGAATGGTTAGGTCGGTAATGAGAGTGAAGTGTTGAACATGATTTGGTAAAGGTATCGATGGAAGGCCATGTAGGAGTACATGGTGGGTTGTTTCATTGAGGCCGTCCTTAAGAACTGAGATCTGTATGCGTGATTTAAGATTCAGCTACTACCACACGTTGGGCCCTGAAATATGACCCTGCTCGACTTACTGACCCCTCTCGTCCTCCGTCCAGGAGTTGCAAGTAGTTACTGGTGTTTGTAGTTGCTGGAGGCCGTGCGCAGCGCTGACCTTAGGGGTGGGCTGTGATGCGGTAGGCACGTGGCCGGTGTACCGAGTCGCCCGTTTGGTGTCTCGGGAACCCTGCACACATCGTTTGGGGCCGTTGAGGACACCCCGACCGGATTTCCTTGCGGATGGAACCCGAATAGGCGATAAACCTGGACTAGAGACTTGTGTGGTTAGTTAGGTCGTGGTCTACACCCACGTCGGCTTTCGCTTGAAGTCTGCCGAGCACATGTCGTGTGCAGACGCTAAGTGGTGGAGACATGTGTGACGAAGTACACCCCTGCAGGGTATAAAACTATTCGAATAGCCGCGTCCGCGGTAAAGGACTACTTGGTCGCTTATGCAGTTCATAGACAAGTTAATGGTTACTACTAAAAGACTCAAGATAAGTGTGAGTACCGCGGATGGCCCTCTCGTAGGATTACGAGGGAGGATCCACGGTGGAGTATTGTGATGGTGATTAGTGGACTCGTGTGCGAAAGCTAATTTCTCAAGTGGCGTCTCGTAGGATAGTGTAGCCAAGAGTCAAAGCTGGCTTGCTGCGATAACTCCACCACCCTTCTTGAGAATGTGCATATATATTAGGATCTGTTGTAAGACTTGCTGAGTACCTTTGTACTCATGTTGCTTTAATAACTGTTGCAGACGAGAACACCGCCCCCTCCGATAGGTTCTATGTAGATCTCGACGTTGACGAGTGACTTGCCACCCAGGTGGTGACCTGAGCTTGTGAAGGGCCTATGTAGATAGACAGGCTTCGTCAAGCCTTCTTTCTTTCTAGTGTCTGTACTCAGACTAGTTGCTTCCGCATGTGCTTGTATGTTTGTATGACTTGAGTGTCGGGTCGTGTGACCCCTATCCGTATGAACATGTTATGTATGGCTCCCCGGAGCCTTTAAATAAAGTACTTTGAGTTGTAGAGTTTTGTTGTGATGCCATGTTGTATTTATACATATCGAGCATATTGTGTGTATGATTGAAATGCTTGGTATGTGTGGGATCCGACTATCTAGTTGTTTATCCTTGGCAGCCTCTCTTATGGGGAAATGTAGTCTGGTGTCTCCACTGAGCCTTGGTAGTCCGCTACAGCTCGGTTTACCGGAGTCCTGCTAGCCCAGCACTGCTGCTCCGGAACACTTAGACTGGCCGGCATGTGTTTCACTTCGTTCCTGTGTGTGTCCCTTCGGGGAAATGTCACGCGGTGATATCCGGAGTCCTGCCTAGCCTGCTGCAGCCCGGTTTCCCGGAGTCCTGCTAGCCCAGTGCTACAGCCCGGATTCACACGCTGCTGACCGACATGCTCGATGTTGATTCATGTATGCCTGTCCCCGTAAGTTAGCGCCGCTTTGGGTTCACGACTAGCCATGTCGGCCCGGGTTCTCTGTCATATGGATGCTAGCAACACTATCATATACGTGAGCCAAAAGGCGCAAACGGTCCCGGGCCATGGTAAGGCGACACCCGTGGGAATACCGTGTGTGAGGCTGCAAAGTGATATGAGGTGTTACAGGCTAGCTCGGTGTGACTTAGAATCGGGGTTCTGACAGCGTTGGCATCAGAGCCGGACTGCCTGCAGGTTCGTTGAGCCAAACTGGTCGATGTCGAGTCTAGAAATGCTTTAGTTATATGTAGGGGAATTGATTGTGGGTGGGACGTAAGGCTCTTTTTACTCCTTTACCTTATGCCCTCTGATCTGAGTCATCCTTTTCTCTTTCTACGTGGGTTAAGGACTAGGCTCTCTTCTCTCTATCAGGTTCACGTGTTACTAATCCTTAGTAACTTATATGATTGTTGGTTACAAGCCTCAGTTCAGTTTCTACTACTTCTAGTATGTTGTTAGTTGAACCAGAACCTTGATACGATGTTGTTGAGTGGCTTGCAAACTGTTGTGAATGTCTCAAATCTTTTTCTGAGCATTTACAGCCGTTATGCTGTCCGATTTCTCCTAGAAAATTCTAATGCCTTTGCTTTTTTTCGTGTTTCCAGATGGCCACTCGCACCAAGAATCAAGTGGTTCGTCTGACTCGGTGCCTCGATGTACCTGGTCACACGGCCATGCTGGTCCGAGTGATGATCGAGACAGGCTATCGATGGTATCCAGAGTATACCGTCGAAGAGCAGTTTCGAAACTTTAATCAAAGCCAATACCTTTGTACAGTCAGGATATACCCTTCCTATCCTGGAGCTACTGAACCCCTCCATTGCTCATATGGACTTGGGGTTACCATCGAGATGTCCGTGCAGGACGCTGCTTATTCGATGATGACTATGATGCGAGCCAGACTTGCCTTGCTTCGGAACACTGATTTCCGCTATATGCCAGCATCACTCCCTGGGGCACAAGGGTACTATCAGGCCCTTTACACTGACTCTATCCATGAGAATTCACTACTCCGCACCACCACCAAGTTGCTTGAGGACAAGGACCGTGAGAATCGTGCCTTGCGAATGGAGCTCTTCAACACTCGTTCTGATCACTGGGCCACTCTGACACGGTTTGCACCCGCCGTGCAGGCTGGGTATATGGACATGAGGGACTTGTACCCCGTGCGGTCTGGTCTGCCAGATTGTATGGATTGGCGTGATGTAGGAGGCATCACCCCTCCCCGTGGACCCCGTCTGCCACCGTTTGTTGGACCAAGGCCACATCCGAGTCCTTTTGGACCGCAAGCTCCACAGGACCGACTGTTTCCAGATGATCATGTTCAGCTTTCAGGAACTGAAAAGACGCCTGACATCTGCTCCCGTACTTGTGCCACCAGATTTTTCTAAGGACTTTGTTATCTATTGCGACGCCTCGCGACAAGGACTAGGTTGCATACTCATGCAAGATCGTCATGTGATTGCCTACGCTTCTCGACAGTTGCGTCCACATGAGGATAATTATCCCACACATGATCTAGAGCTTGCAGCTGTGGTCCATGCACTCAAACATGGCGACATTACCTTCTCGGTAATCGTTGCGAAATTTACACCGATCACCAAAGTCTGAAGTACATCTTCACCCAACCGGATTTGAATCTCAGGCAAAGACGTTGGGTCGAGTTGATTACGGATTATGACTTAGGAATAACTTACACCCCGGGCAAAGCCAATGTCATGGCTGATGCGCTAAGTCGTAAATCTTATTGTAACAACTTGATGTTACAACAAAGTCAACCACTTCTCCACGAGGAATTTCGCAAGTTTAACCTTCACATTGCTCC
The DNA here is from genome assembly GCA_011799875.1 of Thinopyrum elongatum. Classification (NCBI taxonomy): domain Eukaryota; kingdom Viridiplantae; phylum Streptophyta; class Magnoliopsida; order Poales; family Poaceae; genus Thinopyrum; species Thinopyrum elongatum. Next base: position 219,709,426 of record CM022300.1, on the reverse strand, counting down.
TCGAGGATTCTTATCCACCTTGGTGGCGAAACCTAACCTTACGGATCAAATCATAGCTGCCCAGAAGCGTGATAAGGGCATATCCCGCATCCAGGAGAACATTGCTAGCGGAGCTGCTAAGTGTTTCTCTATGGACGATCGAGGTGTTGTCTTCTTTGAAAACCATCTAGTGGTTCCCAAGAAACAACAACTACGGCAATTGATCCTTAAGGAAGCTCATGAATCCCCTCTCACCATTCATCCCGGTAGTACTAAAATGTATCAAGACCTACGCCAGAGGTTTTGGTGGACTAGGATGAAGAGAGAAATCGCTCAATACATTGCTAACTGCGACGTCTGTCGTCGTGTTAAAGCAGAGCATCAACGGCCTGCTGGCACCCTTCAACCTTTGGTTATTCCTGAATGGAAATGGGATAAAATCGGTACGGATTTCATTACCGGGTTTCCCAGGACCAAGAGAGGGAATAATGCTATCTTCGTCGTTGTCGATCGTCTTTCCAAAGTAGCCCACTTCCTACCTGTTCGTGAGAGTATAACCGCTAGCCAGCTAGCTGATTTTTACATCTCCCGAATAGTGTCTCTTCATGGTGTTCCATTGGAGATTAACTCAGACCGTGGAAGTCTTTTCACCTCTCGATTTTGGGAAAGTTTCCAAAATGCTATGGGAACTCGTCTCTCCTTTAGCACCGCCTTCCACCCTCAATCAAGTGGTCAAGTAGAACGAGTCAATCAAATTCTGGAAGATATGCTCCGAGCTTCTTGTGGCGCCCCCGGCTCGACCGTACACTAATCATGCACGCAAACGTGTACGATCAAGATCAGGGACTCACGGGAAGATATCACAACACAACTCTAAAACATAAATAAGTCATACAAGCATCATAATACAAGCCAGGGGCCACGAGGGCTCGAATACAAATGCTCGATCATAGACGAGTCAGCGGAAGCAACAATATCTGAGTACAGACATAGGTTAAACAAGGTGCCATAAGATGGCTAGCACAAACAGGGATACAACAGATCGAACAGGCGCAGGGCCTCCTGCCTGGGATCCTCCTAACTAATCCTGGTCGTCGGCGTCCTGGACGTAGTAGTAGGCTCCGTCCTGGTGGTAGTAGTCGTCGTAGGTGGCGTCTGGCTCCTGGGCTCCAACATCTGGTTGCGACAACCAGCAAGAAGGGAAAGGGGGGAAAAGGAGGGGGAAAGCAACCGTGAGTACTCATCCAAAGTACTCGCAAGCAAGGATCTATACTACATATGCATGGTATATGTGTAAAGAGGCAATATCGGTGGACTGAACTGCAGAATGCCAGAATAAGAGGGGGATAGCTAGTCCTGTCGAAGACTACGCTTCTGGCAGCCTTCGTCTTGAAGCAATAGAAGAGATTAGTTGGAAGTTAACCAAACAACAACGTAAAGCATAATCCTACCCGTCGATCCTCTCGTCGCCACCATGCGAGAGAGCGACCACCGGGTTATATCTGTCACTTGTAAGGATGTGTTTTATTAAGTATCCATTTCTAGTTGTCATGAGGTCGGAATACAACTCCGGGTCGTCCTTTTACCGAGGGACACGGCTATTCGAATAGATAAACTTCCCTGCAGGGGTGCACCACATATTCCCCAACACGCTCGATCCCCTTTGGCCGGACACACTTTCCTGGGTCATGCCCGGCCTCGGAAGATCCACACGTCGCAGCCCCACCTAGGCTCAACAGAGAGGTCAGCACGCCGGACTAATCCTAGGCACTCTGGGGTCTGGGCCCATCGCCCAGTGCGCTCCTGCACGTTGCGTACGCGGCCGCGAGCAGACCTAGCAACCCACACGATCACGGCGGTTACGTTAGCGCGGTCCAACACGGCGCGCGCTGCTCGGTCGCTGACGTCAAGAAGGCTTCAGCTGATACCACGACGCCGGGATACCCATAACTACTCCCGCGTAGTTGGTTAGTGCGTATAGGCCAGTGGCCAGACTCAGATCAAATATCCAATCTCGTTAAACGTGTTATTATGAAGTAAACGCGAACGCCGACCAGGGCCTGGCCCACCTGTCTCCTAGGTGGTCACAACCTGCCCTGTCGCTCCGCCACAAAGATCCACTCAACGGGCCGTTGGGACAAAGGTCCTTTCAGCCCCCAATCCGTGAATCACTCGCGGGTACTCTTCGAGCCGACCCGACTTTAGTCACCATCTGAATAGTATGCATATATGTATAGTATACACCCGCGATCACCTCCCGAGTGATCACGGCCCGATAGTATAGCAAGGCAGACTGACAAGAATGCAGGGCCAATGATGATAAACTAGCATCCTACACTAGGCATTTAGGATTGCAGGTAAGGTATCAACAACAGTAGCAACAATGACAGGCTATGCAGCAGAATAGGATTAACCGAAAGCAGTATCATGCTACACTACTCTAATGCAAGCAGTATAGAGGAGAATAGGCGATATCTGGTGATCAAGGGGGGGGCTTGCCTGGTTGCTCTGGCAAGTAGGGGTCGTCAACAACGTAGTCGGTCGGGGCACCAGCAGCTGCGTCGGTCTCGTAGTCTACCGAAGAGAAGAGGGGGAAGAAACAGTAAACACACGGCAATAATGCAACAGGGATGCATGACATGTCTAAACGCAGGGCCAGGGTGATATACAGCCTAACTAAGAGATTTAGTTAATTTAGGAATTTATTCGGATTTATTTAATTAAGGTTGGACACTATTCATTTATCGAAATCGGTCTAATTGTTCAACGTTCTCATAGCTGCGGGCGTCTGACGGAGATACCGAGGGCGTATCCGGGTTCGTATCGTCGTTCTGAGCAAGTTTCATGTATAAAATATTTTCATCGGAGTTACGGTTTAAAAGATATGATTTTCTAAAGTTTTTATTAATTTCTGAAATTTTAATTAATTATTTAATTCAACATTATCCGAAACAGTAATTGATGACGTCAGCATGACATCATGCTGACGTCAGCAGTTAATTAAGTTAATTACTAATTACTGTTTAATTAACACTAATCAGTTAATTAGATTAACCTAATCAGGATTAATTAACTAATTAATTAATTAATTAATTAATTAATTAATTATTTTAATTATTTATTTTTATTTCTATTTTCTCAATAACTGTTTCTGGGCCGTGGGCCCCATTCGTCAGCGTCACAGGGGTTCGGGCCCCACTGGGCAGTGGCCCAGGGGCGGACACGTCCGGGGCGTGCCCCTTTCGGGACCGGACATGTCCGGTGCCCAAAAGGGGACGCACGGGCGGTCGGCGGGCGCGGGCGCCGGCGAGGCCACGGCAGGGCCGGAGGCGGGGCGGCGGCGCGGTGGCTGGAGCGGCCGCGGGCGGCAGCGCGGTGGCTGGAGCGGCAGCGGGCGGCGGTCGCGCGGAGGCGAAGCGGGGGGGGCGGAGGAGCGACGCGGGCGCGCGAGCGAGGGCAGTGGGCGGCGCGCGCGCGCGTGCGGCAGAGCGCGGCGAGGCTGCGGTGCGCGCGGGCGCGTGCGCGAGCAGAGAGGGGGGGAGAGGCCCGAGGCCTCACCGGGATCCGTAGGGACGGGGCAGCGGGGGTCGGGGTGGTCGACGGGGACGACGGCGATGGGGAGGCAGGCCGGCGGGGACAAGGCGGCGACGTAGACGAGGCAGACCTGCGAGGGAGAGCTCCGGGCGGTGGCGTCGTGCGGCGAGGGCGAGGCGGCGCGGTCGGGCGCGTCGGGGCGAACGGCGTCGAGGGAGCAGGCCGGCGAGGGAGAGCGGGATCCGGACGGCGGCGTCCAACGGCGACGGCGAGGCGGCGCGGTCGTCGCCGTGACCGAGGGACGGGGTCGTTCCCGCGATCCCGATCCCGATCTGGATCGGGAGGTGGGGGCTGACGAGGGGGAGGCGGCGACGGGGCGGCGTCGGCGAGCGCGTCGGCGACGAGGCGGACGGGATCGGGCCTGCGCCCGATCCAGATGGGGGGGGTAGGAGAAACGAGGGGGATGGGGGGATCGGGGGTAGGGTTAGGGTTTGGCCGGGGGGTGGCCGGCTAAGTAGGCGCCGGCTGGCCGGCCTGGCGGCCCGGTGGCTTGCTGGCCGAGGCCCAGTCGGGGGGGGGGTTCCTTTATCCTTTTCTGTTTCTTTTTTTTCCTTTTCTTTATCCTCTTTTCTCTCCTGTTAAATGTTTAGGCCTCAAATGGTTTTTGTAAAAAGTGTGACCTATTTCATAAATACCAGTGCATTATTCCTTAACACCTAAAATTAGTTTGGACAAACATAATTCCATATTTATTTCAGATTTAATAATGGTTATTAAATATTATCTTTATCCACTGTTTGAGGTTGTTCGAGTCACCTTCCAATTCCAATGATGTTGGTTTCAATTTTAGAATAGCCTCTGGAATATTTGTTACTTACTGACATTTTAGTTTCTATGTTGGACAACTTTTACATTCCACTTTCATTTAAATTTGAATTTGACTTAGGGAGTTGAAATGCAATATGATGCTAATGATGATTATGCACTATTAATCATGATGACATGCCTCATCAAAAGGGTGATCTCTGTAGCTTAATACAGGGGTGTTACACTTCTTGTCATCTCTTTTGGTATGGATTGGGAAAATGTCTTCCATTCGCCGAATTCGCTTATAACAATAGTTATCAAGCTAGCTTGGGCAGCCCTTTCGAAGTTCTCTATGGACGAAAATGCCGAACGCCTCTTACCTGGTCAGAAACCGGGGAAAGACAACTCTTTGGCCCGGATATGATTCAGAAAGCAGAAGAGCAGTTCGCATTATTCGTGAGAAATTGAAACAGCCCAATCTCGTCAAAAGAGCCAATATACCGCAAACATAAGCTCATGACTTATGAAGTTGGCGAGAAGGCTTACCTTCGGGTTACTCCTCTGAAGGGAACCCATCGATTCGGTATCAAGGGTAAATTGGCTCCTCGTTACATTGGACCCTTTCGCATTCTTGCCAAACGAGGAGAAGTTGCCTACCAATTGGAACTACCTCCGCATCTCTCCAGAGTTCATGATGTCTTCCACGTTTCTCACTCAGGCGTTGCTTCTCGGACCCTATCCGTGAAGTGGACCACGAAACGCTGATCTCCGAGATAATCTCACATATCGGAATATCCCGTTCGTATCCTTGACCAAGCCGAACGTACCACTCGACGCAGAATATCAACTTTCTCAAGGTTCAATGGTCACACACATTCCGAGAAAGAAGCTACTTGGGAAGGGAGGATCGTCTTCGACTTGAGTACCCCCACCTTCTTCCCGGAGGATCCTAAATCTCGGGACGAGATTCTTTTGAGTGGGGGTGAGTTGTCCACACCCTAGCTAGTTCAGGCATTAGAGTGTTGCATCATGTTTAAGTTTTTCCAGAAACTTGAAATGGGGATGATAGAACCCCCAGCCCCCTTGGAAACAACTAGGGTTTACTAAAATCTTTTTCAATGAACCTGAAATGCCCTTCTAAAATGTCCATCATTTTTGTCTTGGGTTAGAACCTCTGCCAAAACTGGTTCACATTTTTCTAGGTCATCATAAGGTCATTGAATTAAATCATATGTAACCTGCATTTGGGCATTTAAATGCTAGTAAATATTTTAAATGTCCAAATAATCCCAAACTGAAATGTTCCATGTTGGATATACTCTATACAGTGGGCATGAGCAGTTTGGTGATTTTTGAAAGTGCCTAGGTATTTTTAGAAATGCCACAAACTTGTAGAAATTAGAAAACAGATATAAAAAAAAGGAAATAAACTTACCTGGCAAAGTCACCAGCCGGCCCACCTGGCGGCCCAGCACTGTGCTGGCCCATGCCAGCCAGCTGCTTCGTCCCCGCCAGGCAGGCAGGGAGGTGACGCCGGCGTGCGCGAGCCCGCCACGGCGCCAGCTGCTTGCCGCTCGAGCCGCTGGACGCCTGGACGTCCTCCACGTGGTCGCCTCGACCCCCTGGACACCTCATTCCCCCCCTGCGCCTCTCTCTTGCTCTCTCCCCACCATAGCCGACACAGCCGCAGCCGCGCCACCGTGAAACCCGCGTCCACCGTCGTCCCCGAGCCGCGCTGCCGTGTCCACGAGCTCCGTCGTCGTCCTCTCCATCGAGCAGACCGAGCCCCGAGCGCTTGTTCGCCTCGGAACCACCGCAACAGCCCCGCCCGACCTCGCCGTCGCCGGAGATCCCTTTCGCCGTCACCACCGCAGCAGCTCGTCCCCGACCTCGCCGTCTGCTCCGTCGTGACCGCCGTGAGCTCAGCTACCTCCCCATCCTTTCTGTTCTCGCTCTCGAGCCCTGCATCGACTGCACCGAGCTCGGCCGCACCCGCCGCCGCCTCAGCACGTCGCCGTCGTGGCCACAGCCACGTTGGCTCGATTCCGAGCACGCCATCGTCTTCGCCGCACTCGCAGGAGTCCACAGAACCACTCCACGCACCTCGCCGTGCCCCCTAGCGATGAGCCCAAGCTCGCCCGAACTCCGGCAGCCGCACAGCTCGTCGCCGGCGTCGTTTCCGGCCACCCCAGCTCCACCCACTGCCACCACTCGACGCGGCTCACTCCCCGCATCATGTAGATGTGCTCCGCCGTCATTTTGGTCGCCGGAGCACGAATCCCGCACTGCGCCGCCGTGTCTGGCCTCGCCGGCGGCTAAACGCCGGCGGGTTTGACCCCGCTAACCCAGTTTGACCCCCCCTGGGTCTATGACAGGTGGGACCCGCCTGCTAATTAACTTAGGATTAGGACTAACTAAAAATTAGTTAGACTAATGACACTGACACGCGGGACCCACTGGCCAGGTTTGACCTGGACCGGCCCCGTTGACCGCTGACGTCATCCTGACGCAATAAGTATTTCTCTGGATTTATTTTTATTCAGGAAATTCCAGAAAATACTACAAACTTCAAAAATTCATAGAAATTAATCTGTAGCTCCAAATCAAACAAATTATATATGAATTTGGATCAGAAAAATCCAATCTTTCCATCTGTACTGGTTTCATGCATGTCAAAACACTTTAACCTTGCTGATTAGATGAAACAAGTTAATGCACTAATATCACCTCTTATTTTGGGTTTGCATTTGAATCCTTGATTCAAATGAACTCAAACCAACCTGTCCTAAGATGCATTAGCCAAAACACACTCATTTTGCCATGTCATAGCATGCATCATATTGTTGCATATTGCCATGTGATGATTGTGTTTCGATGTGTTCTTCGTGGTAGGTTCTGCCTCCGAGGATATTCACGAGTATCCAACTGAAGGGCAGTATTCCACTACCACTCTGTCAGGCAAGCAACCCCATTGATCATTTTGATACCAACCCATCTTCTCGCTTCTGCTCTCGTTTACTGCATTAAGACAACGCGTTTCAAACTGCTGTGTGTTGCGGTAGTTGAACCCATATCCTCTGCATGACCTGTCATTGCCACAGTAACTAGATGAAACCCACTAGCATGTGTAGGAGTTGATTGAGCCATGTCTGTGTTTCCTACCATGCTATGCCTGCTATGCTTAGAGTTGTGTCAGGTCTGGCTCATCAGGGTGATGAACTAGAGTGAATGGTTGTGTCGGTAATGAGAGTGAAGTGTTGAACATGATTTGGTAAAGGTATCGATGGAAGGCCATGTAGGAGTACATGGTGGGTTGTTTCATTGAGGCCGTCCTTAAGAACTGAGATATGTATGCGTGATTTAAGATTCAGCTACTACCACACGTTGGGCCCTGAAATATGACCCCGCTCGACTTACTGACCCCTCTCGTCCTCTGTCCAGGAGTTGCAAGTAGTTACTGGTGTTTGTAGTTGCTGGAGGCCGTGCGCAGCGCTGACCTTAGGGGTGGGCTGTGATGCGGTAGGCACGTGGCCGGTGTACCGAGTCGCCCGTTTGGTGTCTCGGGAACCCTGCACACATCGTTTGGGGCCGTTGAGGACACCACGGCCGGATTTCCTTGCGGATGGAACCCGAATAGGCGATAAACCTGGACTAGAGACTTGTGTGGTTAGTCAGGTCGTGGTCTACACCCACGTCGGCTTTCGCTTGAAGTCTGCCGAGCACATGTCGTGTGCAGACGCTAAGTGGTGGAGACATGTGTGACGAAGTACACCCCTGCAGGGTATAAAACTATTCGAATAGCCGCGTCCGCGGTAAAGGACTACTTGGTCGCTTATGCAGTTCATAGACAAGTTAATGGTTACTACTAAAAGACTCAAGATAAGTGTGAGTACCGCGGATGGCCCTCTCGTAGGATTACGAGGGAGGATCCACGGTAGAGTATTGTGATGGTGATTAGTGGACTCGTGTGCGAAAGCTAATTTCTCAAGTGGTGTCTCGTAGGATAGTGTAGCCAAGAGTCAAAGCTGGCTTGCTGCGATAACTCCACCACCCTTCTTGAGAATGTGCATATATATTAGGATCTGTTGTAAGACTTGCTGAGTACCTTTGTACTCATGTTGCTTTAATAACTGTTGCAGACGAGAACACCGCCCCCTCCGATGGGTTCTATGTAGATCTCGACGTTGACGAGTGACTTGCCACCCACGTGGTGACCTGAGCTTGTGAAGGGCCTATGTAGATAGACAGGCTTCGTCAAGCCTTCTTTCTTTCTAGTGTCTGTACTCAGACTAGTTGCTTCCGCATGTGCTTGTATGTTTGTATGACTTGAGTGTCGGGTCATGTGACCCCTATCCGTATGAACATGTTATGTATGGCTCCCCGGAGCCTTTAAATAAAGTACTTTGAGTTGTAGAGTTTTGTTGTGATGCCATGTTGTATTTATACATATCGAGCATATTGTGTGTATGATTGAAATGCTTGGTATGTGTGGGATCCGACTATCTAGTTGTTTATCCTTGGTAGCCTCTCTTATGGGGAAATGTAGTCTGGTGTCTCCACTGAGCCTTGGTAGTCCGCTACAGCCCAGTTTACCGGAGTCCTGCTAGCCCAGCACTGCTGCTCCGGAACACTTAGACTGGCCGGCATGTGTTTCACTTCGTTCCTGTGTCTGTCCCTTCGGGGAAATGTCACGCGGTGATATCCGGAGTCCTGCCTAGCCTGCTGCAGCCCGGTTTCCCGGAGTCCTGCTAGCCCAGTGCTACAGCCCGGATTCACACGCTGCTGACCGACATGCTCGATGTTGATTCATGTATGCCTGTCCCCGTAAGTTAGCGCCGCTTTGGGTTCACGACTAGCCATGTCGGCCCGGGTTCTCTGTCATATGGATGCTAGCAACACTATCATATACGTGAGCCAAAAGGCGCAAACGGTCCCGGGCCATGGTAAGGCGACACCCGTGGGAATACTGTGCGTGAGGCTACAAAGTGATATGAGGTGTTACAGGCTAGATCGGTGTGACTTAGAATCGGGGTTCTGACATTTGTTGACCATGTTGACCACGCCGCGCTGAGATCACCAATGCGGTGGACGACGGTGAGGCCCAGGAAGGGAACGACTCGGAGCCGGCGAAGCCAAAGCAGTGGATGCCCACCTGAGGGGAGTACGAGGGTTATAACTGGTTCTGATGCGGCGTGGGGCTGTAGTCGATGGAGAATAACAGGAGGTGTGAAGGGGGTGGATGGATAGCATGGCCGGGGGTGGGGTAGCACTTCATAGCGATGCGTGCTAAGCAGAGCCGCTAGCCGCCAGAGGCCAGAGCAGGTGGTCCCGGCGACGCTGGAGGAAGAAGACGAGAGATTGAAGGTGCATGCCAGCCAGTAGATATAAACCCAATGGCTGTGGATGTCAGAATCATTTGTTGACTAAGTTGACAAAGCCTTGCGTAGGCTTTGACCTATTGGCCCACATGTCAGCCTGCAAAAATGTGGCATATATTTAACCCATGTTTTCTAGAATTTATAGTCCATTTTGCGGGGCTGGGTGAACAAATAATTTAGAGTCAATGCGGCCCATTTAATTTTTTCTAAGAAATCACAGCCCATTTGCACTTTCTTGAAATACATGAATTAGCTGGGCTTGTCCTATATTTAATGTTAGGTTAGAAGGAGCAATTAATATCAAAAAATAAATTGGAGCTACACATTTTATTATATATAAAATTAATAAATTAGCGAGTTATTGCTCAAAAGAAAAATGAGCGCGTTATTATTACATTGGTCCTCAAAATCTTCGCAAACTTTTGTACGCAATCACCAGGATTTTCCTTGCCTGAGAGTCAAAAACAACCAGGATTTTCTTTGCCAACTTATGTTAAACATTTATTTTTATAAGTTAATAAGACGTGGGATGTTTTTATAATGTATATATAAGTTTCTATTAAATATACGATAATTGTAATAATATAAATATGTATATAATGTGGTTAGAAGGGAAAACATAAATTGGACACTGCATTATTATTCTTATATATAGATAAATGGAACAGAGATCCGCATTTTATTAAAAAAATACATTGGGCTACCGATGTTTAAGAAAAAGTAAAACCTACGCTGGAGGCCCATAGGCCGGTACGTACATGATGGACCTCAAAAAATAAGTTGAAACCACTGTGTCGGTATGTCGTGGGCTATGCATGTTAAAAATAAAACATAGGCCTAGCTGATACTTGTTCGCCCTCTGAAAAAATAATACCAGCTAGATCCCCGATCCCCCTAAAAAAAGCTCCCCGATGACCATCATCATTGGAAATTTATTTCGTTTATTGACTAGGTTGACAAACCCGTTGGCCCCAACGTCAGTATACAATTAGGAGGAAGCTTTTTTTCCAATGAGGCACTTGCTTGCGTACGGCCTTGCACCTGGTGGGTCCCCACTGTCAGCCTCTCGGTGTACAGTCCTCTCCGGATTCCTCTTGTTTGTTGAGCATCTTGACAACAGCATACGGCGGCGCCGCGGCGAGCGCACACGGACAGGAAAGAACCGGAGTCGGGGAAGACACCTTCATTCTTTCGAACATACCGTAGTAGCTCGGTGGCTGCAGCACTCTCACCCAAAAGTTGTACTGCTCGGGTTCGATTCCAACTGGTGCAGTTGAAAAATATCTAACACTTGCCAAAATTTCGTCCCTAGTTTACCCAGTTTTTCGCACACTCAACATTGTCTTGGCATTTTGAAAATAGCATATCTTTTTGACTTTGCATCATATGAAGATGTGCCATACATCAATGTTGATCAGCATGATGTTAACTTGTTGTTAGTTCCATTTTTTACCATGAATAAAATTTCCAACATTCTGTTATCCATGTTTGAAAAGTGCATGTTGATTTAAATGCTCTACCTCTCAAACATGCAGTTTCTTATCTGAAAATCACTTGGACAAGCAGCCATCACCGGTGTTGGATTCGATGACGCGCTTCTTCAATCCCCCGGCAGTGCAAGGGGGAAATAAAATTCCATCCCGTGCTGGTGGCTGGGGAATGGAGCAAACTGGATTAAAGAGGGGGCCGGCAGCGCGACTGAAGAAGCACATCAGACGTGATTTTTTTTAAGTGGATGGCTCTCGATGGCATTTTTTTTACTTGCCTCTGCACCATACAACTTGTATTTTTAGCCTCCCAGTCCGTGGTGGACCAGCAACCCATTTGCTGGGCGGGCCAACCTACAGAAAGCAGCACTTGATTTTTCATCATGGCCCAAAAACAACGCAGTACAATGTTTGTTTTGAGGCCGAAAACATTACGGCAGGGGTTGAGCGAGGGAGGGGGAAGACAGCAAAAAGATAAAAAAAAGAGCTGATGCGCCGTTGCTACCCTAACAAGTAGGTGCAATTCTTCTCGGGAAGAAGGTGTGTCATTGACACTAACACGTCACAATCCCACAGTAGACATTCTAACAAGTTCACACACAGGTACAACAGAAAAGGTCAACATTCGTATCAAACTCAAGTTCACAGGACACGTTCATATTCATAGCAAACATTCACAATGAACAACTCAAAAGATTCATATATACACAAGTTCAGCATGTCTATGCATCAAAATGATTGATAGATCACAAGACAATATTCATAGCTAACATTCACAAAAAGATTCAGATATACACAAGTTCAGCATGTTTATGCTTCGAAATGATAGAGAGATCACAGCCAATATCATCCATCGACAAACTTTAATTACCTAGGGTACATACTAGTAAATGGTGTTCACTCGGTGGCACTTCTTGCTAAAATTAATGCTTGTACGAGCAAAATTTCAAGTACATAAGAGGCAGCATAGACAATCTGAACTTTGCTTGTAGGTTTATCCTCGAGATAGTGGCCTCGATGCCAAGGGAGGTTTGAGCAACTTGGCCACTACTTTCATTCAACTAGTTTACTGGCTCATCTTTGTCCTGTAGCTCGCCAAAATTGTACATTGCAGACAAGAAAGGAGACGGTCGATAAAATGAACCACCCAAATCTTTTGTGCGGTTCAACTAAAATGGAGCATCCCTGGCGTGCAGACTGATTAAGTGCCAGATGAATATAGCGTCAACCAACTTGTCTGGAATCTTTAGAGTCCATGCCATACAGTTCGCTACCAGCATACGTGGCAATAACCAAAAGGCACAAGTTGGGACCAAAGACTGGACTGCGTTTTTTGGGCTATGCGCCAAGCAATATTGTTGGCGTTCACTCTGGCACTTCTTCTTGTCAACATTGATGCTTGTCTGAGTGAACTTTGGAGTACATAGCAGCAGCATAAATATCTGTCCATCTGATCTTTTTGTGCAGTTCTACTAAAATTGCCCAATGTAATGATTTGCCTGCGAGTTCAGGCTCCAAGTTACTCCTTTATGAAATCGGCCAACAATAGGACAATACCAAATTACCAATACATATGACAAGCACAATAATCAGGATAAATACCGGTACCAACTTGTGTGAGGAAGCATATCAATTAGTATTTCCTTTGATTGCAAGCTGAGATAAGCGACTGGCAGGAAAGGAAGGATGCAGTCGAGGCAATAAAGCACCCAAAGTTTTTGTGCAGTTCCACCAAAATTGAGCATCCATGTTGGCACATATATTGAGAGTGAAATTATTGTAATAGTATGACTAGTTGATGAAACATACACTAACAAAGAGAAGCATGCTCATTATCTTAATGGGTAAAGTTAGCAACATAGTAGTCTTGCTTAAAGAGAGGTTTATTTAATAAGTGCCAATTAGCTCAACACTCAAAGCATTGCCATGTATCATAGGTTGCAAAAATTTAATGTGCAAAGATAAAGGAGTTTCTCATGACAGTAGCAACACAGTAACACGATAGAAATAGAGATGACAGCAAACTAACATGGATGAAGGCCTTAGGCCGGTACCAACCTGAGCAAGAAGCTTATTCAAGTAGTCCCAGAAGAGATGATAAATCACTCACTAGAATCATTCAATAGTATATATTTTTGTCCACTTCAAATGTATGGTTGACATCACTCTTGTTTACCAGTGGTGAGATTATATCGAAAGATTATTAAGAATTTCCAGCAGAGTTAAAGCACTGGTTGGGATACAGTTCATTGTATTCTCTTGTGCAGTTCCACTAAAATGTACGATTGGCATAACATGAACCCTGTTTGCACAAGTAGGAACAAGGTGAAACCTTCATTAGCTTAGTGAGAAAGGATAGAAAGACATTAGCATATTACTTTAACAGTAGCGTCAAATTCATGATGACAATACAGTAGCAAAACATTGCCTCATTGAACCAGTGGTAATAAATTGACATGCAAAACAATAGCATTATTATCTGATGACACTACCAAGATCCCCTCCCTGCTCCACCACATGGTCCACCTCCACACACACATACACATGTACATGATTCAGCATAGGGTGCTACTAAAGATTTGTTTAACTCCGACAGGAAAATTAGGCAGTGATTAATTAGTGCTGCTTAAGTACTCCTAATTGATTAAGTTACCTTGCAGGAGAGACAACAGAAGTGGAAGGGCTCCTGGAGGATCGTCTCACATGTAAGGGAGACGTTGCCGGAGCCCTTGAATGGCCTCGACTGAGACCTCGGCTTCAGGAAGATCACCTTGGCACTGTTGATCGTGTAGAGCTGGGTCACACATCCATCCAGAATCCAATTAATTAGTATGATGTGTCGTCAAGCCAAGTACTACTCTGCTATGTACTACAAGTGCATTTCTTCAAGTAAATTAATACCAGTAGCAACACAGCAAAACAATACCACTAGCAAGATGTCAGGATAAAATAGGACGGTACCATCGTGTGATCTTCTTCATTTCCTTCTTCTTCTTCTTCTTCTTCTTCTTCTTCGTCTTCCTCTTCTTGCTCTATTTCTCTTTCTCCTCACCAATTGGTGAAACCAAGTACATGATTGGCCTTCTATTTCAGATTTAGTTTTGTCAGTGAGGGAGTACAAGTGTACTAGTAAACAATAGCATTATTTTCTCATGGCAGTTGCAAAATAGAGGTGAACACATGCATTAAATATCATTCTTACCTAAAGGAAGGTTATGGTGCCAATATGGAGGATGAAGATTGAAACATAGATCTCCCTTTGTGCAGTTCCACCGAAATGAACCAACGGTTCCATTGTGACATTCTAGTTAAACTGCACAAAAATCACTTCTTTTAAGAAATGTTTTGTGTAGTGCACCAAAAGGTCGCAATAGCAATGAGGTGAAATGGATATCCCTGTTTGCACAAAAAGCTACAGAGGAAACAGTCAGAGTCTCAAATAATTACTGGCAAAAACAATTGGTCAAACTTGTCATGACTTATAACAGTGGCATGGCTTCATTTTACCAGGGGCATTAGATTAACGACAGCTAAATATTTGCTATAAGGGCATGGGACAGTGGGTGCACCAGCAGTCCAGCACCATGTACCTAAACCAGGGCATAAAGTGGTGATTCAGAGTTTGTTGCCCCGGGAAACAAACATCCAAGCAAAATATCTGGGTTGGTCCTATTTTTTTCACTTTAGCCACCTATTCGTATGTGTGGATAGCAAATCTAGTCCTGGTCATACCATTGTGTATAGCGTTTCCCCTATATTTCCCTTTTCGACCAAGAGACCGGTTGGATGGCCAGTCTGTACTACTTTCACCCCCCTTCTGTCCTTTTTGTACCAAGTCCGATGTACATACTAACTTTCCCCCTTTATTTCCTATTTGAACCCAGTACAAGATTTGATTCCATGAAGTAGCTTTACCTCTAATAATAGAAAAAAATAGGTGGCGTTGGACCATCCGATTGAGCCTAGCTACGAGGGGGGCTGAGAGGTAGAAAATGATGCACATGCAGCGACATAGAAAGTTGGGGAAGTAGAGATAGGCCGGTTTCGAAGGAAGATATACCTGAAGGTCGTCAGGGTGTGGATAGGTGGGCGGTGGGAGGCCGGATCCACCCACACTAGGGCAGCGACGAAGGGATCGGAGGACCTCTCTTGCCAGCGCTCGGCCAGAGATAAAGGTGCGGCCGGCAGTGGGTCTCCTCCCTCGCCGTCGACGACGGCCTAAACGCTGCCACTCCTCCCCTTCACCAGTGGAGGTGGATTAATGAGCTGCTTGGCTCATTAAGCTCATGCTCCTTAAGGCTTGGCTCGTTAAGCTTGGAAAGATTAACGAGCAAAAAACCCTGCTCGGCTCAGTTCATTTCAAGCTCGTTAAGACCGTGAGTGCTCGTTAACAATTTTGTCACGTAAGATGAAACATGTGTTGTGTTGTTACTAACAAACTTAGCGTGAAACGTGTTAGCTCGTTCATTAAGCTCGTTAAGAAATTGATGATTGGCTTTGTTCATTAAGAAGCGACCCACGAGCATAACAAGCCGAATTATCGAGGGCTCATTAAGCTCGTGAGCTATGAGCTTTTGGTCAAGCCCTAATGGTGTGCCAGGTCGCACTTTGTATCGTTCATGTCTGGTAATAGACGCTCAGTTAAGTGAACAACCATGGGCTCGTAAAATTTGCGAATAAGCCCAAGGATCTATACTGGTGCCATGTCACTTGTAGTCTTCACACAAAAATAAGGCAGGCTGTAGAGGAGCTGCTAAGCTAATTATATTAGTAATCAATATTTACATGCATGGGGAAGGAGGGGAGCACACCTGATTGGAGGGAGAAGGCAGCATTTGCTTTTAAAGGGCTGCATGCAGCTCTTTTTCTCTCGTGCTGCGCGTTACAGCCCGACGATAAGTGAAGCGCTGGCTTCAGTCTCTCTCCACCCTTCTCTATCTTCCAGATGGGATTTTGATGATGTGGAATGGCTTATAGCCAGCTGACTAGGCTCTATTATACTAGCTCTTACATTGTTTCACAGACATGCGGGACATCAAGCATCCGGGCACGCGTGTCATCCACCAAATCACAGCGAAGTGCTGCAGTCGAGACTCACCAGTCACCCCGGTGTGGCCGTCATGACCCATCATATCACAAAACCCACACCTTTACCAGCAGTGGTAAAGTGATCTCAAAGTTGGACGGGACGAAGCAACCATCATTTCACTCGTTGAAGCCCTTTCTCCCCTATCTTGAAGAAAACCTCACTCCAGGCTACTCACTTCTGCCATTTTTCTTCTGTACCGACGAAGGAAAGGTGGGCGAATCAGTGATGCTACTCTATTTTCATTCCAAGAATCTTCTTTTTGTGAAGCACCGACCGATTCTCATTGCCTATTCTTTTCCCGTTTTCATTGCGATTGTGGTATCCTTCTGATTGCTTTTTGTTTGTCAGTTTATCGATGGATCCTGGAGCACTAGGCAAAGAGTTGCCGGCGGACAACCCACTCGAGACATAGATCTCTAGGAAGCGAGCATCAGCCAACGAGTTGGCGATGTTGGCGGGCCAACCCATGGAGACGAAGAACTCCAAGAAACAAGCACTGGCCAAAGAGTTGACGACGTTGGCGGACAAAATCCTGAACAAATAAAGCTAGAAGAACAGCAAGGGCCCCACCGTGCCTACCCCAGAAACTCTAATGGCCACCTATGTGAGGCTCAAGGCCGGGTTTGAGGAGATAGTCGCCGTTGAGAAGCAGTATTTCCCTGGCAAGGCGATGGCCCCCTTCGAGGAGATGGCCCCCGGAGGGATGGGATCCCCCAGTGAACTGCACAAGGTTAAAAAAATGGCTTACCATAGTTGTGGTTTTTGATTATTTGCAATGTGCTTACTAATATGTTAGGGTTGTGCAAGTGCCGGTGGACGTCCTTGATGATTCCGATGTCGCGGTCTGTCCTGTGGACATCGCCCCAGAGATTAATTCCCATGCTGTTGTCCGTCCTATGGACATCGCCCCAGAGATCGATTCCCATGCCGCTCTCCGTCCCGTGGACATCGCCCCAGAGATCGATTCCCATGCCGCTCTCCGTCCTGTGGACATTGCCCCAGAGATCGACGACGAGAAATAGTTGGTCGCACAAATCTTTCAACGTAGTTTGCATTGTGTTTAATTCCCAGAACAATGCGTGTTATCAAACCGTCCTAGGGCTAGTGCACTCTCTTGTGTTTGCGGTACTTGCTACTTTTATTTGATAGTGAATCATGCAAACCCTCTCTGAGTTATGGAAACAGATGTATCCTCGCCAGCTTTTGATGTAATATATGGCAGGAGTGGTTAGACGTAAGTTTGAACTGTTTATCATATAAGCAGGACTTGTTTGATGAAAAAATGGTTTGATGATTCTTGGTGTCAAACCTCGATTGATTCTGCGCTGTGTTAGTAGGCTAGGTACTCTATGAGCTATAGTACTTGCAAACACTCACCAAAGAGAAATGTTGGGGATGATGAGCTTGTGGTACGCTTATAGGTCTGGTCGTCGATCGGGCAATAGCCCAAGCTCCTAAAATTCTATCAGACAATAGTCCACAATTATACATTAATTCACATGAAACTCAAAGAGTTGGTGCACGCATACATTCACATTAATAGCCAGCATTCAGAACAAAATTGGCACGTATTTGTAACATGTGTGAATGTGTAATTTTTTTCCTGGACGCGTGAATATGTAGTGACATCATACTTTCGGAATGGCTACAGAGAGTGTGTACATGTTCTAGAAAGGGGTTGTGGGATGGAGAGAGATCTAGAGAGAGAGAAAGGCCCTCCATTTATTTCTAGTCGTCTACAAAATCATAGCAGTACAGAGACGTACAAATCCTAGATTTAGGTGGGCTAGTTTGGCCTAGTGGGTTTGAGTGATATGACGTGCTACAATGGCGTCCAGTCTTCGCGTGTGGTAGTAGTATTGCTGGTACAGTAAGTTTTCTTGAAGAAGCGGATTCAATGAAGTCATGATGGTTCCTTCGTCCGAGCAACTTACAGTGGGAAAGGTTGGGCCTGCGATTTGACGGCTCATTAGTCATTTATTACTGAGGTGCTACGACCGGGGTGAGTGTCCCCTGCATTACTGTGTGATGCACTATAATTTTGGTGCATGGCAAGTGTACCAGGATGGTCGACGTCCCACATGTCGACGAATGGAAGTATTCTAATTTTGAGGAGGAGTGTGAAACACGGCAGCCCAGTGAACTTGGCCTCCATGTGCACAACTCCCTGCGTCCGTGAAAGACTGTACATATAGAGATTTACACATTGACCAAGAGGAACTGGAACTCCATGGCATAATTAATGCCCAAAAGTAGCAGACTTATGTGTGCATGCGACCATTGAGAGAAGAAGATTAAATGAAGGTTGTTGCATGCTGTAACTAATGATAGACATGCGGCCTATAGCTAGAGCACAAGTGGGTGCATTAGTCAATCAATACCGATTACATTAAAGGCTAAGTGCATTGGAAGTGTAGATGTACACTCTTTGTTGGAAAATTTCCAAATGCTAGATGTACAGTTTTTCACGGACCGAGGGAGTACACGTGCATGCACTCACATAAACAGCTAGGGTGGTTCCCGCGCAAGGGTTGGACTCCTATCGTGCCTGTGTAAAGTTTGTTTAACTGATTTCTTTGCTCTGCCAACTGATATGTGGGACCCAGAAACCAGGTGTTAATTTAACCAGTCAACAAAGTGCCACGTCGACTATGTGGCCGGTCAGCAGGGTGCAATACAGTGCTCTACGGTGAGCTAGTGACCGTATAATCACCGCAAAACTATATAGTGACCGTAATGAGCGTATTGTTACATACGTTGACCGCCAGTGTATTTTTCTCATTTCAAATTAAGCCATATTAACCGGAAAGGACGCAGTATGGACTAGTACTACTTTGATGTGTCCCGTGAACTCGCAGAACAAGGAGAAGCTTGCTTACTACACCCTCTCCCTCGCCCACACGCGGTGGCTCACAGGACAAGGAGAAGCTTGCTTACTACGTACGCCTATGCCCTCTCCCTCGCCCGCGCACGCGGCGGCTTGCAGGACGAGGAGAGGGTTTTGACTACAGCGCCCTCTCCCTCTCCCTCGCCCATGCGGTGGACGTGCACCAGTTCATTCGGTGTCAGATTGCCAAAAGCATATTGTACTGTAGTATCATCATTGTTGGGCCTTCCGAAGAGGCGAAGAGCCAAGTGCAAGGTTCACAGGAGTACGAAGTGTTGAACCTTCCGAAGAGGCGATCAGATTTCGGCTATTGTTGGTTTATTCAATTGCAGTCCCACATGTCAGTGAAAATGCAAGACAACGCATATCCCCTTTGGTGAGGGGCGTGCCAGACCGACTGTCGGGGGTGCGACGCGAACGCGACAGGCGTTCTTTAAGTGTGCCACATTTTCCTTTTCAACTTGCAAAGTGTAACATTTTCTACTCTTTTCTTTCGCTTGTTCGTGCGATCGATCGATAGAAATCCAGAACAAAACGACGAGGGCGGGGCTTTCCCACGTGTTAGGTGGGCTAGTTGGCCTAGTGGGTTTTAAGTGATATGACTTGCTACAGTGTCATCCAGTCTTCGCGTGTGGTAGAAGTATTGCTGGTACAGTAAGTTTTCTTGAAGAAGCGAATTCAACGAAGTCATGATGGTTCCTTAGTCTGATGACTTGAAGATTTTGTTAACTTGACTTGATGACTTGAAGATTTTTGTTTCTTGACTTGATGACTTGAAGATTTTGGCACTTTTCCTGGTTCATTTAGCATATTTAGGCCATTATGTGCATTTCATAGAAATTTACTACCATCATCCTTATTTATTGGGCCCCTTAGTATTTTGTGCCAAACTTTGACCATAGATTGAACAAAGAAAATAATAATGCATGTCACCAAAAATTATATCGTTGGATTCATATTTAAACATAGTTTCTAGTGATATTATTGTAGTTACATGCATCAACATTTTGTTAGATAAATCTAAAGTCAAAATTTAGCACAAAATGTAAACCAGGACGGAGGTAGTAGCACAGAAACATCAAATCCCAGCTACTGCTACATAGGTGTGATGATAGGGACATGGAATGCCATTCGATCACGGTGCACACGCATGATCCGCATGGCTGGGGTGGCGGCCAATCAGAAAGCAAACCACAATAGGTTCAGCGCACACAGTTTCCAGAGGCTACGGAAATTAACCATGTGCGGTAATAAATGTCCAGGATTGAAGGGGAATCCAAATTTCCTTCGTCGTCTGTCCTTGAGCTCTTGACAAACCAATGCACTATACGGTTGTCCGGCCACTCCACCTGAGAGCTCTCTCCAAGCATTGTTCATGCCACGGCGCCGCACACTAACCGGTAAGAAAGCGATGGCATCCCGCCGCGCCGAGTTCCTTGCCGCCCATGACCGCACACAAAATGGTAAGGAAGCGATGGCATCCCAGCGTGTTGAGTTCATTGTTGCTCGCGACCTCACACCTACGTGGGCGTACTTTGAAGCTGCCAAGGCCGAATGTGCGGTAGAGCAAGAGGCGGCCAAAGCCGCATAGAGGGAGCGGAAAAGGCAGAAAGCACTCAAGAAAAGAGAGTCCCGCCGCCGCAAGAAAGAAGAGGACGCACGCGCTGTGGAGGAGAGCTTGGCGGAGATCCAAGCACGCTGGGGTGTCGCCGGCATGGCCGGGAAGGAGAACGACGGCGTCTGGCTAGCATGCCCCAATGCCTCCACCTGCCAGGATCGCGACGGTAGCTACCGTGACGCTGAGGAGAGCTGGGCAGAGATCCAAGCACGGTGGGGTTCGCCGACAAGAACGACAAAGAGAACGATTATGTCTGGCCAGCATGTGAGAGGTAGTAGTAGTTAAGTGTGTGTGTTTGTGTCGCCCGTATGTTTTTTAATTAATTATGAGCATCTACCAGTACTAGTTACTACTGTAGTATTATATAGGAATTTAAGTTGGTGTACATTGTCGATAAGCGGCATACTTTTAGGCCTTTGAGCATTGCTTAACATGTGTTCACTGAAGTTTTAGAGCCGGAACCCAGCCCTAAATCCACTCAGCAACGTCCGCCTGGGAAAAAATTGACCAACCGGGTCATAGCGGCGCACCGGCAGCCACCCGAGTGCCCCTCAACGTCAGCATCTCATGGAGCGTCAACTTGCAACTACGGGCACGCCGCGCTGGAGAGACCCCCCGGAATTTAAGCACGCATGACATTTACCATGACTGGGATTAGTTTGTTTTCTGGGCGCAAGGAACAACCCAGACTAGCAGACCTCGTCGCCCATTTTTGAGCTCGACATCGACAGCTACGTGTGTGACATGCCTGCATGCAAATCTTGCGTGGCCAAACCGTGCGAGGCGGAGCCGTAGGCTGTTGAACTACAGCCTGCATGTTGTAGCCATGTTGTAGCATCGTTAAGTACAGCCAAGAACGGGCTATATATAGTTTCCATGTCACATGTAGTGAACCTAATAACCAACACGTATATAGTCAACCTAAGAGTGTTGTACAAATGCATGGCCCACCATACACTCTCACAATGTTTCTTCGAGTCTGTGCTGCAGCCCGCTTCCCTTTTCTCTCATCAAACTCAGCACAAATATAATAGTTTAATCCTTATAGCCTGCTGACTGTACCTTCATACTCCGCTGGTGTACAGTATTGTAGTAGTACTACGCACTGTGTGGCACGAACGTTCCCACATGTCAGTGATATGCCGTGCGGAAGCGCGTCAAGTAATATGACCTGCTACAGTGTCGTTCAGTCTACACGTGTGGTAGCCGTATTGCTGGTATACGTACAGTGGTTTTCTAGAACAAGCGGAATTCAACGAAGCCTGATGGTGCCTTCATCCGAGCAACTTACAGTGGGAAAGGTTGGGCCTGTGATTTGACGGCTCATTAGTCATTATTACTGCTGCACGACGATCGGTGTGACTCTCCCCCGGAGTTCTGCGTGATGCACTCTAGAGTAATTTTGTTGCATGGCAAGTGGACCAGGATGGTCGACGTCCCACAGGTCAGCGAACAAAAGTATTCTTTTTGATATCGAGGAGGAGCAAGGAAACCACGTGGTATAGTGTCACCACTGATTTATGTTTATTTTTTATTTTTCATGAAAGCTAGTGTTTCAACTCTTACGACCAGTGTGAAACACGGCATGTGCTGGATGTCCCACACGTCAGCGAAAGGAGTGGGACATGAACAGCGTGGTAGAGCGTCTCCACTTCTTCCACTTCTAGGTCGGAGGCCACACATAGTACTAGTATATAATGATACAAAGTGCAACCCGGAGACACAGACGCGTCTAGTTGGAAGGTATCGGACCATACACGTAAACAAATATCCAACCTAATATGTGCCTGCAATTAATATACTAGAGTACTTAAGCACGTACATCATAATATCACCGGGCATTGCACGTAACATTTAGTGGTAGTAAGACAAATGCCTATATGCCACGCAGGTTCATACTATTTGTGCCTGGCTACTTCACTTACTACGCTACATTACTCAGGTTCGTACATCCCTGCGTACATGTCCATCTCAAAGTTCCAGTCCCACGTGTTCTTCATAGATGGCACGATCCATAACGGTGGGCAACGGGAGTCCATATCATCGCAGCTTCTTAGTGTGGCTCCCCACGATGGAGACTCATCCAAACTGAAGCGGCATAGATCAGGGATAGCGGCGTTCAAGATATCAATTCGTCGGTGCGCAACAAAAACGCACCCGTTCTTCATGAACGGTAGGCCGTCGGCGTCGTGCACGGAACGTGGCTTCATTTTCACTATGGGGTAGCTGTCCCCAATGAAAATCGAGTACTCTCCAAGTGTGTTCATCCGCACCCAGGTAGCATCACGGAGGTCGAACACGCCGCCGTCCATCTGGTACACCTGGCATCTCAAACCTGGATACATGGTGACATGCATGGTTAAGGTCCATGCAGTATAATAAGGTGACGTAAGTAGAGGGTACGGATTAAAATAAAATGCTTCATATTGCTTATTTCTATGAGAGGGAAGGGAAGCAATGTATAGACAAGCTACGGCACGGGCTACGACAAACAATTCGAGAGTGTTACGTGGGCCATGTACATTAATTAAAGTAGGAGTAGTTTTGTTTGAAGGGATTCTACCTAGTACTACACGGAATTGAAATTCTTAAGTCCTATATAGTTTATTACAACTGGCATTATATAGTTGCATGGAATCCCAATCAATAAAAAATGAAAGAACTACTACTCCTCTTGGAGTACGCCCTACTCAACATGTACTGAAATGTTATAAGATGACATGGCAATAAGATATACGATAGCTCCTGGCTCTACTACTCTTAGATCGGAGAGAATGGATTACCTGGGTACATGATTAGGGACTGATCGTGGCACCTTGTTGCCCTTCAATGGTACCATGGGTAACAACGGCTAAGATAGTACGTTCCAACTGGGTGTCATCAGCTACAAGGTTCCAAGTTAGACCAAATGCCCCATGCACATCCATGATCGGCGATCTGATTTTGATCGGGGGATGACTTTGCCCTGCAAAATCGTGCAAACAAGGCGGAATTCATAGAAACCGGACAAAAATCATTCAAAAACTTTTCGTATAAACTGGACGAAATACATTACAGTTTTCATACAAACCAGAGTAAAACCTACTCTAAACATATTCTAAATGATAGACGGCGTCTGTCCCCCATGTCCGGCCATACCCCCCCCCCACCCCCCCGAGAACTGAAGCTCTGGCTATTGCCTTCGCCTTTTCTTGCTTCGACTCGGCGCTCTCCAGCTCCAAGAAGTGAAGATTTCCACCTCCACGTCGCCGCCAATCGGAAAATTGGCCCTCGATGTTGTGCCTAACGAGCTTTAGATTTGACGGGAGGGGAGAAGCGGTGGCCTTCTTGGGACCTGATCGGCGGCGACCTGCCATGCACTACTCTTCCTCCCTGCCTACGAACGACGATGAGCAGCGATAGATGGACAGACGGGTGACGCCGGAGTAGGTTCCTCGGCAACTGTGTGTCATTAATGTGGGCGACGCATGGACGAACGGTCGGCCGTGGTGTTGTTTCAATGCGGAGCAGTCGCGTGCACTAGGAAGTGGCGCTCTCTCGGCCGTCGCGTTGCTTCGAAGCCGGCACCAATGAGAGGTCGCCTCCACTCTGGCCGAGCATTAATGCGGAACTAACGCTGTGGGGCGGCACTGACCATTTCAGGCAGGAAGCACGCGCCGGTAAGGGAGGGGGTTTGGGTGGGCCAGGGCGGTCAGACGCGGGAGTGGTGGTGGTAGGATTTTGTACCATTTCATGCATAGTACTACCTCCGTCCGGGATTATGCGTCCCATGAGCCATGGTAGAGCAATATAAATGACCAATAAAAAACTACTACATGCACGGGTATAGCGAGGTGCTATACAAACGGTATTTAACCCCTTTCCACGACAGCGTTTGGAACCGTCGCCAAGTGAGTGCTGCGATAGGGGGGTCCTTCCCACATGACCCATAAACCGTCGGGGATAGGGGGCCTTGATGCATACAGTTGTCCCTATAAAACTGTTTCTGATATCTTGAATATCCCAAACGCTTCATCCTTGCTACTCGTTTGTGCTCGCATTGCCATCACAGTCGAAGTTCTGTGGTTTTACCTAAAACCAGGCACAGTCCAGGCACATTCCAGGCACAGGAGTTTTCCAGGCATGTACCAAACTGGCTCTACGTTTACGATGCCTAGCACATCACAAACAGTTCATGATTGTAAACCTTGTACGATAGGTCGACAATCACACACATTTAGTTTTCCCGCACCGTTTGTGATATTGTCTGACATCACACACACTTTGCAAACGGCAACTGTGTGCATGGTTATACATGTTTCCTCTCCGTGAACTGTGTCGGATTATGAAGTATATCACACACGCTGTGCTTTATAGACCGTGAGCACCGTAATGACCTACAGACCGTAATTTCACCCTAATTTAATTGCTGCTATTTAAAATTGTACCTAATTTGAAATTGAAAGTAGGTTATAGCTTTATTCATATCCATCAGGTTGAAACAACCAATGCATTATTCGATTCACAGGTACGTATGTTCAAAAATTACATAAGCACCAAATAAAGAATGATGAACCAGGGTTCTATACTTGTACTATTACAGATGGTAAAGAAAGAGGCGACAGACATTCTGGTTGCTGAACAAGGTGAAGCGGAATGACCCTATTGTGCTCTCCTGGATGCAGAAGGCATGCACGACTCTAGTCCAACCCCTTGTGATGGCCGGCCGCCAATCATGTAGTTTGAGAGGTAATCTTGAGTAAACTGCTTCAGGATCCACTGCAAAGGAAAAAGATTCAGACATTGTCATCTAACACAACTCATTACGGGCAGTAAAAAGAATGCTACAAAGTTCTTACTTACCATCCTGCAGTTCATTGTTGTCTTGCATAAAGTGTAAACAAATAGTTCGATTGACATCTTTTGACCCATTTTAATAATAATCTTTATCAGTTTCCTCACTTGATGCTGGTTCATGAATATCTCATTGCCCCATACGCAGAAAGGGTCGAAGTGTGGATCTTTGGCAATGACATATGTACCTAAAAGCACCAAGCTAATATTAGAAGCTAAACAACAATTGCAAAATGATGTAGTACAACACTCCCTCCATCCCATTATATAAGATTTTATTACATGTATATCTAGACATCATCAGAACATTAAGGTAACACTCTTCCTTGTTGCTATGTAGCCTGGGATTGCATATTTTGTCATTTAGTACAATGCATGTTGCTATATAGCCTCAGATATAATAAATATGGCCCTAGTTAACCTACTGATAAATGGGTTACAGATATATTCAGTGAAATGTCTGATTCAACGATTAATCCCTTATCAGCCCCTAGGCTATATGGTACCAGCTACCGATATCCTGAACAGTGAGTACATATAAGCAATGCGATGAAACTAACCTCGATGGAAAACAACACTGTTCTCAATATTGTCCTGTATGAGTACATATAAAGGCATGTTAAGCACAACAGGCTAAACATCAACCAAATATATCCATGGTAGACAACATAATCTACAAATGAAAGCTTCAGTGTGTAGGTTTAAGCACGCTAGTTAAGCAAAACAAGAAGTGGAAAGGTGTGTTAATTGCATCAGGCATAATATTTAAAAATAAGCAAATAGTCATTCAAACTGGTATTGTGTAGGTCTAAAGTACACTAGTTATTGTCAAAAAAATGAAAAGGCATGTTAACTGCAACATCCTTAATAGCAACCAAATATCGTAATTCATAGTGGTATTGTTGAAACTGTTATTGATGAAATTGAACTGCACGGCAAATAGTTGCACATATAGAGCATCACATTGTGAAGAACTGAAATAAACAAGGCATAAGGCCATCTCTAGCCGATCCTTTAAAAGTTAACAGACTAAAACCCTTAGTGGATATATATATATATATATATATATATATATATATATATATATATATATATATATACTCCAGCAATTTTTGGCCGTTTCTAGTCGATCCCCTAAACTTAACGTTGTAAACTTCAATTTGATCAAGTTCAAAGCTGGTTCAATTGAAAGTAGCATGCATTCAAACATAAACATAGATAGTTTTGCATAACCAAATATAAAACATAAATTTAAACTAAACTAAACTACTTTCGGTCGAAATGGAGGTCGAGCCAATCCTTCCTCATCAGGTACGGTGTGGCGCGAGCCGGGTCCGGGCCGGTGCCGTTGTCAGGGTCGTTGGGGAAGACACTCCTCCACTCGTTGACGTCGATCTCCTCATCCTCACCGCCCACCATGATGCCCTCTGCGCCGTCGTACTTGCCGCCTTTGACCTCATCATCGGAGGAGAGCACGATAACCTCGCTGCCCTCCGAACCGGCAAAGATCACCCGCTCCGCCTCCACGAGCTCCGGGTGCTGCCGGCGGAGCTCTTGCATGTAGGCCTTGTCGGCGGCCTTGGCTTCGAGGCACTCCCACGCCTTGTGGTCCTCCCACGCCATAGCCGAGCTCACCACCCCTGGCTCCGGCAGAACGAGGTCGACCGAATGAGTGCCGAAGGGGAAATTGAGCCTAGCCGCCGCGCCGTGGTAGCGGACCTGCCAGCGGTCCTACTCCATGGCCGCGAGCTCGGCCGTGTGGAAGCTACCGAGCCGCCGGCAGCTGTGGGTCTCCCGATCCATAATCTCAGTGACCCACGTCCCCCACCGCCACTGCCGGACCCTGAGGTAGGACCTCGTTAGCGGCCGGGCCCGAGGGAGGACGGGGAAGTCCTCGAACCGGCATAGGGGCACGGAGGCGGGCGGATCGGGCGACCTGCAATGGCAGATCGATAAAGAGCCCGCGGAGCACGACGGGACACCTCGACGGCCACCTCTCCGGCGTCGGACGAAGAGGCAATGATAAACCTCTTTTGGGCCATTGGCTCCTCGAGCTCCCCGGCAAACAGGCAGAGGTTGAGGATAGAGGCGGCGGCGGCGGCGATGGCGGCGACCTACCAATGGTTTTGAGTAAAGGAGGGGTGGTGTGTGTCTGTGTGAGCGGAGGTTTTGGGGAGTGTGTGGTGTGTGTGGAGGGGGGCAAGGTGGTGTTTGAGGAAATACCGCGGCAACTAAAAATTTTACTAGGCGGGAGTAAAATGCCGGGCTACTGAAAATTTGGATCAAGGGCGAGCAGATATTTTTGAGATTGCGAGGGATGCAGAGGCGAGAGTTACAAGGCGGGGCTACTAAAAATTTGAATCAAGGGCGAGCAGATATTTTTGAGATTGCGAGAGATGCAGAGGCGGGAGTAAAATGCCGGGGCTACTGAAATTTGAATCAAGGGATTGAAGCAGAGCGGGAGTAACAGACATCGCACACGGTCCGCACATACTAATCATGTTCTATCAAACATTAAAACCTTCCAGGAGGTAGATATTTTAGAGATTAGGAGGCAGTAGATATTTTCGAGAGCGGGAGGCAAGCCTCGTGGAGCCCAATCTACCGTGCTGATGTGACTGCAGGGGCACGGGCGTGGCACACGGGTAGTCTGACCGAACCGTGTCTGTTGCGTACCCAATCGCAGACGGTTTCTACATCCAACTCATGTGCTGTTTATAAATTTGGCAAAAAGAATAACATGGGAGAGGGTCAGAACACGAACACACTTGCATGTGGACCAAATATATGTATGAAAAGGGTGGTTTGATGTTCGAATACCCAATGCACAACTTTGATGTGGCACCTGTCGCACAAAAGCATAGTATTGCTAGTCAGCCACCCCCTACGAACCCCACTTTGTGTTGGTGGTAAGCGAATCCTAGCTCTGAATGCATGCCCCCAAATAGCTAGGTCTGAAATCTCACCCTACCGTAACACAAAACCTATAGGAGTCCATCATATATATGACCAAACTTCCCCTTTCGCTTCCCGACAAAGGTGGACCGTGTGCCGACCCACAAATGTGTGCTTGTGGCGCGAGATGGGTGAGACCACATACGAACCACCTGCGGGTGGCCCTACTATATGTATCAAAAGGGTATGGTGTGATATTTAACTACCATTCACAACTTTGATGTGGCACGTGTGCCTCGTAAATTAACCGGACTTCCCCGACCCCACGGAGGTTGCAGGTAGTGCGAAGTAGCCCCCCCCCCCCCAAACACACATCAGGGGGAGGGCATCTCTCCAAGACATACTGTAGCACGGACCAAGAAGAATCCAACTTGGTCGTACAACCTCTCCCGCTCATTGTTGGTCAAAGTGATGGACGTCCACACGGCCCCGCAAAATGGGCTAGCTTGTCATCGATAACCTCGCGAGGGAGTACCGTATGAAGACAAACCCACTCTGTGCATGTGGCCCAAGTATGTATATGGAAGTGGTGTGTGTGGTGTTTGAATACCCAATGCGCAAATTTGATGTGGCACCATGCTTTGGAACCGTAAAATCCCCACACTGAGCGAGGGTTCACGACGCGTAGCATGCGCTCAAACTTAATTAGGCTTGGAATGATCGACCTACTATACGGTAACTCGAAGAAAAGAAGAAGAATCCAGCCTGGTAACATTTCTCGTCGTTGGTCGAAATGATGGACGTCCACATGGGCCCATGAATATATATAGGCTTGCCGCCCATAACCAAGCAAGTGAGAGTGTGTCCAAAGACAACCATTGCATGCGTGTCTCGAACATATTTATGGAGGTGTGTGATGCATGCATATGTGTTGAATACCCGTCCCAATGCACAACATTGATGTGGTGCATGCGTTGAAAATCGCAGAGGTCCCCACATAGAGCAAGAGGTTCACTCGTGTCGTGTGCCGCCCCCCCCCCCCCCCCCCCCCCTCGATCCAGCGGGATGGAATCATGTGTACACATGCGTTGTTATATATATGTAATCTCACATCATGATCTATATCATGAGACAAACAAAAAAATTAAGCCCCCTCCTAAGTCAAATTAATTAACCTCTCTCGCTGTTGTTGAAGTGATGGACCAAGCGGGGCGACAGATGGAAGCATCACCGATAACCGTGTGAGTGAGTGCCATAGGACAACAACCATTGCTTGCATGTGTGCCAAAACATATATATGGAGAGGTATGTGGTTGTGATGTTTTGAATACCTAATGCACAACTTTGATGTGGCATTTGCCTCAAAAACCGCAAAGTCCCCACACAGAGTGAGGTCCATGTGACACCTAGTATATATATGCTGGTCACCCCCCCCCCTTTGACACATACTATACACCTAGTAACACAACCCTAAAAGAATTAATCCTCCTTGTTTGTCAAATGTACCTCTCTCTCGTTGGGTCAAAGTGATGGACGACGAACTCGCGGGCCCACAGAAAGCGAAGCGTACGTCACACGCGAGTGAGCATCCTATATAGGACTACGTACCACCATTTGCATGTGGCCCAAAGAGGTCTTTGTGTGATGTTTGAATACGCAATGGACAACTTTGATGTGGCACCACATATATAGGAAACCAAAAAGTCCCCACAGAGAGCGAGGTTCATGATGCGTGGTATGTGCTATATGTATGCCCCCATTCGACGTGTGGTATATATGTACTTCTACTGTATAGCACAAACAAAAAAAGAATCATTCCTTGATGGTCAAATTAACCTCTCTCTCGTTGAGTCAAAGTGATGGAGGACAACCTCCCATGCCCACAGATGGAAGCGCCACATGCGAGTGAGTTCCTATAGGGCAACCACCGCCTGCATGGTATTGCGTGATGTTTGAATACCAATGTACAACTTTGATGTGGCACCTGCCTCGGGAATCGGAAAGTCCCCACATGGAGCGAGGTTATGACGTACACATATATATAGAGTATTCATGTTGCCCCCTATTTGACATGTACATACTCCTACCGTGCATATACGTAACACAAACCAAAAAAGAACCATCCTTGTTGGTCAAATTAACCTCTCTCTCGTTGTACATTTAACTGATCGACGACGACCTCGCGGGCCCACAAAGAGAGTCACACACGAGTGAGTGTCATAGGACGAAACCACAACGTGCATG
The DNA here is from genome assembly GCA_011799875.1 of Thinopyrum elongatum. Classification (NCBI taxonomy): domain Eukaryota; kingdom Viridiplantae; phylum Streptophyta; class Magnoliopsida; order Poales; family Poaceae; genus Thinopyrum; species Thinopyrum elongatum. Next base: position 219,678,675 of record CM022300.1, on the reverse strand, counting down.
TGCCCGTGTGTTATGTGATGTTTGAATACCCAATGCACAACTTTGACGTGGCACATGCTTCGCAAACTGTAAACGCACTACACCACGACACGTAGCCCCCTCACTTCAAGCAGGTGGGAGGGACTCATGTGTACGCACGTGCCCAAACTTTGATATGTAATCTCACTATGATCCACACCACACACATGCCAAGATGAATCCACCTTTTGGTCAAATGCCTCTCGTTGTTGGTGGAAACTGAAAACCTTTGCGGGCTAACGAATGGGTACGTCGCTGATAACCGCACGAGGGAGAGTGTCCGAGAGGACCACCAATGCATGCATGTGGCCCAAACATGTATGTATGAAAGGGTTGTGTAATGCTTTAAATAACCAATTCACGACTTTGATGTGGCATATATGACTCACAAAATGATCAATAATCCCACACGGTGGCTCACGACTCGTATTGTACTGCCGGACCCCCCCCCCCACCCCACACACAGACACACACATCCCGCACCACCACAGCCACTCTGAGGCATGTCAAACTTTTTCTGCAGTGAACATGTGACTAAAGGAGTGTCGTGCTAAAATTTTAAAAAAACAAACATCATTCGACCATTTTTATACATTGATTGATTTCCTAGGGATTTAATGTGCAAAAATCAAATTTGAGCTACATGTGCACCAAAATGGATTGCAAAATCATATGTGTGTCCCTGGGTGCATGTTTCCTCATGCAAGAGATTTCAAAATATTGAGAATATAGATTTTTAAAATTCAGTAAATCCAAAACTTAGTTGAAATTCATGAAACTTATCGTGGTGTCATATATGGACACCAGTAGACTGTGATATTGTATTATTTTCGTCAAATTTGAGACACGTTTTGATATAATCTTCTTACAAACGGGAGATTGTTAATAACTAGCAACCAGTATATCATACGGATTATTTATTCTAACCGTGTGCATTAGACCGTGCCATGCTTCGGTTAAGCAGTAAAGCGGCAGAATGAATCATCAAAAAACAAAAAAAATATACGTGCTGCCATGCGCCCCGTGTGCTGTGCGAGCAGGCGTGAGTTGACGGGACGCATGCGAGCAGTCCGCCATGCAGGCAGACCGGGAGGCGTGCGTGCAGGTGTGTGAATTGACGGGAGGCATTTTCGCTGCGCAGTGTCACCGGGAGGCGTGCGAGTAGCTGCGTAGTGCCAGAAGTCCGCCGCGCAGGCTCATCGGGAGGCGAGATAGCCTTTGATCGCCGCCCGCCTCGCTCCCACTGGTCCATATTAATTGCGCGCCTGAGGCGCCGGCCATAATATGTGGCCGCACCCCCGGTCCACAGTGGTCACCAATGTCTGGACTACGGAGTGTATGAGGATGCCGCCGAAGCGCACCATCGGAGGGAGTGGCGACGCCGAGGCTGGTAAAGCACCCGTGCAATGCGTGAAGCTGGGCACAGAGGTTGCCGTCGCTGCCGACGAGGTCTCGCGCGAGCAGCAGCATGACCTTGACTTTGTCGGCGTCGTCGTGCCCCTCCAGCCGGAGCTGGAGGTCAGCAGCAACTCCGGCAACGACTGCGACTCCGACGGAAAACCGGTTAGTCATCTATATACCCATTTGTGTGGCAAACATATCAGGTGTTTTCTCTGGTTACTCCCTCCTCTCTAATTTTTTTTGGAATACAAATCCTATGGTTATGTTCTCTCAGTCCATGAAATCAGAGTAATTAAGATCCGTTAGATGCACATAGTGTATTGATTGTTTGAATGTTATCCGTATAGGGTTAGTGATTAATTGTTTGTTCTGTACAAATGATTTTTGCTAATAATCCGACTAGGGTTAGCGTGCGTGCTAATAATTCATGGCCAGATCTTGAGAATTGATTTTGAATGTCCTACTTATATGTTTGTGCCTTTTTTTCTTCCAGATTTTGAGAATTGATTTTGAATGTCCTACATGTATGTTTTTGGCATTTTTTTTCTTTCAGATTGGTATGTACACAGATGAGGCTCCGGCCAGCGCCGCCGCCGGATGTAGATCTTGGACCCGGCGGCGCAGCCAGAAGCAGCCACGTCCCCCTGGACCTGAGGAACCAGTAGAAACTCTGGCGGACCGCATCAGCGATCTCTCGGACGGCATCCTTGGTGAGATCATCTCCCTTCTCCCCACCAAGGATGGCTGCTGCACAGAAGTCCTCGCATCTCAGTGGCACACTCTGTGGCGTGCCGCGCCTCTTAATCTCGACTGTCGTCAGTTATCTGTCGATGATGATTCTGAACTCCCCGGAGCCATCATCTCCTCCCACCAGGGCTCCGTTCAACGCATCTGCATCCCGACATGCTACTACTGGATATACCCTACATGGTGGCCGCCTGGCTGACATCCCGTCAATTCAATAAACTTCAGCAGCTTGAGTTCTACCATTACTACAGCGATAGGTTACCACCAAGAGCTGCATCTGTGCCCTCACCACCGATGCCCATCTCATGGTTTTCCTCCTCTCTCCACACCACCCCTTGACCCGGTGCCATCTAGCAGACAATCTGGTACAAATGCTTCGACTCCCACTGCTGAAAAAACTTGTGCTTGTGTTGGTTCATCTATCGAAGGCCTCACTGCACAGCATCATCCACTCCAGTTACCCTGCCCTAGAGCGTTTAGTGCTTGTTTTTGGAAATGGAATCCATATCCCTTGTCTCAAAATAAAGTCGCCTCACCTTGTAAGCATTGGAATTCATTGAAGGACAGGAGCTCATCATCGAAGATGCCCCTTCACTTCAAAGGTTGCTCCTTGATTGTTGTTATAAACCTTCGCAAATAACTGTGGTCTCTGCGCCTAAACTGGAGACCTTGGGTGCAATTCGTGATCCGTTTAAATGGTTCAAGATGGTGTTTGCCTCCACACCTATTGAGGTATTGTATATTATTCATGTACACTTTTGTAATTTGCATCTTTTGTTTGTGAGCATAAGTTAAGTATCATCTTGGAGTACACTTTCAGTGCTAATATTATGTTCAATGCACAATGAAGAGCTTGTCCATCCTATCAGTGGTGGTGGTTTCTGTCAAGACCTTATATATCAGTATGTGGTGTTTTGATCTCAACATCATTATTGCCTTGCTACAATGCTTTCCATGTCTGGAGAATTTGTATATAAAGGTGACGATTTCATGCACATTGAAAGCCCATATATAATGTAGTATAATTAATCGTTCAGCTATCACTCTTTCAACATAATCTTTTTTAGACATTAACTATTTTCAATCTTCATCTCTATTTAGGCACTAACACATGGAGAAAAAGGTATAACCAATCGATGGTTCAAGAAGCACCGGGATTTTCTCATATCTCATGACATTCGTTTGAAGACAGTAACGCTGGAAGGATATGCATCCAATAGTGCAAACACTAGCTTTGTCACATTCTTCATGTTGAATGCGAGGGCACTATTGTCCGTGAGAATTAAGTTTTTCAACAAGAAATTTCTCATGGAACTGTATGTGGAACAGCATAAAAAGAAGTTCCAGGTGGACCTAAGGGCTTTTGATCGTGCTCGGCTTATATTTACAACAACTTGTCGTCATCATGGACCAGTAGATCTTTTGTACCGGGATCTTGATTTTATGGATCGGACAGATCCATTAGATTGTGACTGCCAATAACTTTGGTTGATGTTATTGCCCTGTTCAATCTGGGTTATGTGTAAACCTGATGAACAATTAATCCTCATGCTTTTGTACCTTTTGTAAGCTGGAGTTAGACATTGTTGCCCTTTTCAACTAGGGTTTGACCCATATTTTCTTTCATACTAGGCGTCTGTGTTCGTATAGGTACTACCTCTATCGTGGTTTATTCTTTATTGGCCCCCTTTGTATTTTGTAGTACCAAACTTTGACCTTAGATTTAACTAAGAATATATTAATGCATGTCATTGAAAATAATATTGTTGGACGGCTATTCCCGGCTATGTTCATCTTCTATATGCAATAATTATGCATGTGCTTGCTCGCCGTTTAGGCGGCCGCGGCGTGCTCTACTCCCATGCCTCCGCGCGCTCTACTTGTCGTTTAGGCACCCTCGGGTCGCGTCCCTCTGCGCACTCTACTCGCTGTTTAGGCGCCAAGTCTCGCTTGGGTCATGTCCCTCCGTGCGCGCTCTGCTAGCGGTTGGGGCCGGCGCACGATCACGTTGGGGAAGCTTTAGTTATTTGATTTTAGATTATGTTAATTAATTATACCTCCAGAGCCAGAATCATCTGGCTCTGGAGGTATAATTAATTAACCTAAACTATGATCTCCGGCACCCATTCCCGTCGCGCAACTCCATCCTGCCGTCGGCTGTTGGGGGTATGCTGGTATGTGTGGGTAACTAGCTAGCAAGTGGGTCAGTAGCGAGTCGCCGTCGGCGGCCATTGTTGTGGTTATTTATAGCTAGCAGCTGGGTAGGGGATTGGGGATTTTACAATTCACCCCTGTGGAGCGCAGGAAGCCTTCGCTGGAGCGCGGGAAGCCTTCAATGGAGCGCGGGAAGACTTGAGCACACAACCCGACACAACCCAACAACCATATGCGGTGTCACGTGTTACCGCACACGTGTTAACATAAGGAAATGTATGTGTGTAACTTACTAATCATCGCACACGAGTACTCGCACACGCATCATGTGCGATACTCCTAGCCATCGCAAGCAACTAGTATGCATTTTTCAAAGTTTTTAGTACACACAGAATCGCACACGAATTGAGTCTAGTAACCATCTGTGTTATATTTTCTCATTGCAAACAGTTCATCCGAGTGGGTTGTTTGCCGCGTATCACACACATCTTGTCTACACGAATCGTTTGTGTTTTTTTTTGGCTCATCACAAACAGTTCATCTATGTGAATTGTATGCCGCATATCACACACATCTTGTTAAGTTGAACCGTTTCTGTTGTGTTCCCTAATCAAAAACAGTTCATCCGAGTGAACCGTATGCCGTATATCACACACACCTTGATCTGGCTAACCATTTCTGTTGCATTCCCTAATAGCAAACAGTTCATCTGAATGAACTGTATGCCTTATATCGCACACACACCTTGAGATGGCTGCCCATTTCTGTTGTTCTGTCTCATTGCAAATAGATCGTATGGATCAATAGTATGTCCTGCATCGCACACACAACTAAAATCTGAACCGTGTTTGATGTCTCCGCCATCGCAAACATTTTGCATCATTTTTGACGAGTTTTTTACATCACCATTTGTGATTAATGCATCGCACACAGTTTCGTCAAAGGGTCTCTGATCGTAGTGTCGCGTTAGCAGCATCCTGCAGTAGTGATGCATGCAACGATTTAATTGAAATGCATGCAATTGTGGTTAAAACGTTATTGAAATGCAAGCATGCGTGACCAATATAAATGACCAATCAAAAAGTACTAGTACATGCATGCAATGATTTAATGCACATTGTAATCTCAACATGTGATGGTGAGCTCTAAATTTGAATTTGAAACTTATAAAATAGAAAAACAAAACAAATAAACTGGAAGAGAGGGAGGGTACGGTAGGATGTGTCCGATACGAAACAAGTCCCCTGGTTTGTCACCGCGAAGATGCGGTTAGAAAGGAGCATAGCGTCTTCGTACTCGTACGACAACAAATCGGCCGCAGACAGGATGGTCCACCTTTGACCGCCATGTGCAGGGTTCGTGAAAGCAATCGCGATGTCGAACACCGCGATGAGAGTGTAATTTTGGTTGGTGCTCGACCTTATCGGGGCTTCCGGGATTGCTATCTTCTTCAATCTCACTGTGGTTCCATCGTACCAATTCAGGCGATGGCACATTGCATGGCGGATCCCAATGTTGGACAAAGGTTTTACGGGAATGGTGTCACCGTTGTAGATGTTGTGCATGGATGTTGGTACCCTCCCGTACATATGCAAGCCAATCTCCATTGGCACCAAGCCTAACCTATGAAACAGTGGGTAGCGGGGGAATTATGAAATGGACACGGAAGTAGTCTTTAGAATGCATTTACTAATTGATCAAACTCATCACTTACCTGCTCGTCGGACAAAATCTGAGTGCCCCTCAATGTCGGCATCTCAAGGGGCGTCAACTTGCAATTATGGCCACACCGCGCTGGAGAGACCCCCCAGGAAACATCCTCGTCCTCGAGGACGCATGGCAGACCAACTAGCATGGCCTTCTCCCACGCATATTTACGCACCCTCTTAAAATATTTGGTGCAAGTACCGCTGAGTCTTGTGGATGTGAGGAAGTCGGAGCGACTTACGATTTCTCCCAAAGGATCATCGTCCAAGGTCTCCCAACCTCGACGAGGATGAGAAGCACCACCGCCTTGCGAATCCATGGCAATGGCGATGAACTACCTTGTCCCTTGGGGAGCTGGTTTACACGAGAGGAGATGGTAACTGAAGGGCTTTGTCCCTTCGGAAAGGATGTTCTGTATGTGCGCACTAGTGCAGTTTATATTTGAGATTAGGTAGCTGGCGGGTGGTTCATTGTACGTCACGTTCGCGTCCATCCACTAGCCTGGAATTAAAGCACGCACGACATTTACAGCGACTAGGATTAGTTTGTTTTCCGGGCACATGGACCAACGCGGACTAGCAGACCTCGTCGCCCTTTTTCGAGCACGACTTCGACAACTACGTGCGTGACATGCGTGCATGCAAATCTTGCATGACCAAACACCGTGCGAGGCGGAGCGGTAGGCTGTCGAACTACAGCCTGCATGTTCTAGCCATGTCACTCCGCTGGTGTACTATGCATTGTTTGGCACGAACGTTCCTTGGAGCTCGTGCTGCAACTGGCGTACTACTCCATAGCCCGCTTCCCTTCTCCTTCCTCTTCCATCGCCCGGGCACGTCCGCGGGAAGCGACCAGTCAACCCTAATAGTACTACTGAGTAGCACAAAATATGCATGCATGACCACTAAAATTTCCTTTCTCTTATCGCTGTGAAATAAATGTAGCGTGAGACTCAAAGCCCTTTAAGTCTGAGTATAATGGAAATCTATTTTTTTAGATGAGCCCTATAAACAAGAAAGGACGGAGTATTAGAATTATGTTTTTCTAACAAACAAAAGGCGCTCGCCAAGCTTTCATTCATTCATCTTAAAAGTAGTTTACATTGAGGAGTAGTACTAGATATCTCAAATCCATACATACTATGCAATAGTAGAACTAGTACTAAGTACATAACCTAAGCTAGACCACACTACTCTTCATCGGAGATGGGTAGGCGGCCCGCATGCTGCAACTACAGCTCCTCCTATTCCTCCTCCAGTTTGGCGAACATCTCGTTGATCCCCCACTCCCGCTGGCGTTGGAAGCGGCGGTTGGCCTCCACCTCGGCCTTCCACTGGATGGACTCGAGGATGGCCTGCTGTTCCGCCACCCCCGCGTCATCGTCCTCCTTCGGCTCCGCCTCGCCCACGTCATCGTCTTCCTCCTCCGGCTCCGATTCACTCGCGTCATCGTCCTCCTGTTCCGGCTCCGCGTCACCCTCATCGTTGTTCTCCAACTCCGGCTCTGCGTGCTGCTACTCTTCCATCGCCTCCTCCTCTAGCTCCGGCTAGTCTGGATTCCAGAGGCAGGGCGGCTGCGATCCGGGCTTCACGCCGCCTCCAGATATCCGAAAGCAGATCAAAGCGCCGCTCCGGCGGGGGCATGGCGTATGTCGTTATCTTCGGCCAGGCCATGGCTATCGGGCGACGGCGTCCAGAGAAGAGGCGGCGGGAGGGGAATGAATGCGGCTACTGTTTGGGTTTGCCGTCCAGCTTAAATAAATGTGCGCCATCACGTGTACTCGCGCGTGCACAAATTGTACACATACGGGTCTCTTTAGGGGGCATCACGTAACTGGTATGTGTGTGAGATTCTGAGAGACAGAGTGTGTGTGTGCACCTCTACTCTTTGGACATGTACTCCACGTTTTGCATCGGGATATAAGTATAATGGTTACTACACTTTAGCTTGTGATTTACCATTTACGTGGCCATATTAATGTGGTTGTGTAAAAAAAGTCACTTGCTGCTCGTGATTTGCGCTATATAATTATGAGAAGTTTGCTAACTACTAAAATAAAGTGGAATTTTTCCATGTTATATAAGTAAATTAAGGTGATTGATTATTATACGGGTAAGGTTGGACGAAGGGTGGTAGGAACAAATGCTCCACCTAGAGTATGTGTGTGTGAAATGGAGTCTTATAGTGTGTGTGTGTGTGT